>CM049850.1:12964453-13606192 GCA_027422415.1 Schizothorax lantsangensis | reverse complement strand
AAACATAAAAAATAAAAAATGTAATTTAAAGAAATCTTTTAAATTTGACAATTGAAAAAAAGACATGAAAGCATTTTATTTCATTAATATTATACAGGTGCATCTCAATAAATTAGAATGTCGTGAAAAAGTTCATTTTTTTTTTGTAACTTATTTCAAAAAGTGAAACTTTCATATATTTTTAGATTCATTACATGTAAAGTAAAACATTCCAAGTTTTTTTTTGTTTTAAAATTTTGATGATTAGGTCTTACAGCTCATGAAAGTCAAAAATCAGTATCTCAAAATATTAGAATATTTACATTTGAGTTTCAATTAAATGACCATCCATACAGTATAAATTCCGGGTATCTCTTGTTCTTTGAAACCACAATAATGGAGAAGACTGCTGACTTGGCAATGATCCAGAAGACGAACATTGACACCCTCCACAAAGAGGGTAAGTCACAGAGGGTCATTACTGAAAGGTGTGGCTGTTTACAGAGTGCTGTATCAAAGCATATAAATGCAAAGTTGACTGGAAGGAAGAACTTGGGTAGGAAAAAGGTGCACAAGCAACAGGGATGACCGCAAGCTTGAGAATACAGTCAAGCAAAGCTGATTCAAACACTTGAGAGAGCTTCACAAGGAGTGGACTGAAGCTGGAGTCAGTGCATCAAAAGTCACCACGCTCAGACGTCTTCAGAGGAAAGGGCTACCCAAGCCACTTCTGAACCAGAGACAACGTAAATAAAGCCTCTCAAGCGTCTTACCTGGGTGTGGAGAAAAGAACTGGACTGTTGCTCAGTGGTCCAAAGTCCTCTTTTCAGATGAAAGTAAATTTTGCATTTCATTTGGAAATCAAGTTCCCAGAGTCTGGAGGAAGAGTGGAGAGGCACAGAATCCATGTTGCTTGAAGTCCAGTGTGAAGTTTCCACAGTCAGTGATGATTTGGGCTGCCATGTCATCTGCTGGTGTTGGTCCCACTGTGTTTTTGAAGTTCACAGTCAACGCAGCCATTCTACCAGGAAATTTTTAGAGCACTTCCATGCTTCCTTCTGCTGACAAGCTTTATGGAGATGCTGATTTCATTTTCCAGCAGGAATTACTTGGCACCTGCCCACCACATGCCAAAGGTACCAAAAGCTGGTTCAATGGACCATGGTTTTACTGTGCTTGTTTGGCCAGCAAACTCGCCTGACTGTACCCCATAGAGAATTATGGGGTATTGTCAGAGGAAGATGAGAGACACCAGACAACAATTGCAGATGACCTGAAGGCCACGTCAAATAAACCTGGGTTCCATACCACCTCAGCAGTGCACAAACTGATCACTCCATGCCACGCCGAATTGACGCAGTAAATAAAGCAAAAGGAGCCCTACCAAGTATTGAGTACATATACAGTAAATTGAACATACTTTCCAGAAAGGCCAACAATTCACTAAAATGTTTTTTTATTAGTCTTATGAAGTATGTCTAATTTGTTAAGACAGTGAATTGGTGGGTTTTGTTAATGTGAAGCCTAAATCATCACAATTAAAAGAACCAAAGATTTTAAAACTACTTAAGTCTGTATAGCATTGAATTTATTTAATACACGAGTTTCAAATTTGAGTTGAATTACTGGAATAAATTAACTTTTCTACGACATTTTAATTTATGAGATGCATTGTATTATCTGCAAGTATAGGTTTTATATTGGTTATTTATATTAGATAAATATACTTTTAAGATCTGAAGTACACTACAAGTGCACATTCAATACAATTAAAGGCACTTCTTTTTTACAAGGGAGCATGACATGAAGTTCAGGATGATATGAGGCTGAGTAACTAATATAATTGTAATTTTGGATGATAATTTCCTGTCCTGTATGCTGTAGCCCAGGCTGTGTTTGAGTGTACTGAGAGTGTGTTTTGCTTCTCATACTCACATTACTCATGAGTCCTTTAAAGAGCACAAGTTCAGCTTTCAGCTTTTGCACCTTGAGGGCCAGCTCATCCTGACACACCTCACTCTCCTGTAGGTCCTACACAAATGCATAGCTATAATTATTATTAATAAACTATTATATTTCTATACAAACACATGGACATTTTCTTGGACAAAATCATCGAATTGTTACTCATATAAAGTACGGTGACATTTGATCCCAAAGGTAAAACATTCCAAAAGTCTCAAGCTAAAATGAATCACTCGAGGGCCGAACAGTTTCAGAGAGTTTCTTTATATGAACTAAAGCTTCAACCAAACAGCCAAAATCATTTCTTTGATCTGTTTACACGGGCTCAAGTGATGTACACTACTGATCAAAATTTTGGGGTCGGTAAGATATTAAAGAAATGTATACTTTTATTCAGCAAGACATTCAGCAATTAAATCAATCAGAAGTGAAAGTAAAACGTATGAAAGATTTCTCTCACCAGCATAGTATAATGATTTCTGAAGGATCATGTGACTCTGAATATTACTGTTTTAATGTATTTTGATCAAATATATGCAGTCTTGGTGAGCATAAGAGACTTCTTTCAAAAAAAAAAATCTTACCAACCCCACATTTTTGAATGTGCAAATATTTGAAGACTGTGTTTAACATTATTCTAGAACATTAAAACAGAAATTAAATTAAGTCAAGTGTTGTAGACAGCACATGAAAAGTGTTCCTCACCTCCTGTAGATCATTCATTCTCTGCTCCATGTCCATTCTCATGGTGTATTCCTCTTCCCATCTGAGAGCAGAAAACCAGAACATCAGAACCTTTGTCCCAACAACAAGAACTTTAAAATGTCATTTATTTAACTAGCCAACACCTTGTTAAAAAAAGTGGTCAATAAGACTTGCGCAATATATTTAAAACCTTCTGAAACCACAGGTTAGCTTTACTTGAGAAATCAACTAAAATTTAAAGTCATTATTTACTGAAAAGGATGTTGGTGCATGCAAAATAAGTAAAATCAATTGGTTCAATTAATCTAAAAGATGACTCAATGAGTCAGTATGTTTCTCACACAAACTATAACTTGACAAGACTTGGAATATAGTACACAAGTCATATGGGTCACTTTTATTATACTTTTATGGTTATTTTACATCCTTTTTGAGTGTAAATGCTCCAGCCTCTATTCACTGTAATTGTTTGGAAAAGTGCAACAAGTACATTCTTCAAAATTTCTCCTTTTATGCGCCATGTAAGTAAGCAAAAAGTCATAAGCAACATGAGTACATGAGTAAATGATGGCAAAACTGTCACTTTTGTGCAAACTAGCCTAATCTTTTAATGATATATAAAACCAATATCAATGAAATACAATTTAATGTTGTTTGGAAGATCTTGTGAAGCAACTGCAAAACACGTATTGGTCCTATTACAGAAGAAAACAGTGATCTTCACGTGTAAGTGTTTTTATTTCTCCGAGTATGCTATAGCTCAACTTAAGTGCAATGACTGCATCCATTCAGTCCTTTTAACGGATCCATCAGCCCAGTCAGCCCTACAGTAATTTACTGTGTGGCTGTTCAACAGTAATATTGTCCAGTGCAGTAGTATAGTGCAATGAGGTGGAACCAAACAAGCCCTGTTCTTATGTAAAGCTACTTAACATTCAGAGCATTGCAGCAGCCTCTATATTTATTAAACATCCTCACTGGACTGCAAGGTTAGTTTGAGGCCGTGCATTACTGCCAATTCAAGGTGCAAACATACAATTACAGAGAGGAGTGACAGATACCAGGAACGAGGAGAGGAGAGACAGACAGAGAGAGAGAGGGAGGAAGAGAGAGAGAGAGAGGTTGCTTCTCTGCAGCTCCTCTGAGTCCTTGTGTATGTACTGCAATGCAGATATAACATAGATCACTGCTGCAGGATACCGTGGCTGTAAAGGAGCAGCCTAAATGATACAAATGTGCTAATATTGTAAAAAAAATAGCACAATATAAAATACTTTTTCTCTGATTAAAAAAAATATATTAATTTTCATTAATCAGTTTGAACAGATCATGTAAATGATTCGTAATGCAACAATTCGTTTGCATCACTCAAAAATAGTCTCTGCAATTATCTGCAACATTTTTCATATTCAACTTTTTTCATTAAACCATACATTGGTAAATGTAACTGTTTATGACTATGTTTTGTTATATTTGTAATATGAATTGATTTCAGATGATTCAGAACACAGGCCCCATTACTCAACATCACTGCCTGCCGTCCCTGATGCTCTCCAAATCCCTGCGTCCCTGTTTCAACATCTAGTGCAAATCCGTCTCTGAAGAGAGGAAGCTGTTCTAGCAGCAAAGCAGGGATTAATGCTGTTTGCCACACTTTTCAAATTAAATGTTTAAGAAGACAAAAGAGCATCAGGGAGGTCAGACACTGATGTTGAGTGAAGGGACCTGATTTCCAGTTCCAATTCATCCCAAAGGTGTTCAATTAGGATAATAAATCACAACAGACTTGATCAATTTCTTTATGGACTTTGCTGCACAGGCTGTTTTGGAACAGATAAGATCTTTACAAAACTGTTGCAACAAAGCTGAATTTCAATGAAGCATTCAGTTTTTAGAAAGGGGTGTCTACATAATGTTGGCCTCATGGTATTCAAAAGTTTAAAATGATTACTTCCATTTGGCAAAAACTGATCAAAACAATTGATCAAAGGAGACAGTAAAGACATTTATAATGTCACATGAGATTTCTATTTGAAATAAATGCTGTTCTTTTGAACTTCCTTTTAATACTTTTTATTTTTCTATTGTACTTTATATTTATACCCCGGTTTCACAGACAAGGCTTAAGCCTAATCCCAGACTAAAATCTAAGTCAGAGCTGTTTCAACCGAAAGAAACTTGCACTGATTGATCTTAAAATATATCAGTGCCTTTGTTTTGTCTCAAAATGCACCCCAGTAATGTTTTTTCTAAGCACGTTTATAAAAATTACTTAAATGTCCTAACTGAACTACGATCTAATCCTGGCTTAGTCTAAGCCCCGTCTGTGAAACCAGGCCATAGAATCCTGAAAAAAAATGTATCACAAAAAAATAAAATAAGCAGCACAGTTTTAAACACTAATAATACGAAGAAATGTTTCTTAAGCAACAAATCATATTACAGTGGATTGATTTTTGAAGGAACACTAAAGATTTAAGTAATGGAAGCTGAAAATTCAGCTTTGCCATCACAGAAATAAATTACATTTAAAATATAATAATAAGAGTCAACAGTGATATTAAATTCTAATACTATTCCACAGTATTACAATAAAAAAATATTTACTGTATTTTTAATCATAAAATGCATCCTTGGTGATCTTAAAAGACTTCTTTTAAAAACATTGGAAAAAAAATCAATAAATACATATTGTGTTCATTTAGTGAAAAGCATGTCTTGATTATTTTTTACAATTTTTATAGTAGTTTACTAAATTTTGAATCTGCTTGGTTGAAATTATGGTTCCTTAAAAAAGCAAAAATTATATATATATATTTTTTAGCTTTATCATAGATAGATAGAAAAACCCTTTGAGGATGAGACAGCGAAAGAACGATTACTAAATTAGAAAGCTAAAACAGAAAATAAAGTCTGAGAAGAGCTGAAACCAGACCAAACGGTGAAGAAGTCAGACGGAGAGATGCACGATAACATCTGTTATGAAGCAGAAGGGTTTAAGACAGAGAACCCAAATGACTTTTCTGCTTTTCAACAGTGTTTTTTACCTGTCCTGATGAGTCAACAGACCGTAATGAGTTAGTGAACTGACGGTCTGCTCAGAACTAAATAAAGCTGCTATACGTGACAGACAGCAGGTGTAATGTGCAGGCGCTCCGGCTGCTGCAGGTCTGGACATAAAGAGCTGTGAGACTGACTGAATACCACCATTTATGAGAAACACGGCCATTATTTCCCCTCCAGCTGATTCTTATCTTCTACATACTGTACATATGATCTTCCTTGCTTTTGCTTCTCATGTTCAACTCTAGCTTGGTGATACTAATAAAAGACTTCGGCATATATTACTGTACATGAGTCCACCCTTCCTAAAAACCTCCTCATATCACCTTCACAGTTTTACTAAGAGCACATTTATCCCATAGATTTTGCAATACTCCATTCAATAACCTCAGTTTGACTCAAATAACTATGAAATATATAGGCCCTACTTCATGTCTCTGCACATGACTAACAGCAGATGAGGTAAATGATTTATGCTATATATTTTATCCCACAAATGCTGCAAGTCAAAACTCAATCTCTTTTTTTTATCAGATTCCACTCTCATAACCACTTTGTTGTTGTCTTGAACACCTGCAGGGTCAAGCCTTTTTTAGGTTTAAAAAGTAAGCACTTCATGTGAGGCAGTGACTGCAGTCTGCTCTGCATTAAAGATGTTCGTGACTGATGCACAGGTTATCAGAGGGCAGAGCGAGTCAGGCACCCTCAGCAGCAGAAGAGCAGACAGTGCATTGGAACATACTGAAATAACCCAGTGTGCAGGTGTCTTAAAGTCTTAAACTCCTGAGATCCAGGAATAAGGCTTTGGCATTGAGATTTGAATATATATATACATATATACATTATTATTATCATTATTGCCATTATTATTATTATTATTATTAAATATAATTTTTGTTAATTTACATTATTATTTTTTCTCCACAATTCTAAAACATTATTTTCATTTCCAGGTTTGAATTAAAATTTTTCATATTTTCAATGTTTAGTTGTTCACCTACTAACCCATTATTTTTACATCAGTACTGTTCAAAAGTTTGGAATAATTAGTATAGAATAATAAGTTTGGAAAATATTTGTATTGTTTTTGAAAGAAGTCTCTTATGCCAAGGCTGCATTTATTTGATCAACAATACAGTAAAAACATTAATATTGTGAAATGTTGTTACAATTTAGAATAACAATTATTTGAATATATTTAAAATATAATGACAAAGCTGAATTTTCAGCAGCAATTAATGACGTTTTCATTGTCACATTTTTGTCACTTTAGGAAACTAACATCTAACACTTACTAAATGTTAATAAATACTAAATACTTCAAAAATACTAATAATTTAATAACACTATTAAATTATATCTTTAGCCAATCTGAAAATGATTATCCATTTTTCATATTGTACATGATAATGTTGTGATGCCTAAATTCACTTGTCGCATTAAACAATAATTTAGTTTTTTAGTGTTTTTTTTATTATTATTTATACCAAATTACCAATTATCAGTTTTCAGCCACAACATCAAACTATTATCAGCTTATCAGTATCAACTAGAATTTGAACATCCCTAATTATATCATATATTAACAAGAAACACACAAATCAGTTTTTAGATCTCAGGAGGTCATTCGAACTGGTAGCAATCATGTCTCAAATCCATCATGATTCTCTAAACACTCCTGAAAAGCAGGAAGCTTTGCAGCAGAGACTTGTCATAAGGGCCCAAAACAGAAACCTCTTTCTCATTAACAAACATTTAGCCATAAAAAGCATCTATATTCTCCATATTCACCTTCGCTTGTACTCATCGCGCTCCCTTTTGATTTTGGCCAGGACGTTGTAAAGTGCTCTGATCTCTGGGGTGATGGTATCTATCTGGACACCCACGCCATCCGGGTGGACCCACGACACTCCAGGACTGGTGACCCGAGTCTCTGACCCGCTTCCCAGTTTACGGGTGTGATTGTAGGACCAGATAGTGCCCGGCAGGAAGCGATGAGGAGGGTTGGGAGACGTCCCGGTGCCAATGCTGCTCACATGCAGAGCATTATTGGAGTTGTTGGTGTTGGCCGAGGCGGGTTCAGTGGTGGGTGTTGAGAGACTAACCGTGATGGTTGGGTTCCTATTAGTGTTTGGGTCAGTTGTGCTCTCATCGTCAGCATTATTGGGCTCAAGCTTGAGGACAGTCGTAAGAGAAGGCATAAACAACGTAGTGGGTCGTTTCGCAGAGTTATTGGTGTTTTGAAAGGACAAAGACCCAGGCCGGACAGCAATAGGCCCAATAAACCCAGTCTGCACACCAATTTCTTTGGTGTTTCCGTCCTCCACGCATCCACCCTTGCTTTTGCTATCTAAAGCCTGCTGAAGCTGTAACTCCAATATCTTATTGCGTCTCTCCAGTTCATGCACTTTAGCCAGAAAGCATCGGAACCGCAGATTGAGGGTCTTCAGGACGCTTATATTGGATCCCAGGTCGTTTCTCAATGCCATGGCTGTAGGTGGAGGAGGTTGGGACCAGTGGAACGATGGACTGAAGTGCAGATAAGAGGATGCCGTAAGGTCGAGTGCGGTTTGTGGGCCGGGTTGTTCTCCGAGGAAAAACGAGGATGGGTCAGGAGCTCCGAGGACAGCAGCCTCGGGGAGTAAACCGGAGGGAGAATCGGGATGACCGGGTCCTTCTGGATTCTGATGTTGTTGGTAGTGCTGCTGCTGATGCTGATGGAGAGGAGAATTCATGCTACGGTGCGGAAAACTGAAGCGCTGCAGATCGGGCATGAACACCAGCTATGTCTGACTTTCAAAATAATTAACGGCTTGATTTCAAAGGTCAGTGGTGTTTGGCGACCCAAAGACACGGCGATGTCCACATTTAACTCGTTAAAGCCTTATGTAACGAGTTAAGAGTATTACAGCTTGCGCGTGAACGCTGAGTAAGACGCTGATGGAGACTGCAGCAACCGATAGAAGCGCAAAATATGCACTAACTATAAAAGCATGCAAACCCCTTATTCAAACAAGCAAAGAATACTATAACAACTAACGTCAGCGAAATACATTTAAAATAGGTCCAAACGAATGTCTTGTGGCTTCCTTGGCTGCAAACCTGAATACACTTGCGCTCTCGAGTCTCTCTGCAGCGCTTCAGTGCGGACACTACCGTAATATCAGCAGTAGCTCTCAGCTTGTGTCTGTTTACTTGAATATTCCAGTGGCGCAAAATAATATTTGGTAGATGACTTAGCGCAAAATTATCTTTACATATATTCTATCACTGTTCGAAGGCGAATAACAGTTCTCCGTGTGCTCCAACCCTTGTGTGTTTGTCCCAGAATGGTACTTACGGTAAAAAGACATTACCTCATGCATCATGACAACAAAACAACGCTGACGTCACAGATCTGCAACAAATAGCCCTTGTACTTTATTGGGACTTACAGGGCTTCTGATTTAGGATTTTTTTTTAATCTATTTGGAAACTGCAAAGTAAACATCAAAGTTGTTTCATTATTGTAAACTTTATTTACATTGCACATTTATTCAGAAATAGTTGTTTGAAATACTTTGGACTGGATAGTGCTCTCTAAATATGTAAAAACATAAATACAATAAGTAAATCCATTAAACTATTTAGATACACAATATATATATATATATATATATATATATATATATAATATATTATTAATAAATTAATAAATAAATACACAGGATCCAATTATAAACGTACAAAGGACAAAATTAATATGAAAATCCTAACTAGAGCCTCATGTGTCGCACCAGTGTGAGACTGGATAGGTGCAAAATAGTGTGCAAAAGCACACACTGGATGACACTGATGGATAAAAGAAACACTGTTTTTTTAACTAAAACAACAGATATTTTGAGCTAACAAACTGCATTATGAACTGTTGTTTCTGTTTATTTAGACAGCAAGCATTACTCCTCACCTGTCAACAAGCTGTTAGAGGTGGGTTCTCTAAATTCTTTTTTCGTCTCTCTTTCCACCTCCTTCCCTCTCTCTCTTTCTAAGTTGGCCTGCGTATCTAAGGTTGTAGTATCCAAGGTTGCCCACCCAACTGCTTTACTGTCCTGACAGGACCCTCTCTGACCTCTACTCCCTCGGCTCCCTCTACTACCTCTGCTCTTCCGTGAGGAATCTTTTTTCACACGCTCCTCGGACGTCTGACTGGTAGCTGTGCTTCTTCTCCTCCAGCTGTGGATATAAGAGAGCGTGATGCTTCCACGATAACCTGCATGTGTGGAAAATACAGAGACAGAAACAGAAATGTGAAGAAATTTAGACAGAGAAATAAAATTAATGAAAATTTAAAATATATAAGTATAGCATCCTGACCATCAGAATCACTGCCATCTGTGCTCCTTGTTCTCCTCCTCTCTCCATCTTTTCCTCTCAGACACAGGAGATCATAGACGTCCTCCCTGAAGTCGCGGTTCATGATCTGGTAGATGAAAGGGTTTATCATGCTGTGTGACTTGGCAAAAATAGCTGGAATGAGTGAGACCTCTGGCTTTAGTATGGACACAAGATGTGACTGATGTCCATTCATCCCTCCATGTGCAGAACCCACAGGTGAACTTGATTCATGATGCCCTACTGAATGATGGGAATGATCAGAAGTCATATTCCTCCAGGATCCAAAAGCATCCCCGAAGTGTTCTGAAGAGGTCCAGTTAATGAGGAAGGGAAAACCAAAGACGTCAGACAACCCTCCACCATGGCCGGCCCCTGCTGCTGACATTCCACCCGTGAGAGCGGTTCCTCCGTCTTCTCCAGTGTGCTCCTCTCTGGCAGTCAAAGCGGAGTAGAGCGAAACGATCGCATAGGGAGTCCAGGCAATCAGAAATGAGGAACACACCACTGCTGCTATCTGCAATGAAACATTTCAGGAACTGTGTGATACAAGAAGGAAATAAGTAATTGTTTGTGAATCATGAAAAGGAATAAATTGAATATTAGTGTGCAGGTAACAGCAAGGCAACCATTGTCTTATTTTGATTATTTTATTCATTTTTAATGTGTATTTTCACTTTAGTCTGTTTTTTGTCAATTTTTGCTTAATTGTTCATTGTTTCACACTTAAGGACCAAGTGTGAAAACACCGTAAGATATCCCGTGTTAAATGTCGTTGTGTCTGAGAAGTGGGTCCTTTCCAAAGGTATGATGGATGATCAATCAGAGCTGGTACCTTTGTCAGCCGGAGATCTTTGCTGTTGTGAGTGATATTGGATGAAGGGATTGAAGCCAATATGCGACCAGACCGATACACCTGAAATCACACATCACTGTAGCAACACTTCAATTCAGTCAACATTAGAATCAAACAACAGTCAAATAACATTCATGTTTTAGCTTCAAGTGTTTCAGAATCATTATTAATACTAATAGTCTCTCTGTTTATCTCACCTTGATGAGGATAGCGAGGTATGAAATGATGATAGTGAAGGTGGGAACTCCAAAGCAGAGTGATAGAATCAGGTAAATATAGACTCTGTCATTAAGTGAAGACTTCATTCTCCACCTGAGGCCACAGGAAACAATGCATGAACACATCGATGCATATTTTCTGTGATGTGTGAATGTTCCAGTGGTTTGTGGGTAAAATAACATTCAGCTTCTTGAAAGTGAATGCTATATTTGTCCCTTGAGAATGCTCTCTGAAAACACCAACTAATCTTTGGGGAATAAGTTAGCGACTCATTTACAAGTGTTACTAATGTTATGGTTCATTACCAGTTTATGGTGCAGCTGGTTCCAAAGGGTTCTGGGCCGTAACTACCAAAGCCAAACACAGGTAGTGAGGCCCAGAATATCGTATAGATCCACACCAGAGCCACAGACAGAGATGCATGTTTTCTCTCAATCCACTGACCTGAGACACAGGATCAAGTACATTAGTAAACATCTAAAAGCTTACTTGATGGCTCCTAGTTGCTGGATAGGACTGAAATGTACTAGCCGGGTATTAACCAGCTTGAGTGACCTCATTTTCTCAGCACATGCTTTGTTTTCTCTCTGCCTGAGGAAAAATAAGTTAAATAAGCTATTGAATGATTTTGTGAGAATTTTCAACAACAAAAATATTTTGAGATTTAAAAAGTGTTTTTTTATGTCTGATTCTTTAAAGCAGGCAGGTTTTTAATTTAATTTAATTCAATTTTCTATGCAGAAATCGATCCTGGAGCCTGGGCAGTGAAACACTCTGCATAATTCATTTCATTTCATTAAAGTTCTTGGAAATCATTCTGGACTAAGCTGATCGTGATAGTTTAGTAAAAATTATTTAGTTCATTTAATATAATTACAATGTAGATTCCACTTATCATACAAATTATTCAGCAATATTAATACTATGTACTGAGGCAATGATATTATTTCTTTGATATGTGCTATTATTTGAGATACAGGGGTTAAAAGGTAAAATACTTCAGGAAAAGGGGTATCAGATTATGGGGAAAGTGATTTCCCTCAGTGATATTGCTAATTATTTGTCCAACAAGAATAACCAAATTCTGTACTTTCATCTGTAATGCCTGATGTGGAAATTAATCATTGGGTAGGTCTATATTTTAACTAACTTGCAAGTCCCATCAGCATATAATACACTGGCCAAAATTATAAACGCAACACTTTTGTTTTTGCCCCCATTTTTCATGAGCTGAACTCAAAGATCTAAGACTTTTTCTATGTACACAAAAGGCCTATTTCTCTTAAATATTGTTCATAAATCTGTGTTAGTGAGCACTTCTCCTTTGCCGAGACAATCCATCCACCTCACAGGTGTGGCATATCAAGATGCTGATTAGACAGCATGATTATTGCACAGGTGTGCCTTAGGCTGGCCACAATAAAAGGCCACTCTAAAATGTGCAGTTTTACTGTATTGGGGGGGTCCGAAAACCAGTCAGTATCTGGTGTGACCACCATTTGCCATCTCCTTTGCATAGAGTTGATCAGGTTGTTGATTGTGGCCTGTGAAATGTTGGTCCACTCCTCTTCAATGGCTGTGCGAAGTTGCTGGATATTGGCAGGAACTGGAACACGCTGTCGTAAACGCCGATCCAGAGCATCCCAAACATGCTCAATGGGTGGCATGTCCGGTGAGTATGCTGGCCATGCAAGAACTGGGATGTTTTCAGCTTCCAGGAATTGTGTACAGATCCTCGCAACATGGGGCCGTGCATTATCATGCTGCAACATGAGGTGATGGTCGTGGATGAATGGCACAACAATGGGCCTCAGGATCTCATCACGGTATCTCTGTGCATTCAAAATGACATCAATAAAATGCACCTGTGTTCGTTGTCCATAACATATGCCTGCCCATACCATAACCCCACCGCCACCATGGGCCACTCGATCCACAACGTTGACATCAGCAAACCGCTCACCCACACGATGCCATACACGCTGTCTGCCATCTGCCCTGTACAGTGAAAACTGGGATTCATCCGTGAAGAGAACACCTCTCCAAAGTGCCAGACGCCTTCGAATGTGAGCATTTATTGTGGCCAGCCTAAGTCACACCTGTGCAATAATCATGCTGTCTAATCGTCTAATCAGCATCTTGATATGCCACACCTGTGAGATGGATGGATTATCTCGGCAAAGGAGAAGTGCTCACTAACACAGATTTAGACAGATTTGTGAAGTTTATAATTTTGGTCAGTATATAATAAAATAAAACAACAAAAATTCAGTGGATAAAAATGGAGAATTACCATATCGAAAGCTACAGATCTTGAAGCAGCGGTCGAGGGAGATAAGGCAGGTAGTGATGAGAGACCCAATGCCAAAAACAAAGCCCTGAATCCCATACCACATACATCCTGTTTCCCCAAAAATCCATGCATGCGACAGACTAAGAGAGATAAATAGAAAGAGAGAGAGAGAAAAAAAAACAGTTCAGAGCAGAAGCAAAATACTGAGCACAGCAAATCCAAAAATAACTACAATAACTCTACATATTTAATAATATGCTCAAATTCTGCAGTTTTCTGAGTTTATTTTCTATAAGATTGAACCTTACCAATTTCTTCTTGTATATATTCAAGTTCAGAAACCAAAAAGCAAAGCATGATGATTTTTATATAGCTTTATAACTTCTGCCCCAAGATGTTAGAGGCCCATGATATTTATGTTGTATTTCTTCTTCTTCACAAATCATCCCCTGAGGGCATGTTTTAGTGGTTTGTGGGTAAAAAATAATACTTTCAGCTACATAAAAGTGAAACCCTTTTGGCCCCTTGAGAAAGCACGCTAAATACCATGAAACGTCTAGTGGTTAGAGATTTCAAATGATTTTTGTTTTCTTTTTTCCACAAAAATCAATTTCTACTACTTTTCGAGTAGTATAAGCACATTAAAAAAATAAAATAAACAAATAAAGCAAAACAGATTCAAGATCACATCTAAAGTATTTGGACCAAACGTCTGTTAAATAATCCTCTCTAAAGTCAAACCAGATCTATAATATACCCTGCGTTTCTGTTCTACATTATGTAATATCATCATCAATGACTTATACTCGGACTGTTAATCTTCTTTCTTAACTAACACAATCCTCTGGTCCTGATAAACACTCACAAACCCCAGAAGATATGGAAGGATAATCATAAGAGCGACTGATGAACGCGATGTCATAGACTAATATAGGCTTCAAGAGAGCTTTTATAACTTGTAATGTACACTGGCATGCCAAGCAAACTTAGTATAACCCTCAAAATGCATGTTAAGAATCACGCTGTGTAAATGTGCTATCTAAAGCAGCTGCAGTCAGTGCAGCGGTGGTACTGTACCTTGAGATGATGAGGCATGGCGCCCCCAGCAGGCTGTAGCCAAAATCACAAACAGCCAGATTGATGGTCATCAGCTCGTGCACTCTGAGCTTCTTTCTCCTCTGTCCGTAAACCAACAATACCAGCCCATTCCCAATCACCGACACCACACCTGGGACAGACAGAGAGAAATATAGATCATAGTGCCAAGCGTCATCTAACACAACCAAAAAATTATATTAAATTTATGGTAAAAAAAGTTTTCATAGAAAGTGTTACTCACTTAAAATATATATATACAGTATATATAGAATATCCCTATAAATCAAATGTTAAATGTAAAAGTTTAATATTAAAAATATAGGACAATGCATTTTGCAGTTTTGCTTTTAAAAGTAAAATGTATATGTATTTTAAACAGTAAGATAACTTGTAGTCATTCAAATAACAGTTTTTTAAAGCATTCTTTGCAGTAAGCTTAAAAATATTGCAAGTGAGCTAAAAGTATTGACTTTTGAGTATTGAGTTTAATAGTTCTAGTTTTGTTGAAAACAATAAATATTTCACCATAAATTACACAGTATTTCTTTTTAACTTTACTGCAAATTGCATGTGTTGTAATTGTTAATGGGACATTACGTGTACTTTTTTACAGTAAGAGTTTTAATATATGTGACTCTGGACCACAAAACCAGTCATTAGGGTAATTTTTTTTTAGTGTTTTTTTATTTATTTATTTATTCATCATCTGTAAGCTGAATAAATAAGCTTTCCGTTGATGTATGGTTTGTTAGGATAGGACAATATTTGGCTGAGATACAACTATTTGAAAATCTGGAATCTAAGGGTGCAAAAAAATCTAAATGTTGAGAAAATCACATTTAAAGTTGTCCAAATGAAGTTCTTAGCAATGCATATTACTAATCAAAAATTAAGTTTTGATATATTTATGGTAGGAAATTTACAAAATATCTTCATGGAACATGATCTTTACTTAATATCCTAATGATTTTTGGCATAAAAGAAAAATGTACTGTATAATTTTGACACAATGTATTTTTGGCTATTACTACAAATCCTACCCGTGCGACTTATGACCGGTTTTGTGGTTGTGGTCCAGGGTCACATATTTATATACTGTATTCATATTTATTAACTCTTACTGTAAATTACAGGTATTGTCCCATTAAAAATGACAGTAGGCTGCATGTAATTTAAAAGTAAGGTCACTTATAGTCAACCAATGAACCAGTGTTTTTTAGAGCAATTTATATTCTATATCCAATTTTTTTTTTTGTTAGTTTTTTATTACAAGGAGCTCAAAATATTGATTTGGTCAAACTCACCAATGCATATGAGCACCTCTTGCTGCACTGCAGTTTTTAAATGACTCTGTAATGGCAGTTGTATTTATTGTGCAAATCAGCACAGAAGTGTATTGATTGTAGAGGACAAGTGTCTTTAGATTGCATAGGTTCTGATTGCAGATCAGGTCTTGACTGAATAAATAGAGTAGACTCCCATATCAGACCCCCCCAAAAAACATGATATATGTCACGTTTTACCACTTACTAATGCATCTCTTAATCAAAAGCATTTTCAATAGTGGTCTTTCTAATTTTGGACTCCACTGAACTGCACTATATATTAAACAATAATAATTTAATAAAAGACTAATAACTGACCTGTGATGATGAGAAAGATGGCTATGCTGAGGTCAGCAGACGAAGAGAGCTGTGAGCGGAAGGCATGAGGGACAGAGGACGGAACAGAGATAGACCCCATCCACGAGCCATTCACTCTCTTAGACATTAACTACTAACAGAGAGACAGATAGAATAGAAAAGAGAAAGACTGAGACCTAATGATGCTGCTGTGCACAGAAAACCCAATTGGAAAAATACAGCTGCATAAGTATTAAGTATTGTTTCATCAACAATGATAACAAACTTGTTCAAGTTATTTCACTTTAAGCTACGCGAGCCACAATTCAGCTTTAAATGAGAGTGTCAAATGAAATATTGAACCCAAACAGAGGCACATCTGAGCAAATAACAAAGTGAAAGTTTTTTACTCACCTTCCTCTATCAGTCCACCTCTTCTGTGTTTATCTCTCCGTCTTTTTCAGTCACTGCCACTGTCTCTTAATCTCAAAGTGAAATGCTGGCTTTTTAGTCTTAAGCCTCTTTTGTTCCTGTTGCTCTCTGTTTATACGGGAGGAGCGAATCAATTCGGCGTTGGTCAATCTGCCAGAGGACCATCAGGATTCATGCACACGAACCCTCCCATCCTTTTGAACACCCACCTCCCTCTATATGCACACCTCTACCTTCCTCTCATCCCTTTTTTGCACTCCTAACACTTCACCTCTGTGATTAGAGGACAGTCAGAAGTTAGTTTTATAGACAATGGGAGTCGTAAATGATGTTTTAGTAAGATGAACAAATGGTTTGGCAGACACAGCACTTTTTGGTGCTATAAGATTAATAAAGCACAGTGACATAATCTATGAATGTGGGTAAGAGAGAGAGGCGGGGGTCAGCGTTGTATATGGTAGAGTAAATGTGCATGTATAACAGCCATCTGAACTAAACAACTAAAGTCTCTTAATCCTCCGTCCTCGTTCTTATCAACAGAATTGAACAGCTTTAAAGTGCATGCATAAACACACATACAGTAAATGCACAAGGACAAGCTGTGCCATAAATCCCACAATCCCTCAAGGCTAAACCATGAGTTATTCGCAACTACATCTGAAACACCGATTTTGTTATAAGATGATAGTTTGGAACCTAACATTGTAAACAGCATTTTAAGATTGCAAAATGTCAAATCTTATATACTCTCTGTATAATCGTGTATGTGACAAATAAATCTTGAACTTGAACTAATATGAATGATGCATGGTTAATAATGTTATGTACTTTCGAGTGATGAAGTCTATATGCATTTTTTTGCCCCCCACCCAAAACACCATGCTCATCATTGGTAAATCTGTGCCTTGCTAATGCAGTGCATTAATGTTGAAATATGTCCATTGGTCCTCTGACTTGCACATCAATAACATTGATAGACATATTTCATAAAGGCCCATCAGGTGAAATAATGGCATGTCTATGTCAGGGTGCATTATTCATGGAAAACTACCCCCGATCCACAAATGGACTGAGTATTGAACTAAAAGAGTGTGTCAGGGAGCAAAAGAGAATGCAATGGAGTGCTTAGATGAGTGCATGAGAGCAGTTTCAAAGGGACACACAGTGAGAAGTTATAATGTTTTATCAGCAGACCAGATCTAATAGAAACTTTCCTGGTAACCTAATTTATATTTTGATAGTCCATTTTAGACATTCTACCAACTATAATTAACTTTGTAACTGCATATCAACTAACTCTCACTATAGAGATTGCTAACACAATTGCTAACACAATTCATGAAACAGTTTCCCATTTTCTCACAACAATACACAACTACACACTTGTACAAACTTCCAGATCAAAATCAAATATTTCAGTCAAAATCATATTCTCTTGTCGGAATCAAACTTTGGCCTCAGATGGCACACAAACCTGACAAAAACACAGACTACTTTCCTGCCTAATGAACACAAGTGAGATCAATTCAAAACACTGTTACAGAAACCTCTTTTTGGGAATCAGGAATCATTTTGCAAGTCAGTGTCTAATTACAGTATACAACATAAAAATAGAAAAGTTCTCTAATGTGAAGTACTGCCACTATGTACTGTAATTATACTGTAAGTAGTGTAAAAATGCTGCAGATGAGCCTCGTAGGCCAGCTTCACTAATGCTTATTCCATGAACAAGAACACAGTATATAACTACAGTGCTTTGTATTTCATCAGGAACAAATGTCCTTTGACCCCATCCCTTCATTTTTCTTTTCTTTTCCCTTCCTCTTCCTCTTCATTCTCATCTTCATCTTCCTCTTTGTCTTCCTTCACTATGATTTATTTTCCAAAGCACATAATCACCTGCGCTCCTATTTATATTATCCAGAGATTCTGTCTTATCAGTTTTGCTAATTATTGTTTACACATGGGAAAATGTGTGCTATTTGCGTTTATATTATGATGCTTGAGGAAATTATATTGTGTACTTGTTTTATGAATGAGAACATGGTTAAACCTGTGTAAAATAATGGCATTTTTATGTGTAGCTTTGCAAAAAACATTGAGCATATTCGTATGTGTAAAAACAGGTGAAATGTGTTTAAAGTTTTGAGATAAGTCTTTGTTTTAACAACTGAATGAATGGTTTGAAAAAAAAAATGGGCCAAATGAATCAGTTATAACGTGTAGCAATCAAGAAAAACTGTAGTAGACTGGTTAGGTTAGATTAGGGTTAGTAGAATAAGTTGGCATGTAGTTGCAAAGTTATTTAGTAGAATGTTTGGGAATCATCAAAATAAAATGTTAGCAGATATTAAGCAGACAGTCTACAAATACTGTAATGACTGGTAGTTAGTTGCAAAGTTAGTTGTTAGAATGTCTAAAGTGGACAAACAAATTAATTCATTAGATTTATATAGCGCTTTCCTGCTTTTCTAAGCGCTCTACATTGTGAGGGGGTGTCTCCTCATCCATCACCACCAATTAAACTATTGCATCATTTTCATGAACCGTGATGTCATTTGACTAATTCAAGCATTTCACATTTAAAATAGCAGGTTAACAGAATCCAGTTTCCACATAATGACTATGATACCCAGTTCCCCTTGTCCTGTTTATGTTCATGTAGGACATGAGAACCTGGGAAAGAAAAACAAAACTTAAGTCTCAAATCTTTTCCGATCATTACTGTAAAGTAGTTCACACCAACGAATAACTTAAGCAACTAACTTTACATACTTGATTTCTTTGAGTCAAGTGGATTCTGACTGGTGGTCATTTATATTGTTCCCCAGTTATTACAGCTGTGGTGCAGACATTGGTATTTTTGGTTTGAATGCCATGAATAAAACTCAAATGATTTGATCCTTAAACACTGGAACAGCAGTGACTGTAGAAAAACATTTACACAAGCTTATTCCAAAACCACATGACTTCATGAAGTGCACTTGTAATTTTCAGTGTGAGCCACTGATCGCTAGTATGTACTCACAAGACTTGGTCTAGGGTGTACATTTTATATTTGATCAAACTATAACTCTACTTCACTAAACCATTAATGTGAATTGACAATTGGGAAATTAAATAAATTAAAACACTAAATTTGCTTTAAAAGAACACGCCCAAATTTAGAAGGACTGCTCTGACCCAAATAAGTCACTTGATCTAGTGAAAACGCAGACAACATACTTTGCATTTCTCACAAACGGAGGACTTTATTCCGTCACAGGTTATTAGCAGACAGAAGCCTTTGAAGGCAACATCCATTTTAAACCTCACAAAACAGAACAGAGTATTTCCATATAAAAATAACATTGGTCTTCAGATCAAGCATGTAATTTCCTTCCAGGCATGTGGTGCAAACATCCAACCAGATGGGAGAACGGTGGCTTTGAGACGACAAAAAAGGGGGTCACATTTACTCCTTGGAGGCCATGTGTGCCATCAGGTCACATACACGGTTGCTGTAACCGAACTCATTGTCATACCTATGGGAAAGAGAATGAATTGGTGTCACTCAAAACTACACAAGCCAAGAGTCTCCAAAAACTTAATCTTTCAAGTGGAGTTGGAAACATTGTAGTTTAAGTTGAACCAATGAATGACCAAGTGAAGCCGTATTTACAAGGGGAAACTCTCAATTCTAGACGATACAGGAGTTGTAACATTGGGGGGGGGGGGGGGGGGGATCTTACCATGTGACCAGCTTGACAAAGTGATCATTGAGGGCAATGCCAGCACCGGCATCAAAGATGGATGAACGCACATCCCCGTTGAAGTCAGTGGATACCACCTGCACACAGAAGTTAGTTATAAAACAATACGCTGAAAAACCCTGGTCACAACACTGACACAACTGGATGTGCATACCTGGTCCTCGGTGTATCCCAGAATACCTTTCATGGGTCCATCAGCTGCAGCCTTGACCACTTTCTTGATGTCATCATACTTGGCCTGCAGTTAGCAAAACAGAGACATGAAAAAGCCAACAGGTCAGTTAAGTCACCTACACTGCACCCACAGGCACACAGAATAACTAATTCCTACTATAGGCAAATCAAAGAGTTCATTCAACTGAAGCCACTTTAATTATGCAAGTCTGGAAATAAACTCACAGGTTTCTCAAGACGAACAGTCAGATCCACCACAGACACGTTGGGGGTGGGGACACGGAAGGCCATACCAGTAAGCTTGCTGAAATGAGAAGCAACAAGCATCAGAGTATGTTTGGACAGCAGAAAGGGGAAGCAAAAACGAAACAAGTCCTCAAGTTCCCCCAAGCAGAACATTCCACTTTTGAGTAAATAACAGTGCATCCTGAAAACATTTCAACTCTGACCTATAAAATGGCATGCCAAACACCTTCATGGAAGTGGAATTTAAAACAAATCTGGGAAATGAATGGAACTACAGTCCAACAGATGCGTTACTGACCCATTGAGCTCAGGAATGACTTTGCCCACAGCCTTGGCAGCCCCAGTGGAGGCTGGGATAATGTTCTGACTGGCACCGCGGCCATCCCTCCACAGTTTTCCTGAGGGCCCGTCCACGGTCTTCTGTGTGGCTGTGATAGCATGAACAGTGCTCTGAAAGAGGGGAATTGGGAGACTGTTTGACTTTCCGAGAACGATTATAAAACCAAAACTATGTGCGTCACATTTAGTTGTATCAACTGATGCATTTCAATAAGAATCAAGTGTAGGGCTTGATAAGTGGAACAGAATAAATTGACGCATCATGTTAGGTTTAAATCACTTGGGTCAAAAAGCTTTTTGCCGAGATTGGAAAGGCAGTTTAATCTTACCATAAGACCTTCAACGATGACAAAGTTATCATTGATGACCTTGGCCAAGGGAGCCAAGCAGTTGGTGGTGCAGGAGGCATTGCTAGTAAACAGACAAGTGGAATTAGTCAAAAATGGAATCAATTTAACGAAAAGCAGGGACTTTAAGTGGAAGAGACAGATGTTTGGATTTAACATGCTTGAGTTCAACTGTTTGCTTTAGTACACCCCCTACAGGATATCATCCATTATTGCATCTCCGCATCATTAAAGTTATTATATTATTAGATTAACATACTTTATTATAATACCCAAGTATTTATGCAACTTTAACAGAAAAAAAAAGCCCAAAGTATTTAACAAATGCCCAAAGCAATAAATATTAAGAAAGCAACAAAATAAAGTAGTGCCCAAGACAAAAAAAAAAAAAATAAATTCAAAGTTGATAAAGTATTTGTATATGTAATGCAAATGTAACTTGTGTTGTACGAGTAGATTAAATTGACCAAGTAAAATTAAAAACCCAAACAAACCATCCAAAACATACAACAAATAAAAAGTCAAGAATTCTGACTGGAATTAAGAACAAGTCTAAGTTGATATTTTAGTTTAAATTTTATATTAATCTAAACTTTATTTTATTAATGGCTGCTTCTTCTGGTCACACTCAAAAGAAAACTTGTCAATTTAATGTTTTACACATGATCCTTACCTGACAACTTTAAGGGAATTATCATATTTCTCATGGTTGACACCCATGACAAACATAGGGGCATCTGCACTGGGGGCAGAGATGATGACTCTCTTGGCACCACCCTTAATGTGAGCCTAGCAGGAGAGAGCAAAGGTTCAGATGGGAAATGTACAGTAGTGTTTATGACTGATGTAATGACTATGACTACATACAGAAGCCTTCTCAATGGTGGTGAAAACACCAGTAGACTCCACAACATATGTAGCACCTGCATCACCCCATTTAATGTTGGCTGGATCCCTCCTGCGTGGATACAGATGGAGAGATCAGAGCACATCTCACTGAATAAGTCACGTAATGTTTGTATGGACAGCACTCACTCGCTGAAGACGGTGATGGCATGACCGTCAATGACCAGCTTGCCGCCTTCAGCCTTAACCTCACCCTTGTACTTTCCATGGGTGGAGTCATACTTGAACATGTAAACCTGTGAAGAGACAAAGGGAAATCAGATTTTGAAGGAAAATAAAACCTAAACCAAGTTAGTTGCAAAAAAAAGTTCAGACCAACATCACTCAGAAGGAAACCAAAAGGAGGAAACCAAAATTAGGAACTTGCCATGTAATCAAGGTCAATGAATGGGTCATTGATGGCCACAATCTCTACTTTCTTGGACTGGAAAGCAGCACGGGTCACCAGACGCCCAATGCGGCCAAATCTGGGTTTAAAACAAACAAAAAAAATTAAATAAACATGGTTTCCACAAATAATAAGCAGCATAGTGGTTCAGCAGATTTCTGAAGGATCATGTGACACTGAAGGCTGGAGTAATGGTTGCTTAACACAGGAGTAAAGTTACATTTTGATATCCATTAAAACAAAGTTATGCATTGTAATTTTACATTACAGTTTTAAAACTCAATACAGCTCTGTTGGACAACCCCCCCCCCCCCATTTCAAAAGTTAGTGTATTTGTAGAGTTCTTAAGGGACCACATGCTTCTTAAATAAAAATAAAACCTCTCCAGTAATGCTCAAAAGTGAGCAACGAACACCTACATTAATTTCCTCATTGCATCCACTAGATGGCACACAAGTTCTATTTCTGAATAAGTACAAAACCATTTCCTGTCCTCGAGTCCTGTGACTGGGCCCACTAGTGAACTACCAGTAAATGGATTTATATCTTACCAAATCCACCCTTTCAATATGTGCTAGAGGTAATAAGGCAAAACCCTGGAGAATGGTTTAGTAAAGTTTAGTTAGATGGTACTACCAAAGCATTAGAGACAGTTTGCTAGAGCTTCATAAGGCCTGCCCTTTGCCATACAGACAGTGATAAAGAATTTCTGGAGGCCTCCAGCTGTCATTGTGATCTATTTTGGTGCCTATAACACCAGTGCTGCTCACAAGACAGATAAGAGGCAGGACTGATTCCATGAAAGAAATCCTCTATTGCAACACTTTCAGCAACCAATTAAATCAACAGGCCAAAGGAAACCGGGATCACAGTACATACTGCTTTGCACTGATAAGACATACTGATATGGTGAAGGTACAACAATTTCAAAACATTTGCATGAAGTCCGTTAAGATTGAGAAACAGGCCAAAGGTAGAAAGTCCTATAGGTATAATACTCCTGGTAGACGGGGTGACCGTTTGACCAACGTTACCTTTTATCATCAAGAGTCAAAAAGTTCAAGCTGCATGTAATAATGGCCTATAGAGAGGAACGACAGAACATCCCCCTTTGGAGAAAAAAAGAAAATAAAGTACATTTCGGCATCTTAAAAACCCAAAAACAAATCTGGAATTACTGAAATGTACTTTGAAAACACTCAAGTGAAAACTGAATGTTTTTGGACTCTTAAATCACACATTAGAATTAAGTTACTGCATTAGCTTAATTGTTAAATGCAATTAGTGGAACAGAATCCAAGTCATTTTTGATCCAATTTAATGCATTTTTAACATCATAACTACCAAGTTTGCAAAATGGTTCTGTTGATATACTCGACAAATACTTAAGGCAAGTTAAAATTTACTTTAATTCAACTCTTAAAACTTGCAGTTCAAATATAATTAGTGAAGTTGCACTAATTAAAGTACAGTGGTTTTTTTTGTAATACTGTCAAGATTTGAAGTACACAAGTAGACCTACACATTCAAGACAATCAAGGACACTTTTCCACAAGGAGCATGTATCTGTGGAACACTTACACAGCACACATCCATGACATGATCTATTCACTGTGGATGTTCTGCGGTTACAAATGGCTCATATTACACGTTAATAGGACTTCATTTTTGGAAACGGTCAAACTGTTTTTACTGACAACATTTGGGGGGGGGGGGGTAATTTAGTTCTCTTCCACTCCAATTGTCTTTAAACAAAAAGCCAAAATCTAGTGAATTCAAAAACCTTGCACAGCTAGGCCAAGCAGGTTTGCTGTAAGCTGGACCGAGACTTTGCAGGACAGTAGGTCAAGCCCTAAAGTTACTGTGAAATATTCAGGTCTACTTGTGGATGTATGAACGATGCATGTGCCCTGTGCATGTCGCTTAAGGATCACATTTCCAGTTGCATAACTCTATAAGCCTTGGAAAGGTCACAGCAGGTGCAGAGGGTCTCATTGCAGAGACAGCCCAGCCAGTGAGACTTCAGCTGATTGTTGGATACTGCATTGTGACCAGTGTATGAAATGGCTATGAAAGTTAGACTAAAAGCAAACTCTGACCCTAAAGTAAAAAGTGAGGCAAAGAGGCCAAGAGTACACAGAGATAAAACGCACTATTTGACGTCGCGATGACGTCACAACGCACACACCGAGATGGCACAATCCCAACACAGCGGCGCCACTGGAATCATTCATCAGAATCAATGAGCGGCCCGGGATATTAAAATCAGTTTGATTAATTACATTTCTCAATTAGCATTTTTAGATAGGCTACTCTTTATTGATAAGATTACTTAAATGACAAAAAAAGCTCTTCAATAATTATTCTAAAAAAATATTTAAATAAGAAAAAATTGGCGCATTTGTGCGTGCTTACCCGTTGATACCAACTTTAACCATGATGCCTGATTTGTTCTTGTCCTCTGGGGAAAAAGAAAACATTAAATTATTTGACTACATTGCGTCAGTCATTATTGGATCAAGCACAAAGTACAGTTTGTGTGTGTGTGTGTGTGTGTGTGTGTGTGTGTGAACGTGCAAAGCTGTTATCTAGAGATGGAGAGCGAGTATAAATTTAGTCCAAGTCCCTTTAAACTGAAGTTCATAGCATTACAGCTCATTATGTTTAAGTATTTGCCTTTTATAGGCCTAAAACTTTGTAAAGTCGTGATATAGATCTGAACAAACGGCTTTCATGCAGCATTGTCACAATAACCTCTCTCACTTTCAGTTGTAGCTATATTCCATGCATATGTATAGGCTAGTTAAGTACTTAATTTATAACTTTAGCAAGGCCCTTTAATCAGTATATTATGAATTGTGACTAGAAAATAATTCCTATAGGATATAAAGTGTGTATGAATAGCAATTTACCGTTTGTGAGAAGCCTCTGTCCGTCCTGACACTTGGTGTGAGTGGACCGATTACAAGCATGAGGTTAATTTATATCTGGTGCGGCGGCGTTGGCCACGCCCCCTTGGACTTTAAGCCATAATTGCCACGCCCCCTTAGAATGTCAAGGTCGTATTGGGGAAAAGTTGGATGAAACAACTGCATCACTTAAATAATAACAAATTAAATCAAGCTAAAATAAACTTTTAACATGTTACATTAAACATGTTACATAACTACTGACATAATGTTGTCTATTCTCACTTTTGGAAAGCGGTAGGTTCAAGGTTCTTTATTATTTGTCACATACACAATCATACAGGGTATAATCAGTAGTGAAATGTAGGTAATGAAAAGGATCAAGCTTCATGTTTTTATTAAAGGACCAAGGCATTTGTTTTGTAAAAGCTTAATAATAATTAGTGCATTTGAAAAGGCTTTTAAAAATACAACTGTTGTCATGCAGGAAATGTTTTGTATACACATATGTTGTTAATAATCTTGGTGGCTGCAGGTTCAGTAAATCATGGAAAGCATACAGTCAGAGACTTTCTGAACTCACAACTCTGTGCAGTTACTCCACATTTTTGCAGGTGTACTCTGCAAAAAAAGACATTTCGTATAAAATGTGCTTGCTAATGGTATTCTCTTAAAAGAACATTTGATTTGAACATGTCTGTCCACTCTGACCTTCTAACAGTAACTGGCCCAGACTGAGAGCGAGATGAAGCAGGGGATCAAATCGCTCTCATCGTGAGTGTGTGACATTTACAGGAAAGACCATGACCCTTCCCTTTCACCCTGCCATTCCTGCATCCCATAATCCCTCACATCGGTAGGAAATCTCTAACCAGCGCATGCGTATTCGCATATGCATCTGCTTGCAAATTAATGCATGATTAACAATTGGAAAAGCAGAAAAATGGTTGAAGAAACTGGTTAGAGATTACACAGGTTTCCTGTTTTAATGTAGTTTACCTAAAAATGAAAATTCTGTCATCATTTAGACATCTTTAAGTTGTTCCAAGCCTGTATGACTGACTTTCTTCTGTTGAGCACAAAAGAAGGTATTTTGAAGAATGTGTGTAACCAAAACTTTTCTTGTCCCCATTGACTTCCCTAGTATTTCCCCCTATACAATAGAAGTCAGTGGGAACCAGCAATTGTTTAGTTACCCGGATTCTTCAAAATATCTTCTTTTATGTTTAAAAGAAGAAAAAAACTACAGGTTTGGAACAACCTGAGAGTAAATTATGACAGAAATGTCACTTTTGGGTGAACTATCCCTTTAAAACATTGGTGTCAAACTCAATTCCTGGAGGGCCACAGCTCTGCAGAGTTTAGCTCCAACCCTAATCAAACACACCTGATCCAGATAATCAAGGTCTTCAGGATCGTTAGAAACTTCCAAGCAGGTGTGATTTGGAGCTAAACTCTGCAGAGCTGTGGCCCTTCAGGAATTGAGTTTGAGACCACTGCTTTAAAACAAGCACAATCCTTCAGAGAGTGACAGGGTAGATAGATTAATTACCGTAGTGAAGTTTATCACAAAGTACATTTGATTAATCACATTATAATCTCTGTTATCCATCAAATTTAGCGTTGGTGTTAATTATTTAAATGTAGTTGACACTTTGTCTCTTGTCTGCAATTAATCACAGGGCAATACTAGTAATTAACACTGACACGATCCAGGAGATTAGGTGCTCCATCATTGCAAAATAAAATACATTCATGCTTTATAGCAATTAGCTGTCAAAGTGCAATGTTCTAATATTCCACGGTAAATCTGCACTTTTGTTGCAATATATGATTTTTAACTTTGCAAAACTACATATTTTTCCTGTTTTTTTTTTATTCTTTGCATTAGTTACTTTGAATTAGTCTCGTCCTTTCTGTGGTGTTAAGTATCATCTGAGTTTGCACTGCAGACAATTTTGGACTGTCATGACTGCTGCCGTCCTGGCCTTTTGGCTTATTTTGATCGTTCCGAGGTCACAGAGATGAAGAGAAGGCCAAAGTGAGTTTGTCACAGGATATTGAAGTGGGGCGTAACACTTTTAAAAATGCCATCTCGCCCTTTAATCATCATAACTTCCTTATGAAATGGGGTAACTGTAATGTATATACATCTATGTGCATGTAATATTAACTTCTAAATCATTCTTATCATTGAAACAGATTGAAAGCGCTCAGTAACAGCCCCTCAGAATAGTGTATGTCTGCTCCCCAGCCAGCAGAGAGAATGTGTTGGACTGTTGCCAGGGTCAGGCTAAAAATACTCCAACACTCGAAGGCTGACCCCACACCCTTTCCACTGCAGCTATCTTGTGCTCCTGTGGAGTGACCTGCACAATCCACTTCACCCTGTTACGAGTACGACTGACTCACATGATTCAGACAGAATCAGACAGGCTTCTGAACGTAACCCTGACAGACACAAACAGCACGTCTGTCACGTCACGTTGCCAAGTTCACTCCAGATTCTTCAGCTGGAAGATTTTTTGATGTGTTGAACTCTGCTGATGAGTAGTTGTTTGTTTAATCTCTGTTCTCCCGTGTGGATCATTCTTCACTAGCTCTGTTAGCTGGTATGTGAGGATGTTATATATTAACTACTAACTATAAAGTGGCATAACTAGAGCTCAGAGTCCAGGATCCTGTGTTGTCTGAAGTGCAGACTGCCCAGGGAAGTCTAGTGTCTCGAGTCTCGGGATATAGTGCTATCTTGTGGTCAAAGTAAAATAATGCATTTGAGCTTCATTTTCTTTAGGTTTGCAGCTTATACAAATCTGTTACTATAGGCAAATATATGGATGCTAGGAAACAGTGGCGGAAAATTGGGTGGTGACTCCAAGATAGGTTTGAAGTTTGATCTTGGTTATATCAGAGTTAGGAAATGCTCCTTGAAAGAACCGGTTCTTAACCAGGGGACCGGAGCCCAATAGGGGGCTTCAGAATGACTTAAAATGATAAAATGTAAAATAATCTATCTTTTTATTGTCTATTGTTTTTATTTTATATAAAAAATATAGATTCTGATGTGTTATGCAGTTATGCAATGGAAGGCATTCAAGTTAAAAGGTTCAGAACCACTGCTTTAAAGTGATATTAACTCATTAAAAAAGAAATGAGTTACTCACAATCATGTAAATTATGTTTACTTTTTCCTATACAGTGAAAGTGTATAGTGACCATGGCTTAATTATGTAAACATAAGTTGTTTGGACTACTTTTATTTTTTTCTCTCTCTGGCTTATTCACACTTGTGGTGCCCATTCACTTAGTGCAAAAAGTATTTTGGATGTTCTGCATAACATCTTCTGTGTTCCATTGAAGAAAGAAATTCATATGAATTGACAATCATCACATATACAGGTGCATCTCAATAAATTAGAATGTCGTGGAAAAGTTCATTTATTTCAGTAATTCATCTCAAATTGTGAAACTCGTGTATTAAATAAATTCAATGCACACAGACTGAAGTAGTCTTTGGTTCTTTTAATTGTGATGATTTAGGCTCACATTTAACAAAAACCCACCAATTCACTATCTCAACAAATTAGAATACTTCATAAGACCAATAAAAAAAACATTTTTAGTGAATTGTTGGCCTTCTGGAAAGTATGTTAATTTACTGTATATGTACTCAATACTTGGTAGGGGCTCCTTTTGCTTTAATTACTGCCTCAATTCGGCGTGGCATGGAGGTGATCAGTTTGTGGCACTGCTGAGGTGGTATGGAAGCCCAGGTTTATTTGATAGCGGCCTTCAGCTCATCTGCATTGTTGGGTCTGGTGTCTCTCATCTTCCTCTTGACAATACCCCATTGATTCTCTATGATTCTCTATGGGGTTCAGGTCTGGTGAGTTTGCTGGCCAATCAAGCACAGTAACACCATGGTCATTGAACCAGCTTTTGGTAACTTTGGCAGTGTGGGCAGGTGCCAAGTCCTGCTGGAAAATGAAATCAGCATCTCCATAAAGCTTGTCAGCAGAAGGAAGCATGAAGTGCTCTAAAATTTCCTGGTAGACGGCTGCGTTGACTTTGGACTTCAGAAAACACAGTGGACCAACACCAGCAGATGACATGGCAGCCCAAATCATCACTGACTGACTGTGGAAACTTCACACTGGACTTCAAGCAACATGGATTCTGTGCCTCTCCACTCTTCCTCCAGACTCTGGGACCTTGTTTCCAAATGAAATGCAACATTTACTTTCATCTGAAAAGAGGACTTTGGACCACTGAGCAACAGTCCAGTTCTATTTCTCCACAGCCCAGGTAAGATGCTTCTGACGTTGTCTCTGGTTCAGAAGTGGCTTGGTAGTCCTTTTCCTGAAGACGTCTGAGCGTGGTGACTCTTGATGCACTGACTCCAGCTTCAGTCCACTCCTTGTGAAGCTCTCCCAAGTGTTTAAATCAGCTTTGCTTGACTGTATTCTCCAGCTTGTGGTCATCCCTGTTGCTTGTGCACCTTTTACCCAAATTCTTCCTTCCAGTCAACTTTGCGTTTAATATGCTTTGATACAGCACTCTGTAAACAGCCACACCTTTCAGTAATGACCCTCTGTGACTTACCCTCTTTGTGGAGGGCGTCAATGTTCGTCTTCTGGATCATTGCCAAGTCAGCAGTCTTCCCCATTATTGTGGTTTCAAAGAACAAGAGATACCCGGAATTTATACTGTAGGGATGGTCATTAATTGAAACTCAAATGTAAATATTCTAATATTTTGAGATACTGATTTTTGACTTTCATGAGCTGTAAGATCTAATCATCAAAATTAAAACAAAAAACCTTTCGAAATGTTTTACTTTACATGCAATGAATCTAAAATATATGAAAGTTTCACTTTTTGAAATAACTTACAAGACAAAATGAACTTTTTCACGACATTCTAATTTATTGAGATGCACCTGTATACCCCAATAGTCTTCTAAATGTGCACAAGCAGCAAGGGATTATTAAGTATCATGAATAAAAGAACACTTTTAACAACACCATTGCTTATACTCACTTTGAGGTAGCTTAACAAACTCATTAAACATTTGTAGCATTTGTATTTATTGTTTCAATTTAGGAGTAAATTATCTTATTCACTTTTAAATTAAATTATACTGTAAAAATAAAAGACAGAACAGAGGACATAACAGACTAATTTACCAAATTATTTTAAGATAAAACACTCGTCAGTTCTTAGAGAGTATATCTATTCTATAAAATGTAGTTCAAGTTGAGATTTTGTGCCTAAACATAGTATGGATTTTTTTTCATACAAGCTATAATCCTAACGCCTACATAAACATTTCACAGGCTGATTGAGTGGTAAGAAATAAAGGGATTTTCACGCAGTTCCCAAATGATTCAGTGGTTGTGGATGCATGTAAGACTACCAGTTCCTTCTCTGCTTTAGAAGAGGAAACACTTATGCAGAGACATGCTGTTTAAATTAATTTAGTACATCATATATTGTTCAATATGAGCAATTATTAAGTTCCTTAAAAAACTAAATATCCTGCACGTACACCTCACTTATCCACCACTAAACCCCAGACTGCCCACTTCTCATCACGGAAGGATGTGGATGTGTGTCAGCCTGCGTGTCTTTGTTCAATGGGAGCTGATTAAGACTGAAAATCCTGTCACATTCTTTCATTTGCATATTTGCAGCCCAAGAACTCCTTGATTTGCAGTGTGTGGGAGAACACGCAGATTTATAAAAGCACCTGGGACACCTGTGTTTAGAAAAGCATAATAAAAACACTTGATGGTGTCAGAATTAAGAGACATGCAGAAAGCAAAAAGAAACATGACGTGGAAGAAATTTTATTCATGCAAAACCTACAGAAGGTGAGCAGTATATGTTCTATATCATGTATCATGTATTCAGTATCATGCATTTTGAGACTATTTGAGACATTACTTTAAGATCTTATCTTACTAGATCTTACTAGTAAACTACTGGCATATTATCAAAATGATTGTATCTCATCTACATCGCAAGGAACCAGGAAACACTACTACCTTCATTAAGAAATAAATACAAATACAGTTAAACAACATGCCACTTCAAATCCCATGTAAAAATAAGTATATTGGAATACACAATATAATGAATTTGTCCACCTAGTTTTCACAGAGTCCCAAACCAGACCTCTTCCTAAAGCTATAAGCGGGACAACAGTCATCTCATCATCTCGGTCCACCTCTCAGTTCATTATTAGCAGCCGAGGCCACTCATAGAGCCGATCCGGTCCAGTTTCAGGCCAAAACAGCCTCGGTTCCAACCCCTCCGCAACCGGTCTGGTGGAGCTCGCTTCTGATTGGCCAAAGCCCCCTTCAAGAGGCGGAGCCAGACATTATCGCTCTGCACAGGTATGTCAATCCACTTGGGGTATTCTGCCACCTTTAGCCCAGAGCTGAAGGTCTGCATGGGCTCTTCCGACTGGTCACTCGTGAGGTTCTCAAGATCATCAAGGGTCAAAAGGTCATTGTAGCGCTCAAGGAACTGCTCGATGACCTGCATCGTGGAGACAGGATATCTTTTTTAATGACTAAGGCTACTTTCTATTTACTACTTAAAAATATATGTGTTTAGTCCTGTGAGGAAGCCCACCTGCATGGCTTTGTCAGGGGTGTGAAGGGCTCGGGTGTGGCCTGGCACCGGATTGGCCAGAAGGACTAGGAGCACCACAAATACAGAGGAGCACAGCATGGTGCAAGTGATAATGGCCCCAAATACACCGCTAATGTGAGTCGGTATGGATAGATTTAGATGAACAAATTTAGATGTACACACTCAAACACAGATAAAGGAGAGAGAAGCATAGAAATACAAACAGAAAACAACACTCTGCAGAAAACAACGCACAGTACATACAAAGAAACAGATAAAACACAGAAAGAGGTTAGTTTGTTATGCATTCCGCTACTTTCAGATTAGAACAAATAAAAAAATGTAATAAAATAAAATAAAATCCATGTCACACTGTACAAAACCCCCCAGATGTTTTACATATAGAAAATAAATCCATTTTAGGATCATTATATTTATTTGGAATTTGACATTATTTTCACATAAATACATATTCTCCTTTTTTTTTTTGTAATTCGTATTACAAAAATTATTATCATTATATTAGTTTAATGCTGTTTTATTTTAACTGTATTACACTAAAAATGACAATGCTTTTCTATTTAAATTAGCATAAAGACAGCACAAAAAATACTAATATGACATCTAAAAACCTCAACATTTAAAACATATCAATACTTGTTTGCACATTACAGGATTAATAATGATTTTTTTCCCATTTATTTTTATTTCTTTATTTCAGCATTACGGATTTGAGGGAGTTCTTAATTGTCATGAAAAACATCATGATCATAAAAATATCCTTCATTTTCTATCACTATTCTTATGTTATTTCAGACATGTTCTTGTCAGGTTTCATGGAATGCACCCTTATTCTGTGCAGAAAACGTTCCAAATTAATGACGTTCATGCAAAATGCCATAAGTATTTAATATTTATATAGTAATACAGTCTTACTGATATAAATCTCAACAACTATAGTTGTTAAACTAAGTTTTCAAAGTAAAAATCTGTACTGATTAACATGGTTCCACAATTTTCACACAAGAAAATAAGCAGATGAAGTTTTCAAATTGTTTTACTCACCAATAATAGTTTGAAGAGCTTTTAAAACCTGACTGAACGCTTTAGACCTCCATCCCTCTGTCTCTCTCTCTTTCTCTCTGGACTCAGTTTTTGGCACCTGCTAAGAGCATCCCTGTCTTTCCCTCTCCGCTCTCTTCCTTCCTCTGTGTGCAGGAATGTGATTTAAAGCGAGTGCTGTTTGTATGTCAGTGTGTGTTTGCGTGAGCTGCATGAGTATGTTAATAGTATCTCATATGTAAGGATGAGGTGTCTATATATGCTTTACCCGTCCCCCCTTCCACAACACACACCTCTTTTCCCTCCCTTTTCTCTCTCTCCTTCACACACGCACATATAGGCAAATGCACCTTATTATCTTGATGTCTCCGAGATGATGTCAGAGGTATGGGGGGGGTGTTTGATGTTGTCGAGGGGATGCCACCTTCTGCCTGGAATATGACATCATGTGCACGCACACCGCAAAAGAAGTCGTGACACAAACGCTGGGCACCACAACCAGGTGTTGTCTCCCTCCGCCCTCTACTTTAAATGATCTCACCCTTCCTTTTTTCATTCCTCATCCATCCATCCCTTGTCTCCTCACATCCTTCTGTTTGCAAGGTGCGACTCTGGCTGCCAAAAGCACCAGCGGCTGGAAGAATACTGTGTCTGTTGAGAGGAGGCCAACACTTTTTTGGTAGACTTAACTCAAGGAGATATATAGAGCTTTCAATGTCTGTTTGAATAGGAAAGAAACATTTCTAGCTGTTCCTGTGTCATACGCACAGTCCTAAACTCACGGTCAATATCCATCATCTGAATAAAGCTCATTTTTAAAGTGCATTAGCACTTAAAAAACTTATTGAATATGAAATCTTTCATTTTTTCCCCATTAATCTGATTCTGTGGGTCACTGTGAGAAATGTCTTTGTGTCTTTTATTTTTTTCTCTCTCTGTGAGTGCCATCACAGACTGCCAGTGCCATCTGCTTACTGCTCCCCCTGGCCTCAAGAACACGATAGAAGAGCCAACACACAAAACCTTAAACGTGTTAATATGCAAGAATATCACTAAAAAACTGTTTAGCAGTGATTTATTTACTCATAACATACACAACAACTGTATCAATAAATAGTGTATACAATAAATATACATCTCCTCTCTCTCTCTCTCTCTATAGATAGATAGATAGATAGATAGATATGGCTTATTCACAGAAAACTGCATTTTTTGGGGGAGAAAAAAAACCCTGCATCAGTTATGATATGAAGGTCATGGGACTGAAATGTTGCGGAATAAATTTAGATATTTTTTTTCAAGTGTAGAAAAGTGGAAAAGTGTCCAGACTTTATTTTATCCTTTCTTCTACGCACCTATCTAGGACATGCAGGTGTGCTCTGTTAATTACTCGCTGTTTGAATTTTAATAAAAGAAAAATGCAGGTAGTTTTATATTTTATATTACATATCATACTAATTTAAAATAAAATAAATAGAAAATTAAAACATTTTGACATTCAAAAATCAAACAAACCAATTGTCACAAACTGGCCGTTTTGGTTCTGTTAAGGCCTGTGTTCCTTTGTTCTAGTTTCCTGCTCCTTGTTTGTTGAGTCTTCACCTGTTCTTCATTTGAGTTTGATCACCCTGTGTATTTAAGTTCTTCCTTCTCATTCAGTTGCTGTTTGATATTGTTTGTGTGTAGACACGCTGTTACATTGTGTTCTTGCATGTGGATTATTTGCGTTTGTTTCATTAAGGACCCTTTTGTTTTTCGAGCCTATTTGAAACTTTTTCCTCATCTTCTGAACCAGATTGTGACAAAAATACATGTTATACATGCATACATACATACATATGTGTGTATACAGTATATACTGTATATATATATATATATATACATATACATATACATATACATATACATACATACATTGTGTGTGTGCGCGTGCAGTAGTCAACATTTGAAGTGGATCAAAACCTTTCATCAAAGTTGTCCTCAAACCTAAAACCAAAATGTGCTTGTCTTAGGACAACTTTCATTAATTTTTTTGATCCACTTCAAATGTTGACTACTGTATATGTATGTGTGTATATATATATATATATATATATATATAATGTACGTATGTGTATATATGTACATACACAGAGTTAGGAAGGTTACTTTTAAAATGTATTTTGTTGTAGATTACAAAATACAAAAAGTAAAGTAATTTGTAATGTATTAGATTACACAAGTTTTGTAACAATCTAAATACTTTAGAATATTAATAAGGTATGTAACACAAAGGGTCCAGAGAAAAATGACATCAACCAAAAATAGGACTTGGTTTTCCTCTGCATAGGAAGGAAAAAATGCAGACAATCTTAAAAAGAGATTTTTTTTTTTACTGATGCTCAAGAAGGCAACACAATGCATGAAGTGCTGGGGTGTGTAAACTTTTTAATTGGATGAACAGGTTAATTTACTTTGTCTTCTGGGAAACTTAATTATTAGCTTCTGAAAGGCAGTACTAAATGAAAAAATTATTTTTTAAACAAAATAAGAAATATTTACATTTCATTCCAGTTCAAAAGTTTACACCCCCTGCTCTTAATGTGTTTCCTTCATGAGCATCAGTCATTTTTTCACCTTTTGTAATAGTTGTATGAGTCCCTCAATAGTCCATGTGAAAATATGGATCACAAAATCATACAGTCATTGTTAGCAGGGTTCAAATATACAGAATATGCTGGAAAACCTGAGAATGTGCAGGACTAGAGGATTTTTCTGAAGAGGGATTAACAACTATCACAAAACATAAATAGTTTTGGATCATCCAGATAACGACAGATTCAATATGTAAATATGTATATTCAATATGTAAATTTTTGAATGGGGCCGTTTTCATAAATTCAGAGTAAATGTAAACATCTGTTATGTGAAATGGTTTATTCAGGATAGTACTAAATAAAAATAGCATGCAATTTTTATGATCCTCTTATTTTGATACAATTAATACAATTTTGTATATTCTGCAAGGGGTATGAAACTTATGAGCAGAACTGTAGCTTTAGGATGCTTATGCAGACTGTCAGAGTATTTGCCTGTTACAGTTTACAATAATGTCTAAATGAAATGAATGATATTCAAATTCAAAGTAATCACTTTAGTAATCTAAATACTTTTCAAATGTAACTGTAATGAAATACAGTTACTCATATTTTTTATTTTAAATACGGAACTAAGTTAAATTCATTACATTACGCCCCAACCCTGCATACGTATATATACAATATTTATGTTAAGTTATTTTGCATTACAGTTAATTCTAACTTAACAAGACCATTAGCCTGAAAATTATATCAGTACATCATAGGGACACATAAATGTATTGAATTCACAGTGTTTGTGCAATATTTAATTCAATATGTAATTCAATAGTTCTCAATTGCAGGCCAGGACCCACTAGGGGGCCTCTGCAAACATCAAAAGGGGCTTTAAAAGGGTTTAGGCTAATATAAGACAAAACAACCATTAAAATTTGCTAAAATGATAAAAAATCAAGATGTTTCTTATTTTAATTTGTGCCCTCAACAACTCTTTGTTTCCTTTGAAGAAGCATGGTTCCTACAGTCCTGGAAAATCTGGATGGTTCATTTTAAAAGTGTGATTTCTAAACCTGGACCTTAAAACATAATTTTTTATAATGAATATACACTTTTCTAGCTATGCCAAGCTCTAAAACATTTTATCATGTAGAAATTGCAATGAAATACATTTTTAAAATACATCCTTATCCTTATCCAGTATATCACAAGCGACTGTATAAGACATGTAAATTAATTTGTTTAAAAGAGTGAGAACCCTAAAAACAATCAGCCCTTAAAATTTTTGGGATATTGAAATTTAAATATTTTAATTTTAAATACATTTTATATTTACAGAAACTAAAAGTGCAAATAGATTAAAATAACAAGAGGGCCTTATACACAAAGACAACCTAATGTGTGTTGATACAGAATGCATTGTCACAACCCAACACAACACTATCACTTTACCACAGCACAAACACCATATATGATTAATTTATGATCTAACTCACAGCATACAAACAGACAGTGGTCTAACATAATAATAGCCTGACAAGAACTTTTCTAGAAATCCTCACACACAGCCCTGAGGTATCCCTGGCTTTATAAAGCATCAGTGTCCAGAGAGGGGCTCTTGTGTTTGATCAGGTTGAAGCCAGTGTTTTTACGGTTGTGTACCCTGTCTGAGTTTCTCACACAGTGAAGGATCGCAGGTTTATCCAGCCAGCTGCTGCCACTAGCAACCAATCAAGCAGCAACCTAGCGACAGAGCCATTTACAAGATCTAATTACTTTATTTACATTACAGAGCCTATTTACTCTAATTACAGATATCAGTCAAATTAAAATGTAGGCTACCTTATTTAATATGAGAGTTGCCAAAAAGTCATAGTTTTCAGTCATGTACTAAACCTTTTTTTTTTTTTTTACCTTCACTTGTACATTTAAATGCAAATCGAGTTAAAGCGATTTGCAACACTTACGGTAAGTTTTCTTTCCTGCTTGATATAGTTTGTGCTGTCGCATCCTTTTGTAACAGCCTCTGCAAAACCTGTCTTACACTGTGACAGATTAAAAAACAATCCACACACTGCAGTGTTTCTAACATTGGGATCCTTCAAAAGGTTAAATGCAGAGTCGCAGGTGCTACACACAGCCAGAAACGACAGGTTTTGGTGTACCTTCGCACATTGTGCTTATTAATTCTTCTGGTGTTTAAGAATAATAATATCTATCCTATTTCCTCATTTTCAGTTCACCTTGACTGAGTGACCCAAGTTTCTGAACGCCAAATATGAGTTGTTTGCAGGCAGTGATCTTTTAATGGAGGCTATTTTCAAAGCCAAAGTACTATAAAGTAAATCCATCCTCTCAAAATGCATCAAAATAGTTAGAAAATACAAGACTGCAGTCATGAAATAATACAAGGCTTTCACCCCAGACTTTATGGACTATAAACAGACTTATGGACTTCTATAACAAAAAGTTTTTACTGCAGGCTTGCATGAGCACGATTCCCTTTTAATGAATGTTCATACCACTGACGTTATAATCCCTTTTAATTCTAGAGTAATACACATAAATATTATAGGTATCCAGAATTATCCAAAAAGTTTATCCAAGTAGCAGGACATGATTGCAGACTCGCACACAGAAGTAGAGATGTCTGCTTCTCGTAGACAGCAGAAGGTGCTCTTATTTTATATAACACACTCACCAAAACAGCAGAAGAGTAATTGGCCTCTACAGTCCTCTCTGACTGTCACTCAAGAGACACAGAGAAAGAGCCAAAGCGAGACAGAGAGAGAAAACGCTAGAATGAGAGAGAAGGTGTGTGGGAGGACGGGTGGGCGAAAAGAGAGGGATGAGACAAGGATGAAAAACGAGGGTATGGTAGGATACGGCTAGAGCCCACCAGCGTGTCAACTCTGAGTGAGAGAAAGAGGCGAAGGTGGTATGTGTGTGTGTGTTTGTGTGTTTTCTGCAGTTCTGTAGGCAGGGAATCTAGCAGCGCGCGCGTGTGTGTGTGCGAGTGTGTGTGTGCGAGTGTGCGTGTACATGTGTGGTGAGAAATAAGAGTGGGCAGATTCGTCTGTGTAGGCGTGTGGGTGGGTGAGAGGACAACAGACCCTGAGAAGAGCACTACATTTGAAAATAAAGGTTTTAGAGTTCAGAAAGTTTGTAGTGAGACTGAGAGAGAGACAAAAAAGAGGAAGTGAAGGCCTGAGACGGGTAATGATTCTGTCAGACCCAGACCTTCACTGTGTGCAGGACAAAACTACGCAAAACAGATCAACAAGCTGTGCTGTACATTTTAAGCTCTACAGAAAGTAAACAAACATTTCATGGGAACATCATTTTCAATATCAATTCATATCAATTCTCTTTATGTATCAGTTCTCTTCATTCATTTAGAGCTCAAAAGGAGATGTTTTGCCGGAAGTTTCATACTATGAAAAGTGAATGGCAAAGGGACTGTCAAGCTCCAATAAAGAACTAAAAATGATCATAGAGTGTTTTCACTATTAGCAGTTAACCTGTTGCTATCTGACCTGAACATCATTTAGATTCAGAGTGAGTGAGTCATTTATGCTGGAGCCATCAACTTGACTTTGATAATTAGGACTGATTCATTGAAAAGAACTTATTCAAAAGAGTTATTTATTCCTGAACTTGACATCACTTGTTGGGTTTCTGAACTACGGAGCCCCACACATGACATGCAGGGGAAAAAACATAGTAAAGCATCCGCACAACTTAATGATTCATTCCCTCGTTTTACTAAATTGTGCGTACAAAATTATAATTTGTTCCCTCAATTTACTAAATCATGCGCATCCGTCTTGTATTTCATGTTTACATACAAAACCAGTGGAGAAGTTTTTTTTAACAGATAGTGAGCAAATAATGGCAGAATTTTCAGTTAGGTTGAACTATTCTGTGGCTGAAACAGGATGGTAAGATGTAGGTTGGGTTTGACAGCTGTGTCTCCAGGTACAGACTTCAGCGAAGGCCTACACGTTTCTGCAGTCATTCCTGATATAGGTTAGCTGGAGGATATAATGAAGACTCTGGCACATTTCCCAGCTGTGAGAGGATTAACTATACGGTCAAACTGTGCAGTCACGACAAGACACAAACATGCTCAGATGCACTACAGAGAGACTGAGGCACTGAAACATAACAAACGTAGCAGAACATAAATTAAAGGGGTGGATGGGATGGTACGTTTACATACAGGCAACACCCCAGGCCAATGGAAATGCTGTTATTTAAATATATTTCATGTGCTACATTATTTTTCTGCTTCTGTTTTTGCTTCCACATCCACAGTTTTTAGGAGTTTGAGTTGTTGTGAGCATGTTGCTATGCTAAGGTGTTGATTGGTAGTTGCTTACTTAAGTAAAAAAATAGCCCCAAATTTCTATGATATGGAACCTCTTTTCAAAAACAAAACAGGAAATATCATAGAGAAGACCCCTGCAGACCCTCATGAATATTGCTGCTTCTGAAATCACATACTGAGAGTAGGTATTTCTTTTGAACAAGTACATACTTCACAACCATAGTTTCATATTGTACTACATTCGAAATGTCAATGACTTACCAGCATCACATACTGTTTTCACTTTCTATAGTAAGGAAGTACGCATATTCAGCTGCAGCCTGTGTGTGCAAAGTCTTTTAAAATATTAGAGAATTTTACCTTTTATGAAAAGGCAAGGATAGTTCATGTTGTAAAATGTCATGTGAAAAAAACAATTATATATACCGGTGCATCTCAATAAATTAGAATGTCGTGAAAAAGTTAATTTTTTCTTGTAACTTATTTCAAAAAGTGAAACTTTCATATATTTTAGATTCATTACATGTAAAGTAAAACATTTCAAAAGTTTTTTTTTGTGTTTTAATTTTGATAATTAGAGCTTACAGCTCATGAAAGTCAAAAATCAGTATCTCAAAATATTAGAATATTTACATTTGAGTTTCAATAAATGACCATCCATACAGTATAAATTCTGGGTATCTCTTGTTCTTTGAAACCACAATAATGGAGAAGACTGCTGACTTGGCAATGACCCAAAAGACGAACATTGACACCCTCCACAAAGAGGGTAAGTCACAGGGTCATTACTGAAAGGTGTGGCTGTTTACAGAGTGCTGTACTCAAAGCATATTAAATGCAAAGTTGACTGGAAGGAAGAAATTGGGTAGGAAAAGGTGCACAAGCAACAGGGATGACCGCAAGCTTGAGAATACAGTAAAGCAAAGCTGATTCAAACACTTGGGAGAGCTTCACAAGGAGTGGACTGAAGCTGGAGTCAGTGCATCAAGAGTCACCACGCTCAGACGTCTTCAGGAAAAGGGCTACCAAGCCACTTCTGAACCAGAGACAACGTCAGAAGCATCTTACCTGGGCTGTGGAGAAAAAGAACTGGACTGTTGCTCAGTGGTCCAAAGTCCTCTTTTCAGATGAAAGTAAATTTTGCATTTCATTTGGAAATCAAGGTCCCAGAGTCTGGAGGAAGGTGGAGAGGCACAGAATCCATGTTGCTTGAAGTCCAGTGTGAAGTTTCCACAGTCAGTGATGATTTGGGCTGCCATGTCATCTGCTGGTGTTGGTCCACTGTGTTTTCCGAGTCCACAGTCAACGCAGCCATCTACCAGGAAATTTTAGAGCACTTCATGCTTCCTTCTGCTGACAAGCTTTATGGAGATGCTGATTTCATTTTCCAGCAGGACTTGGCACCTGCCCACACTGCCAAAGGTACCAAAAGCTGGTTCAATGACCATGGTGTTACTGTGCTTGATTGGCCAGCAAACTCGCCTGACCTGAACCCCATAGAGAATCTGTGGGGTATATGGGGTGTCAAGAGGAAGATGAGAGACACCAGACCCAACAATGCAGATGACCTGAAGCCACTGAAGGCCAAAGAAACCTGGGCTTCCATACCACCTCAGCAGTGGGCTTCCATACCACCTCACAACAAACTGATCACCTCCATGCCACGCCGAATTGAGGCAGTAATTAAAGCAAAAGGAGCCCCTACCAAGTATTGAGTACATATACAGTAAATGAACATACTTTCCAGAAGGCCAACAATTCACTAAAAATGTTTTTTTTATTGGTCTTATGAAGTATTCTAATTTGTTGAGATAGTGAATTGGTGGGTTTTTGTTAAATGTGAGCCTAAATCATCACAATTAAAAGAACCAAAGACTTAAACTACTTCAGTCTGTGTGCATTGAATTTATTTAATACACGAGTTTCACAATTTGAGTTGAATTACTGAAATAAATTAACTTTTCCACGACATTCTAATTTATTGAGATGCACCTGTATAATTCCATAGATTACAAAATATATGATTTATATATATAATTTTGTTTATATTTTTAGAATTTTCTTTTTTTTTACAAAATTTCTGAATGATGAAATAGCATACATAATATTTATATAAACCAAAGATTTAACAAATAAGACAGTGTTGTAAAATGTCATGTGCAACACCCCAAAATGTTATTCCTATAAAAAACCTATAAAAATATAACAATACATATATATGCGCACAGTTTTATATTTTTAAGTATTATTTATTTTCTTATTTCTTTTACAAAATGTATGAATTATACATGTTTATATTTTATAATAAAAAAATTTTTTATTGTGAATTATTAAATTGCATTGTTTCTTATGTGTAAATATTTATATGAAAAAAATGATTTAACAACCGAGACATAAACTGAAATTTTAGATTTACCTGCAAAAAGAAAAAAAAAATGGTATGAGATTTTTTTTTTTACCACTTAACCTGCACTGTAAAAAAAAAAAAAAAAAAAATTTGGCCAAACTTAAAAGTTTAAGGCAACCAGCTTCAGCAGATTTTTTCAGGAAATTTCTCAACTTTTTGTTGTATAAACTTAAAAAAAAATAAGTTGAGAAAACTCAAAAATCTGCTGAAGCTGGTTGCATTAAACTTTTAAGTTTTTCCAGTTTTTTTTACAGTGTGGTTACACGTTTTTAACCTAAACTTTCTTTGAAAATAGTATAAACGTTTTTCAAAACCATACAAAATCTCACTCACTCATTAACTTAATTTACAATTAAGCACTTGTTCAAATGACCAGTACTAATAGTGTTTCTCGTCTTAGTAAGCACCATTAACCAAGCTAAAACATTAGTGTGGAATATACTGGTGACACAATAAGAGAAAACTCAACTACACCGTACAAAACAAGGGAAGTAGTTCTTATTAAAGACAGACTGGACACTCCTACCCCTGCAATCATATGTGCAGGTGATCATGATAATTACGCTTCTACAATACCACTTAATCAGTGGGGTGTCAAACTAGTCTGATCTAAAACGTTTACCCACAGGCCTGCTGAATGGCTTCGTTTACCCTTCAGGCACAACCTTAAATTATCTCCTTGCATGTAATCACTGCAATGTGATTAAAATAAACGCTTTGCCTACACATGCGCTACATTTCATCAGAATTAACAGCTTTGGGAGGAACAAGCGGCGATAATTATGGCATTTTGGGCCATCTTTTGTGGAGACAGAAGGATTTCATGCAAGCACAGAGAAAGCATCGCAGTTCAGAGGGTACTAGCTCAGGGCTTCACGACGTACAATGCGATAAGTACGTTACCATGGTTACACAGGCACCGGGCCAGAAGGGTGGGAAGAAAGATCGCTCACAGCTGAAGTTCATCTGCTGAGCGTTTTAGCCATTTGAACCCAAAGAAAACTTTTTGCGCACTGATAAATGTTCTATGGCGGGAGCTAAGCGATGTGAAAAGTGAAGTCAATAGGTTCTGCTGAATAGCAGTCGTGATGCACTCAGGCTCAAAGGAAGATTTCACTTCTACCTCAATAGTTTTTGATCTGATTTTCTGAGGTGACTTTCTGAAAGGCTGAAAGGAAAGGTCAGGTTAAGACAAGCCGTGAAATATCATTTCAGTCACTCTCTTCCCAGGGAAGGCGATAACCAAAGTGCTTCAAGGCTTCAGACATCTTCAGACACCAAACCTCTTTTTTTCAAACTGTCTTTTTAATAGGCGACAGAAAAACAGACCACATACTCACTCCTTTGCAGTATTTCAGTTAAATGTTTCTTTCAAAACAAAATCCATAAAAACGGACAATGAAATATACATTTTTAAGATTTATACCACAAGGTTGACAGTAAAGCGATAACAATAAGGTGGACAAAAGTCTTGGGAAGCAAGATAGATACACAAAATCATTGTGTATATTTCTAAAAGATAATCTTTGAGTCCCTAACAGCATGTTGGGATTGGTTTAACTTCCTGTCTTGTGTCAAACCAATGACAGATCCCAGTCCTGACATACAGGTCCATGTCAATTCACTGCAACAAGAGACTGAATTTCACTGTCCACTTTCTTATTGTCCAAGCACATTTTTTATCTTCCTAAACCTGTTTTTCCCCATTCTGTTTTTATTATTCATCAACAGTTTCTTCCTTTTCATTTGGTTTTTCTTCTTCTCCAACTGGCTTTTCTCTTTCTTCTCCTTCCCTACCTCTTTTGTTGAATCTCCATTCAGCTCCTTTACCTTCTGCTTTTTGTCAGGTTTCTCACTCTTTTTGGATGCTTGTCCATCCAACTTAGCAATTTTGGCCTTTTTGGGACCATTCGATTTTTTATTCTCAGACTTCACTCCAGCTTTCTTCGTTATGATGGGCGGCTCAGATTTCTTCTGTTTTAATTTCTGTTTCTTGCCCATGTTGCTTTTCTCTGGAGTTGAAGCGGGCTTCTGTTGCTTAGATTCTGGTTTCTGGATCTGCTTCGATGAGGCTGCGGTCTCACTTTTTGTAGATTCTACTTCATCTTCTGAAGATGAGTTAATAGAATTAATATCAGATCAGAAAATAAACAAGATGTGGAAACAAATGGGAAATGATTACGCACCTGTTTCTTTTGGGGCAGTGGGGATGGTGTTAGACAGCTTCTTTAGCTTGGCCACAAAAAATCCATCCATGTTGTGGGAGTGAGGGTAGAATCGGCGAGAGAGTTTGATAGAGGGATGGAAACGTCTTTCTTTGAATCTGTGGAGAGGAGATCGTATTTTCTAAGTGCACTTCATAATTTCTTACACTTTCTTTGGCAAACTCACATTACAAACTCTGTTTCTAGGAGCAGTCTTTATTACTGTAGATGGATCTCAAATAAGGCCTCATTACCTGGTGAATCCCTCGCTGCCAAAGTCTAGTCCAGTGGGGACCAGCTTTACATTTCTCTTCTTCAAAGCGTAGTCCACCACCCACTCATTCTCCTCTACCTATGGAGAAGACAAATCAAATCTTCATAAGAAATTCATTTCAAAAAATGAGCATGTTTTAGAGGATATCAGATGTAATCATCTGCACATTTATGTGGGTTTTCAGATAAAGATTCATACAATTATTCTCCATCCATCTCTTCCACTTCTCCTCTCAATGCTGCATTACAGCACTGCTTTAAAATGCAATATCTGGGTCAGTCCACGTCAAATCAGACAGAATTAGAAAAGGTTTTTGCTGCACCAACTCAGACTTAGTTCATAGGTTGTGTATTTGTTGTTGGTGACCTACAGCTAAGGTCTGTAAAATATTTCTTTTAACACTTCCAACACTTTCAGTCCCCTGAAGGATTCATTATTTCCAGGCCAAAAACAGTCTCATGTGAGAAGCCGTGTTCAGGGTATGATATCTCAAGTATTATGATCACCGGCCCCTAAGGAATTGGTCATTTGTTCCCGTCAAGCCTAAATGGTTCAGAGTCTCCTCTGAGACACAAATATTTTCACAAAATACAAGATATTAACATTTTGAGTCATTTGGAGAACCTTGACAAGTAACATGGATGTACACTACTGTTCAAATGTTTGAAGTCAGTATGATTTTTCTTTGAAAGAAACATTTTTACAACATCTATAATGTTCCAAAATATTTCCATTTCAAATAAATGCTGTTCTTTTGAACTTTCTAATCATCAAATAATCCTGAAAAAATGGCTCATGTTTTCTACAAAAGCAGCACTGTTTTCAACATTGATAGTAATCAGAAATGTTTCTTGAGCAGCAAATCAGCATGTTAGAATGATTTCTGAGGGATCATGTGACACTGAAGACTGGAGTAATGATGCTGAAAATTCAACTTTGCCAACACAGGAATAAATTATGTTTAAAAAAATGTCTACAATTTATTTTATCATAAGGTTTACTCAAACAACAATTTAGTTAATTTGCAAACAATAATTAATAAAACCATTATTAAATACCAGTTCTGCATACTTGGTATCAAATTAAACTAAATATCATGTCAGTCGACCTCTAATAGCAATAATGTGACTCAGTAGCTGGGTTTCCATCCAAAGTTGTGAATTTAACTTTGAACATCACATCAAACATTTGCGAATAAGCCCTGTTTCCATCCAACGAGTCAAAGAGAACAAAACTGTCACTTCCTGAGAAACTGGCAATAAATATCACTAAGAAAAGTATGAGAAGCCACTGAGTGTAATGATTCTCATATATTAAGGGATTTTCTTTTACTTGGCATTGCCATCACTTGTTTCTGATGTGATACTTCAAAATGCGCATAAAAATAGGGAGATGGAAACATAGCTAGTGTGTGCAACTAACCATAATAGAACATGTGCAGTAAACAAGGTATCCGCCAGTCGGAGAATCAGCATTGACAGAGTCGATAGCAGACAGGATGAGCTCTTTCTGCAGGTGAGCCGAGCGAAGAATATCAGCCTCATCCTGAGAGACAGAGAGAAAGATTAAGTTTCAATGTATGTAAAAGTAACAAAAAGTCTTCAGAATAAAGGCTGGTCTTTAAAAGCTTCAGTATGAAATGCCACAAAGAGACAATAATTGTACCTTGCCAGTTTTTACTCCTGGATCTTTAGAGATAACTCCTGTACCCGAGCAAGGAGCATCTAAAAGCACTCTATCGAAACCTCCCATCACCTACCATTCAAAATAAAACATCCGATTAGACACACATAATCATATAGAAATGTGTAAAAAAAAAAAAAACTGGATATGTACCAAAAACAATAACATTAAATGACACAACATGGTTAACTGAAAGCCAAAAAAAAAAAAAAACAGGACAGAACAGAACAGGAAAAAAGGATAGTGCAGACCTTGGGGAACTGTCTGCCGTCATAGTTGCAGATGACAGAGTTAGTGACACCGAGACGATGGATGTTTCCCACCACGCTCTTCAGTCTGTCTGCATTTGCGTCATTAGCCACAATCATGCCTGTGTTCCTCATTAGCTGAGCTGCATCACACAAATGACACATATTTTGGCTTCACACACGCAAACATTTTAATATAAAATTGTTGAAATGTCTGACTTTAATTATTTGGTGTCGACTGTGCCAATAAACAACAAAAAGGCTCAACAGAGATTAGCCACTGTACAATAACACAGCAGTTGGTGTGAATGTCACAGAGAAGCATATGCTCACCCATATATGTGGTCTTGCCTCCTGGAGCGGAGCTCATGTCTAGCACTGACTCCCCCTCCTGGGGCGAAAGCGCCATTACAGGCAGAAACGATGATGCACCTTGCAACATGTACTGGCCCGCCAGATATTCAGGAGTTGCTCCTGTTTAAAAGTAACAAATAACATGAATTCTTTCAGACGTCAAAGATGAAGAATGAAAAACAAAATGTTGTTTTGAAATGACACTGGAACTAACCTACGGGAACAGAAGAGTCATAGATAACCAGCCCCACTTTGGACCATTTCCCCAATGGATCCAGGTTCACTCCTCTGTTAATCAGAGCCTGTGTTAAAGAACATGCCATTAGATTACAAGACGTCTGTGAACCAGACTGACATCTGTATTAATGCCATTCTGTTTTTTTTTTGTGAAGTAATGTATTGTGATGTGTTGTAATGAGAAGGATTTAAAAAATAAATAAAATAATAATAATTTATTCATTCAGTCCATGCAACAATTAATGCCACTTTATGACTTTTTGCACTGATTTAAGACTTTTTCAGACCTTAATATGTGGAAGGATGAATTAAAACACTTTAAGACCAGCAGAAACCCTGCCATAGATTTTACACTGGGTTCAAGTGTATTGGTTGGTTAGAAGTGACCTCTGTTTAAGCGGTGCTTTGTGGATCACTAAGCTATTGATAATGGACCTTTTTTTCCCTGTGATTTTTCACTAATGAGTTTTTACATCTGATAAACCACAGTTAATCCCAAACTCATTTTCAAATTGAATCTTACAGTAAATGTGACATTTCAAATGAGAGGCTCATTGTTATTTTAGCAGAAGTCCGATATTAATTAAGTCACATATCACCAGCAATATTTGGCGCAGTGAATGATTGACAGACAGTCTCCCTTTTGACATTGTACGGATGTATCAAGATATGTCAACATTTATTCTACAGATACACTGTGGTCACATGCATTTTTTTTAAACTAGCTCTGATGAGGTTTGAGTAATTGGATCATGTTTTGGAACCAATATTTAGCACCGTCCAATCACAAAGCAGGTGCAAATGGGACTCTAACACAAAATATCACAACATTTTGGTGAAAATAAATATTTTCAGACCTGAGCCAAGTCTCTCCTCCTGGATTTTAGGGTGTTGGTTCTGATGGTGACTGGCCTCTGAATTTCATTGGCCTCAAGAAAATCAATCAGCTGAAATTGAACATTGTAAATGTACATCAATCAACACATAGAAAACATCTTCCAAAGTTTTACAAAGACAGTTATTTTCTGATATAGATGTACTGCCAATTCATATAGAGGTGGAGGAGGTGTGGCCATCCACCCCTTCAGATCTTGACACAGTTCCTCTATCCTGTTAGCATAGCCACACACCTTGTGAGGAAGCAGATGGGTGGTACTAAAACAGGAAGCATCTACACTTCAGCAATGTAGATGCTAACAAAACCTGTCATGCTAAGTTATCAGATACAAACACACACCTCAGAGAGAGGGAAAAGGTCCATGAGTTTGCTGATGAGGAACTCGTTGTAGCTGTAGTAGGTGCAGAGGTCAGAGCGCAGCAGAGAGAGATACTCCGATCTCTCCTTGCCCTCTTCTCTCTTCTCAGTGAAGTGAGACAGCACATCCACATTATCTTTGATCCTCTGATGGATGGTTTGTAGGTCCATCGGTAAAAGACCTACATAAATTGAGATGGAGGGTTAGAATACACTTCTAGATCCAATACAATTCTGAGGCTGTGAATTTCTCTAGTTTGCTGACATACTAATAGTTGAACTCACCCTCCGTCCCTGCACCTGGGAGTTTGAATTTTTCAGTTTCATCAATATTTGCCTGTACAGTATCCTCTTCATCCTCATCTTCCTTTAAATCATCCTTTTCCTCTTCATCATCATCCTCATCGTCGTCATCATCACTCTCTGGTTTCATGCTTGTTTGTTTTTTCTGTTTTCTTGCAGCTTTCTCAATTGGCAGAAGCTGACAGGGCAAGTAATGATAAGATTACAATAAGGAAAGGGCTACACTTCGAATACAATGCTGATTGTTTTTTAATAGTGTTTTTAGTGTATATCAATATATAATAACAAATATTTCAAATGGTAGTATGCTACAATGCTGTCATAACCTCACTTTGTTGCATATTTATTTTGTGAAGTGACGAAATGTGTTTCACATTGTAGTTTTTGACATTATTTCCAGTTCATCTCACATGTAAATTCAAAGTCAAGCACACTGAATTGTGAAATAGTTATTTTGTGCTCCAAGCTTAAGTGGTACGACATTATTTTTGACATTTGAGAAAGGACACGATTTCTTCTATACAAATGTTTCTCATTGGTTGAAATCATACCTCTTCTCCATCACTGTCTTGATCATCCCCTTCATCAGCACCATAGTCATCAACCATATCTTCATCGTCATCCTCCTCCACCTCCATTTCCTTGTTATCAAAGCCCTCTTTTTTCTCATCATCATCATCTTCCTCCTCCCATTGGCTGTCACTGTCCTCATCTTCTTCAGATTGATCAATCTTTCGCTTCCTCTGTGCTGGTTTTAGCCATTTACTATTCTCATCTGAGAATCCTGCAATAGAAAATAATTGATGTACAAATTCATGGGTGCATAAACATTGTAACTCTATTATAATTTCATTTTTTTTAATGTTTAAATACCTTTTTTAGGCTTTTCCTCTTGTTTGGGTTCTTTAGTCACTTGAGCTCTTTTTACAGCTCTGTTGAAATTTATTTGGGGGAAAAAATAATAAAATTCACAAGTAATTACCACAGAGACACAAAAATATGACAAAAGAAATGACTACATGCAGTTATTCATATGTAGTCATTTAAAAGAAACTTGCCGTTTTCTTGCTCTGCTTGAAAGTTTTTTTGGTCCACCCTCTGCAAATAGAGAATAACCGTTGTTATAATCATATATATATATATATATATATATATATATATATATTACAAAATAAGAATATAAATAATGAATACATAAAACAAGAAAATGTAGCACAATAACCAAATCGCTCAGAGAATGTGTGTTTTACCTTCAACCAAAAACTTGGTCAGCTCAGTTTCTGCTCCCTTCTGTTTTCTGGCCTTACGTCCAGGTCCTCTTTTCACCTTGATGGTGGGGTCCAACTTTCTGCCCATGCTTGACACCTACAAAGTTGCTCTACGGTAACAATACAAGTAAACAATTAATGAGTTGATATTTGACCAGAATAAAAAACATCATAATTATAAGACCAGAAACAGAAACCTAGACAGTGTGTAGATTGCCATTCATACTGTATTATTACACTCTCATTATGTAAACATACTCATCTATACAAGATGTCTTGTAATCTATCTAAGCTTGTAATCGTGACAAATAACGTTACAGCTTTTCCTTGCATAGTTAGTTGGCTGGTTGATTGTCAGATCGGAGCGTGGAGCTGCTTCCACAGTTTTCATAGGTAATGCTAATATATTCATGAGGCCACTAATATACAAAACAAAAACAATCTAAAATCTAAATACAAACCCTTTATGTTTATATTATTGCCATAAACTCAATACCATGTTTAGAAAATAAACATCAAAATGTATTTTGCGCAGCATTAACTAGCACGCTGCAAACTACGAGACTAACTTAGCATACACACCGATAAAGACACAAAAACCCCAGCAGATAAACCCACCCATACTCACTGTTTAACAAAAACACGCTCTTGCGCTTATTCCGATCTTCTCAAGGACACTCAAGAGAATTTTAGCTCTAATTTACGAAAGTTGCCTGAGTACATGTGTCTCTCATGCTGCTGTGAACTAGCGCACATGTGACTTCAGCACACGATGGTTTTCCGGAAGTTGCTTGCGATGCCCGATTGATGAACGATTCATTCTTTGGAGTCGGATCTTTTCCTAATCCATTGATTTCTTTTTTCTTTCTTTTTTTTTTTTTTAGGTGAACCGAGGTTTAAATTAATATGCGAAAAGTTACTTTAATAACCGAGCAACACACACGTACGAAACGGAGACTGTTTGTTTATTTTAAAGAGTTTTATTTTTTTTTTAAAGAACAATGATATACAATTTATCAAGAAAAACATAAAAAAATAAGAAAATAAAAATAAAACGCTTTCTTGGAGTCTCTGATACTGTCAATATATATTTCAGTCAACAAAACCATAAAATTGGGTTTCTTATTAGTAAATTTACACTTTGAATGTGAAATTTGGTCAAAAGTATAAGTAAATTAATTAAGTAAAAATACTGTTCTCTTGGTCAGAGGAGTATTTATTTAGGCTGAATGTGCAAAAACGTTTCTGGACAAAGTAAAATTAAAGTACTAACTGATGTAAATACAAATTATATTTAGGTTTTTAATGTCCAATCTGATTTACGGTTGTAAGAAACACACGAAACACGTAAAATGACATTAGTACTTTATTTATAAAACTTATAAAAGACTAGATAGATAGATAGATAGATAGATAGATAGATAGATAGATAGATCATAAAGTACTACTGAATCGTGTTTTAAAGGTCCTTTACACCGAACTGTTCAAAAGAACCGATTCCCATAAATGAATCGAACCTCCGATCACTACTTCCGTCGCGCACATTCTGCGAAAGCAATTCGCTACTTGAAGTTTTCGGAGCGCTTCACCTCATGAGTTGCATGACATTACAAAGAGTTAAATGAGTGCTACTGCTTCATCAGCCATAGCCATGGAGGACGAATGGGAGGAAGAGGAGCAGCTGGTTGTGGCGGAACTGTCTGGGATGATCAGCTCTGATATAATCTCCAGTCGGCAGGGCGCGTGTAAGATCGTGGACATTGACAGCGAGCAGCCCATGATGCAGGTGGGTCGCTATCTGTTCGCCGGGGAATACGAGGATGCCATCGGAACCTGTGTGATTTTTGAAGAGGACGGCGCAGGTTCTACTTCAGCTCTTAAATACAAATGTCACACAATGAAGAAGCTAATGCTTCAGCGGACCTTCCTGTCGGAGAGGAAGGAGGACGAGCCCGTCTCCAACCGAATAGAGGTGCTGGCTCTCCACGAGGAAGAATCGTTCGGCAGGAAGAGCATAGTTTGTCACTACCTGGATCCCATAGACAAAGACAAATCTGTACTAGACGAATCTAAAGATTGCGAGGATTCAGAAATGAGCGACGAATCCGCGGATGAAATGGATGAGACTCAGACTTTGGAGAACTCTGCTGAGGAGACGATGAACGCCAGCAGCTGCTCTCAACTGACCAATATACAAGAAGAGGACGATGGCTCTTAAAAGACTGTTTGATTTCTGATAATGTATATACTACATCATGTAAAATATAAGTTTTCTGGTAAATAAAAGTGGTTTTGTATTTTGTTTACATAAAAGTTGTTCAATGTATGTGTCTGTCCCATTTGCGTATATTTTTTTTTTTAAGATATGCACATCTATCTATCTATCTATCTAGTTATATTAAAAGTTATTCAAATTCAGAGTGGTTAAATCACCATTTAGACAATTAAATATTTTAAAATAGAAAATGTATTAACTATATAATATTAGATTTCAGCTCACTGTTAAATTATTAATGGCTAAGTTTCTTTCTTCCTGTGTGAATATACTAACACTGGCTGAATAAAGAGCTAATGGTGTAATTTTGTGTTGCATGTGGGAAAAAAAAAATATTTGACAGGAAATGTCCCAAATATTTGAATACTTGCCAAAACCTGCAGCAGGAACTCAATTGTTCAAATGAATACCAATGGACCCTGAGAACTGTTAGGAAAGGTGTCAAGTGTGGTGAAAGAACAAGGAAAAACAGGAAAGAAAACAAACCCAGCAGGGGGAACCAACATCAAGCCTAGACAGAAAAAAACATCTAAAAGCAAATTTGAGGGTCAATGAAGCTAAAGAGTCCAGAGCCCGAACACGGGAGGAGAGACAGTTTTGAACTTGAAGCTGTCTAAATTTATAGTGAGAATGAAGAATACAAGATTAAAGCTACAGTACAACCATAAGACAATTGTGATAAACCTTCTTCGTACGTCGCTAACTCAGTTATCTGGATTTGATTGTTGATGATTTCACTTGATCTTGGATCATTGGTTCTTCGAAGCTCATCCTAGACTTGATGTCAACAGGTCTGTAAGCTTAAACCTGCTCGGGAGCAGGTTTATTTCATGTAAACAGGATTAGAATTGCATCTTTTTAAGCAGAATTGATACTTATAATATGTCCCAGCCACCGCTACTTTATTAAAAGAGTACCCTACTGGTCGAGGGACAATATTTCAAAGTAATAATAATTTAAAAATTAATTTGAAAATAATATAACAATGTTGTGTAGTCCAGTGGCTCCCAACCACGTTCCTGGAGGCCCCCCAACACTGCACATTTTGCATCTCTCCTTTGTCTGACACACCCATTTCAGTTCTTGGGAGTCTCTACTAATAAGCTGATGATCTGAATCAGGTGTGTTTGATTAAGGAGACATGGAAAACAGGCAGTGTTGGGGGGGGCCTCCGAACGTGGTTGGGAACCACTGGTGTAGTCTATACTACTATAGACCCTGCCAGTTTTACTCATTGAAAGATTTATTAGTGATGAAATAATTCATTTTTAATTGTATTGGAGTCTTACACACATGCTATACAGTTAATCTGAATCGTGCATTAATTTGAGTGGGGACAGCTATTATGGGAGGGGCTTGATGGAGCACAGGAGATGCAGATAACTTGATCTCTAAGAAACTTTAATTAATGCTGTCACATAAGCACTGTGCAGAATCAACAACTGGCAGACGATCTGAATGAGTTCTACTGCAGGTTTGAAAAAACACCATTCACACCTCCTGCAACCCCCCTCTCCCCCACACCTGCACTGCAGATAAGAGAAGATGACGTGCACCAGGTCTTCAAAAAGAACAAATGAAGGTAAACACCAGGCCCAGACGGTGAGTCACCAGCCTGCCTAAAAACCTGTGCTGACCAGCTAGCCCCCATCTTCACACAGATCACTGGAGCTGTGCGAAGTCCCCTCATGCTTAAAACGCTCCACCATCATCCCTGTCCCAAGGAAACCCAAAATTACTGGACTTAATGACTACAGACCTGTGGCTCTAACGTCTGTGGCCATGAAATCATTTGAACGACTGGTTTTGGCTTATCTGAATGCCTCCACTGGACCCTTATTGGACCCCCTGCAGTTTGCCTACAGAGCAAACAGGTCTGTGGATGATGCAGTCAACATGGGACTGCACTTCATCCTGCAGCATTTGGACAGACCAGGGACTTATGTGAGGATCCTGTTTGTAGACTTCAGCTCCGCTTTTAACACCATCATCCCGGACACCCTTCAGAATAAACTGACACAGCTCTCTGTCCCCACCTCCATCTGTCAGTGGATCACCAGCTTCCTGACAGATAGGCAGCAGCTAGTGAGGCTGGGAACATTCTCATCCAGCACATGTACGATCAGCACTGGAGCTCCTCAGGGCTGCGTTCTCTCCCCACTGCTCTTCTCCCTCTACACGAACGACTGCACATCTAAAGACCCCTCTTGTCAAGATCCTGAAGTTTGCAGACAACACCACACTGATCGGCCTCATTCAGGACGGTGACGAGTCTGCTTACAGACAGGAGGTTAAGGAGCTGGCTGTCTAGTGCAGTCTTAACAACCTGGAGCTTAACACGCTCAAAACTGTGGAGATGATCGTGGACTTCAAGAGAAACCCCCCTGCTCTCCCCCACTCACCATCATGAACAGCACTGTGACTGCAGTGGAGTCATTCAGATTCCTGGGCACCACAATTTCTCAGGACCTGAAGTGGCGCAATCACATTGAGACCATTGTGAAAAAGGCCCAGCAGAGGTTGTACTTCCTTCACCAGCTGAGAAAGTTCAACCTGCCACAGGAGCTGCTGAAACAGTTCTACTCTGCCATCATTGAATCCATCCTCTGCACGTCAATAACTGTCTGGTTTAGCTCAGCTACCAAATCTGACCTCAGAAGACTACGGAGGGTAGTCCAGACTGCTGAGCAAATCATTGGTACAACCCTCCCCACTCTCCAAGAACTGTACTTATCCAGAGTGAGCAAAAGGGCTGGTAAAATCACTCTGGACCCCTCACATCCAGCACACTCCCTCTTTGAACTGTTACCGTCTGGTCGACGCTACAGAGCTCTGAGCACCAGAACGACCAGACACAGGAACAGTTTCTTCCCTCAAGCTATCCATCTCATGAACACTTGACATTAAACGTGGAACACAACACTATTATACATTATTTATTCATCACACATACTTAATTACATTTCAATTTTGCACATATCAGACCTGTACACACATAATTGTCTATTATATATTGTGTTTCTGATATTTTGTACATTGCCTATTTGTATATTATTCTTTTATCTGTGTCCTGTGCTGTTGCTGTCATTCTGTTGCACTGTGGAGCTTCTGTCACTATAACAAATTCCTCGTATGTGTAAACATACCTGGCCAATAAAGCTCATTCTGATTCTGATAAGAAATCTGCTTTAAAGATAAAATTAAATGATTTGCTAATTACAACATTGAAATAAAATATAAAGCCTGTACAAATACTAGAAATCATGAATATAAATAATTGGGAATCATGTAAAAAAAAAAAATACAAATAAATTAAAAACAGTGCACATTTCATTTATCTATTATAACATTTATGTAGTTTTGTTCGCTTGGCTGTTTCCTTGTAAAAGTCCAGAAATGTCAACTTTTTCGTCAGGTGTTTTTTTTTAATGATATGATGTCATTACGTTGCTGTATTGCCGCCAGCCAATCGCTGCATTGCTGATCGTGGTTTCGAGTATCAATACATCTGCCCTTTTCGGGGAACACGAGAACCCACAGTAATCTTAGACAACTTAATCCAGATATTTTAATCTAATACACAAATTCCTTTGAAGAACCAAATTAGCCAGAGATCGGTTATCAGGATTAGAAGATCTGGCATCTTTCAAATCATCTCAGATGTAATAAGCGACGTATGAAGAACGGGCCCTTGTACCTTTGTCTTTTTGTCTGATTTTCCTTTATTTATTTTTTGGCCTAATAGTAATGTAATGTTCTGATTCACCTTATCGCTGGTTGGTTTTTGGACATTTTGAATAAAAAATAAAAAAACTTCCAGAAACCAAGGCTGCTGAACAAGTGGCCCGCTGTTGCACGCTATCGTTTACTGTAAGGAGAAAAAAGGCAAAGTGTTGTTTCACATTTGCAAATCTGGCTTTATTATTAAATGTATAAACTTATACAAAATGAAACTGAAGTTTAATACCCCACACTTTAAAGCGTGTAACTGTTTGTGTCAGTGTGAGTTAAAATTGTGTTATAATACATGAAACATTCTCCTCTGTTGTGCCGTCATATAACAATTTTTGCTCCAAGGAATGGACTGTTTACATACAACACAGTCCAAAGGTCAGTTCCTGACAGTTCATAACGGTTTGGTTGTGTCATAACACCCCCCAAACCTCCTCAAACGCTGAACACATCTTGGCACAGGTCAAAGCTGCAGACAGAGGATAGTTACTGATGGACACCGTCTTCTCTGTGTAGTCGACATTCACCTACGAGAGGATGGAGAAATAAATTAGTGATTTACTTAAAAGCAATGACAATTCACATTTATGAAATTATTTTCTATGCATGGAGAATATACTTCATTTAAGTGTAAACGGACTCACTTTTCCATGTGCAAATGCTCCAATGACAATAGCGGCAGGTCCATCTTTAGGGACAACTGTTCTGGGACAAACAGCATCTCCTGCTTTGAACGATGTTGAATATCGGAGGCATCCAGGTGGCAGGTGGTCCGATACTGGATTTTTAATCAGCCTTAACAAACGCTGAGGACCATCCGCTGCTCTCACACTCATCTTGTGCAGCAGCTGGACTATAGGAGGACAAATAGGAGTAAGATAAACTTACTAATTTTTGTTATTTAATTGACTGTTGATTACAGTAAATGCACAAATGAAGTGAATTTACCCATTAGTCCACAAAATCGTGCAAAAGTGCGAGGAATTCTTGTCTGTGGGTTGATCTCGATCAAAACATTCTTCTCTGTGTGAATGTACACTTGAAGCAGTCCAGCTCTGTTCAAAGGACTGTCCAGTAACATCAACAGGCTCTGTGGGAAAGCAGACAGGACATTCAAAGGACAGATATGGGACAAAAAAAAAATCTCTCGGTTTTAAACTAAAATCACATGGTTTTAGTTGACAGAATATCTTTGCAAGATGGTTTGTTTTCTTCATTTTATTCTCAGTGACATATGTATAATAAGTTATAAATTATATATTTTTTCAACTAAAACCAGTGTACCTGATCAATAATTTCTCATTAAAAAGTGAATGTACAAAAATGTATAACTTTTTATCGTATTACACCCTTTTAATAAACATTAGCCCTTTAAAATGTTAAATTTAATATGAACTACATGTAACTCAGATGACTGTAACGTTAAGGGTTGAAGAGCTTTACCTGATGTGTGATATCAGGGCGAATCTTCCCAGGGTCTCTTCCACTTTTTATTATCATACTCTTATGTTGATCACAGTTCAGCAGCTCAAATGTCTTTCCAACCTGCACAGAGATACGTTTACATTTAAATTAGGAGAAATATTATTGCTAACGCTCTAGTGGCAATCCAGTGAATAACAACTGATTCCGTTTCAATCTCTAAAGAGCTTAGTTGTCTTTTACCTTTACGGCTTCAAGCGTCGCTCCTTCTAAAACAACAACAAGACGCTTTTCCGTCATCTGTTCGTGCAAACTTTTTTGCTGTTTTGCCGGTTTTGGGTCATATTCATCGAAATGCTCCGGACCACGCTTGTCTCCAGCGTGTGCAGCCATCTTGACACAGAACTACGACGCATCAAATGTGCGTCACAACAACACGTTTGTTCAGAATGGCGCTCGCTGATGACGGCAATTGGGTCTTACCTAAAATACTTTATTCACGTTATATAATGATTTTTTTTTTCTTGGTGTAAATTGAGCCGTTATTGTTTACAATGTAGAATTTAGTTCTGAAATACATTAAATGTTACTATGAAAACAATTATAATTTATAAACACAAAAATACCTGGATTTGACAATTTTCTCTTTGAAATAATAGATTATTTAAATAAGAAATTCAAATAATTAATAATCATGAGAAATACATTTCTAAATTATTAGGACTTTCCTGATTCAAATTATTTATTTACTAAATCCATGTATTTTGCATTTTAATGTAATCTCTCTTTTTTGCCTTTGAGATTAAGATATATTGTTCTTGAAATTGAAATTTCTTGTACATGATCATTGAATTTTTGTACTGATTCATGTTCTGCACTAAAACATTAAATTGTATGTTTAGTTATATGTATGAAATTCCTTGACTACAGACCAAAAAGCACCCATGCAAAAATACTTTTTTATGTTTCATCCAAATATAATACATTTCAAATATAAGAGTGACATTTATGATACATTCAGACTTCAGACCTGTATTTGCAATAGAGAGAATAAGAGCGCAATTATCCATCATTAATGAATTACAACAGGAATCACTTTTACTCTGTGAAATGCTCTCTTCCTTGGTAAAATTGACCATAAATCTTGTTTAGTAACCAGTTTAACTGTGGTATTTATAGTAACCACATGTAAACCAGCGTAACTTTGTAAACAAACTAGGCTAGCTGTAGTAAAAAAAAAGAATGCATGAGATTTCCTCCTTTCCCAAAAATATTATTTTGTATGAATCTACATTTCCTCCAAAATTCAAAACTATAGTAAAAACACGGTAAATTTTCAAAGTGCTGTGAGAGATCATATCCACCAAGCAGGTTTTAACTGTTCGTCATACTGTACATGATTTATCAAATGTGATAATATTGCTTAAAGCCTATATGTGACATTTCTAAATCCATTACTTAACGTGAATATAAAAAGTTTTATGATCTCTGGAATGACCTTCTCCTTTTTTTTTTTACTAAACAGTGAGCAGCTCCAATGGTTCAATAGTCCCAAACTAGCTTCAACAGGTCTCAGAGGAAAAGAGTTCCTCTCAGATTCAGTGCAGCGTTCGACTCTGACACATCTCACGAGGATAACTCTGAGATTTATTCACACAGGTCAGTGGTTTGGGGCAGAAGCGTGAGTTTGAACACAGGACTGTCACCAGGAAGGAAGGTTCAAAGGGCATGAACTCATGGTAGGAGTCAGCGTCACACGTTACCTGTAACATATGATTTGATCATTTTGATTATCACACGTGTTTGAGTGCTTATGCATTTCTCATTGACATGTTCTCTGTACCTTAGTAAAGGAGGAGAGGAACAGGTGAATGTAAGAGAGGCCTGATAGAGATGAGTCTTCTGGATGCCTTGTGAAACTCATCTTATAAGCCTGTAAAAAAACAAATATCGAACATAAAATGTTGATAAACAAAAATGTTGGGTTCATCGCTAACAATGAAAAGAGTATAGTCCAGGGACCCCCAAGGGAACACAAGGGAATGTTTGGGGGTTTGTTGAAAGTTCAGAGGTAAATCATTTAAAAAAAACATTTAAATAAATTAGTAAATAAACAAATCTGACAGTACAGTACTATAATGAGAAAAAAAAAAATCATAATATAGTTCACCCAAAAATTAAAATTAGCTGAAAATTTACTCTCAGGCCATCCAAGATGTTTTTATTTCTTCATTGGAACAGATTTGGAGAAATTCAGCACTACATCACTGTCTCACCAACTGATCCTCTGCAGTGAATGGGTGCCGTCAGAATGAGAGAAATGATAAAAACAGCTCAACAAAGGCTGATAATTGCTTTTTCCAGTGAAAAAGTCCATCCCCTTTCTCATCCAAATCCACCAACATATTTGTTTAGAACTCGTTTGGACTGGTTTCACTTGTAAATGGTGCTTGATCTGTGCACATTTGTCTCCTTATTCCAGACAAGACTATTTTTTTACTGGAGGAAGAATTATTATTGATTATTTTAGCCGGTTTGAAGTGAAAAAATTGTTAATTGGTGGACTGGACTCATGTGGATTACTTATGTGAAGTATTGTGATGTTTTTATCAGCTGTTTGAACTCTCATTCTGACGGCACCCATTCACTGCAGAGGTGAGCCAATAATTTAATACTAAATATTCTTCGAAAATGTTCCAATAAACAAAAAACAAACTCATCAACATCTTAGATGGCCTGAGGGTGGGTAAATTTCCAGAGGATAATCATATTTGGTGGTCCATGGCATAAAAGATTGAAAACCTTTGTACTAGAGTAGATTAGCTTACATCCAGTGCCACTTGTAGAGCAGAGTACTGCACCCAAACCTCCTGCTGTTCAGAGGGGCGAAGAGAGAATGTGCCGACCCGTCCTGGATCCTTGGTCACACTCACATAATGAGACCATATGCACATGCTCTCTAACTCTGGATTGTTGGCCTTTGTGTGGACTAGTGATGAAAAACATAGACGGTGATTAAAAAGACTCAAACACTCACACATGCAGATTCAGATTGAAGTTCATACTGACTTACTATCAGGGAGCAGAAGGTGAAGAAGATCTTTAGCCATCAGAGATCCCAGTGTGCCATAATTCAGTGCCCTATAGAATATTGATGTAAACATTTTATATAAACATCTTTCATACATGCATATTTAAGCATCTTACATCTTCAGCACATAAAAGTAGAAGAGTACATTCAAAAAATGAGGCATAAAAACAAGGTCAAAAGGTCAGATTTCGTTTACTATCATTCAAGTTACAGAATACCACTATTTTACTAAAAGTGGTGCAAAATATATCTTGGAATGTAATAGTATTTCCACTGAATGAATGTATGGTGTGACTTGATACCTGGGATACGAGGAATGGAAGAAGGGTGACACAAACATTCCGACAGGGAAGATGATGTCATTTCCAGAGATGGATGGAGTGATAGACAAACTAGAGGTGAGGGAAGACAGAAATGAAAAATGGATGATGGCTTAAAGTTGGCATCAAATGTAAATTCACCCTATATATTTTCTAAATGTATGTTATTGATCTTATTGTGAACTAGTCGTCCATGAATGTGTTTTATTATTTATTTAATTGAATGTTTTATCAAAATGTAATAACTCAATCTTCCAGATTGACTTCTCCAATCATTTGTCCACTTAACTCCACTGTTGTATGATCAACCTCAAGCTCACATTCAGATCTTCCACTATTCCCTATATTTTTTTCATTTTCGATAATCCATTTCGCTCTGATGTGCATCACAATTTGGAAGAAAATATCTGTCGCTTCTCCTGTTACTAAAAAAATGTAAACAAATTAAATATGAGACTAAAATCTGAATATGAACATAATGTCAGTTAACTAGTCATTTAGTTCATGTGAACTAAAAATTATTGTTCAAATTACATTTTACATTTATATAGCACTTTTCTAAGCACTCAAAGCTCTTTACATTGTGACCACCTGGATGATGCAATGGCAGCCATATTGCACCAGAGCGCCCACCACACACCGGCTTATTGGTGGAGAGGAGAAGGAGTGATTGTTAGGGGATTGTTAGGAGGCCATGGTGGTCAGAGGCCAATGGGCAAATTTGGCCAGGATGGGATTTTAATGACCACAGAGAGTCAGGACCTCGGTTTAACGTCTCATCCGAAGGACAACGTTTATTTTATTTATTTTTTTGGACAGTATAGTGTTTCCATCACTATACTGGGGCGCTAGGACCCACACAGACCACAGGGTGAGCACCCCCTGCTAGCCTCACTAACCTAGTTTTCCCAGGAGGTCTCCCATCCAGGTACTGACCAGGCTCAACGAGAGGATGCTCGTTGCAGAGCCAAATGGGAGGACCTGGAGCTCTAGCTCCCCCTCGGTGGATGTAATGGGTGGAGCTAGACACCCAACCACACCCTAACCCTACCCCTTACCCTATTCGCTAAACATAACTCCACCCATTATTTCACACAGAGGTGGAGCTGGACATCCAAAGAGGGGGAGCTGGATTTGGCTCTGCAGTGAACAGTACTTGGGCTCAACCCTGCTTAGCTTCAGTGGGCAACCAGGTGAGAGCTGCAGAGTGATAGATAGCTGCTGGCAATCTTGCACATTGCTGGCAAATTAGTTAAGACGTTTGAAGATTTGCATGCATAATCCATGTATGGATATAAAATAATTTGTGCTGCAACTAACTTGTGCTTTATAATGTTTTTCAAATGTCACATTATTATTATTATTAATTGGGCTTGAGGGGATTAAATGATAATTTAAGATTAATTGATGATTTATAAAATAAAATATAATCTTTAAGAATAAAAATAAAATAAATATATAAAATTACTATCTTATAAATACATATTTTATGTAAAACAATTCAATAAATATAAAATAATTATAATACATTTATATTAATAAACTATGTATATATTTGAAATACCGTACATTACCATTTTCTAAATAGCAGAATTATTGATTAAACATTAATCTATTATAAAAATCCAAAGATTTGACACTGATAAAACATTACCCTAAATGTGCAAATATGAGAGCACTAACCCATCAGTCTGTGTGCCGTGTGAGAGCAGTCTGCTCCTGCTCTTCTGCTCCAGCACCAGCATCTGCAGGTAGTTGGAGAAAAAATCCTCCTCACTCAAAACCACCTAGTGCAGAGAGGCAGACAAACACAGCCAATGAATGAAGGAGAGAATTCATGAATGAAAATGTTTCATTCACTACACTGACTGTTAATTCACTCATCGAAATGAATTCCAATTCATTCATTTACCTCTGCATAGAGATGTTCTGCATGACTGAGGTTATTTGTTTTAGTGGAGAGTCTTGGATTAAGAGATTTTATCTGAAAAATATACAAAATGATCTGAACAAAGACCCATACACAGGTTCAGTAGGATATTTTTGCATATGATTCACAACATACCTTATTCAAAATAAATGCTGATGAACTGTCATCCCTCCAGATCAAATCTGTTAGTTTTTGCTTGAGGGACGAATAAACATCATGAATCAACTCTTCAGCCTGGCAGAGAGAGAAAAGCACTTGTCAAATGTCATGTGTCATTGCTTTATTAAATTAATGTTCATGCATAATCTTTTATTTCTTCATGAGGTCCAACCAAAATGTACCTCTTTCTGTGCATGTCTTTCTCTAATTGCATGACTGAGTAGAGTGTCAAACCCTCGCTCCGTCTGCTGAACGCATCGCAACCAGCGTGGCATCTCCTAAAATCAAAAGACAATATAAGTGATATAAAATATAATGCAGTCTGCACTGCTTCACTTCACACAAATTGGCATTGTGGGTAATTCCTTCAATGCAGACCCACCTCCTGTGTGTCTCCAGTCGCAATGGAAAAGTTTCTCATTGTTTGGAAGAACCTCGAGTCCAGCGCAGGAATGAGTGTGTGCAAAAGACTAAAGATCATGTATGTATGAAGTGGACTGCTGCGGATATTTACACATAAGCACAAACATTTGTGTTAATAGTCAAGATCTATCACATTTTCTTAAGAAAATATGATTAAGTATAGTTATATAATAGTGACTTACGTGCCCATTATCTCATGCTGGACTTGCCATTTACTGATTGTCTGGGACATGTGGATAATATACGGGAGATTGTGGACTAAAACAAGATCTGATTGGCTGATAGGAAGAGGCTGAAATGTGGCTTGTAGGCAAGCAAGCCAATCAATGCCTGGAGCCAGAGTCTGTGAGAGACAGAAAAAAATTATATTATCACACATCTTAGGTACTGTATATTATTTGGGTTAATGACATGATAATATTTTTTGTCCAGATCTATTACTGTATTAAAAATATATCAAAAATGCAATTCATTCACACAATAACTTGAATACATGTCTTCTATGATGTGCATGTTTTTCTGAATTAAAAAAATATATTTATTTATTCATTCATTCATTCATTTATGTGGCATAATGTCAAAAATGTCAAGGTTTTAACTGTGCTATTATCATAATGATGAAAAAAGCCTCATTAAATGAATGGATTTTTTCTTTATCGTGGACAATCTTATTTTTTATTGATCTATCAACACAGGGGTTCCCAAACTCGTTCCTGGAGCCTCCCCAACACTGCACATTTTGTATGTCTCCTTTATCAATCACACCTGATTCAACTCATCAGCTCATTAGACCTGAAATGAGTGTGTCAGACAAAGGAGACATGTGCTGTGTTGGGGAGGCTCCAGGAACGTGTTTGGGAACCCCTGTATTAACATGTCATAGAGGAAATCAGATTTACACACAGACCTGTAGCTCTTGGATGGTAATTCTGTTGTAGAGTAACTTCTGACTGAGGCGGTAGCGGAGAGGGGCCGTGGCCAAAGCCAGAGTTGTGGATAGAGATACGTAAAGACCGCAGTGCTGAGTGGTTTCACTGGAGGGAACGCCCAAGAGATCCAAGTACTGACCACATGACATGTAGAATGGACGCAAATACTGAGAAAGAGGAACAGAGACAACAAAAGAGAAGTTACCCAAATATCAAAGAACCATTATTAATAATCCATTATGAACACGTGTGGTGCTAAGTCGAACAGAAAATACCTACCCGAGTAATTGCTTTGGATTTCTGTGTCTTGCTATTCCAGTCAATAGGGAATTGAAAATGAGGCTCATCAATCTATGGAAATGTACATGGACATTTTTATCCAACATAAAGTGTGTAGAACAATCTCAAAAACAATGAAAATGGACCAAAATATTGAGGATTCATGTACACAGGAGAATAATACAAATCACTGCTCAATAAAATGTCTCAAGGACGAAAGCAAATAGAAAAGTAATTGTCACTTTTTATCTAACAGTTCAGAATCTTCAGAATTGAGAGATCTAAACATGCAATTGCAAAAAAAAAAAAAAGACAAAATTGTGAGAATTGGGCTACTACAAGCTTTTTGAGCTTTAAATAAAAAAAAGGTAATTGCGTCTTTTTAACTTGCAATTCTGACTTTTTGTCTCAGAAATGCAAGTTTATATCTAGCCGTTCTGAGTTGATATATCACAAATCTGAATTTGAAGGAAAAAAGTAAACTGAGATATAAATTCAGAATAGTAAGGAAAAAAGTTAGAATTGTGAGATAAAAAGTTGCAATTACCTTTTTTATTTTTTGTTCACGGGCGTAAATAAACTTCCATACAAAATACATGTAATCAAATCAATGAAATGCATCAAAACAGAAAAGAAAACTGTGCCCATGAACTATTTTATGGGGTCTTTACAGCATATAATTGCTAGGACCCATTTTCTCAATACTTAGGTTAAGTGTTCACACAGTTCTCAGTTTAACAGTTTTGAAAATGTATGTACACATGCAAATTGTAGGTACACATAATTTTGGTAGTGGTTGTGTCTGAGTGAGAAAATAAATCATGTAGTTTGAAAGAAGTAGTCACTGAATGCATTTGTGCCAAGGCAATGATAAATGATTATTATCCCAGTCCCACGTAGACTGCTGTTCACCTAAGTATTGAGAAAACTGTAAATCATGCTGCTACCAATTGCTTATATTCTACCTTCATTAGTAATCACCTGTATGTAGTGTTGATCAGAAGCCGTTTGCTCTTCACCAGGGTCTGACCCTACATACACACTGAAGAAAGGAAATGTGGAGTACTGGCTCATCAGCAGGGTGAGGGTGATGTTAAAATCTGTCTGATTCCATCCGTCTGATACTGCCCAACCACCTAACTACACACACCGAGAAAGAAAGAGAGAGAGAATCAAAAGATAAACAACATTGGAGCAAAATGCATGATGCAATGCAGGTGCTTTTAGTTTCCTTTATCTTAAAAAGTGTGTGTACCTGCTGGAGTAGTGCGAGGAAGGGTTTTGAACCCACTTTCTCTGGGGATTCTGCATCCATGCAGGTCTTGAAGTATTTCTTTGCTTTCCGTTCTGCTGCACTCATAGAAACACCCTCCTCAGGAGCCTCTGATCACACAGGGATCATACAGATTGAATGTCAAAGATGATTCAAGATTGTTTCATACAATTAGTTATCATAAATAACTCCTGCGATTAACCATTAGATAACTTAAACCAGACAAAGATGGCTTGCTGGTTTAAGATGGTGCTCCACACATTCATCCTGTATATTTTTTAAATGCATCTTATTGATCTTATTGTGAAAGAGGCATCAATGCATGTTTCTTTTTTTATTAGGGGTTCAAGCCATAGACTGTAAAAAAAGATAGAAAAGTGAAGCCAAAACATTCTCAGTATGGCCGCTGTCATCTTGCGAAAATGACGTCATTTGGAGCCTGAATCTGCGCAGTAGTGTCGTGAGGTGGAGCCACGGAACCAAAGTCCCGCCCAAACTCCCGCAGACCCAATCATGACACCACAACCCATTTTTATAGCATCAAATAACTAATTAAAAACAAACTTATTAGAAAAATGAACACTTGAACATACATCAGCATGCTAAGAACTACCTAAAATGACAGAAAACATCTTTTGAAAAAAATTATTTGAAGTGTAATTTGATTATTTTGTTTGTCTCGCGTCCCATTAGATTACATTGAGAGGGCAGGGTTTATGACCTATACTGCATACAGTCACCTAGGGGCGATTGAAACGTTCTGGCTTCACGTTTCAAGACTTGAGGGGCACTTGGTTCAAGCGCGTAGCACTGAAACCCTATTGTAATTGTTAGAATGGTCACGGATCAGCGTTCTCCACGTAAAACTGATCGTGCAGACCAAACCGTAAGTCGTAGAGACTTGAAACTTGAAGGGATGGTAGTACTCACACTGCCAACAACGTGAACAAGGCACGCCCCAATCAACCTGACGGGGGCACTACAGCGATCAAAAGTACTAAATCGCTCATAACTCCTAAACCGTGGCGCAAGTGTCTTATGTCGTTGGAATCATTGGCTCACGCCGGACAAAACGCACATCTCAGACTCGATTATGCGAAATTCTTGGGTATTTCGCATTTTTTGAAAAACATACTTTTGCGAACTAGTCCTACTAGTCCTAGGTTTTTCACCCAATCGGAACCAAACCAGTGCAGAAAGATTTTCAGGAGAATGAATATTAATAATTATCAAAAAAAGTTGAACTTTCGACTCGCCATCGCAAAGGGGTGCCAAAACGTTCGAAAGGGGCGGGGCCACTTTTAGTAAAATGCTTATAACTCCTGAACGGAGTGAGACATCTTCACCAAACACAGAACACTTATGTAAGAGCTCAATCTAAGGTCACAGGAAACGATAACGATTGTACGTTGCACGGTAGATAGTGTGCACGTCGCACATAGAACTCCTCATCCTGGACAACTTTGCCTCTAGAACCACTGCTGTCAATCAAATCGTTTGTTAAATGATTGAGAAGATGTAAAAAAACTATTTTTGCGAACTAGTTCTAGGTTTTTCTCTCAATCTGGCAAAAAGATTTACCCAAAATCCTATAATTCAAATTTAAAAATCCAAATTTACCCAAAATCCTATAAAGCCTAAAGGAATAGGCCTACTCAAAACTTCATGAAACCTGCTGAGCACATGCGACAGGTGATTCTAAACAAGCATGCAAAGTTTTAAGGGGATTGGACCACTGCTGGTGCTATAACAGTCATAAACGTTAAAAAACATCATATATATACGGTAAATGTTTTTTTCCTTATATGCTTAAATGCCTTAAGCGCTTGAACCCCGGTAATCACTGCTTGCAGCTATATTTATTATTATGATTTTGTAATTATTGTAATCACATTATTGTAACTTTTAATCAAAATGCCATCACTCAATCTTCCAGTCAAACAACAGACTTCTCTCTGGTGACATATACCGGATTTCTCCAATCATTTAGTAAACTTAAACTCCGCCCCTTTCTTACAATCGACTTCCTCCATCCAATCTGATAATCCATTTTGCTCAAATGTTTGTCACAATGTGGAAGAAAATATTTATTCTATTTACATTACAATGCAACGTTTTTGTCCCAGCCTGACAGGAAAAAAGTGCCCCAGACACCTTTAAATCCAACAGACTGACCTGCAAACCAGCTTAGTCTCAGGAAGACAGACAGATAGAAGCAGATATGGAACCTGAAGACACTACGAAACTGCGTCATTTGTTCTATTTCAGGTAAAAAAAAAAAAAAAAGTGAAATTTCACTAACCTAATATTTCCTTAATAGTTTTCAGTAAAGCAGTCTTTCTGTCTGGAAATTTGACTAGCCATCCATCACTGTTTCCTTGTACATCTGTCTCTCTTCTCATCCTCACTTCCCTCTTTTTGTCCAGTTCTCTATTGTCTTCATTGGAGATCCTCTTGTCTCTGTGTCTTCGATCACTGGTGGAAGATCCACCTGTCCCACAGGCATACAGGAAGTAGTCACAGGGGCGAGAAAAGGGATCCATGGCAGCAGAAGTATGCTCTGATGCTCTTATACAGGCAGGAGAAAGGCAAGGAGGAGCAGCTGGAACAAGAGAGAGAAATTACGACCACTATTATTAAAACTATACCAGAAGTTCTACTGTACTTCCTAGTTGTTTGTACCTGATTTCCATTGTGACGTCCAGGGGTCTGCAGTCTTTTGCAGGTGAGAATAGACCCCCAAACCTAACGCAGTTGCAAAGAGAGAGAAGGAAAAGACAACCAATAGGAGCCTACGGTACTTGTTGCAGCCTACTGGATTTGGTTGAGACTGTTCCTCTGATGTTGTGACCATTTCCTGTGGGGATATAAAGTTAGCAAAGGACTCACTCACTCTTTATGTTTTATTGAGATGGATGTGTTGTATGGAAATGTCCATTTAAAAGCACAACTGGGGAAAGCAGGAATGCATAACTCATAGACTTTATGATGGATTGAAATTACACTGGCAGTCAAACATCCAACCGCAATAAGAGCAAGTCCAAGGAATGTTCACTAAAGAACAATGAAAATGAAGAAACACAATTGTTTCATTAAAAGTTAAAGTAGTGAAATTTGCTTTGATGTCTTTCCCTGCTTAACATACAGCTTCTCATCAAATTAAACACAGGAATATGAAATTTTGATTTGATATAATATTTTCTGTATATTGTCTTTCTTTATTTATTTATATTCTTTTTTTTATAGTTGGAGAGCTGTCAGGAAGTTTAAGGAAAGACAACAAGCCGAGATTCGAACTCAAGTTGACCGAAGCACAGCGCTGTTCACGAGGGAGTCAGCTCGTATCTTAAAGCTTTACGACGAAACAAAATACTCCTTTACAATGTACAAAATAGGTCAAGCAACAAACGAGCTCGATAACAATATTACAGCAATATAACAATATAAAAAAGTTATCTCAGGTCGTTTTCAGTACAGTCGATAACGGCACTAAATGGCGCCATATGGGTTCTTATGAAACAAGAGAGGTTCACATTAACTAAGTGAGATTTTGGGTGAAAACATCAATTTGTCCATGGTCAATAGTGTAAATATATGAAGCACAGTGTCACTTTCAAACCAAGCAGATTTCGCCAAAGAGCGGAAAACATAACTACATTTTTTATAGCCTATATATAAAAAGAAAGTAGCGCCGATTTCAGTTACCTGATGAGCCAAATGATATAGCAGTGTTGCCATGGACGACGGTGCGATGTTTTACCGCTTAATGTCGCGATTGACCAATCAGAGTCAAGAATTCCATAGAGATGTGTAATTGAACAGCATCATGAACTTCCCTTTGCAGTAACCTCAGGTTAAGTTCCTTGCATAAGGGCACATTGTTAATGACTAGACGACATTGAACTGGTAGTCTTGACTACACCACACCACCCATGTATTATATACTAGAAAACTTTATGACATGAAGCAGAACTTTAAAATTTAGGCAACAACTCTACAGCACACTGCTAAAAGTGCTTGGTGGTGCATATGGGTAACCAGAGTTCAAATCTGGCTTGTGGCATTTCCTGATCCCATCCCACCTTCTTCTGTTATTTCCTGTGACTACCACTGTCCTATTAATAAATCTGGCAAAAGACCAAAAATGAAAAGTAGATAAATCTTGAAAGCCTCACCTGATGAACAGCCGGGTTATCATCCATCCTGTGCTGCTTCTTTCTTCTTTTGTGTACGTTTGGTCAGGATTCTTCCTACATAATGTTCTTCCAGCGATGCTTTCTATTTCGTCACACTGTTCCTCTTTCTATCTGTCCTCCGTCAACCACAAGTCATCCAACTACTATCTTCCCTCATCACACTCTCTGTTCACTCTTTCACTGACTGATAAACATGTAATGACTTGGCTTCCCACAAGACCTCTCTCTTTTACACATACATAAATGGGGCATTTCTAGAAATATTTCCCAAATCTCACCACTTCTTAAAATTATGAGGGCCAGAAGATGATTTTGCTCCAAAATCCATCAACTGGATCAAGTCACCCAAGTTAAACTTGAGGAAACACAAACACTAAATGGAAAACAACATTGCAAGTACATGTTTTAAGTTCCTCAGTGTAGGAAGTGGCATAGTTAATATTCATTTATATACACCTTCAACGTGACATTTTTACATACACAGACGTCTGCACTCCTGACTATCAGTGGTGTATGTGAGGCTGGGCCGAGCTGATAAGAACTGAGGGGGTGTGAGAGGAGCAAAACCACAAAAGAGCACGTCACGCATTGCCATGTTTGGAAGCAGTCACATGACAAAAACGTAAACAGACCTTCAAAAATACACATTACTTTAAGAATATGAAACCGACTGAGATGGGAAAATCCATTCAAGATGCATCTCGACAGATCAAAAAGTGCTCAGTTTGTAAATTTGATACTTTTATTAGTTCAGAATACAGTACAAATGTGGAAGGAAAACAATGATAGCAAAAATAACACATTGGCATACTTTCGACCGTAAACATACACACATTCACATATTAAGAGAGGAATTTAGATGTTCAGTTTACAAAAAAAGAGACAAAGTACTGATAAATGGTAAATACATGGAGGCTAAACCATAAGTGTTCAAATGGTCACTAACGGCTAACTAAATTCAGCAGTATTGTGATACCAGCATGAAAATGAGGCAACCGTGCAACATGATGTATAAAAACACTGTAATAACAATAACAACAAATCATGCATAATGTGTTGGATTTGGTCAAGTAACTTATTTTTTTTATGATGGCAGCCATCGTTTTATTCGATTACATTAAATACAAGAATTTCTTGGTTAGTCAAGAGACAATGCCAGGAAGGGAAACACACATTGTATGTAAATACAGATGTAATTCTCAAAATAATATCAGTGCTACCTTAAAGCCAAAATAAGTGGTGTTAGTGAGACAGTAGTTGCTATGAAAAACACGAAACAAAACAAATGAACCAAAATGCCAAATGTTGGAAACCTGGAATTCTGTGCCGTAATCACAGGGAATGCTGACTGTTAAAAATAAAATATTCCAATTTGTTCAGAAACATGTTAGTTTGTCTACAGTAACACTGTTGTTTTTAAATGAAAATGATAAAATAAACTGTACAGTTTTGTGATGTTGAATGAATGTTGCTATATATAACCAAAAGGCTCTAGTTAAGTATGTTCTGAAGCTATTGTGTAGATAATACGATCTATAATCCAGCTGTTTTTAAAAAGCTTTAGCTACAATGTCATAGACTTATTAACTATGATAACAGACTCAGTGACTGATGTGCTTTTCTTTGGAAATACTTTTTAATCGTCAAATCGACCTACAATTGTGCAATCGCTAAATACCTCTGGCAATATGTGGAATGAAAACCAACTGAACTGATACTGGCTATGATAATCAATGCAAACTTACTTTACTGTATCATCACATATTTCGTTCGAAACATTTTAGGACAATACAAATGTGCTTTTTAAAATATTTGTTCATTTACAAGTAAACGGTACTATAAACGAAGCATGCATGACAAATACAGAAATTGTGTTGTTCTTTCGCCTTTCCCTGCCTTTGTTTTTGCTTATTTTACATTTGTCGTGACTACACAGAGCCCTTCTCATCAACTACAAGGTATGTTTTGGAAAGCCTTATTGAAAGTGCATGGATGGCTGAGGATATACAGACGTTACATCTCGCCTCAGAAGCTGTGGTACAATTTATGGATGTTCTGAGTTTTTTTAAAGGCATGCTGGGAGTCGTACAGCTCGCTGAACTGAGATGATAGTGCAGTACATTACCTCTGCACCGAGTCAGCCACTACAGTAAAAATTCAAGCCTAAAAATCACTTCTCTAACACTTTACATATCAATCTAGGGGTAAAAACTGTGTCGCATTTAACATTCAACATGGAGGCACTAACATTGTGCTCGCACACATCAAGCCCTAACAGAAAAAATCCAGGGCAAAGAGGGCAATCTATTAACCGAGCTCTGAATAAGGCCATTCAGAAAAAGCAGCAGAGCTTTGTCGAGAAAAGGCGAAACTGTCATTGAGCAAACATGAGGAAAATGAGAATGTGAAACGGAAGAGAGAAGTACAACACTCACAAACACATACGGCAAATACATTTTCAACGCTGAGCCAATTATGTGTTTTAAATTTGGTTTAGGTTTGTGGCAAGTTCCATCAATCAGTGTTTGGCCTGCTTGGCACGTTGGGTATGGCACTTCATGCACAGAATTCTGCCATCCAATGGATAGCAGCCATCAGCATCTGCCTCTATGGAAAGGGGACGAGCACAATCCTGCAATGAAAGGGAGTCAACATTTTTTATTTGAACATTTTAAACATGATTCTTCTAATTTGTGGCTGGAACAAATAGGTAAAGATAACAAACGGAAGTGTCTTCGCACCTCACAGCGGTAGCACTTCAGGTGAAAGTTCTTCTCTAAGGCAACAACCCTGACTGTCTCTTCACTTCCAGCATCGGGAACAATCGGCTCATTGCAGCTTACGCAAAGAGGAGAGAAACGGCTGAGGGAGAGAACAAGGAGAGAAGTTAAGATATATAAAACATTGTTTTTAATATTATATAACATTTTATATGGGTGTTTATTCAACTTCAGGCACTTTAATGACCCAAGTGTTCTTTTTTTTCTATTCTATTCTAAATTTTGTGCTCTATGAAAGTCACAATATTATTTTTTTGGCAACATTTATTTTTCTATTTTAAAATGACTTTAGTTTATAGATTTTATTTTACTCCTATCCTAGACAAAATTTCAGTCTTAAAATATGATAATCCATCATAAAAATTACATTAGAAAACATCACGGTACAAAGAGAAAATGAAGATGATTTCTAAACTTTTTATACAAATTACAAAAATGCCCAAATTGCATAATTTTCTCCACACTAAACAGCTTTGCTCCAATAAAATCTAAAAACAAATCTAAAAAAAACAAGTAATATACTCGTTTATGAAGGAAGCACGTCTGCGATAAAATATGAGATGTGATGCATGAAGGCAAAATGTAATATCACTTATGAACAAATTTTTGTGCATCATTTCCCATCTGAGCTGGAATTCAATTACACAAAAAGTATGAAAATAAAATACTATGTAATAACTATCCATCACAATAAACAACTTTGCCCCTAATAAAGTGCCCTCAACAGTAATGTCCTTTTATCAAACCATGTCTGAAAAAATTAAATAAATGAGACATGATGTGTGAAGATAAAAGGTGTAATTTGTGAACTGAACAATTTTAACTAATCAAGGTATAAGTCAATTACACAAAAAGATGAAAATACCAATTTAATTGTGTGTATTTAGAATACATCAAAATCTAACTAAGACATGGACATTCCAAAAACATATAAAAAGTAATTTCCACAACTAATTTAACCCCAAATTAAATAACTAATTTTGAAACTTGTGTTTTAAGGAAGTTTCATTTTATAGGCCCAATAGTTGAAGAACAACCCATATAAAATCTCACTGATTTGTTCATAACTTTGATGACTGATTAAATGGGATAATTAGTTCAATTGCTCTAGTGTATAACTGAGAGCTGTGACTGGTCTGTGATTTGGTGATGGCTCACCGATGGTAATCTTTGACACAGTAGGGGTTGTTATCGTCATCGGTGATGAATGGAGCGCCCTCCAGGGTGCAGCCGCAGGTAGTGCAGAGGAAACAGTGGGAATGGAAACACTGGCCCACCGCTTTCAGGACACGATCTGTGATCCGCTCCCCACAGCGGGAACACACAGACAGAGAATTCTACAAACACACAGGAGACAAACAGTAAGAAAAACAATGCTACGCTTTAATGAACAAAATGTGTGAACAATGTCAGAAAACAAAACGAGTTCCCACATTAACGAAGTATGTCATGTGCATAACTTTGCTTTTCTGATTCCAAAAAATGTAAACCACAAATATGTCATTTCACATGTCTCACCATGTAGCAGTCCTCACACTGAGGCGTTCCGTCACGGTCGTAGAACTGCATGCTCTGTAGGGGGCGCTGGCAGGTCACGCAGCAGAAACAATGGGAGTGGAAGAGTTTATCCATCGCTCTTACTGCTGACTGAGATCTAGACAGAGCCTCTCCACATTTACCACACACCTCTGAAAGGAAAAATGTGTTCATATTAGAGATTGGGGATAACGAGTGATTTATGGGGTAAAGAAAGATTAATTATGGAGCAGTAAACACAGAGATTAGTCTCTGGAGTGACAACTAGGTGACTGGAGAGGTCTGTTGTGTCTTAACAGCTTGGGCTCACTAATTGACCCAAAGACCCGCCTTAAAAACATTCTTGACCAATCCTACCTTAGCACTGCTGCCATTCACCATATAAAGAGCAAAAGTTGCATTACAGAAGTAAAAATCCCATTAGTTTTCTCCACAGAGGAACTGATTTTTAACAACTTATAAATAGACCAACTGTGAGCTATGAGATCAGCGTTTGCTATTGTTGAAGCCCTCAGTCTGCATCATTTCAACTTCGTTTTTAAATAATCGTGTTTAACAGTGGTGAAAAACGTCATTATCTATGATTTTGCAAAAACAAAATCTCCACCAATCAGAGAATCACAACAAGCAAATCCCACAAAAAAAGTAGCTCTTTGACACAAATTTCCATTTCTAATTTCTACAGGACATTTTGTGATGTTTGCCTACAACAGCAACCAAAGGGGCGGGGCTTAGCAAAGGTTCATAACAACAAACTGGGCAATAAAGAACTAAATCAATCTATAAACAAGAATACACCAGGCTTTAAAATAAACTTACAAACACTGAACAAAAACACCGATCAAACTGCTTATTTCAGCTGATCAAATCAAAAACTGATCAAAAAGTATTTTTAGCTTTCACCTGCACACACACATCTAAGCTACTAAGTAAAACAGACCATCAATACTGACAAAGACAGAGTGAGATCATTACAACACTCATCCAGAGAGATCCAGACACGGGAGAGGTGAAGCACTGCGCTGTTTAGACACTGATAATAGAGTAATAAACTGAGATAGAGAATCTATATCAAGCTGAACACCTACATAGACTGATAAAGAGAGAGGGAGACGAAGAAAGAGCAAGAGACGTCTGGCACCATTGCACAGTCAATGTTATCACAGCTTGTCTGCTGTGCGTTATACAAGAGCCATATGGACGTCTATGAATGAGGCTTAAATTAACATCAAACCCAGGAAATGACTGAAATTAGAATGAATAAAAAGATAAATGAAATCTTAAGAGTGTGGGTGTGTACACAAGGTGGAGCTGAGTTTGTGTGTAGGAGGAGAGCTGATAGTGTTTGTGTACCTGTAGCTGGAGAGGTGATCACAGGAGGATGTTTGTCCATGTCTTTGATAAAGTCCTTAGTCATTTTCTCCAGCTCTTCTACTTCCCTCATAGTGAGAGGAGCTCCACCAGGACCTGAACCTGAACCTGAACCAGACACCTGAAATACAACAGCATCAGAAACAACTCCATTCAAACAGTGTTTTTATAGATCATTTTAGTTTTATTTTTGCTAACTTTATATCTTATATCAAGTATCTCAAAAAAACGTCTTTTATGTTCACCAAGTCTGCATTTTCTTGATCAAAAACACATAAAAACTGTAATATTGTGAAATATTATTACAATTTAAAAGAAGTTTCTATTTAAATACATATATTTTAAAATATAATTTATTTCTCTGATGGAAAAGCTGAATTTTCAAAATCATTACTTCAGTCCTCAGGGTCACATGATCCTTCAGAAATCATTCAAAAATGCTGATTTTGTAGAAGCATTTCTTATTACTATCGATGGATTAATTTCTAAGATTCTATGATGAACAGAAAGATGAAAAATTAACCAAATTAATTAGAAATAGAAATCTTGCACTTTCGATCATTTTAATGCGCCTATGCTGAAAAAAGAATTTACCATTCAAAATCTAACCAATAACTTCTTTGCATATTAAATTTATTGTCTTTTATTTTATGCTTTTCTTTAATCATAATTTATTCCCAATCATGTGACGTGATTGTCATGACACTAAAAATGTAAGACAGCTCTAACACAGCATTTCATTCACCAAACTAAAGCCTAAAACTTAACCTAACCAAAGCCTATTCAGGAAATATCTTTATTTTCCACAGTTCTTTTGACTTCATTATTTTACCTTATCTTTATTTATATAACTGCATCACATCATAATCTGAAGCACACCCACCTTTGGTGGAACAGTGTTTCCTGCTGGTCTGTTGAATGACGAGACGGGTGATATCTTGGGTGCAGCAGGAGAAGGTGGAGCAAAGATTTGCTGACTGCCAATGGGAGATTTTTCAGGGGCAGGAATATTCCCTGGTGGAGGAACAGGGGAAGGAGAGGCGGCAGGTGGAGGTGGTGGGAAAGAGCTTTGGGCGGGGGTTTTAACAGTGTGGTTAAACCCTCTTGCTCCTCCAGTAGGTGCAGGGACGGGAATATTCGCTGGTGGAGGAACAGGGGCAGGAGGGGCGGCAGGTGGAGGTGGTGGGAAAGAGCTTTGGGCGGGGGTTTTAACAGTGTGGTTAAACCCTCTTGCTCCTCCAGTAGGTGCAGGGGCGGGAATATTCGCTGGTGGAGGAACAGGGGCAGGAGGGGCGGCAGGTGGAGGTGGTGGGAAAGAGCTTTGGGCGGGGGTTTTAACAGTGTGGTTAAACCCTCTTGCTCCTCCAGTAGGTGCAGGGGTGGGAATATTCGCTGGTGGAGGAACAGGGGCAGGAGGGGCGGCAGGTGGAGGTGGTGGGAAAGAGCTTTGGGCAGGGGTTTTAACAGTGTGGTTAAACCCTCTTGCTCCTCCAGTAGGTGCAGGGGTGGGAATATTCGCTGGTGGAGGAACAGGGGCAGGAGGGGCGGCAGGTGGAGGTGGTGGGAAAGAGCTTTGGGTGGGGGTTTTAACGGTGTGGTTAAACCCTCTTGCTCCTCCAGTAGGTGCAGGACTAACTGTTTTGGATCCAAAATTTGAATTCAGCTGACTGGGAGGGAAGTTAGTCTTTGGAGCCACAGCTGGGCCTTTAGGAAATGACTGTGCAGGTGCGGGGGCAGATGTTGCGTACTGATTGGCCGGTCGTGTTCGGGCACGTAGCTCCTCAGCCCAAGGGCGGGGGAGGACGATCCTGCAGCTCAGGAGGGGGCAGAAAGGAAAGGGCAGGCTTAGGAGCGGTCGGTGGTGGTGCTGCAGGCTTTGGTGCTGGTGCTGATGAAAACTGGCTAGGCAACTGAGCAAACAAACACAAATAGATATACATCACACATCTGATGGGGAAAAAGGAACTTCAAAGTCTTACAAAATCTCTAAATTGTGGTGCCAGAATGTTGCAAGATTAAGGTTGTGAAAAATAATTGTTCCTCCATTATCTAGTTATGGTCATGGAAAAATTTTAACAAAATGCTTAGTTTAAGTCAGTTTAATTTCTTAATTTGTGAAAATATTATAATGGGATTACAGAATTAAAGTATGAATCTCTTTTACAGGTTTATTTTTGCATCAAGTTCGTTTTTTACAATGTTTTTACATTGATTTATTTAAAATTTATATTTATTTTAGTAAATACTGCAATATTTATATTTATTTTATATACTTTGGCTTTATATTGGTCATCGGCCTCTTTGCTCTCTAAAATATTGATATCAGCCATCAAAAATTCCATGTCTGTTGACCCCAACCAAAAATTAATACGAGTTAATTAATACGATTAATATGAGTATAAAAGTTCATACTCATAATAATATTTACTCACCCTCAACCTATGCTAGAGAGTCATTTGGACTACTTTTACTGTGTAGTTTTATAATATTTCATCACTGTATGCTTTCATTGTATGTGAAAGAGCAGCATGAACATTCTACTAAATATCTATTTTTATGTTCTACTAAAGAAAAATAAGTCATACAGGTCTGAAGTGACATGAGGGTGAGTAAATTATACATAATTGTAATTTTTGGGTAAACCATTCCCTTGAGCCCTGAAGGTCAAGTTACAACATCAGAAGTCAAAGGCTTTGCAGATACCTTTGGATTGAAAGGTCCACTCGTCTCCATTTCTGATAACATCTCGGTCAAAGAGCCCAACTGCCTGTCAAAACTGGTCTGTTTCTCAAACGCCCTCTATGGAGAACAAAACAAGAGACAATGTAGGAGAAAATTGAGTGTGGGGTGTAGGAGAGGTCAGAGAGGACGTGGTTTAGGAGAGGAGAATGACAAGAAAGGGTGAATCAGCCATGAAACCAGACGTGTCAAAAAGAGAACAAGATTATATAAAATATGAGGCAATAAAAGGGTGGGATATAGTACAAAGCAATAAAACAGGAATACGTGAAACAGAAAATGACAAGGTCAGAGCTTAAAAAACAAACACTGAAGAACAAATATAAATAAGGATGCCTTTTGAAAAGTGTTCCTAGATTATAATTAATGCCTAGTTAAAGTCATTTGATCAAATTACATGTGAAAATAAAAGGGCAGAATATGCGTGTGAATCCAAAATGAGAGGGATGACTCTTAGAAATTTGGAAGAGCTGAGAAACACAAACAAATTACAGTCTTGCTCTGAGAAAACCACAGCACTGTACAATCACCACACAATGTTCAAAGAAGAAATATGCACTTTCTATGACAAATAACTGCACTGCTTGACAGTGGAAATGAAAGAGCCATCACAAGCCTTAATATTTAGAAAACGTTCAGGATCAGGCACTATGGTCAGCTACTCGAACAGCAACCGACTAGTTAGATTGACATCTTTGGTTATTCATAGCAACATGTATTGTTTATTGCATCAATTTAATCAATTACTGCATATATTATCATCTTGTGAAGTGAAAAACTGTGTTCGTACTAAATTAATCAAGATATCAACTTCAAACCATCCCCTATCCATAATATTGCTTTCTCCAGTGAAAAAGTTGTTTTGTCTGAATCAGCAGAGAAATATGCCCAAGCACCGTTTACAAGCTAAAACCGTTCTAAACAAGCATGTTGGCGGATTTTGATGTGAGAGGACAACAGGGGATGGACTTTCTCATTGAAGTAAGCTTTATTATGAATTATATTAGTAACTTAAAATTAAAACACCACCTTTTTTTCCTAATAAGCATGCAGCTTTTTACTTCACAAGCCATTAACTGATCAACTATAGTCGTGTGGATTACTTATGGATTATTGTGATGTTTTGTTCAGTTGTCTGAACCCATGGCACCCATTCGCTGCAGAGGATCCACTGGTGAGCAAGTAATGTAATGTTGAATCTGTAAAAATCTGTTCTGATGAAGAAACAAACATCTACATCTTGGATGGCCTGAGGGTGAGCATATTTTCTGCAAATTTTCACTTCTGGGTAAACTAGAAATTAACCAGTCATTTAAGCAACCAGCAAGCTTTGAGCATCTGTAAAATCTTACGAAAAGAAATTGTTTCACAAAAATATTTATGCAGTGGATTCACACTGGAGTTTTACTGTTCTTTTAGTAGCTACAGCAGGTCTGTTTGATTGAACAAGGCCCTGTGAGAGTGATGATGTAGCCCAATTACATCGCACTCACCACAATAACATCCATAAATAGAGCCAGGGCTTATATGGACATGTCAGCAGGCAGCATGCATAACTGCGTCTCACAGGATAGCAGAGTTTACTGCAGCAAACTGCTCAATTCAACCTTCCTTTCTTCTTCATTTACACAAAGAGAGTGTCATTAGAATTACATAAGACTGTAAAACGCACTAGTTTGAATGCCATGTCAGGCCATAATGAGTGAGAATTAGCGATGCACCAAAATTTTGGTAAACAAAATGGTTTTGGGTGGCCGAAATCTTTGGCTAAAACATGACCTTTAATTAGTGCTTAGAGGGGCATCCTTTGGCTACAGCAGGTAGGAGCTGGGTTCACAATATTGATTTCTCTGCTTTGTTACTTTTGATATGAAACAGTCTCAGCTTTCAAATTGTGCCAGTTTTATGACAAAATTCAAACAATAAATTCATTAATTTTGGTGCTCTTTATTGTGGCGTGACAGATGAAGCTGCCTCAGTTCAAATGAAGTGGCAACACATCTTTTCTACAAGTTATAGCACCAAATTAACATCAGAAGGTATGTTGAAAGAAACATTACAACTTATTGAAATGTATCATGTCTTACGTAATAGCTCAATCAGTGTTTCAACAATGGAAAAATGTCAATAAAACAGCTTGTAAACAATGTGTCACATAACGTTATATTTCATAAAAACCATTCAAGGTCAATAACTTGTTAGTTAGCTAGAAAAAGAGGAGCATTTAGCCAAATACTGCACTACGTTACATATTAATTACATTTTTATTTAACCTGTTAATGATGTCGTTATTATTTATGGTGTTTTTGAATAAATCTGTCATGGAAGAAAAGTTTTTTACAACAGCCACCATTTAAATGTTTATATTTCAACAATGAAATGGAGTAAAAAAAAAAGTTATTATGTCAAAAAGTTGCTATAAAATGACTAATATGCAAGTTTTTATTTGAATGTTGATTAAAAAAAAAAAATCAGATTAACTTAAATAGTCATTTCAGTTTCAGTAAAAAAAATCATTTTGGTGCAATCACTAGTCAGAATGGAGTTATCTAGGTATTAAAAGGGAAAAACTTGTAGTCAGTATTGTGCAAAAGCATTTTAATCATAAAGGAAAAGTAAGAAATTCATAAAGCTGAAAACAACGTAAGGGCAAGAAAAGACTTGTAAAGATTAAAATCAAGTTGAAATGAAATCAAGTATTTGGAAACCTACCTGAGAGCTGACAGCAGCACCGGTCTCAGGGAGAGGAGGAGGTGGTGGTGGGGGTGGGGGGAAGGAGGCAGAAGGTGCAGAGGTTAATTCCTCGGGAGGTGCAGGGAGGTTCAGGTCTTCTGCAACAGGGGGCGGGGCTGGGAATGCAGGAGGAAGGGCATCAGATGCAGGGGGTGTGATTTGGCATTCTGGAGGAGGGGCTGGAAGCTCTGCATCATCCAGTGGAGGAGGAGGAGGGGGCGGGAAGTCTAATGAACGGAGGCAGTGAATTTCATTACACTCGCACCAGTTCACAATAACAAAACAATCCCTTTCTGCATTGTTCATTCAACTTTTCACAAAGCATGATAGCATAGCTTATCTACATACTGCATGTACTGTACATTAGCATACATTGCTTCTCTCACATATGAAAAACAGCAATTTAGATCATTAGTGCTGGTATTTGAGGGACAATGCAGATAATGAATATGCCAGACACAAGACAGAAAAATGCTATTTTAATCCTTCAGTTCATAGTTGGTTGTTTATACGCTTTTAACACTTGGCTCAAAAGTGAATATTTTAACAGTCATGTCTGAAAATACACTCTGTTGCCAAGCGCACATGTTGTAATTCTGGTGAGGAGATAATTACTACAATTGTGCAATCTGTTTCAGTAACGGCAAAGATAAACAAAGCTTAAGTCTGAAAAACAAGTAGGGTTAGCTTTCTTAAAAGCACCTCACATTCAATGTATAATAAAGGATCAACAACCTATTATTGATACAATAATGAAGGAAAAAAATACATTAAAAAAAATTAAGAAAAATTAAAGTGTAATCTTTTATTATTATTTCTTTAGGTACATTTAATTTTTAATTAAATGAAAACATTTTAACATGATTGCATCAAAGCCTATTCATATTTTAAATCAATGTCATGTGGTGCAACAATCATGCATGAAAAACATTAAACAGGAAATGATATCAGAGAGATATAACTGCAGATACTCATGAGTCAAGATCAATAATTTTCTTAAAATATCAGATAATTTAACCTTTTTATAAGAAGGCAAGGCTAGTTCAGTTAGTAGAATTACATGTGGTGCAACTCCCTGAAAACTTAAAATATTTATTAATTAATACATGATATTGGTGTAAAAAAAACTGAAAAATATTTTTATTAATGATTGTGTACACTCACATGTACTTAAGGTGTAAGAAAAATATATTATTTGTTATTTGATGGTTACACTACATGACATTTTAGGTTTGTTAAAACACCTTTTCTGAAAATGTTACAAAAGTTTTCCAAATTCACATAAAACATATTTATACAAAGAGCACATTTATAAAAAAAAGTGGCACATATGAGATTATTAAAATACTTTTTTAGATCTTTAAATGACACTTTTTATTGTCTTACCCTCACAAAGAGTTGAAGGGGGTGGGGGCATCTCTCCAACTCGTCCAATAACACCAGTGCTTATAAATGATGAGGGCTGTGATGGGGCCATCTGTCCTTTGGGGCGTGGCGGAGCGACAGACGCAAACCTTTTGGGTTGGTTGTAGAAAGAAGGAGCGGTCATTTTGAGGGAGACGGAGGAAGTGACCACAATAGGCTTGCCAGTGCTAGAGTCAGCCATCTTGATCTGAAAATGACAGCAATATGTAGTCGATGAAGTGTTACATTTCAGGGCACAGTTAATGTCCAAAATTTTGTGACGCAAACAAAAAAACACCAGGATGGATCTTGGTTGAATAGTTTGGCTTTACAGCATATGGAAAATCTTTTCGTAAGTGGTCTGTAGCTTTGGTGCCTGAAACAGTTTTGCTCCTGCGGAACTGGTTCTCAAGAGAGCCGCCCACCTGTATGTAGGTTAGCCAGCCATCTGGGTTAAATTTGAACATGTTCCTTTGAAACACCCTGAACATGAGCGAGAAGTTCCTTTCATGAAAGAATGGCTGGTATATATGTATCAAATGATGCTGAAGATGTGAGCATCTGACTTCACAGTAATTGCAGGGAAGTAAATACATTATGGTAAACAATGCTGTTCCCCAATTCGTCATAACTAAAGTTCCTTTTTTAAACTTAAACTAATGTGAACAAGTTACAAACAGTTCAAAGTCCAACAAGAAGGAAACACGTCTGAAAACGTTCTGTGTACTCAAACACTTTGCATAACTTGGGTGAGGTTTAACAAGGAAATCCTGTACCAAAATTCTGGAAAAATGATTTAGTTGCCAAGCATTTCACTTCTCATTTTGTGAATCTCAGGTACTTTTATGTTGTCTATATGTATGTTGCCTTGTTTCATATCCGCACTTTGTTTAACTTGGTTTCATATCCATAGAGAAAAGTCTCACTCTCACTCTCAGAATTCAGCTTTCAACAATTCATTTCTTAAAGGGTTCACACAACACTTTTTTTTGTATTAGTTTGTGTCCTCTGATGTCCATTTATAGGCCTAATCTTATTAAAATATGAGTGGTTTAGACTTTATCAGTGTTTTCACCATTTATCTAAGCCGTGTAATCCTGCTTGCTCCTGCGTCTTTAAGAAATGCCCTCTTCATATGTTAAATGAGCAATACAGTTTTAACCGCCCATACTTCAACAACAGCCTCTCTGCAAAACCTGTTCATGCTCAGACTGAAATGAACATGGACCTTGTTAAAATAAACCTTGTCCACTTATTCGTACTATTAGGATGCATCAGAAGGAAGTGCAGAGTATTAGGTGCTACACACAACCAGTTACAGCACAAATTTTCACATGTTTTACTTCATTAATTCATCTAGTGTTTAGGTAGAGGATACTGAAATTAAAAAAAAAAAAAAAAATTGTAACAATACCAGCCTTTCTGCTGATAGGCGCTGCTTTTAAATGCATAGTTTTGTGAGCATTCAGTAGCTATGTTTCCATCCACCTATTTTTATGCGCATTTTGGGATATCACATAAAAAAAATGTTAGATGGAAATACAAAGATGCACATAAATTCTAAAAATGCGCATAATAAAAACGTATGCGCTCGACTAAGTAAGATACATTTCTTATCCGGTAAGAAAACATGCACATAAACTACGATGGAAACACTTTTACAGAATAAATTGGGACAGCATTATACTGGACCAACCAACAGACCAATCTCATTTCACAGCATCCGAAATGCTAGTTTTGTCATTCTAAAATACTTGAGCAAAGTCTCGTCAAAGTACTTCGTTATAATTAACTCCCAGAACTGCGTTCCTAAACAGCAGGCTCTGAAAACATGACCACATTTTGGCTCTGAGGTTTGTAATTTATTGTATACAAAAAAAATATTATATACAGTGCCTTCTCCTACTGCAGCAAATTTAATTTTTCTTCAAGATATTTAGCGCAAGTTAATCAGGAAGTGACAATTTTGTTCTCTCCAACTCACTGGATGGAAACGGTGCTTTATTCGCAAATGTTTATGCGACATTCCAGTTTTGTGCATAAGTTTAATTCGTAACTTTGGATGGAAACATAGCTATTGAAGAGCTTCAGAGGATTCTATTTGCAATGCTGTTTTTGAAGCGTTCTGCTTTGTAGCCAAACACAGACATGTCTGTTGATCATGTGAACACAATGGCCTGCTAGAGGATTTTATGTTAGTCAGAATCCGCTTCAAAACTTAAAAAAATTTTTTTTTAGATCAGCTATATTAGCTTATAGAGTTCTGCATGCTCACAAATCATTTCATTATAACCAACAAAGTATAAACATGATATAAAGAAGACATTCTTTGTGTAGTGTATTCCAGCCTTTAGTTTCATAAAATGCTCTTATGGGAATTACATGTTTTGAGCTTTGAGAGTTACGTTTCATAGTACAAGACGTCCTTTTATGTCAAAAGATAAAGGGAAAATATTATATGTCATGATAGCACCCTTTAAAATGATGTACAAGACACTGCAGAACACAGATGGTCAAAAACACAGTACAATGTCCTCTTGTTGGCGGATATAATTTCTGTTTTGATTGTGTGCACACAAGCAAGCTCTCCAAACCGAGGTTATCGGGGCTGAAGTCATACCATGACTTTCCCATTATGAGGCCTCGGGGTACGGTCAACTGAGCTTCAACTAGAAACAGTTAAAGTGCTTGAGACATGTGGATGTGATATACCGCAGAAGTGCTCTCATGGCATGAGCTATGTGCAAATATTTACCTCAAGCATGTTTGCCATTAAAAACGACGGCATTACCTCATACCCCTTTTCCTCCTCCTGCTGCTGCCACTGAGCCAAGTCTCTTTTAACCCCCAAGTCATTACTTTTTTCCCTCTATAGTTCTCGTAATACAGCCAGTGAACCATATCAAAGACTCATGCTTTGAAAGTATGAATTACGGATGATGGCAAACACTTTAAAGACATCAGTTTCAGCCTGTCCTGTCCTAGTCAATTATCTCTCTACTTCAACCCACTGTTGCCTTCCGAAGCAGATGATGTGTACAAGGATTTCATGACTAACGAACATCTTTTGTTTCTAGTTTTACTAATTGAAACCACATTTTTGTTATTTAATCCTGACTGCCATGTTATGACCTGCCAATTCATGTTATTCTAAGTCAGGAAGGAAAGAAATATGCACTGCATGGCAGTCTACTCTCATTCTCATCGTTTCAGTTCAGCATCTCAAAAAGAACTGACACCTTCTCATCTGAAATGTGCCCTGTAGTACATGTGCAAGAATAAAGGAGTCACATATTCAAATGAACTCACCCAGAAATTGAAAATGTTTTGTAAAATTAGGAGAACTAGTTTTCAAATTTTTAATGCCAAGGATTGATGATCATGTGATGATCCTCATACGAGTCTGTACACTGTATAAACAGAAAAATATTAAGCATTATGTCTTAAAGTCATTTTGTTTCTAAAATTATGTAAATATAATTAAATTATAAATAATTAAATTATATATTTATGATTATGTTTTCTATCCTGCTTTGAATAAATGAAAACAAATTTAATAGGCATGAAATTGTTAAACATTAATAAAAATATTACATTAATAAAAATATTACTTACTACTAATAATAATTATTATTTATTACTACAACTACTAAATATAAAAAATACTTTAAAACTAGTGCTGTCAAATCGATTAATCACATCCAAAATAAAAGTTTGTTTTTACATAATATACGTGTGTACTGTGTATATTTGTATGTATATATACACACATAGATGTATATAATTAAAGGGGTCATATGATGCGATTTCATGTTTTCTTTTGCCATTGGAGTGTTACAAGCTGCTTGTGCATATATAAGATCCATAAAGTCGCAAAGTTTAAAGTCTCAAACTCAAAGAGATATTCTTATACACAGTACACACATTTTAAGTAAACACAAACTTTTATTTTGGATGCGATCAATCAATTTGACAGCACTTTAAAACGAAAAAACAATTATTTCTATTGATTTTTTTCCATTGTAAAACTGTAAAAAATAAAGACTTACGAAAAATAATAATCAATTTAACATAACTGTAAAATGAAAATACTAAATCTATGGCGTTCTGAAATTCTTTATGCTGAAATGTTAAACGTTACTGCATGTTATGTTCCAAAATGCATGTTAAAGGTCCTAAACTCAGATCATATGCAGAGATTGAGTTTGTGGAGCAACATTTACAGCAACAGTGCTGTATATTTTGATTTCGGTTTGATTTCAATTAATCGTGCAGACCTTGTTTAGACTGTGAATTTGGATTCAAAGCCACTGTAAATTAGCTGAAACACAGCTGTGATCACACATCAACTGAATGGTACATTACTGAGCCATGCTGCACTATAGCAACCATAAACAACTCTTCACACTCCACGTTGTGCCAAACAAACACCAATTAACTGCAAGTTCCTTCTCACCTTGACTTGTTTGGGCCATGTCCAACTCAATTTGTCACGTGTAAATATCGCAAAGCAGTTCAGTCCACTGACAGCCATACAAATCTAAACTGGCTAATTATTTTTATCAAGGGGAGCAATTATGAATCATTAAACAATTTAGTCCCACACAAAACCACAACCTCCAGCCGATTTCATGTTCTGGCCTGAGAAGAAGAGCTCACACAAATATTATCAAAATGTCTGAGGTAAAGATCCCTTCTGCCCTACCTTCATGACCTGATTTAAGCCACTCTTGTAACAGTTAAATATGCTTTGATGTGGTCCACCAAACCATCTCCAAATCTGAGAAGCTCTTAATGGATTCTGCATAACCATAAGTGGAAGCACAGTTTAAGGCCAAAAAAGATAGGTTTAAGACTATTTTTAGTCCTCAGGTCTGAGTGTGCAGTGAGAGTCAGTTACATGTAAAGTGCAAATTCTTCACCGTTCTCCTCTGGTTCAGATGTGGAGTTTAATAATGCAGAAGTGCATGCTCTGATGAAATATTCACACAGGACACAAAACAAGGCATAAACCCTGAGGTCCAAAATATTATTTATTCTCATCATGGCCTCCATCTCCAGATCAATACAAGCTTGCGGGTACTTACAATGAACTTGAAAAAAATGTTCCAGAGAGCCGTTTCCAGTAAGAGATCCTCAGCAGAGAACACGTGACAGCGATGCTCAAAACAAACAGCAATGACTTACTCTTGAGAGTGTCCTCTGCCGCAAAAAGTAAAGGATGACCACATCCTTAATTCTGAGTTCCCTTTAGCTAAGCGCACCATAGAGAACAGGAGACCCACAAGTTGGCCACATCTCCTGTTAGTTTTGGCGCTGCTACAACAACCCATCCATCGTTCCTTGACAACCAACATGAGTTAGGAGAATCATTCATTCTGGTCAGCGGTTACCTTTAGTTCAAATTAGGGACGGTCGAAACACCAAACATTTTTACTACACTATACAGCAAAAAAAAAAAAATCCACATTGTTGTCCATTAAATTGTCAAAGAATAACATAATATATTTAATTTTCATTCCATATAAAAATACAATGTTAAGATACAATATTTATATTTCCATAAATTTTTAGTAAAAATAATTTGAAAATTATATAAATGCTATTAAAGGGATAGTTCACCCAAAAATTTTAATTCTGTCATGAATTACTCACCCTCATGTTGTTCCAAACCCATAAGACCTTCGCTGATCTTCAGAACACAAATTAATATTTTGGGATGAAATCCAAGATCAAAAATTTCTTAATTTGTGTTCTGAAGATGAACGAAGGCCTTACAGGTTTTGAACGACATGAGGGTGAGAAATTCATGACAGAATGTTCATTTTTGGGTGAACTAACCCTTTAAATATTTGACTTCTGTCAAAATGTTGATGACATAAAAAGTTCAGATTTGACTAAAAACTAATTAAAGAAAATAAAAAATAACTGCATATTACGTTTTGAAATTTTGCAATAATTAAAATTATTAATTGTATTTTTGTATTTATCAGGGACAGCACACATTCATTAACATTGTTACTGAAGTTTAGATTAGAGACGATATTAAAACATTAAGAAAAGGAAGGATTGTAAAACTAGTCTTGATGGAAGGACAATACCCATAACGATAACAAACTATGACGTTTTAATAGGGATGGGTATCGTTTACATTTTATCGATATCGATACTGCTTATCGATACCGGTACTTATCAATACTGTTATCGATACTATTTGGTGCAAAAAGATATGATGTGAAAAGTAGTTGAAAATGTCAAGTTATTTTATTACTGCTGAACTTTAGCAACTGTATTAAAGTTATTCAGTCAGGAGCAGGGAGTTATTTTTCTCTTTGTGTTTTATTTTATTAACATTTAAACGAATAGTTCACCCCTAAATGAGAATTGTGTCATTTACTCACTCTCAAGTTGTTTTAAACCTGAATGAGTTTCTTCTGTTAAAAATAAAAATTATTTTGAAGAATGTATTAATTTTTATTCTTGTGCTGAACACAAAAGAAGATATTTTGAAGAATGTGGGTAACCAAACAGTTTATGGTCCCCAGTGACTTCCATATTTTTTTTTCTATCAAAGTCAGTGGGGACCAGCAACTGTTTGGTTACCAACATTCTTCAAAATATCTTCTTTTGTGTTCAGCACAAGAATAAAAATTAATACAGGGTTGGTACAGCATGACAGTGAGTAAATAATGACAGAATTTTAATTTTTGGGTGAACTATCCCTTTAATGATAATCGTCAGCATGTTTAGTTCTGTCCCTTTAAGAGCTGCATGCATCCGTTTCTCTCTTTTTACTTTCATTTTAGACATAACTAACTATGTTTATATGTAAACCGTGTGTGTTTTTGACAGTATTAACGCAATCAGACGATAACTAAGATAACTAAGTAATCATGTGCTGTTTGACCGTTCTTTAGTGTAGGCTACGCACGCTTCAAGTGTACGCGCTCTGAAAAAGCGGATATCAGAACAGCACGCAGCTAATAATAATAACGACACTTTCAGGACTAGTTATTTTTTCAACCAGGGAAATGCTAAAAAAAAAAGTTTGACAGCCAATCAGAATTCATCTGACTTTAAAAAGTTTGAGCATTTAAAGTGGCAAACAATATAACCGCAGCAGCACTTGCTTATAATAAAATGCCACAGTGCGTTGTGGTGTGGAGCTAATAAAGTTATAATTATCTTATTTATTTATTCACTTTTTAACATCATGCCAGCATCAAGGCTATTTTCATGGCAATCTCTGAATAAACTATACAAGGTATACAAGTTATAATTATATTATTATAGTATCTCACCTAAAAACCACTGTGAATGTATTGTGAATACTCAGTAAGCTCTAGAGCAACGCAGGATGTTCTCTGCTTGTCAAGGTCACCAGCTGCCAGTTTTGGCTAATGTGTTTGGTCTCCATGGGTACAGTAATTGTTTGGCTACACTGCTAGACTCTCTGATAATGTGAAGACGACAATACATTAGTGAGAGGAGATCCATCACATAAAAAAAAACAACAGTCTGACTGTAACGCAATGCAGTTCAAACCAGTCAAAACACTACCCAGGGAAAAAACTCTGTGACTTTCATTACCACACTATGGGGTTCCAGTAAAGGATTAGGATTTGATCGAACTAGCACCTTCTCACAGTGTGTGTGTGTGTGTGTGTCACGGAAAGAGAAACAGCTGCAATATAAAGATTCCAGTGGCCTTACGCATGTGTCTGCATTTCATCACCTGATCAGAATGACTATGTGATATAGGGAGTCTGGCTCTTTTTTGGGGAAAAGAGACGCAGCTGATCTGACTCCATGAGGCCTCCTTATGCAGCCTTCATGGATACTGTGGCCTGTAAACATTACCCTCAGAGGGAAACTTGGAAACTAGAGGATCAGTGCATGAGACATGCAAATTCTTCAACATTCTGTTCACCACACTGGAGACATAAGAAATAAATAACGAGACATGTTGAAATTGCAGTGAGTAATGTTCTACTGTGAATGCCGGTGGCCAAAAAGCTCTTCATGAGTCGCTTTGGATAAAACCGTCAGCTAAATGCATAAATGTAAATAAGAAGTCTAACACATCAACCGTAGACCAAAACAAATGTGTCATCGTTCCTCTCTGGCTGGGAACTGACAGTACTTTTCTGCATTGCAGTTTTCTGGCTTCCTCTACAGATGATTTCATCTCTTCTCAATCAAGTCGCAGAGTAGCTGCAACTAACACGGTATGTAGATAAGAGTTCACAGCTATATTAAGACTGTTGTGCGTTTGAATAGTGTGCTGATCCTGATCAGTTATAGTTTTTGAAAAGAGAAACAGCTCTTTACACTTCATACAGAGATGACAAACAGTGAGCTGTTAACTTACTACACTGTATGACACCACAACTTACAGTCTGTTTCGAAAGATAATGTCAGCTATGACGTACTGAACATGAACAATCACTCATATGACAATGCTCGTCTACAATGACTAATATTAGACTAATTTCCTTTCCTTAATCCAGTTTAAACATGTACAAAGACACTCAGTTGGAATTTGGTACAGTAACAACTCCAGAAGCAGCGGGATTCTATTGTTTTGGGTGACTGTGTTGAAAAGCGTACGGCACACCCACGATCTGTCTGAGTTATGCTTGGCTCGCATAATGACGTCGTGGGGGGAGGAGTGTGTATAATGGGGTCATTAAGTGGGTCATTACGTCATAAAGTGTGTCAGTAGAATACCATGCTTGTTTTCTGTGGGAAATAAAATGTATTCTTGACATGAAAATATTGTATTCAGTGTTGTTAAAAAAGCCACAAGAAATAACTTTCTTGGTACTCAAAAAAAAAACTTCAATGAAACCAATATGCTAAAAAATTTTACATGATGTAATAGTTAATACTCAAGGTCCTGTCACATTTAATATTGTTCAGTAAAAAAGGACAAAATCCAGTCATTTTAATAAGAATTAACAAGATTGGAATTTTTGTGCGAGGGCGAAAGACTTCGCCACCATGCGGATTCACCACGCTGACCAACACAAAGCTGCTTGTTTTGAAATTGATATCTCTGTTAGCTGTGCTTCATCTAAAATCCACAGACATTCTTGTTAAGAACTGTTTTCACTTGAAAACAGTGCTTGATCTATGCATATTTCTCTCCTGATTCAGACGAGATAATGTTTTTTAAAATTATGGATAGAGGACTTGTATTTTAACTGGAAGCAACGGTTTGAAGTTAAAAACAGTGTTAATTATCAATTTGTTTGCTAGGCAAAATTTATCAACTGGAGTGGTGTGGATTATTGTGATGTTTTATCAGCTGTTTGGACTCATTCTGACGGCACCCATTCACTGCAGAGGATCCATTGGTGAGCAAGTGATGTAATGCTACATTTCTCTAAATCTGTACAGATAAAGAAACAAACTCATCCACATCTTGACCTAAGGGTGAGTAAATTTATCAAATTTTCATTTTTTGGGGGTGAACTACTCATTTAATCTAAATTTGTCATGGTGTGCCTGTATTGGCATCTGCTCATCCAATCAGAATTCAATCCATTGTTTTCCAATGAAATTATTAACACGAGGGTGGCTGCACTACTTATTATTACAAACAAACCGTTACACTGTTTTTGCTCATGTTATGGAGCAAAAAATGTGCAAAAAAATGCAGGCACCATGTTATTAATCTGCGCTGATATATCTTTCATTCCAGTCCCACGTCCGCATTCAGCACATATTCTTATTGACCTGGAAAATCCTAAATCACACTGGCGTCGCCCAGAGGCCAGTAAACCCCATTGTCATCTTTAGGGACTCCACCCAGACAAATCCTGCGTTCATTCATTACACCATTCTCGCCTCAACTGAATTAACAGTAACATGTAATAGCGGCCTCGATCTTCAGACGCGGAAAACTTTGATGTTCGCTTATCAGACGAGCTAAAACAAGCTGCTTTCACCTTATATGGATATCTGACTGGAAACCAGGAACAAGAGAGATAAAGCTCCCATTGAATATAACACAAATGATGGAGATAGTCCCACTTGGCTAACTCCAGCCACGAATCTTTAGGTGGACACATTTATGAATAAGATTGCATTTAGTTAACATATGCATGCGCCCCACCCCTCACTTTACATTCATGGTTATATATCATACAAAACATTTTTCAGTGATGACAGAATAACAAAACGACTATGAAACATTTTCAGAGTTAAAATACGTTTCGAGTCAAAAACCACATGTCATACAATCATATTTCACTACAACTAGCCTATGTATTGCTACAAACCACTGTGAATGCATGCAAGGTTTGTGGTTTTGATGCAAATACAGATTGCAGTCATCTGTGACGAACCGCTGTCATTATACCTTAGGCTACATATTATAGAAAAGGTGAAATAAAGGCACTTACAGCTCGTTTTCCTCTGGAGAGGTGCAGTTATGACAAACAACAGACTCCGCGTCTATTTTCAATCCCTACAGTTTTATGAATAAATATCCCCGCTTTGTGTGTATCTTTTCTAAATTTGTATCGCTTTATGGCGCGGTGTTGGCGTTAGGCATTATTCTGTTAATTTTCTAAGAAGCTCTCGTGGGGATGATCATCAGCGAATCTGATCTGCCCACATGAACTTTTTCCTAATGTACCGACTCTCGACACACTTCCGGTTCACGCTTCCGCATTCTCCTGACCGCTGGAGGTGGGACAAAATCGGTGGCCAATAATGACTAAACTGCTGTTAAGAGATCTGCACATTTTTTCTTCAGCTTTTAAAGTTTTAGGCGTTTTAATCACTTTTTTGCCTTCTTTAATACACAGTTAGTTAACAACCTTAAATATTAATTTTGGGGGAAATATTACATGTAGTGTATCTTCTCGTTTAAAATAGTCATAAAATAGCATACCTAATAGAAAAAATAACAAAAGTACATTTTACTGGCAAAGTATTTCACAAAAAGTTTGTTTTAAAAAAAACAAAAAAATCGATGTAATGTTTGAAACCAAGATCAAAAACGATTTTTTTTTTAACCTTAAAATATTTTAAATTCTAAATAATTTTTAAAAATATATTTGCAGAACATTTATGGACATATTTTGGTTGTCAGACTTGGAATGTGCATTTCTACATTCACAAAAAAAATTACCTAGGACTAGCTGTTTAAAAGTAATATATGTGGTTCATTGGTTACATATAATATACATATATAACATTTTTTTTAAATTATTTGTTCATGTAGATCCAGGTTTTGTGGCATATAGAAATTTTGGAAATTAGATTCAATCCATAAAATAGGCCTATCTGACAAAAAATTCCTTAAACTCTCTAAATTACTTGGAATACTATCGATTAAAGTTTAATTAATTTTAATTGCATATATAATTAGCTTTTTTATTCATTAGATTTTATCCAGTTCATTGGTTACCTCAGCTGTTACTAAAAGCCATTGGACGGTGATTTAATAAAAAGGTCAAACGATCTACAGCAGTCTTGTTGTACTGAAACATCTTGGACTTACCTGTTAGCTTGTCTCCTTCTCCTTCTCTTCTTGTATCTCTCTCTGTAAGCCTGTAAAACTGTGATTTCGAAGATAACTTTGTTCTGCAGTCTCTACTCCTGTTTCTTTCAGATGCACAGCTGTTAGACCCTCCCCCTACATGTCTCTTAAAGGAATGACACCATCCCTCCTTCTAAACAAGTTCTCTCTCGTTTGTCTTTCGCACAGGTCATGCGTATTACAAACCAAACACCTCTTTCTCTCTCTCTCTCCCTCAGTCTCGCCCCCTTTGGATTCTTTAAACATTCTTCATTCTATGACATCAACCCTGCCTGCCTTTCCTTGTAAGGGCAGAGTGGGTGAGTAAGTGATTGAGAAAGAGAGCCAAAGAGAGGGAGGAAAAGAGGGAAAGATAAAGGAGGTTGGGGGTTTATTAGCTACAGACACATGGAATGGTTGGCAAGACACAGATGGAAAGAGACGAGAACACGCAGGGCTCAGTGAGATGATCAAACTGACACAAAACCTGGAGTCTCACTCAAAAACAACACTTCTAAAGTCAAGTTAGTTTTATTAGTCGTGGTCAACCTCTATTTTGCTGCACACACTATTTTCCACAGCCAGTTCCAGTTTAATTCGAAGCAAACAGGGTCACCCGAAAGGCATTAAAGGGATAGTTCACATAAAATCATGAATGTTCAATCATTATTTATATAACCTAATGACAGTCCAAACCCATATGACTGACTTTCTTCCATACAACACAAAAAAGAAGTTTAGCACAATGTATGAGCTGCTCTATTCCATTCAATGAAAGTGAATGGGGACCTAGCTCCAAAAGGTACAAAAAGCACCATAAAGAATCAAAACAGTAGTCCGTACAATATGTGCACTATACTGTATATTCAGAGCTGTCTGAAGCCATGTGCACTTAATTGTATTAAATGTGCATTTGCAGTGCACTTCAAATCCTAAAAGTACATGCTGTACTTACAAAGTACAACTGTACATGCAGATAATATAACATTAAAGAAATAAAAGCCCATTTTCTTGCGTGATTCGATCGCACTTTATATTAGGTGGCCTTAAAAGGTTAGTTCACCCAAAAAGTACAATTCTGTCATTAATTACTCATCCTCATGTCGTTCCAAACCCATAAGACCTTCGTTCATCTTCGGAACACAAATTAAGATATTTTTGATGGAATCTGAGAGCTCTCTGACCCTCCATAGACAGCAAGGATATTACCACGATCAACACACAGAAACGTAGCAAGAACATCGGTAAAATAGTCCATATGACATCAGGGGTTCAACCATAATTTTACAAAGCTACGAGAATACTTTTTGTCCTCAAAGAAAACAATAATAACATAATTTATTCAGCAATTCTTCTCCCCGCGTTACCGTCCTCCGCCATTTTGGAGAGTACCCCAGAACATAATCAATGTAATCAGCGTTGTTTACGTTCAGCATACGCATGCTTTCGCTGAACATAATCAGCGTTGTAAACGTTCAGTAGACAGCGCGCGCATGCTGAACAAGCATATAGCCATACTGTTTAAAAAGCAGCTAGTTAAGCTAATTAAAAGATTGGTATGAAGACCAGAACACTATAAGATCCTATCCAAAACACAACATCTGGTGATTAGCAATATAGATCAGTGCATTAGAGAATAATGCTCATGTAAGGATGTGGCTGTTCTTTGACCATCCTGCAGGAAGGTAGTTCCACCCATCCTTCGCATCAGCTCATTTTAATCTCTCTCTTTCTCTCTCTCTTTCAGTATCTTTCTCTCTAACACTCTTTATTCTCCTGAGGCCTATTAATGATTCAGGTGCATTATGTTTTTTTTTCTTTTTTCACACAGTGGCCTGGAAAATATCTGCTGTTCATTCAGACTGCACGACTCTCCATCGCAGGCTCCCTTTAGCATAGACGCTGAAGGAACTATCAGGGGAACATACGGCCGTCATTCAAACTCAGTGCTCCAAAACAACAACAGGATTTTGTTACTATGGAAAAAGCGGTCATTAAACACTGCTTGTTTTGATACTTCAACACGAATCCAAATCCCAGTCAACATCAGGTTTGGTTGCTAGAGGTGCGACCGTAAAATAACAGTTTAAGTCATTTTAGAAAAGACTGAGACTTTAAAAAAACAAAGACAACATGTGTAATGTCTGTCGATTATGAGGTTGGGAGAGGTAAACGTGCAGAACGCTCTCTGCAAGCCCTCGGATCCCTCAGTGTGAAGGTGAGTTTGCACAGAAGGAGACCCTCTGGTATCAAAGTGGAGCCTGGAGCTCAGCCAAGACTTAGCATGGAACAATCCCTCTCCCCTGCCTCGCTATGAGTCATAGTGTATGCGTAATGTACTTCACAGCAAAACTTTAGCATGCACATTCAGTGACATACTCAGCCTAATTTACTGGAAACAGAAGAGTCAAATTACTCTTTCTCCTCCTTCAGCTGCCTTTTCTCTTAGGAACAGAGACTGTGCATTCAGAAAAACAATGCTTTTTGTGTTCTTTCATAGAAATGTGCATAATCACATAATCATGTACATACCAAACACGCGCACTTTCAATTTCCACCACTCATGCAAAGTAAATGGAAACTTGCTTTGCTTATCCACAATTTACAAAAAAAATAAAAAATTACCCTAGTTGTGCATGCCATGGCAAGCTTCACTGTTGCTATTGTTCACAGTTAGGGGTTTTCCAATCCTCTAATCATCAGTATTAAACTACAATAATCCTATATTTTTGCATTATGAAAGATATATCTCAAATTCTGCAGCTTGTTGGGGAGAAGCATGCAATTACTTTTCTAATGTACAGTCAGTGAAAAAATACCCTGTTAAATTTACGGTAAAAAGGCGACTGTGCCTGCCAGATTTTCACTGTAAAATTTACAGCGGAAATGTCTCAGGTATTATGGATGGCAAATTGGCATCGGTATATTTAATAACTTATAGCCATATATTCCATTAAGTGACGTATTGTCTACTTAAAATCTGCTTTTTAGTTTAAAATGTGCTTATACTGTAACTACCGTAATAATACAGGTGGAAAAATAAAATGCCACATTCATGGTAAGTTACCTGTTCATAAAATGTGGTCAATACTCATATGTGGATGGTGCGCAGGTCATGCACATGAATAGAAAAAGCCATAAGGGCATCACAACACTAAAATAATGCAATAAGCTTAAGTAAAAGAAAATGGAACACAAAACACCTTAATGTACATTACTGATAATAAACATGAAAAAAATATATAGGCCTATATATAAATTATTATTATATGTGTTGTCATGCTTGTACCTTTTACTGTTTTTCACCTGAAATTATATGTTAATTCTTAATTTTTACTTGCAAAAACTATATTTATTTAAAGTTTTTAATAGTAAAATTACAAATAATGCAATGTTTTCACTGTATGTATACACACATTATTTCAACAGAATACCATTTTTGCCTTATATGCATGTTCTTTTTTATTTTATTTTATTTTGCCTGTTGCAACTTGTAATTTTGAAATATTTCATTACAATATAATTGATTTTTTTCATCTTTTTTATTTTATTTTATTTTTTTATTTTTTTAGCTTGAGACTGTGTTATTGTGTTGTCACCAGCGTCAGGACAATATTTCATTACAAAGTATTTTTTTTTATATATATATTTTATTTTAGTTAATTTTTTTAGTTTGAGACTGTGTGTTCTTGTGTTGTCATCTGCATCAGGACATAATTTGCCTTTAGTTCCAGTGTCAACAGTCACATGGCATTTAAGATTCAGCTGACGGATAATAGATAGGGATAGCTCTCTACAGTATTATAGACCTTGAGTTGACTCATTGCTACTTTAAATCATGGTTAAATATGGTTGTATTCCCATTACTATCCACCAGATGCCAGCACACAGTCTCTGCTTAAAGTTTAGTATTTTTACCAGGACATAAGAATAAACAGAAAAGAAAGATGCAAAGTGATTTAGCCCTGGGCATGGTTGGTGTTTATAAAACAGATACACCGCAGATAATGTTTGATGGAGAACAATGTTTAGCATATGGACAGTTGACAAGCCTTATACATGGAGCAGTTCGGACAGATACATGGAAGAGATGATGATGAACAGATAGACAGGAGTCTAGACAAGAAGGAAGGGAATGTAGGTTAACTTCAAGAGAGGGAACATCTAAATTATAGAGGAGGGATGGGAGCTCCTTGAGCATTTCAAGTTAGTGACACAGAGACACCCATTTAAAAGAGATTTTGTGTATATGTCCTCAAGACTGGGTCAAATAATGAGTCAAACTTCATCTGTAGGGTGCATGTGTCAGTCCTGGATCCAGATCTATCAGTGTGTGCAGATTTGCTTTGCGTGCTTGCGCATGTGTTTTTACTTGTGCATGAGTGTGATAAACGACATATACATCATGCTAATCACAGCTGTCTAAATCCAGCACGCAGCTTGTGCTTCAGGAGGGTATGAAATCCACTGCTGTGCGCTTGTGTGTGAGGATCAGTGAGCCCACCGCTGATATAAATCAGTGCCCTAGAGTGTGTATCAAACCGGCCTCCTCCTTTGCTCAAAGTAGAATTGAATGAGTGCTGTCGGAGAGAGCCTTCAAAAAGACAACAAAATAACAAACGCCTATCGATCCAGAGGCCCCTTTCCAATTGCCTTTGTGTGTACACGTGCATGAGAAAGAAAATTGAGGTTATAGGGTTCAGAGTCCTATATTATTACCCGCTAAGGTGTGTATACATGCGAGAGAGTGTGCAGGTGGTCCTAATTATTTCAGTCTCATTATACAACCACATTTATTTGAAGACCCAAGTACAACAGAGTTCACAGAAATATCATTCACAGGGCAGCAACATTCCACACTGAGGTAATGACCACCCCGTGTGTATTCCCTATCCTGGCCTAATTAAGGGACATTCGGTTTGTTATACAATCGCTTGTCATATGCAAGAGCTGGGAATACTCAACCATGCGGTTTGTTCTTGATCTCAGGCTTCTGAATGTCATGAACTGAACACAGTGAACGCTGCATTTGAAAGTATCATCCTGGCTCTATTTTTAATTTATGTCTGAATAATGAATGTCAGTGGGATTATTAAAGTTGGCATGGACTGAAAATCCGCACTATTTTGCAAATGCATGTTATAGATTTTATTGTGAACAAATCATCCATGTATATACTTAATTTTAACTAAATAACTTTGGTGACGTATGCCAGACTTCAATAATTTAGTCAACAAACCCGCCTCTTTCTTTAATTGACTAAGCTTGCTTCCATCCAATCAACAACCATTGAATTGAACCAATATACACATTCCATGGAAGTCCTGAAATAAACAAACAACCAAAAAACAGATAAGAAAGGACTATGATGCATGCCAGCTTGAGCAATGAAAACATAACTGAATCTTGTGATTGTTTTTTGGGGGGTTTTGTCATTTTGTAGGGGGAGGGGTGGAAGGGTTTGGGCACAAACTTTGCACATACACCAGCTCTTCCATTTCTATTTCTATTTATTTATTGGCAGAAGCTTTTATCCAGAGTGACTTGGAAGACATAAGTGATTCATCCTAAAGAGCCAGTAATATGAGACATTCTGCTATACAAATTTCAAGGTTAATCAGAGAAGTACAGACTAGAGATGAAAGTGAGACATAGTGAAAGATATCTGAGCATCATTGTCTTGGTATAAAAGGCAACTGGCAGCCAGTGAAGCAAGACAAAGAGGGGTATAACATACACTCTCTTTGGCTCATTGAAGACCAAATGCGCTGCTGCGATTGGCATCATTTGCAGAGGTTTGATTGTGCATGAAGGAAGGCTAGTTAGAAGAGCACTGCAGTAACCCAGTCTAGAGATTACGAGACCCAAGACAAGGTGCTGTGTAGCATGCTCAGATAGAAATGGCCAGATCTAACTGTTTTTGAACAATATAAAAAATCTGCATGGCCTGGTCATCTTTGCAATGCACTCTGTAAAGTTCAGTTGTCCTGGATGCATTATTGTACATGAGTCTAGCTGAATGATGAAATTGCATTGCATTGCTGAACTGACTGATAAGAGTAGAGAACTCTGTCTTTGCTAGATTGAGTTGGACATATTCTTCGATAATTTAGGCCAAATCGGCTACCAGGCAGTCTGAGATACATGCAGCTACTGTGGAGTTGTCAGCCTGGAACGAGAAGTAGAGCTGTGTGCCATTGTTCTAACAGTTGAAGGAAAAATATGTACCTGGATAATAACTTCCAGCAATGCTGTGTATTTTCAGAAGAGAACAGGTCCTATATTAAGAATGGAAGAGGTCCTAGGACTGAACCCTGGGGTACTCCATGCACAGATCGATGTGACTTAGATACTATTCATCTCCAAGATACCCCAAATCAACACACTATGATCAAAATTATATGGACACCCTTTTCTACTTAATGGGTTTGGCAATTCCAGTAATTTTAGCAAAGACAAATCTTAATCAAATGACATTTTAGAGAACTGTGTACTTTAAACTTTATTGCAACAGTTTGAGGTGGGCCTTTTCTGCTCCAAAATTGCAATCCCACTGTGCAATCGGGACCATAAAATAAATTATTTACTATGTCTGATGTGGAAAAACGTGACTAGACTGTAAAAAAAAAACAGTCATGATCCTGTACTGAAGACCTCCGGAATGAATTGGAACAGCCAACTTCAATGTCTGACCTCACTGATGCTCTTGTGTCCTGTTGAACATTTCATTTCCAAAGCATGGCGAAAAGTATTAATCTGTCCCTTTCGCTGCTATAACAGCTTCAATTCCTCTGGGAAGGTTTTCTACTAGATGTTGGAACATGGGGGCTGTAGAGACTTGCTCCCATTCAGACAAAAGAGCATCAGAGAGGTCAGGCACTGTTGTTGAGCGATGTGGCTTGGCTTGCAGTCAGCGTTAAAATTCATTCCAAAAGTGTGTTCAAGGGGTGTCAGGGCTAGGCTTTGTGCAAGACGATCATGTTTTTCCACACAGGTCTCAGTAAACTATTTTTATATGGACCATACATTGTGCACATGCAGGGAATTAAAAAGGACCCTGTTGCAACAAAGTTGAAAGCACACACTCTTGTAGCAATAACATAGTATAAAGACTTGTCCTCATAGAAATTAATCAAACTTCAATTAGAAGGTCGTGTCCACATATATTTTGCCATGCAGTTCTGTGCAACATGTCAGAGCACATGTACATACTGGCTCACATCACTGACTGGGACTGGTTTTAAGGATTTTTTAACATAACCCTTTTTTAGACAGAAAAAATGCAGTACAGTTATATTGACTTCATGGTTCTATATATATTTGAATTAAAACTGCTTTGCTTATTAACCTCGGAATGGGCCCAGGGTGGGGAAAGCTCATCCTTGGGTGGAATGGCCCCATGTGGAGACGATTCTGATCCTGGCATCCGTTGAGTTGCCATGTTAATGTGATATTATACACAGTGTATACTCTTTTTGCCCGCCACTTTCCTTTTCAATGCTCTGACAGAGAACAGACATTAATCATAGCACACTGAGAGATTGTGTGTGTAAGCGTGTTGACATATGTTTGTACTGTATGAGAGGCACTAGGAAATTTGGAAGTAAGGAACTCTGGCAGATAACAAAATGGGGGGGGGGTTAAGAGGGAATGTGTGTGTGTGTTTGTTTATACAGCTATCTTTGTGAGGACCGGTTTAAGTTTTAAGCCATTGGAATGAGGACAAAAAGAGTAAAGTGAGGACATTTTGGCATTCGGTCCTCACTTTCTGAGACCCTTTTAAAGGCCTGTTTGAGGGTCAAGACTTGGTTTTAGGGATCAGTAAATTATAATTGGGTAAAGGTTAGGTTTAAGGTAAGGGTTTGGGTGAGGTGCTTAGTTCTGATGGGTATAGGGTTAGGGTAAGGAGCTAGAGATTGCATTGTGTCAATGAATGTCCGAAATGTCAGTGTGTGCGAAAGAGAGAGAGAGAGCATATTGGACACGAAATCCCTTTCTCCTGCTGTATCTTTAGATACAAACATGGCATTCGATATTTGTGAGCATATGTGCAAATAACACACACAAACACACACATTTGTCATATTGAAGACTTTCCTTGGACTTATACTATCTTCTACCCCTAAAACGAATACTTGCAGAAACTCATATACATTTTTTATACATTTTACAACATTATTCCTCAAGGGGACCATTAGCTGGATCCCAGAATGTATGTGATGTTTTCCTATCCTTATTTTCTTGAATTCATAATGTAGCATAGTACATTGTTTTATGTCAGAGTATCAAGCTGAAATAACAAATGATAATTAGTTAAACAATGTTATCTTCTATCTGTTTATCTAAATACATTTTTCCCACACTATACAATAAGATTCTAGTTAACATTTGTTAATATCGTAGGCATTATGAACTACCAAAGAACAATTATTTTATTATTTATTTTAACAATTATTATTCTTAATTTCCACATATGCTACAGTTTTAACATTGATATTAAGGTACTGTGATAAAAATTAATTACAAATAAACCATATTTTTTTATATTTATTAATTACATTATCATAAATTCATATTTTTATAACATTTATTAACACTAATCTAGACTAACAAATGCTGTAAAAATGTCATTGTTAGTTCATGAGAAATAATGTAAACGAATTGAACCTTACTTTAAAATGTTACTGACCGATATTTTCTTTTCTTTCTTTTTTCTTTTATTCAAGAGTTCATGTAATATGTTTATTAATCTGTTTTATTATCCTTGTGGGGACATTTGGCCCTTAAAATGCAAGTAATATCTGACTCACACACACACGCACACACACACACACACACACACACACACACACACACACAGGGGTCGAATAGATCCTGCTTTCACAGTCTAGCAATTTACATATATTATTGTCCACAGATCAAATAGAGAATTTTTATTAATTTGATCAGGACGAATTCATTGGCTCATACAATAGAGCAGGCCAATTTACAAAGCAACCCCACATCACATTAGAGAACACACACACACACACACATAGTAGAAGAGACGATAATCTATAAATAGCCAGGGCACAGTACGACTCTCCAGGATTGGGTAGATTACAGCTGGACTGCTGCGTCTAGCCGTCTTTTTGTGTACATACAGAATTAACCATCCCCCTCCCTCCATCTCTCTCTCTTTCTCTCTCCCTTTCTCCCTCTCTGCCCAAATTTCCTTGTGTGCCTCACCTCCCTCCCCCACCTCTCCTTTGCCCCTTTCTCTTACTCTCTTCTACTTTCAATCTCATTCTGTTTCTTTTTGAAATTCTCAACCCCTCTATTTCTCTCTGGCTGAACTCAAGTAAAAACGGATTGACCCTCCCTCTTTTCTACCCATTCTGCATCACTGAGCTTATGACAAATACATAAAGAAACAGCTCCATGCATGTATTATACATGAGAAAGATGAAAAAGCAAAGATAAAGACATCACCTCATGGTAATTAAACGAATATGCAGGTCAGGATGGAAAGAAGGAAAGGAAAAAGCAGAGTGATAGAGATAGAGTGGGCGGCAGTGATCTCCAGATAACAAAGCCACTCCTCCTGTGTGTTTTTGCCACCAAGACAGAGGGAGGGACCAGAATGAACAGAATGACAGGAGAGAGAGAGAGAGAAAGAGAGAGAGAGAGCTCAAGTTTTGAGAGCCTCATAGGAATATCCTGTGGCGATATCGCATGATTTTCCAGTATTGCGGTAATGAGTGTTTGTGGGAGCTGGGTTCAGTGGTCAGGGCAAGAGAGAGAGAGAGAGAGAGAGAGAGAGAGACATCTGTACTGCATTGTGGGAGCTGTTTGAGCCCTCTAGTGATACGGAGCGAGAGAATCCCATCCGTGCAGCAGCGCACAGTTGCGGCAATAACAATGAAAACCTGTATGACACACACATAAATACACACAAAAATCAACTTTGCATTTTCAGTTGTCTTATGATTTTGAACTACAGTATTATCTACTACAGATACACCTAAATAAAATCTTTGCACAATTTTTAACCCTAATGAAGTGCATAAAGTGAATATTATACCTATAATTTGTGATTATAACTACATCAGTGTTATAATAAGTGCTAATTTTTGACACATTGACTCGCAGACTAAGAGGTAAGACACCCTGCACAGAGAGAGAGAGAGAGAGAGAGAGAGAGAAAGAAAGAGGGAGGGAGCAGCATGAGTGGAGAGAATCAGCAGCCAGAAAAGAGAAAGGAGAGAGAGGAGGAGAGAATGTATGGTGAAAGGCTAGCGCTTCCTTGCTTGTATCCAGGGCCTTTGTGAATAAACCATGGGATGTATCGGCTCTCGAACCCTCAGTAAGACCCTCTTCTTTTCTTCTACTTTCCGGCAGGGTGCACGTGAGCGGGTGTATTAAGTGTGAGGGGTAATTACAGCACCAGGAAGGGGGTTGCTGGTGTGTGGCTTGCGATTTTCGCTGCACGTTTGAGATGTGTGAAACGAATTTGTCTGGTGGAGGGAAACGTTGAGTTAAACGTCTGAGCTGTCACATTGTGCGTTTACTGGGTTGTGCGGACTCGTGTGTGTGTGTGTGTGTGTGTGTGTGTGGATTCCAACCCACATCTCTTGATTTATGCTACTGCATGGTGTCTGTGTGTGGGAGGCTGAGATGATGGAGCGATGAAATGCAGTGATAGAGCTTGTTTACGGCGATTATGGAGGGTGAAAATTTCTACTGTTGGAGAGGCACTTGTGGTATCGTGTTGCACATTGAAATCGGCTGGAAAGTGAGAGGGAGAGATAGCAAACATGCTGAATTTCATTGTAGTGAGCGGGCGATGGAGAGAGGGGTGGAGGGAGGGGTGATACATGCAGGAGAGCTGAGGGGAATGTGTGTGAGGGAGAGGAGGGAATCAGGTTGGGACCATCCTGAATCCCGACACACACCTGACAAATAAATCCAAATTATCAGTCTTAGCTGGTATGGTGGTACATTAAGGAGAGAGTTCACTCAGGAATTAAAATTCTGTCATCATTTACTCACCCTCATGTCATGTAGATATTTTGAGAAATGCCTCAGTGTTTTGTTTGGTCTATCCACTGGAAGTCAATTGATTGTTTGGTTGCCAACATTCTTTAAAATCTCTTCTTTTGTGTTCTGCAGAAGAAAGAAAGTCAGGTTTAGAGTGGCATGAGGGTTAGTAAATAATGACAGTTTTTATTTTGGGGTGAACTATCCCTTTAAATACACCTTCAAGTCAAACATAATCTGATTTAGAAAGAAATTAGGTATTTTAAAAATACTATAGGGGCATCTCAGAGGAGATTGGTTGGTAAATTTCGGCTTGACATTAATAGAATCATTTATTTTCCACTTAGTATTTTACTACAGCCTGCAATAAATACACTTTAAAACCAGATCTTTCACAGCATTGATTTGGTGTCTTTGCTTAAAAGGTTTGTGGTATCAGTTTCTGTATTCTATTGGTCTGACAGAAAATGTTTTAAAAGCAACCGTACTATTTTGCTGTCAAAGATGATCTAATATTCTTATGACCTCAACTTTAATTCTTGTAATGTACTAATTTTCATCCATCCATCAATTTATTTATTTAGTTAGTTTTCACATTATTTATTGTGTTAATTGTTTTTTTCAATCTGCTTTAAGGAAAAATAATGCAATAATAATGTAATATGTAGTAATATTGCATAATATTTAATTTATAATACTTAAGAATGTTGCATCATACAAATAATATTTTATAATATTAATTGATTATTAATGATGGTGATGAATGATATCCAGTAAAATATAATTGAAAAATAACATATTTCTTTATAAGGTATTGATGAAGAGGTACTTGAGCCTTATGAATGAAGTTATGGTTGGGAAACGCTGTTCTACACACTTTCCTGCATTTAGTTTAAGCTTCAGATGCATTGTGTCATGAGAAGTGGTGCAGAACAAGCTGACTTTGGCCCAGAACAGTCACGCACACGTTCAACATCAGCACTACAGTACATTAAACATCAGACGTAGAAACTGTGTCAAACTTCTGTTGCTGGGCCACCTGCCTCACATCCACACAGAGAGGAGGAAAGAGAGCGAGAGAGAAGCAGAGGGAGGAACGGAAGAGAGGAGGGAGGAAAAGGGAGGAGGGTTTGATAAATAGTGTTTATAACACAGCACAGCACTAAAATGGAGGTCAACACGCTGTGCGGGACCGGTATACATTCTGTTTTGAGGTACATAATCAAGCGCCGGAATCAATTCAGCCGAACTACTTATGACATACTGTGAACCTCATTTGAATTTGTGGTTCTGTACTATGAGATTAAAATCCTGTTTCCACAAACATAAATGTGTGTCTATCCCTCTGATGGGTCATCTGATGTGTCATCTATTTTTATTTTTGATTTTGTTTGAATAAATGCTGCAGGCGAGGCTTCTCCGTTTAATTTCACTTAGAATTGTACAGAATCTAACAACAAATCAGTGTTCATCAAAATTTCAAAATCCTTTTAGAAAATTCACTCAAAATGCCTGGTGAGTACTTACTTAAACACAGTCAGTTAAGAATGAAAACAGTAGGGACTGTGCATCACTATATTGAACCTGTGCATTCAGTCTTATAGTGACAGCAATATACCTGCTGCTATGCTGTTAATCTTAATAAAACAACAAAAGAAAAAGAAAACTTCTTTTGACTGAATAACTTTTGCAGCTTTAAAAAAGGATCAATGTATATTCAATATATAGAGTTGAAGGCAGTGCAGTGTTTTATTTTATATTTAATTATTCAAATTCTCTTCTATTTTGAACCTAAATACCTACCCAAAAAATTAAATTAATAACAAAAATGAAAACATAAAAATAAAAATAACTAACCTGTTTAAACTTTGTGTCAGAATTTGTTCATCCCCCCCCCCCACCATTTATAACTATATTCAGTGTCATACAAGGTAAATTTGATATATATATAATTGCTATTGCTACAAAAATAATTGTGATTACTAAATCACACAGGAAATGTTGAAATCCTATTGCCACATAGGTCTGATTAAACATTTTTTATGGTTTTGAAGTAGATTGTTGTATTAAATTGTTTAATTTTTTTTTTTAAATGTTAAATATTTTATTTCTTGACCTGTATGTCATGTGACCATTAACTAATGTCAAAGAACCCTGAATCATATGAAATTATTGTTAAATTATTGAAATATAAACTTAAAATCTCAGGGTTTAATTAAAGGTGCACTAAGTGATTTTTGCCAAATGATGTTGATATTTGAAAGCACCAAAACAAACACTCCATACCCCAACAGGACCTCACCCCTATTTTGAAATCTCCGCCCCACACAACCCTGGCATAACGACGAAGATCACATTACAAGCGAAGATGACACACAAGCATATTCAAACAAAAGCCAACACGGATAAGTTGTGTGAAACAATGCAAAATCAACGTTACTCACCTATCAAGAAGAAACAACGCAACCTCGACATCTGATTCGAGCCATTCCCACTCCTTGAGTTCTCTCCTCGGCTGGAAAGCTGCTCCGATCTTTACGCAAGTCCTTGCCTGATCGTAACCCTTCTTTTTAATGTTTTGTTCCTGTTTTTTATCTTCCAATTCTCTCTATCTATAGTCGATCTGCTAATATCCGTCCTGTACACTCAAATTGAGCGCTCTCTTCTCTCTATCATTACAAGACACGCCCCCTTACTGCTGATTGGCTGCAAGTGTGTTTTGGGACATGGTCAGACACTGCGGTCAAAGGCGTTTTTCAAAAATGGCTTAGTGCACCTTTAAAGCAAATTTGTTACACCAAAGAGGTTTGGCTGACAAAAAAGTTTGGGAATCTGCCACTAGAAATTACACTTTTTACACACACGCATACGCACACGCACACACACACACACACACACACATAGATAGATAGATAAATGCAGACCGTGAGCCAAAAACTCATCACCAAACACCAATAACTTGTATACACTATATGGACAAAAGTATTGGGACACCCTCTTCTTTAGAACAAAAAAATGCACTTCCAAAACTGTGGCAACAAAGATGGAAACAATTCATGTATTTAAAAATTGCGTTTCCATCTCTGTTGCAACAGTTTTGGAAGTGTCTTGTACCCATATGTACAAGTCATTGGTGTTTGGTGATGAGTTTTTTACCTCAAAGTCTGCATTTAAAGTCACACCAGAGGTGTTCAGATGGGATTAGGACTTGGGATTTGGAATTAGGATAATATATATATATTATAAGGTTTTATAATAAGTAGTAAACATCTGTCTAATACCATTTGAGATTTAAACAGTATTTGAGTTATTGTAGTAGTATTTTTTGGGAAATTTATGACTATGAATTTAGTTTTGTACAGGATTAGATCTTCACACAAGAGGCACTGAGTTTGCAAATATACTTTAGCAATAATAAGGAAAAATCTGAACAGAGTCAACAGAACGTGTGGCTCTTTATACACTATTACCAAGTAGAGTAAAGCATTATACGAGATATCCTCATCTGCATTAGTGTGTGTGTAGTATAAGATTCTGGGAGTTTACCACTTTCTCTGTCCAGCTCTGTAGCCCAATATTGATCTGTAAAGTGAAGCCTTGTGATATGAAGCCAGTGGACGTCACAAAGACTGGACACACTCTCATCCTGCTGCGATCACTGTAGTAAATGATTCAAAACAAACAAGCAAATACAGCTTAGCACTGCGATAATGCAAGTAATGCTTTGCTGTTTTGTTGCAATAACAGATGTGGTGCAGAAATGTGTGGGCTTATGAGCTGCCATGAAAAGAAATGCATTTTCTTGCATCCATTATCACAGTCTCACCACAAAGGTTCAAAAACAACAACCACTATTCATCATAGTAGCGATACATTAGGTTTTCATGCATTTATGAATCATGTAATCACAAACAAATGTTGTCCTCGGTGCTTATTGATTTCATCATTTAATGGCACAGCAGCATTTAAAACATGTAATTAACCTTATAACAGAGAGCAATAACTTTTCATTATTTTGAAAGCTTGTTCAACGGCTTTTTTGCATGATTTTCTGCATCATCTCTGGCTCTTTTGCTTTGTAAAAAATCACTCGAAGGTATGTCTCGGTTTGTTCTCCTGAAGTGGTTTGGCATCAAATAAGTATGTTTGCTTAAACTTTCTCCAAATATCTGCTAAATAATTCTGCACATCCTCAGTTGTGACCCAGATGTCAGACTGTGAGGCTGGAATCACACTGGAGAGGCGCTTTATAAAACAACCGAATCAGGCTGAAAAACACATTCATCCCTCTGTGCAATAACTCGCTCTGATACCCAAAATCTTTTAGTCAAAAGCCATTTAGGTTAGTGCCAAAAAGTGAAATTGCATTGCATGCTTAACGTGAACCAAAGACACTTAATTTTTTATTCTGAGTCAAAGGCATGGGAATTCTTCTTGTTTTCTATTTGCCTTTAAAAAGGTGCACTGCAGTTGATTTTGGGATAAAAATCAATACAATTCTATTATTATGTGAATGAACAGTGTTCAAAATTAAAGGGAAAGTTCTGTCATCATTTACTCACCCTCAAGTTGTTCCAAACCTGTATGAGTTTCTTTCTTCTGCTGAACACAAAAGAAGATAATTTTGAAGAATGTGTGTGTGTAACCAAATGGTTGACAGTAGCCATTGACTTCCATATTATGTGGAAGTTAAATACTACCAACATTATTCAAAATATCTTAAAAATATTCAAAGGTTTCTTTCTTATGTGGAATACAAAAGAAGATATTTTGAAGAATTTTGAAGAACCAAACAGTTGATGGTCCCCATTGACTTCCATAGTAGTTCTTTCCCTACTATGGAAGTCAATGGGGACCAACAACTGTTGCATTCTTCAAAATATCTTCTTTTATGTTCAGCATAAGAGAGAAACTCATACAGGTTTGGAATGACATGAGGGTGAGTAAATGATGACAACATTTTTCATTTTGGAGTGAACTATCCCTTTAAACAAAGCATGGAAACAATTAGCTATATTAAATCAATGTACCTTTATAGATTACCAGTTTAACAACAGAAACCTGCACTTTAACCACATTAGATACCTGAGACTTTAATGTATGGACGAGCGAGATCTGTTGTGCCTCTGGCAGGTACGCTCAGCAGTTTCTGAACTCAGTGCAGCATGCCATGGGCTTTGGCATGAGTCCGCAGCGAGAGCTTCATAATGATCCCCTTGCTGCCGTGTCTCCAGCTGCCTGACTCAGCAAATAATAAAGCAAATAACACGCACACACATTCAAAACCCAGATGGGGAATATGCTTTGTATTAAAATGTCCAGTATCGTAAGTGAGTGAATAAAAGTGTGACTCATGCATGGCACTAAATTACTGGTCATGTAGTAATGTCATACTTAACATCCAGAGCGTGATTATTCCCAGGAATAAACTCGCTGCAAGAGTGGTATTGTTCCTCAGGGAGTGTTATGACTGGGTTTGCATTTATGTGTGTAGAGCAGGTTTTGTATTAACTCTGTAAAGCATGACATTTGAAATAATAGTAATAAAAAACTTTTTTTAATTTACAGTTTATTGAAACTTTACACAAAATCTATGTATCTAAAAAGTGTGTATATGTGTTTATTGTTGAGTATCATATTTGAGCATCAGGCTTTTATGGCTCATATAGTATAATATAGGAGAATATGGAGCTCACATGAGGAGAAGAAAAAAAATCACCTCAATTTTATTCAGAGGCCCAAAATTAGAAAATATGCAAGTTGGTGCAGTTTGCTGATATGTATATGTCCAAAAAGTAAGATGAAATTCTGAAAGCTTGTAATCTAAATCAATGGGATCTTTATAATAGTATAGGAGACTTACATAAAATGCATTTAAATATCAGTTGTCACTCTATATCTTCCAATAATATGTTTCAGATGATATTTAACAGCCTGTTGCATCATGTTTGATACTCACACTTTAAACATGATTCGGTAACACTTTACAATAAGGTGTCATTTGTTAACATTAGTTCATGTATTAACTAACACAAACAAACAATGATCAAAACATTTATTACACTATTTATTCATCTTTGTTAACGTTAGTTAATAAAAAATACAGTCGTTCATTTTTAGTTCATAGTGCATTAACTAATGTTAACAAACACAACTTGAGATTTTAATAGTGCATTAGTAAATGCTGAAATTAACATTAACTAAGATTAATAAATGCTGTAGAAGTATTGTTCATTCTTACTTCATGTTAACTAATGTTGTTAACTAATGAACCTTATTGTAAAGTGTTACCCATGATTCTTCTAAAACAAATTATGCATAATCAAATAAACCTAGTTGCATTAGTCCAGTAAATGTTCACCTTGAAATATTAATAACAATATAAAAGTTATTCTAATGTTTAGCTTATAAAAACCAATAAAGATTTCACAGCAAAAACACACGTGTACCAAGACCAGAAGGGGGACATTTTTATAATTATACTAAAAGGCCTTTGACTTGCTAAAAAAACTATCAATCAGGCGACAGAAGTAGTGGATTATGTACAATATGTTTTGAACGAATTTTCAACATAATAATAATTTAGAGGCCTTAAGCGTGTGTATCAAATATGAACTTTAGGATTAAGTTATGAAAGCTTTCTAAGCCATTATTTACATTATTTGACCTGTTTTTGTGGGTTAATATTGCTGACTTCTTACTTCACAGTAACATATAGAGCATATATAACATATAACATGCATTCTGCATTGAATGTTTGTTGGGGGAGCATCAAAAGTGAAAAAGTGTGACAGATATTAAGCAGACATTATACTAAAACTCTAATGACTGCTAGTTGACATGCAGTTGCAAAGTTACTTAAGTTAGTTAAATGTCTAAAGTGGACTATCAAAATGAGTGTTATAAAAACAAGATGAAACACACAACCCGTTTAGCTTCTGCTAATTTAACTAGAAATAAATATATTGAGTGGAATCCATTGTGAACTGCCTGAATTGTGAAATTGTCGTGTGAATGAAGCCAGGTGGCTGCAGGGGAAGGGGTGGAAAATAAGAGGGATTCCTAATTTCATCCGAAAAGGAGAGTTAGTTAATAATGCTAAAAGATTATAAAGACAAACATATTTTTTTTCTGTTTGGAATGATATATGCTTATGAAACAATCTGAGCAAGATCAGGAGTATACTCTGAAAAAGTAGGGTTCATTTTCAGTAGATGCGTGTAGATTATCTGCACAATGCTGAAGAAAATACACCCTGACCTCAATCTTAATTGGTTGCACATATAAATTGTAATAATAGTAATAAATAGCATTACTGTTTGTCATGCTTCGGATCCATTCGTAATTTATTCTGAACTGAATCCATGAAGTCTGACCTTTTCTTGACAGGTGACTGCTTGATTTAGTTGACCAATAAAACCAGCTGTGGGGTGGGTTATGTGCTTAACTGGTTTGGGGAGAAAATCAAGGTCAACAAATTCACAATTGGAAGTGATAGGTGTTCACTGAAATAAAGTGAGGCTTGTATTACGCTAGTCATATGATCTCAACATGCCCATCATCATGACGGGCAACCAACCATCCTTGTGTAGAATGAAATTGCTTTTTCTAGGCCTCTGATGTCCATGTGAGAGCACATATATAAGTACTATTCATATGTACAACTATTTTATTTATTTATTTATTTGTTTGATTTCTACAAATGCTCTCTGAAATAACAGCATTTCTAAATTTACTTCAGTTCTGTCATCAGTGTAAGCCAAATGAGAATTTATAAGATAATTTTAATTTTTGAATAAACATAAAATGATTTTATTTTATGTATTTTAGCATTATAATTTAGTTTGTATGTATATATTTTAATGTATTAATAAAATTGCTATTGTATAATACCTTAAATATAAGAGAGTTCATAAATCTGAATTAACTTTAACATCTATTTTTAGCTAAAATGATTTTTTGTAGCTATAATTATGACAAAGCTGCTTGTTTTTATAATTTTTTATTGTTTGTTGTTGTTGTTGTTAAAGTAAATTGGGAAACAATCAGAAAAAAATAGTTATGGGGGGTTTACAGTATTATTATATTAATAATAACAATATATTCCTTTGAATAATTTTATGTAATCCTGCATAATAATTACATGAAATCATAATCCTTGAAAGTGAGGCCCCCTGGTGGGTCCTGGACCTATGGTTAAAGATGGTTATTTACTTCTGGTCATCTCACCATGACAAGAATAAACACACACACATCACAGAATAACAGTTAATAATAGAGTCTGAATTCAGAGTGTGTACTGAATTTGATGAAGAAATTATGCCTTAATGAAGTATGCTTTCATTTACTTTGGTATTGTTAAAGATAAAATGAAGCTCACACAATGAAGTTCACAGTTTAGATTCATGCATTGAGATAATAATAGGGTGATTTTCATTTAATGTCCACTGTAAACAAACAGTACAGTTTAACTGCAAAAAAACCCTACTTTCTTAGTACCTAAAACACTTACTTTTAAAGAAAGCCACCTGGCACACAGTTCTCACTTTTGTTTTTCAACTTATTAAACATGATGGCTCCATAGCTCCAGTGGCCTCAAAATATATCCACCGGCACTGCACTACTTCTCAGCAGATGCAGCATGTCAACCAGGTGTTTGTGCATCTGAATACTGTGTATATACGGACATCCCACACAATTAATTTAGCCTACTGCTTTTTGCATAATATAGGCCTATAGGCTACTAGCCTAGCATATATTATGCATTTTTGGGGTCTAACTTGAATATCCTCTCTGCTGCAGGTTAATTTCATTGTTCAACAGTTTGTAGGCTATGTTATTTATGCTATTGTTTAACACATTAAAAATTTAGTAGCATTTATATGGTTTTGGAATTCAGTTTTTTTTTTTTTTTAAGATTTTTAAAAAATATATTTTCCTAACAATAACATATAAAAATAGTTTATACTTGTTTGAAGAAACTCAAGCACTTTCAGCACAATAATAAGTGAGCAGCCTTTAACGCATTTCTCGCCTCCTTAACGCATTTGGTATGACTGTATGGCATCTGTGATATGTTACTAAGGGACACCCACTTAATGATATATGATTAATAAGCGCGCGTTCTCTCACAGACACAAAACTAGTCAATCTTTTCAATTGTTGTCAGCGTTGAATAACAACGCCCTTGCAAACGAAGTTTGCCTCCATGACCATGATCTTCAGTGGTGACTAAAGCGACAGAAAGCCGGAGTTCCTCAAAGAAAGAGAATGAATTCACAGAGCTGCAGTGCTCTTCTGCAGTCACACATACATCGCGTGAATAACCGCAATATGTGGTTTATAGAAATAGATTAATCGTTGGGCTAGTATGCTGCAGAAATGCAGTCTGCTGCAGACAGACGGATGGGCATTAATTACACGGGTCACGAGCTGATAATCACCGCCGATTTCTCTCTCAAACACACGCTTCAGTGTTGAAACGAGCTGACAGTCACCGGAATTCCTCTCAGTCTTCCGTTAACAGATAGGCAGAGACGGATAGAGTCTCTCTTAGCGGCGGTTGTCATAATAACTCCAGCTGCGGCAGACGCGATGTGGCTGATGCGGGTTCTTCGTTCCGCACGGCCGCGCTTCTTTCTCTCTCATCCTTCCTCTCCTCTTCAGATTTGCGTCGTTACTAGCAGAGCTGCGCCGTGGCTTGGCCGCAGGGGAGGTATCAGAGAGAAGAGAAGCGCTGGGGAAAACGAGTCGCCTTGGTGTACAGGATCATGTGCTCGCCTGATATTGCTCCATATGCAGCAACTGCAACAGCTTTATAGGCTACACAGAGCACGGCTCTCATTGTCCATGCATTCTGCAGATTCCCTGGACATATTTGATGAATTGATCTTAGGCGACGATTAAAATGCACCAAACAAAAAAAGAGAAAGAAATGGGAAAATAATGTGTTTTGGAAGTCAGTTAATGCATGAGTGGGAATTTGTTGCAGTAATGATACTGGGGAATGTTTTAGATTGGATATCATTAGCAGTGAGTCCTAAAGCAATGCTGTTGTTGATAATACTGGGAATCCCAGTGGAGGTTTGTAAAATGAGAATACAGAAAGCATTTACCATTTTAATTGATTTGTTTAAGGTCTGGCTAGGTTGAAAGAAAAGGATCCTGTATGTATCTAAAAATGCAGTCACACTAGACTTGATGCTCCATTCACTCCTTTCTAATGCAGAAGAGTGGAAAAGTGCATGTGAAGCTTCATCTTTCACTGTAGTGAACTTTGAGCAACAGAGGATGTAAACATCCTGCAAGAGTAGCCTAGTCTTTAACAAGCTGAAAAGAGCACATGGCAAATATTTTGTTATAACATATGGTGTTATTAGTGATTTTTAGGGATCTCTATGTGCTGCATTTAACCTCACAGTTTAGGATAGTCATTGGTCATCTGGACTGTGCATGAATGTTAACTGATAGCTTCCTCCGGATATTAGGACCTCATTCCTTCCAGTCAGTATTTAGTGTAAGTGCACGTTAAGCAAAGTTGATTCACTTACATTTCACTCAGTTTTGTGTTGATTGTAAATGGACACTGTACATTTCAGCCATATAAGACTTATTATACCTAAACTTCAAAGATGGTACGTCCATGGCAGAAAATAAAAATTCCTCTGGGTAGTTTAGATCAGCCTCGTGCCCCTTGCCTTGATCTTGCAATGACTGAAACAAAACGACATTCATTAGTTCTTCTCCTATTAGCTCTAAAAACCTGTAGGGAGACTGATGAAATTCTTATGTTTTTGTGTAATAAGAACAATACAGTGAGTGCATGACTGCCTGGAGAAGACATATTGTATAACGGATTCAGTCTGCTCATGTTTTTGTCATATCCTTTTAATTGCAAGTGAAATGTTTGCTGACAAGACCATTTGTCCATTTGAGTTGACCACACACAGCAGCTTTATTAAAAGCATGTCTTTACAAGGAAGTTGCCAAGGGTGCTAATCTCTAAGGGATGATTACATGACAACAGCATTACTAAAAAAAAAAAGGGGGGGGGGGGGGTCTTTCCTTGGCAAGTACAAATGACAACAATGTCAAAACAATCCTCGTTCACGCAGATTCGCGAAAAACAACTAAAAACGCTATTACTCATGCCAGGCCAGTAGTCAGCGATTTAACAAATTCATACAATAATGTATGACAATAATGGTATAATTTTCAAAACTTTCAAAAATTTGCATTTTCAGACCCCCAAAAAGATGTTAGCATCTAAATGAATGTCTAAAAACAGACAAAAAGTTTGTTTTTAGTTGAAAATTGTGTAAACGCCCCTTAAGTATTACCTTGTTCAGCGCCTAACTCATCCTGGATTGTTTGTGCTGAATCAAATGAATTTGCTTTCCAGTTTTCAGTGCAATATTGCAGAAGGGTGGCTTACTTTTACTTTTATAAATATAGAAACTTTTCACCTGGTTATTGATGAAATGTGGAAAAAAAGATCTCATAGTCTTACATTTAAGGATGGATCACCTAGCAACCACTCACAACACCCTAACAACCACTCAGAATGCCTAACCAACCACCACTCACATTTTCTTCAGAAAATGGAAAATGATTATGACTAGCTGAATAAGTGCCTAGCTTTTGAGGGTTCATTTCCATGATTTAATGAAATAAGATTGAATTTGATGGAAGAGAATGAATGATTTCAACTGTTTATGTTGGCCATACAAACAAAATAGAGTGGAGACATGTTTATCTACAGTACTTATGTGATTGTATAATTTGCACCTTTGTTATCCTGTTTCAGGATTCTGCATCCAGCACAGAAATTCAGTAAAGCAGCTTACTAAAATACATTTTGTGCCAGGAAACCTGATAATTGCTCAGAAAGCTGGAAGTTCCAACTCTGTTTGGCATGATTTTAAAAAATCTAACACGGAAGCTTAGACAGATTTACAAAACCTCAACCTGAACGCCAAAACAATGTTTCTTGCAACCCATGAACGTGATCATGGAGGCAATGTAAATCCACTACAAATACATGGCAATATGGTTGATATTATTGTGCGCAATTCAAATCCCAGTTTGCAATGCTCACAAATACAAAAGCAGTGAATGCCGAGTGACACTATGAGGTTTGCAGTTACTTTTGTTTAGTCTTTATCCAGTTAGCTGAGCTTTAGAGCCAAACCGACAGTGTGTGTGTGTGTGTATGATGTGTTAATCTTGGCTAAATGAATCCCAAAGGTGTGTTACTATGTGTGTTACTATGCTTGAATTGTTATCTAGGGCACACACTGCCTTAGGCACCTTAAGATTTACGTCAGGGAAATATGTTTTATCTGGAGGAGGTGATTAATTCAGTGGACAGGTGAAAGGTCAAAGGTCAAAAGTGAAGGAGGAAGCAGAAAATCACAGTCGCTGTGTAATGAGGAAGAGATGAATGGGGATTAAGTGCTGAGAGGAGAAGAAAGAGCTACTACAGACAGTCCTGCAGAGCAAACAGACTCATATTGAATATTAATGCTTATTTATGTGTTTTTTGTAAATAATAAACAGTCATCCAGTCTGTATGTACCATGGGAATTTAGTTATTTTTCGTCAGACATTCCGGTCTTAAAACAATGGCACAAAAAGTGATCGAATCATCTATCTGGTTCAGTGTAAGATAGCTTGCTGAATTCCTTTCAAGGTCATTAAGGGTGTTTGCCAGCTGGAGGATGAGTGCCACATTCACAGCTTTAATTGAATTGGCTGCAGTTTTCTAGGATACTGAGAGAATGGATTAGATGCTGCAGTACCTTATTATAATTTCTTCAACTGACATTTAATAATAAGTCCCAATGATATCAGTCATAAGGTCAGCAGGAGTTTGTTTAGTATGTTTACTTCCAAACAGCATTAGAGTTAGAGCAATTAATGGCATATCATCAGGGGTTAAATTAGATTCTAAAAAGAAAAAAAAAAAAAACAATTGTCAATTCATTCAATTCCATGTATGCACATTTCGCCTCCCCATTCTACCTCAGAGTGACTATATATCTCACAATTGGGACTTTATTTATCACAATTGTGACTTCATATCTCTCAGTGTGTTTTATATCTCACAACGTGACTTTCGCAAAATTTTTGCAAATTTGTTTTTAGGATTTATTTCAATTTTATGTCACAACCTGACTTTCTCACAACTGTGAATTTGTTTTTCATCATTGCGATATTATATCTTGCAATTTGATTTTATATCTCATGATTTTATCATTATTTCTTGCGATTTCATTTATTGTAATTGTGACTTTGTATATCCAAATGAGAGTACACATTGCAACGTCAACTTTGTTTCCTGGAATTGCAAATTAAAAAATTGCGACTTAATATCTGTCAATTAAGAATTTGTCATTCATTATTGCGACTTTTTATCTTGCAATGTTACTTTATATCTTACAATTTTTTCAGTATTTCAAATTATTGTGACTTTATTGATTATAAATGTGACTTGATATCTCCCAGTGTGTATTCTGTCACAAAATGTGAATTTATATTTCACAACTGCAACTTTGTTTCTAGGAAAGGCGACTTTATATTTCAAAGCGTGACAACTTGGTGTGATTTTATATCTCACAATTGTGAATTTGTATTTGATTATTGGAACTTTTGCTCTTGCAATGTAACTATATCTCACAATGTGACTTTATCTCTTACAATTGTGGCTTCATGTCACAATTGTACATTTATATCTCATAATGCAACTTCATTTTTATATTATTTTAAACTTTCCCACAATAATGTCATAACCTTTCATATCAAACAAGCTTTCATAACATTTAGCAACTGTGCTCCTGAAAAGAAAAGAAAAGAAAACTTTAAAGTACATTACTTTATGTCTGCACAGATCCTCCATACTCCTGTTTTAGATGTGTGCTCCACCTCACTTTCATTCCAGTCACAAAGTAAATATCTTTCTTAGGTCACCAGACTTGCTACCAGATTTTAGAGCCCCCAACTCCAAAGTCTCACTGTATATCCACATAGTAAATACATGCATGCTTAATAGCCACAAATTCACCATTTAAACCATGAATTTAATTGGTCCAGACAGACAGATTTATCTTCATAATGTCTGGCTCCTGATCTTGACAAAGACAGTGAGTAATTTCTAAAGGGACAGAATAAAATGGCTGGTGTTAGTGTATCAGTAGGTCAGTGTGTCACAACGTTAGCCATCACTCCAGAGACCACAGAGACACTCTGTCATCCAGACAGAGAGATCAGCTACAGTTTCCCTCTCAAATATCAAACTACACTGCTTTCTATTTCTGCATCACATTGTATAACACACACATAAGGCATTTGTTGGGCTGCACCAATTATTCTATTAATGAGAACTTCATAAATGAAACAAATTGAACAATTCGCCCCAAAAATGAAAAATAGCTGAAATCTGATTCACCCTCAGGCCACCCAAGATGTCGATGAGTTTGTTTCTTCATCTGAACAGATCTGAAGAAATTTACCATTACATCACTTGTGTATCAATGGATCCTCTGCGGTGAATGGGTGCCGTAAGACTGAGACTTCAAACAACACATAAAAACATTACATTAATCCACAAGTAAATGACACAATTCCATTAAATTTATTAATGTCTTGTGAAGTGAAAAGTTGTGTGTTTGTAAGAGATGAATACATCTCTAAGGTATTTTAACTTTAAACCATCACTCCAGGCCTAAATACAGTCCATAATCCATAATAAAATTCATTCCAAGTCCACTCTCACATCTAAATTCACCAGCATATTTGTTTTGAACTGTTTTTCACTTTTTTCCTTTGTTAATGGTACTTGATCTGTGCATATGTCTCTCCAAATCCAGACGAGATAATGTTTCACTGGAGAAAGCAATATTATTGAACTCTCATTCTGATGGCACCCATAATAATGGTTCATCACTTTTGTAAAATAGCCAATAGTGTTTATTTTAAGTTGCAGCTGTGAACCATGATATTTATTTGCTGGCTGCTAAGTTAACTTTTAGAAGAATGTTTGATAACATATAAAAGGCCTAACAGACAATGATCTCATTTTTTTAAATAATTTAATATGCACTGAGATTAATTCAACAGCTCTTATTTTCAATCTCACCTGTTTAAGGGAAGGGAAGTGGTGTGTGGCCAAGTATGGTGACCCATACTCAGAATTTGTGCTCTGCATTTAACCCATCCAAGTGTACACAGTAGTGAACATACACCTGGAGCAGTGGGCAGCCAATGCTGCGGCGCCCGGGGAGCAGTTGGGGGTTCAGTGCCTTGCTCAAGGGTCTCACCTCAGTCGTGGTATTGAGAGTGGAGAGAGTGCTGGTTATTCACTCCCCCCACCTACAATCCCTGCCGGACCTGAGACTCGAACCCACGACCTTCAGGTTACAAGTCCAACTCTCTATCCATTAGGCCACGACTGACCTTTCGACTGCCCTTTTTATACACATGATTTAATTATTTACCACATAGAGCAACAAGTGCAGCTACAAGCGTTACACCATCTCTGAAAAACTAGTGAAGGTCCCCAACACCAAAATCCTTTCTAAATATCCCAACATAATAGAGTGGTGGAACTATGATGAGTTAGCATTTTAGCACTTCTGGTTCCATCGACCCAGAGTCAATGGGTTTTTTGAATGGGATTTTGGTTGAATCCCTAAAATAAGGTCAGTGGTTCACACAGGCTCAAGATACTTTCACGTTTTATTCTACGACATAAAACACACCAGTTACACCCCACTCGTGATTTTTTTAAGCTGTTATTTTTCTTAAAAAAGACGGTTGCTAACAAGTTGCTAAATGGGACTACAGGTGCTGTAGGAGACATTCAACGTCATCACGCCGAACAGTTTATCAATTTACAGTATTTTCCAGTTGTAGTATAATTTGTAATACAATTAATTTTAGAATAACCAATGAATAGTTTCCCGCATTTTATATTGTTGTTCGACAATGTTTTTTTTGCTTTGCCCCGAAATGCGACACAAGTCTTCGGAGGGAAGACTCTCGTTTTATCGCTTACTGATGCGGAGACTCTGGTTCGCACCATAAGGTAAACTCATATTACGATTATTACATGTAAACACCACATTTGCCGGCTTTACGTGGTGAAAATGAAACGTTAATTATGCATAGTGCTTAAAGCCACGTTAAAATTAAATGTTTACGGCCACATGAAGCTGTTAGAAAGCATATAAATTAAGGATTTCCTAGAAGCAAGGATAAAATAACATTTTGTGTAACCACCCTAACAAAATGAGAGCTGAAATGTGGTACTTTGTTCACTAAAATAAGTTTAATCTTAACATATCCAAAAACTCACTCACTCTGCTGATATTTAAAAGATTAAATACGCGGCGATACATTTTATTTCAGATTAATCAAGGATTTATTGACTTTTAATGCACCTTATTTCGAAATGTACAGAAATACGTGCTTTAAATGTCCTTTAGTTAAGATTATTTCATTTATTCACTATACTATTTATTACTAGTGTCTCATTTCAGTTTTAGTTTGGCTCTAGTTTTGTATTTATTCCAGTTTATATGAAAAGGTTCATGTAGCGTGGATTAAAATTCATATACAGTGTAAATCCTGTTCACTGAATATTAAAAATAAGTTTGAGATTTGAGTTGTCTGGAGCTGTAAGGCCTAACCAGCAGAGGGAGCCCTCGCCCGAGTACTGACCGTGCTCCACTCCCTCCACTTCTTCTGCACTCATTTCCTGTTTGACTGCTTTATAAACAGAGACCATACTTGAACTCATTGCGAAGTATTGCCAGTTTACCTGCCTTACCAAGTGTATTTCTGTTCTCCTAGCCTGATATTCTGTGTATGACTCTGCCTGATTCTCTGATTAACGATTCTCTGGATTTCTCCTATTGTTCTGGTAGCCTGATTTGGACTGATGTTTGTGTTTGGACCCATTGCCTGCCTGATCACTCTCGCCTTCTGGAATTCCCCTGTGTATGGTAACAGATTGGACTGCTATTCTGGTTTTGACTCTTTGCCTGCCTTTCCGTATCTGTTTGTAGTAACTGCCTTCAATAAACTTCCGCACATGGATTCTAACTCAGCCTCAGCGTCATCGTTACAGAATACTTCGCCTCCCATGAATCCAGCGGAAGTTTCAAACCTGCAAGCTGCTTTCACATATCAAAGCGAGATGTTAAAGAGCTACCAAGAACAACTAATCAAGCTCCAATCCGTCAACGAACATCTAACTCACTATATCCAAGCACTTCCACCACCCACACTGAAGACGGTAAGCTTCGCCCTTCCTGACAAGTTTGACGGCACTGCTGAACAATGTAAAGGCTTCATTCGTCAAGTCAGATTGTACTTAGACCATCAAGGGGATAAATTTGAGTCGGAAGAAAAGAAATGTGCCTTTCTAATGACGTTGTTAACGGGTAGAGCTATCGACTGGGCTGCAGCAGTTTGGGATTCTGATTCACGGTTAAGATATTCAGTCGATCATTTCATTCAGCAAATCCATGAAGTGTTTGAATACCCCGCTGGAGGTAAAGATGTTTCTACACAAATCATGAACATCACGCAAGGTAACCGCACTGCTGCTGAATATGCCATTGAATTCTGAACACTTGCGGCACAGAGTGGCTGGAATGATGTCTCTTTAAAAGCTATGTTTCACCATAGTCTCAACACCGAACTGCAAACCGAACTAGCTTGCAAAGGAGAGGATTCCTCCTTTTCTGAATTTGTCACGCTTGCCATTAAAATTGATAACCTCACGAGACAAGCTCCTAAACGCAAGGGCAGCAGGGGAAATCAGAGCAGCTCAAGGATTCCAGTCACAGTCGAGGCACACACTCATGACGAACCTGTGCAAGTCAGTGTCTCTCGTCTTTCTGAAGAGGAAAGAGAAAGGCGTCGGCAACATCAATTGTCCTTCTACTGTGGTGAGTCAGGCCATCGCAATTTGCCCGCACAAATCCCAAGCTGCTCCCAGGGTAAATATTGAACATTTTTCCCTGCTCAGTAACAAATCGTTAACTTTACCTATTATTCTAAGGACTGATACATTGTCTCTTGAATTGACAGCGATGATTGACTCTGGAGCCGCTCTGAATTTGATTAATAAGGACATTGTCACCAAATTTAACATCCCCACTCAACTATGCACCCCACCTATCAGAATCAGAGCTATCGACGACGCACCCATTGGCAAAGGGATCACACATCAGACAACAACTCTCACGCTCAATGTTGGTTTTCTGCATCAAGAATCCATCACCCTTTACATCGTTGACTCTCCCAAGCACGAGATTATCCTGGGACACCCCTGGCTGTCTATTCACGACCCCGATATTTCATGGCATCATGGTGAGCTAACTCATTGGTCCACATTTGGTTTAACTCACTGTTTCCCCACTAAGCCCCAACCATGTCTAACAACCAGCATAGAAAGTCCTAATACCCATAAGATAGTGATCATCCCCTCCTGTTACAATGAGTTTTCTGAAGTTTTTAGCAAAACCAAGGCCACACAACTACCCCCCCCCCCATCGACGCTGGGACTGTGCTATTGATCTTCTTCCCAATGCCATGCCTCCCAAAAGCAAAGTTTACCCTCTCTCCAGAACCGAAAGTCAAGCTATGGAAGAATACATCACAGAGGCTTTGAACTCCGGTTTTATTCATCCTTCTATGTCACCAGCTGCAGCAGGCTTCTTCTTTGTTGAAAAGAAGGACGGGGGGTTAAGACCCTGCATCGATTACAGAGGACTAAATAATGTGACTGTCAAATTTCGCTACCCGCTTCCTTTAGTACCATCTGCACTAGAACAGCTGCGAGAAGCCACCATCTACACTAAGCTGGACTTAAGGAGTGCTTACAACTTAATCAGAATTAAAGAGGGCGATGAGTGGAAGACTGCTTTTCTCACCACCAGGGGGCACTAATCAAGTTAGAATGGGCTTGCCAACTACCCGCCATCTTCCAGTCATTCATCAAGAAATTTTCAAGGATCTTCTCAACCGGTCAGTGGTAGCCTATATTGATATCCTCATCTACTCCAAATCTGAGGCCGAGCATATCAACCATGTTAAAGTAGTCCTCTCTAGATTACTGGAAAATCAACTCCAGTTGCAAAGCAGAAAAATGTGAGTTCCATGTTAACCAAACGTCGTTCTTAGGCTACCACATAAGTCACCATGGAGTAAAGATGGATGAATTAAAGGTTCAAGCAGTCACCGAATGGCCCCAACCCTCCACAGTCAAGGAAATACAGAGATTCTTAGGCTTCGCAAACTTCTACCGACGTTTCATCCGCAACTACAGCACCGTAGCGTCACCATTAACATCACTTCTAAAAGGTAAACCCACCAAGCTAAGATGGACTGGAGAGGCCAACAATGCCTTTATCACCTTAAAGGAAAAATTCACATCAGCACCCATTCTGAAACACCCTGACCCCAGTTTACCTTTTGTAGTAGAGGTGGATGCTTCCGACTGTGGAAGGGGCAGTACTTTCACAGAGACACGGCCAACCCAGCAAACTCTCATGCGCATTCTTTTCAAGAAATTAACCACCGCTGAAGAAACTATGATGTGGGGAACAAGGAAGCCTCAATGAAAGCAGCCATGAAGAATGGCGACACTGGCTGAGGGGGCTATCCACCCATTTCAAGTCATCAGATCACAAGAACTTGGAGTCATCAAATGCAAAACGCCTAACCCACGCCAAGCTCGTTGGGCCCTATTCTTTACTCGCTTCCAATTCCGTAACCTATCGTCCTGGCATATCAGACCATGTTCACCCCAGAACCCATTCTCTCTCATGCTGTCATTCTTGCTCCAGTTTCCTGGGATATCATGGAGGATCTACAACGAGAACAACAACGTGATCCACCACCTGCTCACTGCCCTCCTAACAAACAGTATGTACCCCTATGTTTACGTCAACGGATCATGCAATGGGTCCACACTTCAATTAGTGCAGGCCACCCAGGTATTTCTCGCACTATTCGCCTTCTACAGAATTCGTTCTGGTGGCCTGCCATGGCAAAAGAAGTCACTACCTATGTAAAATCCTGTCAAGTCTGTGCCCAGTCCAAAACCCCTAAAGAATTACCCTCTGGTCTCCTCCAACCTCTACCCATCCCACAACGCCCATGGTCCCACCTATCTATTGACTTCGTCACAGATCTACCCCCCTCAAACGATTTGACAACTATTCTAGTCATTATTGACCGTTTTTCCTAATCCTGCCTCTTAATTCCATTAAAAGGACTACCCACCGCCATGGAAACAGCCCAAGCCTTATTTCAACATGTCTTCCGAATATATGGTCTCCCGGAAGATATTGTTAGTGATCGGGGCACACAATTCACTTCCCAAGTCTGGAGAGCTTTCTGCAAACAATTGGATATCAACGTTAGTCTGACGTCAGGGTATCATCCTCAAACCAATGGCCAAGTTGAACGCCTCAACCAAGAAATTGGCAGATATCTAAGAACCTACTGTAGTTGGGAACAACATCGATGGTCTGAATTTCTACCCTGGGCAGAATATGCTCAGAACTCCATCACCCACACTTCCACAGGCCTGACCCCCTTTCAGTGCGTCCTGGGGTTCCAACCTCCACTGTTATTATGTGCTTTTGTTGCTGAGGTGTTTTTCCTGTTCTCACACTGTACTCCCCAAGGAGCATAGTCTGGGGGTTATTTTTTTTCTCCTCCCCTTCCTCATGTTATGCTGTATTTTTCTTCATTTACCCCTTCATTTCACTACTGATTATACCCTGTATGATTGTGTATGTGACAAATAAACAAGAACCTGAACCTGTTCCCGTGGTCTGGCGAACCTTCCTCTGTCCCAGTGGTGGACGACTGGATTCGTCGTAGTGAGCGGGTGTGGGACAGTGCACACGTCCGTCTCCAGCGGGCCGTGAGAACACAGGAGTTCCAGGCCAACCGACGACGTCGCCCGCATCCTCCCTACCAACCAGGACAATGGGTTTGGCTCTTGACAAAGGACATCAAGTTGCGGTTGCCCAGCAGGAAGCTCAGCCCAAGGTATGTTGGCCCTTTTAAGATTCTTAAAAGAATAAATGAGGTCACCTACCAGTTGGAGCTTCCTGCTAACTACCGTATCTCTCCCTCTTTCCATGTTTCCCTCCTCAAACCGGTCCACCCGGATGCTGACCCAGGCCATGAGGCCCCAGAACCACCACCACCATTGGACATAGATGGAACCCCCGCTTATCAGGTGAAGGAATTACTGAACTCAAGACGTAGAGGGGGTCAGCTCCAATATCTGGTGGACTGGGAGGGCTACGGACCTGAGGAGAGATCATGGGTAGCCACACGGGACATCTTGGATCCATCTCTCATCCGCCAGATCCGACCGACCAGCGCCACGACCACGGGTCCACGTCGAGCTCCAGGAGTCGCTCCTAGAGGGGAGGGTTCTGTAAGGCCTAACCAGCAGAGGGAGCCCTCGTCCGAGTACTGACCGTGCTCCACTCCCTCCACTTCTTCTGCACTCATTTCCTGTTTGACTGCTTTATAAACAGAGACCATACTTGAACTCATTGCGAAGTATTGCCAGTTTACCTGCCTTACCAAGCGTATTTCTGTTCTCCTAGCCTGATATTCTGTGTATGACTCTGCCTGATTCTCTGATTAACGATTCTCTGGATTTCTCCTATTGTTCTGGTAGCCTGATTTGGACTGATGTTTGTGTTTGGACCCATTGCCTGCCTGATCACTCTCGCCTTCTGGAATTCCCCTGTGTATGGTAACAGATTGGACTGCTATTCTGGTTTCGACTCTTTGCCTGCCTTTCCGTATCTGTTTGTAGTAACTGCCTTCAATAAACTTCCGCACATGGATTCTAACTCAGCCTCAGCGTCATCGTTACAGGAGCGCGGTGGTGGTGACGCTGAAGGCGAGCGACCGTGGTGCTGTAGTTCGTTTATAGCCTAAGTTTAGCTTTTCAGTTCTGGCGCTTTTATTTAGGCTTCAAAATTCATAAGTTATATTATTTTGTGAAGGTTATCTTGATGGACAAAACTTGTAAATTTCATGAACTATGATTGAACTCAGAGCTTATTTTTTTTGCGATAATCCAAAAGCCTGTGGAAAAATCCTATTGGCTTTTTGTTGAGGAAACCAGTTTCATGCTAACAGCCGATCCGCATACAAAGTGATGTCATAGTTCCCCCACTCTATTAGCACAGTGTAAGGTTACCCACCCTAGCCCATGTCATGGCTGATTATGAAAGAATATTACTCATTTAATAATGTGAGAAATCACCCTGAGACCAAAGCTGTGTTTAAGTTTAATTAGCACAGGGCCTTCTGTAATTAAGTTTTTGTGGAATCAGGATTAGTCTATGTAAGGAAGGAGCAAAATAAATAAATAAAAGGATAGGATTCGTTAATCATTCAGGCCCAAATACAGGTGACCTGTTTTCCACCGTATCTGTTTTGGTCCATCATTTTTTAGGTAATGGATTGCGTAATTATTTAATTATATTATTAGAGCACTTATGAAGTGGGCCAGTGCATGAGAACTAATAAAATCTATAATAATGTTACGCTGCAGTGGTTGGGGGGGGGGGAAGAAAAATTAGTTTCTCACTCTCTTTTTTTGTTTACTTGGATTCGTGGTTAACACTGCGGTGCCACCTCCACATGTACTCTCCCTCTCTCTCTTTTCTCTATTGTTGTAGTGTTTTATCAGTAGGTCAAGCTGTGATTTATAATGAAAGAACAGCATGTATGTAGGCAGGTGAAAGGTGTTGAGATCTGATTCAGTTACGCTTTCAATGCACAGTCATTTTCTGTTGTTGACTGCCCTAACCATTTGCTCTCATTGCTAGTGTTTCTCCCTTGCTAGTGTTTCCTGCCATCCGTTTACTGTAAAGAAGTAGTCTGGAATGCGGCTTGACTGTGAACATAGCAGGAAAGGACTGTGATGGAGCAGCATGTCTTATACATACAGATTTACTGTAATAAGTTGAGGGTTACGATGTGATTTAAATATTTTAAATAATAAACTATACAAATTTTTGTTTATTTGCACCTAAATTTAAATTTTACCAAGTACTATCAAAGCCAGTATTGCTGATATCGATACCAATACTGATACCTTTTAAATGATACTCTATTAAATTAATTAATTTTCAATCTCTGTGGATAATTATAGCCATTTAACATTATATTTGACAATTATAATTTTTTAATTAAATAGGCCTAAACTGCAAATGATCAGACTCTATCATCAATTTAATGTATCATTTATAAAAAAAATTACCGCCTGTGTATTTACACTTGCATGGCTTAATCTTTGAGACAAGTATATTGAATTATGACAACGGCAACTCATACTAAAAGTTAATCAGCGATAACTCCACAATTAAACTCTAAACGACTCACCTTTCTTAAATGTTTATAAAAGATTATTTAATTTCTGTACTATTTTGCCACATATAGTGTAGACTGCAAGGTATAATCATTTTTAGAGTCATTTTAATAAAGCTTAGTTTCACACAGTGCAACCAATTATGCTCAGTAACACTATTATCCTGGCTAAGAGAAAATGAATTACAAATAAACAAGGTCCAAGTTCACAGCCAATGCTAATTACTATAACAGAGACAATTAAAAAGTTTTTATAAGAAATGTAGGCAGTAGATGTACTGTCGACTGCATTGATGTAGTTTACAGTGTTTTATTGTAAGAAATCACTCCCTGATCTTGTAACATCCTTAATTTTATATCACAGCCACCTACTCTTCCGATCACAAAAATATATGCCCTGCTTATACTTTTCCTATTTGAGTCTCAAAGCACCCTGCTGTAATTTACACTTTTTACCTTCTCTCTCCAGCAGCAGATGGAGTTCCCGTGCAGAAGGATGGGGAACAGGTAAGCGAGCTGCCTATTACACCAACATAAATATACGAAATTAGACCGATCTCTCAACAGCGCTGATACGCTTTGACACTCCACACCACAAATTCCTGTTTAGGGGGAAAAGCATCCTGCTCCAAGATGGAGGCCAAGGTGTCCAAAACAGGAAGAGATTATCTCAGTTAGGGATGTGAGCCAGCTCTCCTCCTTAACCGCAGAAAGACATTGCTAGCACATTAGCCTAGTTAACAGCATGTAGTTTAGTGCTTACCCAATCTGGCTTGTAGTTTGCTGTTATAGTGGTTAGCTTTTACTTTTGGTTAAGTTTGTGTTCCTGTGCCTCACACTCTTAAGAACTGACCCAGAAAGCAGGCTTATAGTATTTGCCTTCAGCTGTGCAGTGAAACTGGAGACTGGTTCTGGGTCTGTGCTTAAGGGAGAGATGATGATTTTGCTCAATGGATGCTCAGTATCACCGCTGACACATCACTTTGCTTGCTTTTATTTCTTCTTATGTCTTCATACATATTGTTGATAAATTTGAATGAGTAAGGCAAGCATTTGTTTTATCTCACACAAAGCATATGTATGAGATTTGATCCCTCTCTCTCTCTCATTTTTTGAAGCTTTTAAAGCTGATTCCATTATCAGACAGGGTTTGATGCATAAAGACAAAATATGTGAAATTCAAAAGGTCTTTTCATGAGATACGTAAGTTACCTTCTTATTAATAAGTAAATACACACGGTTCTTTCATCTGTCACCCTTTTCTGATTCTGAAGTACCTGATTGAAGTCCTAATAACAACAAACAATGTAATTCGAAAAGGAATTTAGATCCACATTTCTGAATGAAACAAGATATTCGGGTTATATCTACGATAATGGTTACATACTTACATTTTATACAGAATATTGGCCGTTACCTTGTCTATTTATGCTCCGTCAACGAAAATAGGCTAGTTCAAATCAAAGCCAAAGCAGAGTCATCCCGAACCATCGAGTGTCTCCAATCTAAACACGGTTGGTGTTTCGTTCCTGAATGAATTAATGTCTTTAAATGAGTCGGAATGTATGATTCAAATGATTCCTTAATTAAAATGATCAAGTGTCGCCACCTACTGGCGCATCAATGTAACCAACAGAAATAATCATTGAAAAGAAGAAAGATTTTGAGGACAAACTTTTTTCCTTTGGAGCAACATGTTGGCTACTGATTAAGTGTGCACTGTTAGACAGGAACATGTATTAAGAAAGTAAATGTTAATTTTGTGTTTGAAGTTTGTGCTCTCCAGGAGGTTCCCAAATTATTTTAAAGTTTGACTTCATATTAGTCTCAGCCTCAGACGTCACGCCCACGGACCGTTGGCTAAACGTCTGATGCATATGGCACACTTATCTGGAAACACTTCAGGAGTGTCGAAGTCGTCATCGGATTGGTTGAATTATACAGGATTTCCGGGAGACGTGTGTCGCGTTCTTTAACGTTCCGCCTGGAAACAAAGAGGCCGTGACGCCAAACCCCCTCACGAAAGAAGAAAGCTGTCGTGTTTACAAATGTGATTATGAGCGCTTATCAGGATCAACTAAACACTGGATTTTCAAAAGTATGTGAAATATTTAAAGTTCGCGGCATAGAATTTTTTTAATACGTCCGAGAATTTCACACACCGGTCTGTTATTGTGGTGACATTTCCACGCACCGAAACGTGACGCTGAACGAAACGAACTATAATTGGTTGTTTGACATGTCGGTCAAACGGCCTCATGGGCGGGCCTTGGCCAATAAATGCTGCCATCTATTCCAGACCTTCAGCCGTCAGTCTGAAGGTCTGGCTACGCGAGACTAACTTCATATTACTCAGCATCTGATTTAATATACAAATATCATGACACTGAGCACATCACCCCCACTCGCTACAAATTAATATGTGCTTAAATGTAGTGTAACATCCACAGGCTTTTGTGCTATATACAAAACCTCTGATCTGTAATAGTAAGTAAACACAGCTCTCTGGGATTGATCTCTGTCCCTGAACCTTCCTGGCTAGTGTATCTCTTTACCTATACTGGTAAAAATAGTAAGCTGACTGTAGTCAACAGTCTATTACAGCATTCATTCTCTTCACCTATTGTGTCTTCAACATGGACTGACTGCATTAGACTCCCTGTATTTGCTTTCTTTGTGACTGTGTCTGTGTTGTTGTTTTATTGTATTATAAAAACAAGTTTCTTAAAGGCTACGTAGAAATAGTCTTGCTTTTAGAATAAGCTTTGCTAATGGCTTTTATCTGTCCATTAGTCTATGCAATGAGTGTGAGGCCGTAGTTTTTCATGTAAAATCTATTTTCTGAATGCTTCTGTGTGCTTGCCAAAGCAAACTTCACTATTACTATTGTTCATACCTACAGCTGGGGATTTGAATAAACACTTAAACTTTGGCATGTAACTCATCCCGCACGTTTCTGCTATAGACATGAATGATACAATGTATTAAATCCTGCGGCTTGTTGAGGAGAGATGTGTTATTACTTTTCTAAGCAATCAGACTTGTGATTTTCACCTGGCAGATTATAAAAGTGATTACAAAAAAAAATATATTTTTTTTAAGGAAAGATGTACTTGAAAAGTGGTACTTCTCGCATCTTTTTTCAGAAAAATAAAAATCTAGTTATTCTCTTGCTACTATCAAAGTCTGTTACAGATAGTACATAAAAATATACAAACAAAACTATAATAATTTACTCACCCTCATATTCCAATCACCCTCAACACAATAACTTTTTTTTATTCAGCATAACACAAAAGAAGATTTTTTTTTTAAACAATCGCTCTTTTCCATTCTTTGACAATGAACAATCACTGAAGCTTTCAAGGATGTAAAAGTAGTTGCATCATTTTTAATCATAAAAGTCGCCCAACTGACTTGTGCGCTATATTACAAGTCAGCTTTGTGTGAACAGACCAAAATTTATATTTATAAAATGTGTTATTATAGTTTATATATCTCATGAACTCTCAGGAAGGCACCAAAGAAATATATAACCTATATATATTTCTTTGGTGTCGTCCTGAAAGTTCATGAGAGAAATTATAAAAGTCAGATTTATCAACAAATAGTTCTTTTGAGTCTGATCTTTGAACCATTTGACTCAAAACATGATCCATTTCTTTAGATTCAGCTCACAGACTCAGTCGCAATGGTTTAACAGCTCACTGGTGAGAAAGTGTATAGGTGAACAACACATTTTGGTCTGTTCCTTACACAAAGCTGTCACATGGTTTCAGAAGACATTTTAGACGGCTGTATGGACCACTTTTACAATACCTTCATGGTGCTTAAAAGCTTTAGTTCCAGTTCATTGTAACTGCATGGAAAACAACAACCACTATTTGTCATTTTGTATTTCAAAGTGCCAAGAAGTGTTTGGATTAATCGGAGGATAAGTAAAAGTGACTGAATTTTAGTTTTTGGCTGAACTATTCCTTTCATTTCACCTCTCTGTTAGTCCGGCCAATAAATCAGCTTCTCAGAATTTGATTTCCTCTGTTCTTTTTTTATTTCTCTATTTCTCCTTCAACTTCACATGTTTTTTAAATGCCTTGTTCTGTCACAATCCCCCTCTCTCTCCTCTCCCTTCTCTGTGGCCATCTCTCTTGCTCTTCTCTCCTCTTTCTTCAACTCTGTCTATCCCCATCCCTTTCTTTCCCCATCCCTCCTTCCTCTCTCTCTCTCTCTCTCTCTCTCAGCATGGCCGAACAGACTTTTCATGGGATGGAATCAATGTAAGTGTTGTGAATATCATTCCTCCATTTCTTTCCTTTCGTTATTTTCCTCTGAATCACAGTAGCGGTCTCCTATCTCACACCCCATTCCTCGGTTTGATCCGTCTCTCTTTTGCAGGACTTGTTGGTGTGCTGTAGTAGTTAGACTTTGTTGCGGACATAAATGACAAAAGACTACACTTCCCATCATGCAAATTGACAGAAATTAAGCAGCAGACTGTTGGGAAATGTAGTTTCACAACCTCTAGAAACCACTTTTCTAACTTTCTACCTAACTTCTCTCATCACCTCTTTCCTTTCCATAAATTGCCACCCACACTCAAAATTTTGCATTTCATTTCTGCTCCTGCTCCATTCTTCACCTTTCCTATTTTCTGTCCCATTTTTCTCTCTTCCTTCATTTCAGTTGTCCATGGAGGACACAACCTCAATCCTCCCTCGGCTGAAGAAGCAGAACCCCAACGCCTATGGAATCGGCGCTCTGGCTAAGTCCTCTCTGACAGGTGTGTCAGGTGTGTGTCTGTCCTGTGAAATGGTAAACTGACCCCATGTTGACTCCAAACTGAGTTGGAGCCAACATGGACCCATGTGGGTTACCCTTTTCACCACCCGTTTCCATTTACAACACTCTCCAATGGCTCGTGCCATTGGTGAATTCCAAGATCCAAATAAGAATAGTTTCCAACTATTCTTGTAATCAAAAAAAAAAGTAAGCAATATGCTTCCCACAATGCATTGTCATACGGCTTTTCATTTTATCCTAAGCGGTGGTTGATGGGAGAGGCAGGTTTTTGTATGTAAAGTGCTTAGGAAGTGCGGAGATCAGTCAGTGTGTGACTGTTTCTCAGACTCCTGTATCTGTGTTTTTGTAGTTCTGTTAAGTGCAGTGCAGTCTATATCCTTCTCTGAAAGATCCTTTTCTTCAACTTTAATAATTCATGTTCATCATTTCATTAGGCATTACCTAAGAGCTTAGGAGATTTTAGAATTATCTCTGTATGTTTGCACTAATGCACTGGTAAAAAATATGTATACAGTATAGATTCTGTCCAAATGGCAAAGAGCAATTGATTTTTTTCTCAGTATCTTATATAAAGGCTCCACACAGAATTTACTGCTATTCAAACAGATCATTACAGCCTGGCTTTAGTATATCACAGATGTAGCTTCATTGAATAAGCTGAAACTAATAAAAGAAAATGCAGGAGAAAGTTTAAGGCTATTATTGTGTGTAGATCTTCATTAGTGTGGAAAGAAATCATTCCAGCAAGACAAATTCCCATCCCTTGACACTAAAACTTGGTTATTTATTTTTCCATACCATAACCATCTACATCTCATCATGGAAGTCATTTTCATTTAAATCTTACACATATTTATCACCAACAGAAACATTATAGCACAGCACATGGAGAGGTTGCGTTGGCTGTAGAAATTTAAAACAAAGGATCATTAAAAATGCTTTTCATCATTTTAAACAGACAAGGATTTTATTAGAACCTTACAAATACCTCATTTTAAATGTGAAAATTCTAGACGTGGATTTTTTTTTTTTCTCTAGAAACACCAAGCTCTAAAATATATTTTATGGGTAGAAATTGTGATTAAAAAAACATTTGTAAAAATTCTTATCCTTAATCCTTATTTAGTAAATCCAAGATTACCAAGATTGGTAAAGTCATGTAAATGTATGCACTCTCCAAAAAATTTATTAAAAATAAAATAAAATACAATAAAAAGCTGTAAATGGTACATATAAATGTACTGTATATTAGTACCTCAAGTTAAAAAAGTAACATCACAGTGATGATTTATTGCCTTTTGTTTTTTTTTGATTGTAGGTTATAAAAAGTGTGATCTCCGATGAACATACAGCTCTATACATTTTATGGAATCAAGAAATTCTAATAATTTTATTTACTACTTTTAATTTGCAGAAACTAGGAGATAATAATTTAGGAGAAACTAGGAAACTGTCCATAGATTAAAATAAACTAACATCTACTTTTGCAGGTTATTTTCCATAAAGATGTAGCTACCGTAGTTGATTACTTTTTGCTACATTATGTGAAACATATCTAAGTCATATCAAGGTGATATGGCATACTTTTATATAATTATAAAATCAGTGAAACTAAAACAATCACGACAGACAAACATAGATAATGATGGGCACTTTGCAATTCAGTCTGTAAGAGAATAATATTATAGTACAACCTCTGAGCATGCTAGTCTATTCCCAATTTCCATGTTCCATCCATCCATATACCCCATATAGTATCTGAGCAGGTGACCTCTTACTGTAAAGCTACTTAAATGTCTTCTCTTCTCATTTTTCCCCTCTTTCTCTCCATAATCTAAAAAATGTCCCATCATCCACCTTCTGTCTGTCCATCTACTTCAGGAGTGTCTCGCTCTATGAAGGACAAGGTGACAAAGCCGACAGCGATGGCCCAGGGGCGCGTGGCTCACATGATTGAGTGGCAGAACTGGGGCATGCAGACGGTGGGCGTGGGGGGCAGAGTAACAGGACGCACCTCCAGTCTGCACCTCCAACAAGAGCGCAAGCTGGAGAATGACGCATACAGCGACCTCAGTGACGGAGAGAAGGAGGCTCGCTTCGCCGCAGGTGAGAGACGGTGTTTAATAGATAGAAAAATCTATTCAAAATCTAGTGCTTAGAAATGACTGACGGAAGACCCACAATGTGGAAGTGTAACCTAATGGTTAAACATCTAAATTGTTGTAGATTCAACGCCCCAGTTATCAGACTGAGTAATTTCAGCTGACTGGGAAATTTCCTTTTTTAAACTGTATAAACCAAACTGGCATTATCGTTAAATACAAACACAATAAATCCAAGCAGCACATTGAAAGAGAGAATACATGTTAGGTATGTAGGCTATATGTATGTATAAAATAATTATTCACAAATAATAGGCCTACCAAATTATGACATATTAAGCTTAAAAGGGTAATCCATGCAAAAATGAAAATTCTCTCATTCTTTATTCACCTCATGTCATTCCAAACACTGACTTCCATTGTATATTTTGTCCAATGAGAAAGTCATGGGAACCGAAACATTTGGTTACCAATATGCATGTTCAACAGAAGAAAGAACAACAGGGGTTTGGAATGACGAAGTGTGGGTAACAGATGACAGAATTTTCATATTTTTGACTATCCCTTCTAGGGGTTAATCATAAAGTGAATATATTGCGTGTACTTAATGCTTCTTTTGACATGCTGAACTGTGTTGTGGTTAGCAGTCTGTTGTAGCATCAGGTGTGAGAGATAGCACTATCCACATTAAGTTCATCTGCTGCTGAATGCAGTAAATCAGACTGAATGCCTCATCATACCTTATTTATGACTATGAGAATGCCGGGAATGTGTCTGGGATGTATCTCTTATTCATGAAGCAATCTCATGATGTTTTTCTTGGGTTTAATATAAAGTACCATTCAAAAGTTTTGGGTTGGTATGATTTTTAAATGTTTTTGAAAGACATTTTACTCACCAAGGCTGCATTTATTTTATTTTATTTTTTAAATACAGTAAAAACAGTAATATTGTGAAATATTATCACAATTTAAAATAGCTGTTTTATATTTTAAGTCATTTTAAAAATGTAATTTATTCGTAAAGCTGAATTTTCTTCCAGTTTCCGTTACTTCAGTTTCATGATCCTTCAAAAATCATGCAGCAACACTTTAGTATAGGAGCCAATTCTCATTAACTAGTTGCTTATTAGCATTTCTATTATTAACATATTGGCTGTTTATAACGCACATATTCTGCATGACCATATTCTACATCCCTAATCCTACCCAATACCTAAACTTAAAAACTAACTACCGGTATTAATTGTTTATAAATAGTTTATTGAGGCAAAAGTCGTAGTTAATGGCCAGAATTGGACCTTAAAATAAAGTGTGTGACCAATCATTCTAATATGTCTTTCGGATGAGACGTTAAACCGAGGTCCTGACTCTCTGTGGTCATTAAAAATCCCATGACACTCATCGTAAAGAGTAGGGGTGTAACCCCGGTGTCCTGGCCAATTTCTCTCCACTGGCCCTTGTCAATCATGGCCTCCCAATAATCCCCATCCACTTGATTGGCTCTATCTCTCTCTCCTCTCCACCTGTAGCTGGTGTGTGGTGAGCGCACTGGCGCCGTTGTGCTGTGGCTGCCGTCGCATCATCCAAGTGGATGCTGCACACTGGTGGTGGTTGAAGAGAGACCCCCTCATATGATTGTAAAGCGCTTTGGGTGTATAACAATACACAATAAAAGCGCTATATAAATGCTTCATTCATTCATTCATTCATTCATATGGTGAAGAAACATTTATTATTAATAATAATGTTAAAAACAGTGCTGCTTAATATTTTTGTGGAAACCCTGATACTTTTATTTTACTCAGGATTCTTTGAGGAATATAAACAACATTCATTTAAACAGCATTTATTTAAAATGATTTTTGGTAATAATTTAATGTGTCCTTGTGGAATAAAATATAAATTTTCCAAAAAAATACTGACCCCAAACTTTTGGACAATATAGTATATTTTAATCTATATAAATAAGTATATATGGTCCAAATATAGGTGTTTTTTGTGGTCGAAGGTCAAATGAATATCAGTCACAAACATGCCATAATTAGTGCCCTGTTATATTCAGTAGCTGAATTTTGACATGTTTTTATGGCCAACAATAAACAATCTTATCCTGAATTTTGTCAGGTGTGCTGCAGCAGTTTGCGATCTCTGAGGCGACGCTGCTGGCCTGGAGCTCAATGGACGGCGAGAGCACAAGCTTTGTATCTAATCAGGGGAGCGTAGCCCACCTGAGTGAGGCCAACCAGGAAAGCATCACCAGCCGAGGTACTGAATACATTTCCCAGCATGCACTTGCAAGCTCAGAGAATTACTGTGCTTCTTCCTACTGCGCTTTAGCATGGAAACCTAGCCTAAACTTGGGAATAAAATCAATTTAGCAACAGAACTTTCATGTCACAGTGTGAGCTCTGATGAGTGCTGCAATTATTCAGGCAGCGTGCTGTCATAAACCACAATTAAACACTTTCTTTCAACAACTTAGCCCATCTTTCCATCTCAGCTCAAAGAATATGGGAAGAAGATATGCATGAAATACATGACTAATTCCGTAAGGACTGAAAAATTAGACATTTTCTTTTGTTTTCCTTTTATTTGGTCCTATGCTAAGAGGTTTCTCTAAGAAGAAAGCTTTCCATTGAAAGCCCCCTAGAGTGAGGGTGGGATTGCTATATTGCAGCTGATTTGGAATGCAGTGCACATTGGGTTTTGAATAAATGAATAAATAAAGGTCAGGGACCCATGACTCTCAGGAGAAGGATAACTAATCCACTGAACAGTTCAGTACAGACTCACACGAGAGCTCAGAACAACCAAAGCCATCTGCATGCCAAATGACGACATGTAACAGACAGATAATGTGATAATTATGTTATACGCTAAGGTAGAGGTGTAACAAAACTCTATAGTTTCACAGGCCCGGAAGTTTAGAACAAAAGGCTTTTGTAAATCCAGATGGTAGTTTCTCATCAATATCTGGAACATACACTATATTGCCAAAAGTATTGAGTCGCCCCCTTCTAATGGACAGGTTTGACTACTTTAGTAATTTCTATGAGTACAAATCTTAATGTTAAAGCATATAATGAAATTGTGTGCTTCTAATATTATAGCAACAGTTTGGACAGGACCCTTTTCTATTCTAACATGACAATGCCTCTGTGTATAAGGCAAGGTTCAAAAAGAAAATGATTGATTGAGTCAGTGTGGAAGAACTTGACTGGTCTGCATAAAACCAAGTCCTAATCCCAGTTTAACACCTCTGGTGTGACTGTAAATGCAGACCTTTGAAATAAAAGCATTTATTTGATCAAAAATAGAATGAAAACAGTAACATTATGAAATATTATTACAATTTAAAATAACTGTTTTCTATTTTAATATATTTTAAAATGTTATTTATTCCTATGATGGCATTCCTATGATTACATGAGGCAGTCGTGGCCTAATGAATAGAGCGTCGGACTTGTAACCCGAGGTTGCGGGTTCGAGTCTCGGGTCCAGCAGGAATTGTAGGTGGGGGGAGTGAATGTACAGCACTCTCTCCACCTTCAATACCACGACTGAGGTGAGACCCTTGAGCAAGACACCGAACCCCCAACTGCTTCCTGGGCTCCGCAGCATTGGCTGCCCACTGCTCTGGGTGCGTGTGTTCACTGCTGTGTGTGTGCACTTGGATGGGTTAAATGCAGAGCACAAATTCCGAGTATGGGTCACCATACTTGGCCACACATCACTTCAAAATTAAAAAAAAAAGTCAAAATTACTCTAGTCTTCAGTGTCACATGATCCTTCAGAAATCATTCTGATATGCTGATTGGGTGCTCAAGAAACAATATTCTTACTATTATCAATGTTGAAAACAGTTGTTTAATATTTTGTGGAAACATTTATACATTATATATAAAATATGTATGTGTGTATATATACATATACATACATATACATACATACACACGTGTGGTCAGAATTGTTGGCACCCTTGGTAAATATGATCAAAGAAGGCTGTGGAAATAAATCTGCATTGTTAATCCTTTTGATCTATTATTTTTTTTTAAATCCTAAAAATCTAACCTTTCATTGGAGAAAAAGAATGTAAAATGGGGGGAAATATCATTATGAAATAAATGTTTTTCTCTAATACACTTTGGACACAATTAACGGCACCCTTTTATTCAATACTTTTTGAAACCTCCATTTGCCAGTTTAACAGCTCTACATTTTCTCCTGTAATGCCTGATGAGGTTACAGAACACCTGACAAGAGATCAGAGACCATTCCTTCATCCAGAATCTCTCCAGATCCTTCAGATGCACAGCTCCATGACGGTGCTTCTTCTCTTCAGTTCACCTCACTCATTTTCTACAGGGTTCAGGTCAGAGGACTGGAATGGCCATAGCAGAAGCTTGGTTTTGTGTTCAGTGACCCATTTTTGTGTTGTTTTTGAGGTATGTGTTTGGATTATTGTCCGGTTGGAAGATCCAAACATGGCCCATTATAAGATTTCTAACAGAGTCAGTCAATTGTTGATTTTTTTTTTATCTGTTGGTATTTGATAGAATCCATGATGCCATGTGTCTAAACAAGATGTCCAGGACCTCCAGCAGAAATATAGGCCCACAACATTAAAAATACAGCAGTATATTTCATTGTACACATGGGGTACTTTTTTATCCCTGTGTGCACCAACCCCATCTTGAGTGTTTGCTGCTAAAAAGCAGTTCCAGTCGTGTCTGACAACTGAATATGCTGGAGATTGTCTTTGGTGAAAGCATTTTTTCTTGATTTTTTTTTCTGGTTTTCTGACCACGAAACTCAACCTTTCTCTACAATTCTCCAGCTGTGGTCCTTGAAGAGTCTTTGGCCACTCAAACTCTCCTTCTCACCGTGCATTAGGATGATATAGACACATGTCCTCTTCCAGGCAGATTCATAACATTTTCTGTTGATTGGAAATTCTTAATTATTGCCCTGATGGTGGAAATGGGAATTTTCACTGCTCTAGCTCTTTTCTTAAAGCCACTTCACTAATTTGTGAAGCTCAGTTATCTTTTGCTGCACATCATAAATATATTCTTTGGTTTTTCTCATTGTGATGGATGATTAAGGGAATTTGGCCTTTATTTTCCCTCCTATTTATATTTCTGTGAAACAGGAAGCCATGGCTGGATAATTTCATGTTCATAATCACGCTGGTGTGCTCAAAATTGTGAATATGAATGAGAATATATTTCAGATGTATTTTACTCATAAGAATTTAATTGTGTCCAACATGTATTTGAGAAAAAACATTTATTTCATAATGATATGTCCCCCCATTCTTATTCTTCAATGAAAGCTTAGATTTTTGTGATTTAAAAAAAAAATAAAAGATCAAAAGGATTAATAATGCACATTTATTTTCACAGCCTTCTTTGGTCATATTTACCAAGGGTACCAACAATTCTGACCACGTGTGTATGTACTATATATATATATATATATATACACACACTCCGTACCCACTGTGTAAGTATTCAGACCACCTTAAATTTTTCACTCTGTTATATTGCAGCCATTTGCTAAAATCATTTAAGTTCATTTTTTTTCCTCAATGTACACACAGCACCCCATATTGACAGAAAAACACAGAATTGTTGACATTTTTGCAGATTTATTAAAAAAGAAAAACTGAAATATCACATGGTCCTAAGTATTCAGACCCTTTGCTGTGACACTCATATATTTAACTCGGGTGCTGTCCATTTCTTCTGATCATCCTTGAGATTGTTCTACACCTTCATTTGAGTCCAGCTGTGTTTGATTATACTGATTGGACTTGATTAGGAAAGCCACACACCTGTCTATATAAGACCTTACAGCTCACAGTGCATGTCAGAGCAAATGAGAATCATGAGGTCAAAGGAACTGCCTGAAGAGCTCAGAGACAAAATTGTGGCAAGGCACAGATCTGGCCAAGGTTACAAAAAAATTTCTGCTGCACTTAAGGTTCCTAAGAGCACAGTGGCCTCCATAATCCTTAAATGGAAGACGTTTGGGACGACCAGAACCCTTCCTAGAGCTGGCCGTCTGGCCAAACTGAGCTATCGGGGGAGAAGAGCCTTGGTGAGAGAGGTAAAGAAGAACCCAAAGATCACTGTGGCTGAGCTCCAGAGATGCATTCGGGAGATGGGAGAAAGTTGTAGAAAGTCAACCATCACTGCAGCCCTCCACCAGTCGGGGCTTTATGGCAGAGTGGCCCGACGGAAGCCTCTCCTCAGTGCAAGACACATGAAAGCCCGCATGGAGTTTGCTAAAAAAATACCTGAAGGACTCCAAGATGGTGACAAATAAGATTCTCTGGTCTGATGAGACCAAGATAGAACTTTTTGGCCTTAATTCTAAGCGGTATGTGTGGAGAAAACCAGGCACTGCTCATCACCTGTCCAATACAGTCCCAACAGTGAAGCATGGTGGTGGCAGCATCATGCTGTGGGGGTGTTTTTCAGCTGCAGGGACAGGACGACTGGTTGCAATCGAGGGAAAGATGAATGCGGCCAAGTACAGGGATATCCTGGACGAAAACCTTCTCCAGAGTGCTCAGGACCTCAGACTGGGCTGAAGGTTTACCTTCCAACAAGACAATGACCCTAAGCACACAGCTAAAATAACGAAGGAGTGGCTTCACAACAACTCCGTGACTGTTCTTGAATGGCCCAGCCAGAGCCCTGACTTAAACCCAATTGAGCATCTCTGGAGAGACCTAAAAATGGCTGTCCACCAACGTTTACCATCCAACCTGACAGAACTGGAGAGGATCTGCAAGGAGGAATGGCAGAGGATCCCCAAATCCAGGTGTGAAAAACTTGTTGCATCTTTCCCAAAAAGACTCATGGCTGTATTAAATCAAAAGGGTGCTTCTACTAAATACTGAGCAAAGGGTCTGAATACTTAAGACCATGTGATATTTCAGTTTTCTTTTTTAATAAATCTGCAAAAATGTCAACAATTCTGTGTTTTTCTGTCAATATGGGGTGCTGTGTGTACATTAATGAGGAAAAAAGTGAACTTAAATGATTTTAGCAAATGGCTGCAATATAACAAAGAGTGAAAAATTTAAGGGGGTCTGAATACTTTCCGTACCCACTATATATATATATATATATATATATATATATATACACACACATTTGATCAGTACATATTATAGTAAAAAGTACTGCTATTTGTATTTATGCTTATTAGTTTTATAGTATTGCATAATTCCTCTTGAGTAACCTGTATTGAAATCATTTGTGAGTCAAGTTTGCTTTGCTGTAGAGCACAAATCACAAATTGATGGGGTTTCATTCCAGTAAGGATGCTGTCACAGAGGTTCTATAGAGAGAAAAAGGGCAAGAGAAGAATAAGCTCAGTGGGCAGTCTGTGTACGAGTGAGTGTTGCTATGCTACATTACAAAGCCATTTCCTCCGTAAATAAAGAATCTCATTTCTGCCCTGCCGGAGGGGTGAAAATGAGTGAACACTCATTTTAATTTCACAATGATGGCCATGGGGTATGCTGAGGCAAGAGATTTCACCCACAGAAATAGAATGTGCAGTTATTATTATTCAACATTGTTTTATAATCGGATATAATTTAGAAAATATCTTGCTGTTGCATGCAGATGAGGCTGAAAAGTTACAGCATTTGGCTCAATGAGAAAATAATGGAAATGGAAAAGGCTTTGTTATGATGTGGGTTCAAATATATTAACATCTGCCCATTGTGTTCAATCAAAGCATCATAAAAGTGTTTTTAAGATCTTTGACTGTAACATGCAAGTAAATCTAAAAGCAGTAGTAATAAAAGTAGTAGTAATCATCAGACGACAACTCAGATCAGCACAGGCTGTGTGAAAAAATGATCTAAGATTTCAAACTAGGATAAAATATTCAGAATGTTACCCTTGATGTTTTCATTTGTAATGTTTTCTTTCTTTTTCTCCGTCTCTTCCAGACCAGATGCACCATTCCTCTGCAGAGGTGTGGCCTCACAATTACGTCTCCCAGGGTCTTTACTGCCTTTCTTCCTCTGATGCTTGGGAGCCAATTAGTAATGAACAGTCAGGTGTGGCCTCTCCTGCCACCGGTTCATATGTCATGGCTGGCGGGACTGAGGGAGGATATGACCCAAATGCAGAAGCTCAATTCCTGTCCCAACAGCAGCAGTATCAGAACCAGATCCAGCAGATCCAGCACCTGCATCAGATCCAGCAATACCAGCAGCAACAGCTCCTGCAGTATCAACAACAGCAACAGGTGAGTGAGAAAACTACAACTCCCAGAAGCCTCTGTAACAACAGGTGCATTACAGATGAGTCGGAAAACTACAAATCCCATAAGGCTGTTTCATACTGCGTGCGTAAGCAGTGCATAAGCTGTGCATGTTTATTTCACCACCCACAGGAACAGGCGCAAAAACATGATATGTTCGGATCTATTAATTTATTCAAAAGTGCAATTCAGTGACTTGCACTGAATGAATACACCTCTTCTATATTCAGAATGTTTGTAATTTCTGAATTAAAATTCATTTAGATTTTTTTTATGGGCATGAGGTCAAAAGTTTTAGTGTGACACAACTGTCCTGGTATCATAATAAATAAATAAATAAAATAATTCAGTTCTCGAAAAGAAACCTTTAAGTTGTTTGACATTCTTTTAATGTTTTCTTAGAAAAAAAACCCTACGATAAGGTCCTATAAGTTATTTAGTTAGTTAATTAACAATAAGCAATACACGTTACAGTATTTGAAATCTTTATTAACATTAGTTAATAAAAATAACTGTTTATTGTTGGTTCATATTAGCTCGCATTCATTTAATAATATTAACACCTACAACTTTTAATTTTAATAATTTATTAGTAAATGTTGAAATTAACATTTAGGTCTTTTTCATTGTTAACTAATGTTAACAACCGGAACCTTAATGTAAGGTGTTCTTGAATTTTGTTTTTAAGAACATTCCCAATAATCCTTTTATAATTTATGGCCATTATGAAATTCTCAATTTGGAAACCCAGAAATCACATTATTTTTGTACAGAGCTTTATTATGTTGTAGAAACACTGTCAGTGTGAAAGCAAAATGTGCATCTTCATCGCTTCACATCGGTGTGAAAGTCTCTGCATCATCATCTCCTGTATTAGTAACAGAGGAGTCATAAACTGTATCCTCCATATGCCTCTGCAACAACACTTTATTGGCACATTAACATAAGACTCCCATAAGGCCGTGCTGCAACAGATCTTATTAGTATCAGCAACAGGTAAGTTACAAAACTACCATTTCAATTAGCATCTACTGCAACAACGTCTCTTGCTCTGCTGGCTGCAGGATCATGTTGGTGTTGAACAGCACAGGTCCCAGCGGTCATTTCAACAGCAGCCCCAGGATCAGCAGTGACAGCAGTAAAAACTTAATCAGGTTCCATCATTCAGCCAAGAACCAGAAGCCATTGATCGTTACAGTAATTGAGGTCTCGCTGGAGCAAATGGGGAATCAAACAATACAAATCACATCGGCCATTGCAATTGTAACGCAACAGAGTAAAAAATCACATTCCTAATCTCTGTATAAACCTTTCAAGCTCTGTGATTGTTAAATGATGATATACGCTTCTGTAGAAGGCATCGTTCACTGTGATTTTGGCTTGATGTTTAATTGATTGCCCATTCCATGAAAAATCACGAATAAATCATCTAACGGATTCAGAAAAATCTATTTGAAAATTGGATAAGATAAATAAACTTGTTGGCAAATAGGTTTTAAGTATGACAATTTGTGTACTTTTATCTGATTTTTTTTTTTTTATAAAATAAATTATTCTTAAATAAATGCATTTGTTTTAAATATGTTTAGATATTTAAGATATTTTTTACTTGAAAATAACAAATCTATACAGTAACAATATTTTTAAATGATGATATAGTATAAACACTGTGTATGCATTTCAATAATTTTGTGATAAGCTTTATTGCAAATATATTTTTTATATTTATATTGTCTTAAACTATTGACATGATCATTATAAATACTCATTTCTGATTTCTGATCAATTATAGTTATTGCTTTATGAGATGCTTAGTTCACTCCTTATAATATTTTCAATAAATATGCAGATTTTAAATTATTTTTTCCCCTTTAAATTGAAGTTTGTAATTTTGGGTGCTGTTTGGTTTGGTTAATGTCAATTTTTTTGGAATGAATAAAATGAATGGGGAAAAAGAGGCAGCTGAAAGAATGAAAGTCTCATCTTGCACTCTTTTACTGCAATGGAAACTTGAGCTGTTTTTCTGTCTGTTTGCAGATGTTGGAGCAAAGACTACAGAGTGCCAATCAGTCTTTACAAGCTACTCCCAACAGCACCATCCACAGCCTGCCGCCCCTCACTCACCCCCCATTAGTGGATCTGTGGGGGGCAGCGCAGACAGAGGCCTATCAGGCAGACATGGTGGGCTTCATGGGTATGCCTGTAGCAGTAGATGGAAATCTAACAGCCCCCAAAGAGGAGGCGACGACAGATCACTCACCTTTACTGGAAGCCCAGGAAGAGGAAGAGATCAAAGTGAGTGAAAAAAAAAAATCAATAAAATGTGCAGGGGCCCTTAAATGACACTTAAGCCACACTTAAAAATATCTGAATGTTTTTGCACTAAAATCAAAATATCAAGTGATATCTGCTAGACTTTTTCTCATAACTAACTTCTAGTTATTTGGACATTTCTCTTGACTAACTGGTCCCAGCATCATTTTTAATGTATGTTTGAAGTCAGTTCCCTCAAGTTCACACAGCTGTCATAACAGAGTAACCACAAGTGTAGTTCATCACCTGAGATTCAATAGAATCTCTTCTACTTTAATACAAGTTATAGCGCGCACTAAACATGAATGAACATCAGAAGGTATGTTGAAAAAAATACAGTATAGCTTACCAAAAAGTAACGTCTCATGTAATTGCTCAATCAGTGTTTCAACTGCGGAGAGTCATCAATAAAACAGCTTGTGAACAATATGTGACAACGTTGCATTTACCTCTGGAAAGTTATCCAGTGTTCATAGTTCATATTATAGCAATGTACCAAATGAGATGGCTTCCTGTATAGTACTATCGGTATCGGCAGATATCGTTCTGGATAAACGGCTAACAGTATCGGCTGAGAAATTCAGTATCAATGCATCTCTAATATACAATATATTAGATGAAAACCGTTTACTTTAACTGAAATAATGCACAAAAATAAGTACAAAAATTAAACACTGAAATAAAAATAATGAAAATAGAAATAGGAAAATAATAGAAAAAAGCTAAATAGAAATATTAGAAAACAAATAATGACAAATGCACATTACTTAAACTTAAACCAAAAGTCAAATCAAAACTGAAAAAGAATTCAAAATATGAATAAATACTATAATAGTACTTAATTTAAAATACTACTAAATATTGACTTAATTTTAGTAGTATACTGTATCTATTATTTTTCCATTTAAAACCTAACCTTTTTATGTTTAGTGAAAAGTGTATTTGTCCTTTTATGTTGTTGTTTTCATGTTTTGTTGTGCAGTAAATTTTACACATTGCCTACAGTGGGGAAAAAAATATTTGATCCCCTGCTGATTTTGTACGTTTGTCCACTGACAAAGAAATGATCAGTCTATAATTTTAATGGTAGGTTTATTTGAACAGTGAGAGACAGAATAACAACAAAACAATCCAGAAAAACGCATTTCAAATAAGTATTTGACCCCTTCACAAAACATGACTTAGTACTTGGTGGTTAAACCCTTGTTGGCAATCACAGAGGTCAGACGTTTCTTGTAGTTGGCCACCAGGTTTGCACACATCTCGGGAGGGATTTTGTCCGACTCCTCTTTGCAGATCCTCTTCAAGTCAATAAGGTTTCGAGGCTGACGTTTGGCAACTTGAACCTTCAGCTCCATTCACAGATTTTCTATGGGATTAAGGTCTGGAGACTGGCTAGGCCACTCCAGGACCTTAATGTGCTTCTTCTTGAGTCACTCCTTTGTTGCCTTGGCCGTGTGTTTTGGGTCATTGTCATGCTGGAATACCCATCCATGACCCATTTTCAATGCCCTGGCTGGCTTCAATGCCCTGGCCCTGACGGTACATGGCCCCGTTCATCGTCCCTTTGATGCGGCTCAGTTGTCCTGTCCCCTTAGCAGAAAACCCCCCCCAAAGCATAATGTTTCCACCTCCATGTTTGACTGTGGGGATGGTGTTCTTGGGGTCATAGGCAGCTTTCCTCCTCCTCCAAACACGGCGAGTTGAGTTGATGCCAAAGAGCTGGATTTTGGTCTCATCTGACCACAACACTTTCACCCAGTTCTGCTCTGAATCATTGGCAAACTTCAGATGAGCCTGTACATGTGCTTTCTTGAGCAAGGGGACCTTGCAGGCGCTGCAGGATTTCAGTCCTTCACGGCGTAGTGTGTTACCAATTGTTTTCTTGGTAACTATGGTCTCAGCTGCCTTGAGATCATTGACAAGATCCTCCCGTGTAGTTCTGGGCTGATTCCTCCCCGTTCTCATGATCATTGAAACTCCACGAGGTGAGATCTTGCATGGAGCCCCAGTCCGAGGCAGATTGACAGTTATTTTGTGTTTCTTCCATTTGTGCTTTGTGAGAAGGTGGCAACAGTTGGTGCGATTATTGAATAATTGTGTAGGTCTACAATCTTGTCCCTGACATCCTTGGACAGCTCTTTGGTCTTGGCCATGGCGGAGAGTTTGGAATCTGATTGATTGATTGCTTCTGTAGACTGGTTGTCTTTTATACAGGTAACAAGAGAGCATTCCCTTTAAGAGAGTGCTCCTAATCTCAGCTCTGTACCTGTATAAAAGACACCTGGGAGCCAGAAATCTTGTTGATTGATAGGGGATCAAATACTTATTTCACTCATTAAAATGCAAATCAATTTATAACTTTTTTGAAATGCGTTTTTCTGGATTTTTTGTAGTTATTCTGTCTCTCACTGTTCAAATAAACCTACCATTAAAATTATAGACTGATCATTTCTTTGTCAGTGGGCAAACGTACAAGATCAGCAGGGGATCAAATATTTTTTTCCCCACTGTAAATGTCCAGTCCTTTGGGGGGCAATGTAGATTTTAGATATAATCTATATTGAATCTAAGTGCTGAACAGCTCCACACAGATTTATGATGCTGAGCATCCAATAGAAATGTCAAAATGTCAGCACCAAAATCTCTGGAGAACAGCATCTCGGCAGACAGTTAATATGAGAAAACATTTTTTTTTTTTTTTTGTTGAAAAAAGCTATTTCTGTCAGCAGCTAGAAAAGTATGAATCCTGTCTTAAGTTTTCTGTATCTCCTCTCAATGTTGGAATCAGGTATGAGTCACAGTCAGAATCAGTTCTTACAGCTACAGGGTAACTTTTCCAGTGCTTTAGTCTGTAATATCTGTGCCAATATCACCACCAGGTTTTTCAGACAGGTTTTTCAAACACTCTACCTGGCTGCTATTGGTAAGGCCAGTGGATAATCAAATCAGCGCTGTTTTTGAAGAGTGTGCAACTGCGCATGTGCATAAATGTAAGGGAACCTCGGAGTATGACGTAGGAAAAAACACACGATAAATCAATGAATTAGCAGTTAATGCTTCACCACCTGTGAGTGACGTGAATAATGACAGTCCTATATTGTTGAACCAGTGCGGTTTAAATAATGGAAGTGCGACAATGTTACTACGGTTTCGTCATTACTAGCTAGTTAATATCTCCTACAAGGCATCATACAGCAGTTAAACAGCAACTTACATCGTTGTATTGCAAATGCATTCCTGGTCAGGTCGATTACACTAAACATTTTTGATAGTGCTACAAAGTTTACACATTTCATGAGAAACAACTTATAAATGACTTAACTGAACTACTGCAAGTATCTCTAAAACAACTTTCAGCAGTAGACTGTTTATTTGAGTCCCAAATGTTATTTGTCCCAAAACAAAACCTGTTCAAGTCTCAGACCAGCCACTAAACAAAATTACAAAACAAATGTTTTGAAAGTTGTTTTCTAATTTCCTTTAGTGCCACTGTTGGCACAGAAATTAAACACTGCAGCTGTAAACAGGAAATGACACGTACCCAGTCTTACATCCAGCCTCTTTTCCAGGAGGAAGAGATTAGGCCTACGTTATGTATGGGACCAGAACCAGTGACATTAATTCCATCTCCAGTAACGCAGAGAGAGGAAGTGACCTCAATGGGAGGAAGCAGTCCAGGTCAAGCCCCTGGAGAATTCAGCACAGAGCGCAAGGCGTCTGATGTCTCACCGTCTGTAATTGAAGAGCTTGAGGAAAAAGAGGAGGAGTCTGAATCGCCGCCTGTAGACGTCAAGGCAGCCAACTAAGTGGCCAGCATGAGACTTGAGCTTGTTTTGACATTTCAGTCAGCATAATCAAACAATATCAACTCCTATTTCAGGAATCAAACACCATTGTGATGGAATTCAAGTGACTGCTCGAACCCAAAATGGAAAAGCAGAACTGAAAGTCACTGCACTGCTTATGTGAAAACTATGATTTTTTTTTTTTTTGTAAGCCTTATATTATGGATGTCTGAAAAAGGAAGGCACAGAATGGGAAATCCTTGGGACTGAGAAAGGAGAGAATGAGGAAAACCCAGTTGGAGGTACAGTATGTAATTCAGGACGATGAATATGAAGAACATTCAGTTAAATATGTGCATGCTTTTACAAGGAGTGATGGCACTCGTTACTCAAAATAAAGAAACTATAGTTAATAAACCATAATGATGATAATAATGATTATTTTCTAAAAAAAAAACTAAAAAAATGAAATATATAATTGTAAAATAGACAGTAACACAAGTTTTTTCAACCCATGCCCTTCAGAATTTGTTCCCACACACCATAAGAGATCAAATACACTCAATACAACACAAATTCTGCCTTTTCCTCTTCAGTTTGCACCCTGTATACTTCCAAACACAATCCTTTATATATAAAAAACAAGATTTGGCCGTTTATGACACTGCTGGGAGAAACACTGGTTCAATACAGACTGGTTCAATACAAAGTTTCTGTGCTGTGAAACATAGAAATCAATTAACTGAAACAAAGCACTGCACAATCTACACAGTTCTGTCGGCTGATTATTCAATATGTAAGTATGTATTCAAACCCTCATTAACTCAAGCAAATAGATGTTGTGCGTACCAATCAAAAGTTTAGGGTCGGTAAGATTTTTGAAAGAACCTTCTTTTTTTATCAAGAGTGCATTATTTGAACAAAAATGCAATAAAAAACAGTAATATTACAAAAAATATTATTACAATGTAAAATAACTGTTTTCTATTTTAATATTTTTTTAAATTGTAATATATTCTTATGATGCCAATGCTGAATTTCCAGCAGCCATTACTCCAGTCTTAAGTGTCACATGCTCACATGATTTCTTTAGGAAATCTTATCAACCTTGAAAACAGTTGTGCTGCTTAATATTCTTCTTGAAATGATGATAGATTTCTTTTCAGGATTAACTGATAAATAAAAAGTTCAAAACAGCAGCATTTATTTTAAATAGAAATCTCATAGATATGTCTTCACTGTCACTTTAAATCAAGTAATTGCTTAATAAAATAATTAATTTCTTTCAAAAATCTTACTGACCCCAAACTTTTGAACAGTAGTGTGCATTCACAAATATATACACATACCTGTGATGTTCTCCCATACTGTTATACAAAATTAAAAAGGAAATAACTAAGAAAAAATGAAATTGATTAAATCACCCAACAGCTTTTTTTTTGAACATTCTTAGACTTTATTTTCCACATAATTGGACCCATTTCTATTTATTGTTATTTATTTAATAATTTAATTTAATTAATTTATTTTTTGTAGTAGTAATACAAACTTTTCACGTACACACAGGTATATTTCATACTGGAGTGTAATATAGCGTGCTTCCCTCTGTGTGTTGTTTGGCATGCATGATGTTTGTCAGTGTACTCTGGAGTCCTATACAACACTGTATAGATATTTGCACTGGACCTCAGTACTCTGAGCTGAGCCTGAGACTGACTCTGTGGGATCTGTGTGTTTAGCGACTTGATTGGCTGCTTAAAAGAGAGAAATGTTTAAAAAAAAAAAAAAAAAACTTTTTGCACTTGCATTTGTTGTTGTGTTAAGGACTGCTGCCTTTTAGATCGAAAAGTAACTGTTTTATGAAACAAAAAGACACACTTCTCACTGTACTTGAGTTCTGATCCCAAATTTCTCATTTTTTTAAATCACATTTTTGTTTTTGCTCTGGTTTAGTCAAACATTGGCTTAAGAATGGTTTTGAAATATCTAGATTAATCAAACTCAAGATAAATGATGATTGAGAGGAGATCAAATTACTAAAACAGAAGAAAATTACAGTAAACATTTTTGTTTTGAACAGTCCTGTTGGTGACTCGTACATGTACTTATTGTTACATCTGCAGAACCAGTTCTTGATGATTACTTTATTTTTTATAATAAAGCATGTCATAATTTCGGTTCCAAAATATGTATTCCATTGCCTACAATTCTTTTCACTATATAATAAGGGGAGAATAGAACAGGACCTGGATTCACATACTGTAAATACTGTAAATATCTTGATATCAAGGAAAAATGTCTCCACAGAATGAGAATGTAAATGGATTTGATTTGAGTTGAAAGTGACCTCATGAACATCTCAGGCCATTTGGTATTTTGGAACTGCGGGCGTCTTCCTGTTTGTCATGGTCACTGATTATACAGTAACTATGATGCTACAAACTTTGCGTTGACTGTGTATGTGTTTGTAAATGAACATGAAGCATATGCATCCCAAAGTAGGAGCAGACGTCTGGTTCAGAAACAGAAGTAACTACATCATCCTGCATTGTGATGTCATGCATGATTCACCGAGGATTTAATAAAAAGGACAACGTGTAGACGGTTATTACGACAGTTTGTTTGGAGGACACGTTCACCTTTGACGATTGTGTGTAATACAAACTCGGCGGTGAGATGAAATAGCATTAATAGCTATATGAAGTGTATTGTCTTGAATGAATTTATTTATTGACTGATTATTTATGCAATGTTGGGACAATGTTTATTTTTCTACAGAATTGTGTGCAGTCCCTCCTGGATATGTTGGGGTACATATTATTTCACTGCTGGGCTCTTGAGGAGGCTCTGACAGATTTTTGTGTACAGTATTTGTGTACTTTTTGTCACTGAAAAAAAAATCCAATTTTCTTAAACATCTTCTTGTATGTCATAATGTTTTATATTAGCTTATATAACAATATATAAGTCTACATCATTGCACGTATCAGTCTAACCATAAAACTGAAACATAATTGCTATATTTTTATTCAGTGTCATAAGTTCTTATATTACGTGAAGCATACAGAACTCCAAAAGTTGCTCACATGAAATAATATGTGCCCATTTGTTTATTTAATAATTCTATGGGGAGGGATTTAACTTTGCAGCCTGTATGATATCTCTTTGTTATTTTGAGATAAATGCACCTTTGGTTGTAATGGTATCACTTGGTTTGGTGAGAATATGTCAGACTTTACAATTGATCATTCATCTTCCTCAGTTTTTTTTTATTAATCATGAAGCAAAATGATAGTCAAACATAACGATTTCTTTATCGTCTATCTTTCACGGTAGTATGCGGTTCTGAAATCAGCATGATTCTTTTCCGAAAACTGGTTATATTGTTTTTATTTTATTTTACATGTCTAAAGCATACAAAGAGAATAAATTAGTCTTAATAAACTAACCCATTGTAACCTTAATAAACTAACTGCCAATCACTGAGATATTTCTTGGCTGTATCCATACTAGCCTATATTGGCAGAGAAGACACAAATTACACTGGTAGGTCACGTGATAACGACAAATTATGTATAGTACGTAAAGATTACATTCATACTATACAGAAAATACTTTTGTATTGGTCAAAATAAGTACCTGCTCAAGAGATTGTGTAATTTTTAACGCAGCCCCATCACTCCTCGCGTTTACGAACTTCTGACTTGTAAGCGCAAAAATCATTGTTAACTCGTTAAATTTTATGAACTTGAATTTTATTTGCTCATATTTGTCATATGGAGGCCAGGAAGTTACCTGTAAGTCACCTTCGCAATCCGAAAGGTTTCCCAAAGGGAACGAATTGTGAAAACTTGAAACTGAAGGTACGGTTTATAAATCTCAGAGCACAGATTGGGAACTTGTGGGTACGGTTAATTAGCTAATCAATGGGCAAGATTGGTTAAACCGAACAGTTAAAGAATTTTGTGAGTATGGTTTATTCACCATACAAGGGGAGGGCGAATTGCAAAACTGGCCACGGATTTGTGTTGTTTTTTTCTCATCTCATGATAACTTTAAGCCCATCTTGGCATCGTGCAGATAACTAAAACCGGTGCTACTTTAGTGTATCTTAAACACATTCTCATTTGAGTAAAAAAAGCAACTGGTGCTACCTTGCGTTTCAGTTATCGATTGAATTGAAAATAACCTCAGAGGACTTGAGTTTTACTGTAAAGTTGTTGCAGTGTTAATCTCGACGCTAAACCGATTGTTTATTGTAGTATCGGAACATGAAAACAAGACACCGGTGCTCTGACTGACTCGTATAATATTATTTCTTAGTAGCCTAAGACGTTTTAAAGGAATTATTCACGCACACTTTGTCACCTGAGGGACCTTGTCAATTCAAGAGCACCAACTTCTTTATTTACTCTGTTGTGCCTGTAATTCCACTACCACTTTCTCATGATTTCTGAAAAATGCCTCAAAGATTTTAATCATAATCAACCAATCAAATGAACACAGCAATCACACAAAGCCAGGTCATACTGCTGCAACCAAAGGAGTGATGTCATGCTCTATTTTATTGCTTTTTATGTAAGATAAGGAATATCCGAATGAATAAATAACAAAAAGCCAAATGTATTTCCTTGGATGTAGTTGTTTATCATTTGTGTTTACAGATGAACTGATCTCAAATGGATTTTTTGTACGAGTCTACTGCCATCTTTCACTACAAAACTGTCTGTTGGCATGATGCTGTAACCGGTCCTCTGTTCTACCTCTTTCCTTCTCTCTGTAAACTAGCGTACTTGTCTTTCTCTCCTCCTCTCTTTCCCTTCGTATGTTATCTGTCTATTACTCAAACTCGGTGTTGTCTCCTCTTGGTGGAAGATTCATATTCAGAACAAGTAATACTTTGGATAAGAAACACTTGTGATAAAATTTGTTTATGATAAAGTTGAAATACATGGAGTCAAGCTATACAGGCACATATCTATTCATTTGGGACTGAGTGAGCTGTAAGAGGTGTGATATAAGAAGTGCTCTGTGATACGTATATCTATGCATGCTTTACTGAAGGTTTTAAGACAGTTCTTCCAATGTGCTCTTCCTCTTCCTTCATCGGACTCTCTCACCCATCTCTTTTTCCTGCACGAACAAAACACCTCCCTGACCTTCAAGAATATTGATATTCCTTTATTTGCCCCCAAAATAATGAAGAATAAATGAAGCAAACAAAGCATTATTGCGCACTTTGTGTATTTTTAAGACGTGGCAAAAAAGTCTGCATGCTATTCAGACCATTAAAACACATAAAAATGAATCAGATATTCATCAGTAGTTATAATAATCAAACACAGATTCAATGATAGAGTAATGACTTTGCAGCTTAAATTATGTAGTAAACAAATCAGCATCATAATGAATGTCTATGATTAAATGAATATATCAGGTTCAGCACAAGAGCGATCAACATTGTGACAATTATTTGTGGCACAAAAATTAATTTCACTTTTCTTTAAAAAAAAAAAAATCTAGCTTACAGTGAGGCACTTACAATGGAAGTGAATGGGGTCAATAGATTAATGTTAAAATACACAATGTTTCAATATTATAGCCACAAGATATCGAAAATATTAATGTGAACATGGTTTTAGTTTGAATAAAATCACTTCCTAACCTTTGTGTGTAAAATTATACAAATTCACAACTTTGTTACCATGACATTGTAATGCTATAAACACAAACCCTAAAACGACGATAACAATTATGATTGAAACAGCTTTACAGCTTAAAATATTCACACAGAAGAATTCATGTAAGTGCTTTTATAAAAAATATAATCTTCACTTTTTTATTTTAAATCCAAAAAAACTATATTGATTGATTAACATTGATTTTTGCTTTTTTAAAACAAAGGACAGTTGTTGTTCTAATCAATATTGTCACAAATGTTGATTAAGCCAGTGTTATTTTAGTATTATGTACATACTGTTATAGCATTTATAATCATTGTATTAAATGCTATTATTAGAATAGCATTATATAATGCTACTATTATAGCATTTATAATTATTTTTATTTTAGTTTTAATTTGACTAATTTTAGTAAAAAAGTGTAACACTTTACAACAAGGTTCCATTAGATAACTATATTTAATGCATCAACTAACATTAACTAATGAGCAATACATTTGCTACAATATTTATTAATCTTTGTTTATTTTAGTTAATAAAAATACAACTGTTCATGTTAGCTCAGGTCCATTAAATGACATTAAAAGAAAACTTTTGATTTTAATAAAGTATTAATAAATGTGGCAATTAACATTAACTAATACATTTTTAGATGTATTAAATTTTAACATTTTAGATGTATTTGTCATTGTTAGTTCGTTAATTAATGTTAACAAATGGAACCTTATTGTACAGTGTTACCAAAAAAGTACTGATTTCTAGAATTTTAACTTAATTTGACAAACTTCAAATTTGTATATATTGTTTCAGCTTTATTTCAATTTCCAAATCAATTTAGAATAATTTTAGTTATAGCTAACATTAACACAGAACCGAGTTAAACTTGTATTGAACCTGACATATTGTTTTAAATGTCACATCTATACAATAAAAAAACAACCTAAAAGTCAAAAATATTATTTAGTATGACTGAACTAACCTGACTACATTAGGTTACACCAAGACAAGGGTCAGATCAAATACAAATAGCTTGTTAAGGTAACAAATCTTTCATTTTTACAGATGTAATATCAGGTACAGCAGACAAACACGGAGATCGACTAGCAAAGAAGAAGACATTCAGTGAGATGTGTCAGGCCGACTGTCCATATGTACAAATGTATAGACAACAAGTGGAAAAAAACATCTAGAAAGAAAGAGTACAGAGAGTCCTGTGAGGAGAGTAGAAATCAACCAACAAGTCTGAAGGTGCAGCTCGTGCTGGGCTCAAAGGCGGCACCATAATATGGTTTGCCTCCCCCTGGAGTGCTGAATTTGAGAAAATTACAAACAATGGATCTATAAAGGCTCCTCATCACTCTCTCTATCAGCATCCACCTCTCCATCAGGCACAGAATGAAGAGAGGAGAGAGGGACTGGGGAAGGCAGTTGCTCCTGAGAGGTGCTGATGGTACTTCTGCTGCTGTTGCCTGTGGCTATATCACACTCTTTATCGGCTGTCTGGATACAACTATCAGCGGACTCGTCTTTAGTTTCTCTTTTCACTCCCTCGCCCCACAGCTCTCTGTCCCGCGTGGGAGAGGATGTGACGGAAGGGGAATGAGAAAGCTTTTTGGCCTTGCGTCTCGCGTCTCTGAAACTGGCCAGAGGAGGACGCAGTCGCACTCCGCTACGAGTCGAACCCTCGATTGCTTTCTGGAGCTGGGAGTGAAAAAGAGAGACGAGCAGAATTAATTACTCTAACACTCCAGCATATGATAGGATGTATGCAAAAATACATGTAGACAGACAATATTTACCTCTTTTAGTGCGACCACCCCAACCAGTTTACCAATACTAGTTACATACGCATGACTGAGACCCAGCAGAGAGAACAGGGTGTGAGTCTGAAACAATCAAGCAAACATTATATTCATGCATATATGTGTATATATTAGGGCTGTCGGTTTAACACATAATAAAGATCATTTAATTAATTAGCACATTTAATCAACCCACCCCACTCTGGACCTATATAGGTTATCTGACATTTCATACAGATGATTAGTGATAAATAAGATGCATTGCATGACGCACTTGATAAAATCCAGTTACAATGCACCTGAAATTTAAGATATTGGGGCATTATAATATACAATGAGATATTTGTTTTTTTTGTCTCATATTTATATTATGGTGTTTAGTTTCTGAGTGAATCCGCATCTTGAATGAATCAGGTGAATTAATGATTCAATAGCCCATTCATAAAGAGAGACATTTATTTAATTCCTGAATGAATCAGTTGTTTGAACGAATCGAATGAATGAATGACTCAATGAATTACTCATTAGGATATTTATTAGAGGTCGACCGATATTGGATTTTACCGATACCGATAGCTAGGTTGGACCACACTGGCCGATACCGATTAATCAACCGATAGTTTTTAAAATGGATACTGAACGAAAACTAAAATAGAGCTTTGCTATTTTTAAAAAAGCAGTAACAGTACTGAACCATACTTTGTAAATGAATACAAATTTAGTATTAATATTAATATTATATTGATCATTAAAGTTATTTCATAGTTTACTAATGTTAAAAGAAGAAACCTTAAAATTTAAAAATGAAGCCTATTAGTAATAGTAAATGTTGAAATGAAATGAACACTCTAACAAGGAACATCTTGTTAGATGCTCTTATTGTTAAGTATTACCATTTCATTTCAACAGTCATGCTTAAAGATGGCCATCTTGAAATACCTACACAAGGCCATATTAAAATTACATGCACAGGTTATTGATATTGTATGTGTACTCTCACATTTTATTTGCTGCTATTTTAGAACACTGCATTATTATCTAATCAAAATATAAAATAAATGCAAGTGACACACTATGCAAAAGCGAAGCACTGGGTCTTGGAGAAGTCACAGGTATACACACACACACACACACCGGACGCGTCACGTTCAATTCAAGCAACAGTCCAAAAGGGTTTATTTAATCACCAAACGGACATAAGTTTGCTTCAAGAATGAACTATGTGGCATAAATGAGTTTGAAGTTCGGTGTTTAAAAAAAACAGAGCAAACGGAAAGAGAAAGATCTGTGTTACAGCTCTCTATATGAAGAATACAGACTGTATTAGAGTCACAGAAAGACAAACGTTTTGCTGAAAAATGCACAATACATAATTTATCGCCTAGGGTGAAGTCATTATATTTGTCCCAAATCATTGTTAATGTACATAATGTAATTTAATAGAAAACTATGTGAATGGCGCTCTGTTCCGCGGCAGGATTTTCTGTCGGCTGTATTTAAATGCAGTCTGGAGTTTCCCTCTCTGTGCAGCGCGCAGTGTCACATGCCAAAACAAACAACACGTGCTGTCAGTGATTTCTGCCTCCAGAGGCTGCTCTCATACTGTATAATGATAGCAGACCATTCTCAACCACTCCAGCAACAGATGCAACACGGAAAACTATCGGCATGGATTTTTGCCGATAACCGATAGTTCCGCAAATCAACTATCGGTGCCGATTAATCGGTCTACCTCTAATATTTATTGCCACTTACTGGCAGTTTTAGTTTCTTATTTAGAGTTTTATTTTATAAAAAAATAATTTCCGATTTACATATTACTAAAAACATCAATATCCATTTAAAACCCATTAATCTCATGGCATTATTTATGCAATTATAACTGCAGTGTAAATGCATTCATGCCACCTCCGAGCTGCAATAAATGTCTGTAAATATCACCAATTCAGATGGTATTCAAGTGCTTCTGAAATATATATATAGATAATGTCCATTGCAGCCTAAAAATTAATGTGTAATAACTTCTATGTTGAATCAAATAAAATATTTCTTTCTAAAGCTACTTTTTGCCTATTTGACGCTTTTCACATTTAACACAAAAATTACTTCTCTTTCTGCCAAATTTGATGTGTGATTAATTTACAATTAATTAGATTAATTAATCACCACATTAAATAAAATATCTAAATAAAATGTTATTTTATATTTACATAATTTCTTTATTATTATTATATGAATGCAAATATTTATAAATATAGTAATTATTTTTACATTTTTGTTAAATTTTTTGTGTTTTGTTTTGTTTGGTTCTGGATTATTTTTTGTGTTGTTGTTTTGAAAATCTAATAACAAAAAAAATTGTGTGTTTTGGGGCTCATACGCATAAACTCCTGAATGCAGGATACAATGATGTTGTTTTTATCAAAAAACACATTTCCCTGAGGGCATGAAATAACGAGAGCTTTGGACTGACATTCACATACAGATAAAAGTCCAAATCATGATTCACTTGGAAAAACATAATTCCTCAATATAATACACAGTATTTCATATGCGATCTCAATCGGATTGTGGATTACCTTATGTAAAGATGTTCTCTCCACCAGCTGAAAAGGTGAGGGGTCAACACGGATCTGATCAATGTCAATCGGCTTATCCAGCTCTTCCTCTTCCCAGGCTTTGATCTGAACACCCCAATACAACATAATCAGGGTCAGGATGTCACTGCGAGTGACTGACAGCTCACAGACAGCTTTAAAACTGATGTTCTAATTGTGGCCGTCTGTCTGAACTGCAGTGGAAATAAATCAGTTCATCACCCTACCTCTTCAGGAGTCATGTTTTCAACTACAGGAGGAGCTGCAGGGCTCTACAGAGAGAGGAATGAGAGGTAGACGGAGGGTCAGAAGTAGTACATGAATGTTTCGAGGATAACAGCATAATTCACTAAAAATAACCCCGTCATTTTTCATCTTGTTTAGTGACACCAAATGCCCTACACGGCATGTTTAACGCCACCTGCTGGTGTGAGCTGATCATTTTGGAAAGTGAAAGGAACTGGATTTTAAAATGCAAGAATATAAAAATGTGAGATGTCTCTCTATTCACAGTTAAAATATACAAGCTACGTCATTAAATAGAAATTGTTAAAGAAATATTTTACATGGAAGAACAGAACCAAAAGTTAAAAGCAATTAATTTTACAGTATTTACCAAGACAGATGTTTATTATATGAAATTATGATTAGGACACCAATTAAATATCATAAGTCTATAATTTTAGGCATTTATGTAATTGGATGAGCAGATTCATATTCTATTTTTCCCTTTTTGTTTGCTGCTTTATTATTTTGTATTATTATTATTTTTTATTATATACGTTTTAAGGGAGTAAAAAGTAATAAATAAATAAAAATTGTGTGCACTCTCAGGCTTCTCAGGATCCACATGCTGTCAAATACCATAGACAATTTACAAAATATTTACAATGGATGTCTATGGGGTAAGGCACATAACTTAATAAAATAAAATAAAATATATATTTTACAAAATGAAAGATATAATTATTGTCTGAGATAATTAACAGCATGTCATAGATGATTTCCTGCTTTAAACTCGTGTACTCATGTTAACTCTGCTCATGTCTTCAGACAGTTACACTGTCCTTGTAAGTGACAATAATGCTAAAAGACACACCTCTGGCTCAGTCTGCCCTGATGAGGAAGATGAGGAGAAAAGACGATGAAGAGTCCTCCTCATAGACTGTAGGGCACCTGTTGCATAAATAACACTGGTTCACTATTTAATTGTGACTATTTAAAAGACTTATTTAAAGGGGTCATATGATGCGATTTCTTGTTTTCCTTTTCTTTAGTGTGTTATGTAGCTGTTTGTGCATGTATAAGATCTGCAGTTACAAAGCTCAAAGTCTCCCACAAAAGGATTTATTCTATAAAAAAGAGAAGGCTGATCCAGACACTAAAACGCCTCATTCAAACACACCCCCACATGTCTACGTCACGATGTGGAAATATTTGCGTAATGCCGCCCAAATGTTCACGCAAAGAAAGAAGGCGTGGTTTCAGTAACCATAGTAGTGTTGATGCAGCCGTGTCAGGGAGACGCTGTGTGTTTCTATGCGAAAGCAAAAGCACTTTATTTGGCCTTACGAAAGTGGATGCAATTAGGAATCATTGGTTAAGATTTGTTTACAACAGAACAGCACAACCCAAATGTTCGAATTTGTGCAACGCATTTTATGGACAACAGTTTTGTGAACCTAGGAAGTACAAAGCTTGCTGTGCACAAAGGCTATTTAAAAAAAAAAAAAAAAAAGGGTCAATTCCGACTTTGCTATGACAATCTGGCGCTTCTGACTGTAAGTATGTTTTGTTATTAGTTTAAGTATTTGCTATTGACTGTTCAAATGCAGAGTTTTGTGTAGTGTAGAGTAATGTGTTGTGTATGTGTGTGAGAGAGAGAGAGAGAGAGAGAGAGAGAGACAGGGTCACATCACAGTGAAGTCTTAACCGCGGCTTGTGTGCAAATACATACGAGCATCATCACTGTGCGACCCTGTTCCCCTCTTGGGCTTGAACTGATGGTAAAACTAAGGACATTCTTAACTGTCTTTATATTTACCTTGAAAGCTGAAGCTCGCGATTATGGAAAGGGGCGTTACATTTCCGATGCGCACTTGTGGTGTTCGGCCAATCACAATGCACTGCGTCAGCTGGCCAATCAGAGCAGACTGCACTTGTTGGAAGGAGGGGCTTTGTAGAAAACGACACGTTTGAGAGAGACGGGGCGTAGAGGAACTACAATAATGTACAGTATTTGAAAAATAATGTGTTTTTTGAACATTAAAACATGTCAACATATTCTGTTACACCAAATACACAAAATAATGCTCTTTAAAATAGCATCATATGACCCCTTTAAGTCTATTAAGACTATTTCAGTCTTGATATCACAAACCTCTTCTGGTAAACATTTAGCTGGTATAAATGAGCTTGAACACAAGGTCTGTATGTTGAATTGTTGAATTGATATAGAGTTGGATACCGATCAGCAAGAACATTTGAGAACTTGTTGCCAGGTAACAATAAACATAAACTCACCAGATGTGGTGTGATTAGTGGAGACCTCTGTGGTTTTGGTGGACCCCAGTGGGCCGTTACACTCTTCAGAGACTGTGTTACCCTGTAATCATTTTAGTTACAGCGTAAGATTAGTACACTCCAATTTTAGATTTTCAGAAAAGAACATTTATTTGGCATAAAGCTCTGCTTATTGATGTCAGATCAGAGAACTTAAAATCCACCTCTGAGCAAAAACAAACAGAGAACAAAGAATCTCTTAGGGGTTTTCCTGGGAATAACAGTGTGTGAGGACACTTTTGGAGCTCCTCTCACCTTGTCTCCATTCTCCTCTCCAACCTCCTCATCCACAAAGGCGAATGACTCCCAGTTGACCTGTGACCCCAGGCTGGATACGCCCTCACCTCGGATATAAACCCGCCTCTCGGCTGAGAGCCACCAATCCAAGGCGGCCTGAAGTTCACATCCCTCAATGGAGCCCAATAGAATCATTGACTCTGGGCGTGGCAAAATATTTGACGTTTTTCATCAATTTCGAATCATTACTCACCTACACATTTTAGACAATCCTGTTGAAAAGACCAGCTTAGTTGGTCATCATCAGCATACATTAACTGGCTTACTGGTAGACTAGTTTAACCAAATGAATTTTGCTGATGAACAGCGTGGCTATGGTACAGAAGCTGTGGTCACACTTTATTTTAAGGTCCAATTCTCGCTATTAACAAACCATTAACTACGATTTTTGCCTCAATGAACTCCTAATTTGCTGCTTATTAATAGTTAGTAAGGTAGTTGTTAAGTTTAGGTATTGGGTAGGATTAGGGATGTAGAATATGGCCATGCACGATATGTGCTTTATAAGTACTAATAAACATCTAATATGTTAATAATAGGCATGCTAATAAGCAACTAGTTAATAGTGAGAATTGGTCCGTATACTAACGTGTTACCGAAGCTGTATCTGCCTCAGAGGAAAAAAGTCATTGTAAATTTATACCTCATAATTGCAAACTTTGTTTCCCATAATTGCAATATTATTTCTCACAGTGTGACTTTATATTTTGCAGCACGACTTTATTTGGTAACACTTTAGATTAGGGAACACTATTCACTGTTAACTAGTTGCTTTTTAGCATACATATCACTAGCATATTGGATTTTTATTAGTACTTATAAAACACATATTAATGCATGACCATATTCTAAATCCCTTAACCCTACCCAATACCTGAACATAACTACTATAACAACTACCGTAACTTACTACTGTATGAGTAAGCAGTAATTATGAGTTTATTCAGGGAAACTTAGTTAATAGTGAATGTGTTCTCTAAACTAAAGTGTTACTGTGACATTACATTAACAATTGCGACTGTTTCTCATAATTACTTCACATAATTGCAACTTTATACATCGCAATGTGACTTTTTTAACTCACATTTGAGAGTTTCTCCTAATTGTGATTTTATTTTTTTGCAACTGCAACTTTATATCTGATAATGCGATTTTATATATTTTCTCACAATTGCGATTTCTTTCTCACATTTGCAACTTTATTTCTGATAATGTGAAAATGGGCTTCTATACTATATAATGCAGTATGACTTCATATCTCAGAGTTGCGACTGTTTTCTCATAATTGTGTCTTTATTTCTCTCAATTATTTGCGACTTGCTATCTCACAATTCTTGCAATGTCACTTTAAGCACCCGCTCTGATCTGCACTGCACAGATTCACCTACCCCCCCCCCCTGCAACCCCCCATCCCCCACCATTCTACCTGCGCTTAAAGTCTGTGTAGAGTATGTGAACCGGGTCTTCAGAAAACAGAAATCTAGTAAAGCTTCAGAACCAGACGGTATTTCACCTGCCTGTCTAAAAGTCTGTGCTGACCAACTGGCCCCCATCTTCACACAGATCTTCAACAGATCTCTGGAGCTGTGTGAAGTTCCCTGCTGCTTCAAACGCTCCACCATCATTCCCGTCCCCAAAAAGCCCAAAATCACTGGCCTTAACGACTACAGACCTGTGGCTCTAACGTCTGTGGTCATGAAATCACTTGTAGAGACTGGTCCTAGCCTACCTGAAGGACATCACTGGACCCTTGCTGGATCCTCTTCAGTTTGCCTACAGAGCAAACAGGTCTGTGGATGATGTTGTTAATATGGGACTGAATTACATCCTGCAACACTTTGACATACCTGGGAATTACGCAAGGATCTTATTTGTGGACTTCAGCTCGGCCTTCAATACCATCATGCCTGACCTTCTCTCAGACAAACTGACACAGCTCTCTGTGCCCACCTCCATCTGTCAGTGGATGTCCTGACAGACAGGCAGCAGCTAGTGAGGCTGGGCAAACTCACATCCAGGACTCTCACCATCAGCACTGGCACCCCTCAGGGTTGCATTCTCTTCCTACTGCTCTTCTCCCTCTACACGAATGACTGCACATCTAAAGACCCCTCTGTCAAGCTCCTGAAGTTTGCGGACGACACTACAGTCATCGGCCTCATCAAGGACGGAGACGAGTCTGCTTACAGACAGGAGGTTGAGCAGCTGGCTGTCTGGTGCAGTCACAACAACTTGGAGCTCAACACGCTCAAAACAGTGGAGATGATAGTAGACTTCAGGAGAAACCCCCCTGCTCTCCCCCACTCACCATCATGAACAGCACTGTGACTGCAGTAGAGTCATTCAGGTTCCTGGGCACCACCATCTCCCAGGACCTGAAGTGGGACAATCACATTGACTCTATTGTGAAAAAGGCCAAGCAGAGGCTGTATTTCCTCCGCCAGCTAAGGAAGTTCAACCTGCCACAGGAGCTGCTGAAACAGTTCTACTCTGCCATCATCGAGTCTGTCCTGTGTTCATCTATAACTGTTTGGTTTGGTTCAGCTACCAAAACAGACATCAGAAGACTACAACGGACAGTCAGGACTGCTGAGAGGATTATCAGTGCCCCTCTACCCAACCTCCAAGATCTTTATATCTCCAGAGTGAGGAAAAGGGCTAAGAAAGTCACTCTGGACCCCTCACACCCAGCTCACTCTCTCTTTGAACTGTTGCCCTCTGGCCGGCGCTACAGATCACTGAGCACCAAAACAGCCAGACACAAGAACATTTTTTCCCCCAGGCCATATCCCACCTGAACAACACATAACACAACCCAGTACTGTACATCTGTAAATAAATCATCAAACCTTCATCTGTACATAGGACACATGCACATTCACAGTTCTGTCTATGGACGTTTTTCTTTTCTGTATATTTTTTTTTTTTATTACTGTTGTTATTTATAATTTATTGTCTATTCTCTTCATTATTAGTGTTTTTATTACCTTAATTATATGTTGTCTGCACTATGTTTGTACTTTCTGTACTGGAAGCTCCTAACACCAAGACAAATTCATTGTGTGTGTGTAAACACACTTGGCAATAAAGCTCTTTCTGATTCTGATTCTGATTAAAACTCACAACTGTGACTATTTCACTTAATTCCAAATTTATTTTTCGTAATTGAAACTTTATATCTTACAATGTAACTATATCATAATTGAGAATTTAATTGTGATGCTTTTCTTGGAACTGTGACTTTATTTCTCATAAACTGACTATTTATTATTAGCACAATTACCTTTTTTATTTTTTACTCTGTACTATATCTCGCAGAGTGACTTTATATCTCACAATTACAACATTCTTCAATATGTCAGAATGTGACTTTTTCTTTGTAATTGTGGCTATATTTCTCATAAATTGACTATTTTTTCCCTCACAATTACCACAATTTTTTACTAGATGGATATGGGTTTCCATTCTATGGTGTTCTACCATCTTGAATAGGAAATTCAAGCAGGTCTAAACTGGCCTTTTCAATAGGAAATATAATCTGCAATATGAATACAAAGTGGTTTGTTCACCCAACACAGACCTTTGGAGTCGACGAGCGGGATGGTTTTGAGAGACGTGGACTCCAGGAGATCTCTCAGCTCTCTGTAAGTGGACTGAGGTGACAGAAACTTTATTTTCTTCACCATGATGTCCTCCATAAAGATATTATATTTACTGCCATGCAGAGAAAGGGAGAGACAGATATTTTGTGTCAAAAGACCAAGACAGTTTCTGTGAATTTTTTCATTTCCCTTCTGTGGGACAGAACCATCAAATAAACCTCTAAAGAAGTTATATTATTTGAAGGGAAAAGAGGTCAAAAATACTATCACATATTCAGATCTAATATCACATCTAAAAATACACCAGTCTCTAGAGGTCTGGTAGTGGTACCTGATGTGGCCAATGCAGAGCTCTGGAAGATAGGGCAGTTTTTTGACCTGAATGATGGAGTCATAAAGAGAAGGCTGTAGACCCTGTGCCACCATGTTGGCGAGAATCACAGCCACCATCATGGGCAGGATGTGTGAGATTTGACCCGTTAGTTCGAAACAGATGACTGCTGTTGAAACTGTGTGTGTGACAGCTCCTGTCATGGCTGCTGCCCCTACACACACACACACACAGGGAGAAGCAGGGGGTCAGATGCAGAAATTTGAAAGGGGAAGCATATGAGAAGAATAAATCTGCTACTTTAAGAGTAAAAATGGATTTTAGGGGTGTGAAGGACTAGCTGGAAGGGGAATATCTGCAGACCTATCACTGCATAGCCTCCAGGCAGGATTTGGTACACGATCCCATCAAACAGAATTCCGTTCGGAAACAGCGTGGCCATGATCTCGCCCACCAAACGGCCGAATGCTGCTCCTGCTTGTTTCAGAAACACTATCATATTATCTCAGTCACATTACAATTAAAATTAATATATGAATCTCATTATGTAATTATTTTTACCCTGAAAAGCCTACGGCATCATATTTGCTATGCAAATTTCTAATCTAAGGCCTCTAAATTATTAACGTGATCAAAACTTTGCTGAAAAATCTGTTGCCTTCTGTCATCTGACTGATAGTTTATACATTTTAGCAACTAAAAGCTTTTAGTATAGCTAATTCTAAAAATGTCCACGTAGTGGACTTTTTGATGTGAAATCTTTACAAATTTTAAGGAAGTAAATGCAAGAACACCTTTTATATTGTTAGTAATAATTCAAGATAAACACTTACTAGACTAAAGCTACTTGTACTTCATCCATACATCATTTTTAGAAAATCATTTTAAAATGTGAGTATCAAATATAATACATCTGGCTTTTGAGGAATGATTATTTTTAAATATCTCCCTCATCATTGTATTGTACTGAATTATATGTTTTGCCCCCACAATAAAAAAAACTCCAGAGCTTTAATCATAAAAATAAGCATTTAAATATCATCTTACGAACTTAATTGCTAGGTCTCAGAATGTTGCATGATAAGCTAATAAAATAGAACGACTGACCCAATATAAAAACAGGCATGAAGGCTCCAGAAGGGACCGGCATTGTAGTAGAGACGGCAGACATCCAGAACTAAGTGCACGGGAGACAAAAAGGAAACTGGCATTTACACAGCATACATGATGGAATTTGGTTACAGAAATATTTCTACAACAAACAAGCACCTTCATGACGAAGAAGAGGAGAAGGATGACAAAGACGCTGACTTGTGGGTGGAGCCAGGCTGCAGAGTGACCCAATCCAGGTGGAGCTGGTGAACCCCAGATCTTTGTCCACGTGAAGTTATCAAACAGTGAATTAATGCACTCTCTGGGCATCAGCTGCGTGACAAAAGAGAAACAGAGACTCCACATATAAAAGACTTCCAAAGATGTAGCAGTGAAGGGAAACTGCTTCTGCCTGGTGAGTCTCAAGCAGCTCTTTAATGACAGTGTTATGGTTCAATAAACTAGCTAATCTAAGATACATTTTGTTACAACGAAGCAGCCATATTCAGAAGGTGAAATCCTTCTCTCTTATGGAATGGTGTAGGAACTGGTACGTACTATAGGTAATCTCACAATTTAAAGGTGCAATTTTTTACACACAAAAAAAAATGAAAAGCAATCTATAGAAATATCAGTAATATGATAAATACGCATATGAGATTAATACAAACCAAATAATTCAGTGCATGTTCAAAGGCTGTTTTTAAAGTTTGGTTCATGCAAACAAAAGAAAAGGCTTCTGAACTGGTTAAGTTTCAGTAACACTGCTCTATGGACATCTACTTAAAATGTATGTGTGCAAAATATCCAAGCAAATACACACCTCTCCAGCCATGAACTGGCCGAAGCCTGGAGGAAATGTCAAGGAGGCTATAATTAGTGTCACGACACCAGGGTAAATCAACCGGCTACAACAAACAAACACTCAGATATAATTACCACTGTAATGGTGTATTGTCATAACATTTTGATGTTATTAATGTCACTATCAATTGTCATATTCAATACAAGTGAAATAATAGAACAATAAATTAATTTTAAAATTAAAACTGGTTTAAGAAAAGAGTTTGTGTAAATGGTGACTTGCTGTTTAGTGAGGAATCGTGTAAGCGCCGTCGGTCTCCTCATGATCAGCACAACTTGTCTGTTCAGATAGACAAAGAACGCCCCTAGAAACCCACATGAGATCCTACAAACACACACACACACACACACACACACATTTAGAAACATCACCTAGAGATCAAAAATCGTGACATAGATTTGAAGATGCACATATACATAATTAATAACTACACATACTGTACATGCATGTACATAGACACACACTAACCCACACACCCGATTATTGCAAAAGCTGGCAGTTCCTGAAGGTCAAAGGGGAAATCCATACGAAAGTTTGTACGAAACAGTGCTGTTATCGTAACTGTGAAAAAAACAAACATGTTTTAGTCATATTTAAGCAAAATCACTGTTGTCCTGTATATCAGTGCTGATATTTACAACAACAAAAAGTATGCATGTGTAACATTGCTTTTATACAACAGTTCAATATTAAGTAGATGCAATATTGACACTTTGCCTATTTTTTCATCCAATGCAATAGTTACAAATTAAGATAAAGCACGATGAAATATTGCTGGACTTTAAGTCAATAGTGGTGTCTGGTTACTGAAACAAAATTGCATGGAATGAAATAGTAGAGTGAATAATTCAATGACTCATCTACTGCTGTAACAATATAACCTGCAAAACAAGTCACTGAAAAATCCCAGTCACTGAAAGTCTGTCTGAAACATGCAAACACACAAGCAGACTGACAGAATCTGTGAAAGGTCTCAGTGCTGTTGCACTGTACATCATCACTTTTGGAACATTGCTTGGCTGATCAAAACTGAGGACTGGAAATAAATGTTGTAGAATGTATTTCATTTATAGAGCTCAGTAAGCAGTGGACAGCTTGACATATAGCATGAAATTCATTTATTATTATTTTATCATATCTGTTTGTGTGTGTGCGTCTCACCAGAATCTTTGTTCCACACTGACAGTACTCGGAATATGAAGGCACTGAATGTGGCAGCGAAATATCCTCTCCAGTAATTCCTCACAGCAAAATATGTCGACGTGACCTCAATACTGAACAACACACCTGAGAGATAGAGAGAGCAAGAGTAAAAATAGATAAAAAAGAAAGTTAAATAACAGCAGAGAAAGCAATTTAGAAACAGAACACGAGAGAGCAAGAGAGGTGAATAGTAATAACAAAAACAAACAATAATAATAAAAATTTTATGTTGAAAATAATCATCAATTGATAAATAATTTGATTAATAATAATAATAAAAAAAAATACTGCAAAGGTAATGACTGTTTTCAAACAGATTTCCCCAAACACTCGCCCATCTGCCATTGGTCAATCAAAGAGTTAGCCCTGCCCCAAACTCACTCTATTGGTTGAGACAGTGTTGATGTATTAGGCTGGTCAGTATGCACAAACAAACCACCAAAGTAATAGAATGCAATACATTTAGGTTTCATGAGTAAAATTCCCATTCATTTTCTCCATAGGTTAATTGGGTAACACTTTAGTATAGGGACCAATTCTCACTATTAACTACTTGCTTATTAGCATGCCTATTATTAACATATTGGCTATTTATTAGTACTTATAAAACACATATTCTGCACCACCATATTCTACATCCCACATCCTACCCAATACCTAAACTTAACAACTACCTTACTAACTATTAATAAGCAGCAAATTAGGAGTTTATTGAGGCAAAAGTCATCGTTAATGGTTTGTTAATGGCGAGAATTGTACCTTTTGTTGAAGCTATCAGTCCGCACTATTTCAGCTTATTTCTTAGATAACTTTAATGGTGTTATTCCTGATGAAAAACAATGCTGCCCATGATTCTGTAGAGAAATCCGACAAGCAAATATAAAACAAAAAAAAAAAACACTTCTGGAACCAAGGCTGCAAAAAAAGTGCATAATATGAGTAATAATTGAGAAAAGAGTGATTATATTATCTAAGGAATAATTGATGACGGGCCGTTGAATTATTAGAAAATAACGCACACCCGAGGTGGTAATGCGGCCTCAGTGCATTATTAATTCAATGGACCAGAATCATTATGCTTATAATATGGTTACCACATCTCAAATATTGTTCAGATGTTGTTTTTAAAGACATTCGTAATGTTTTTGTCCTTAAAACACTCTTGTGTGTAGGATTAATTTCTTACGCATCTCATCCAACACCTCCGTTGCTAATTACAAAACGTCATTTTAGATCTAGTAAGGAGATTTGAGCCATTGATAGCAGAATAATGCAGTTAATAATGAAGTTATTAGACAAACAGAGAGAGAAAAACAGAGAGATCAAGCATGTGTGAATCACCCGAGTCTGTGCGTCTCTCAAAAGTGTTCACAGCAGCGTCTCTACTAATAGCGAAACTGTAAGTTTGTTTGTTTCAAGAACAGCTCCGTATTACCTCGCTTGTGAGAAATGACACTCAGATTAAGTTATTGAGCTATTTTACTGATAAAATCGTCAGAGGAGCACTGACAACACGTTTCTGTGCACGTGCATGTTTCCGTGTGAGTCCTTACAGAATACTGTATGTGTGCGTTTGTATGGGAGAGAGCGGGAGAAATGTGCTGTCCGTACATAATTAAACATAACTTTGTAGCAAATAATCAGTCATTTTTATCCCATTAGTTGCTATATTTATGTGCTTGGGCAGTCTTGTTGTGGGTTTTGGTTCTTTTGCTGTTGTAAGGAACTTTGAAATAACTGAACTCGTTTGGTGAAGTGATATGGACACGTAATGTGGTCAACACCTGTCTGGGACTACATGTCATGCGTTTCCCTGAAAATAATCGCACACCATAGAACGTTCGTCAACCAATCAGATTCAAGCACTCAATAGCCCCATAGCATAAAATAGTAGAGAGTGATATTACTGTAAAAGTGTACACTTTTTACACTTGAATTAACCTACCAGTGGCTTAGTTCTTTTTTAGATATTAAGAAAGTATTTGATCTTAAAAAAATACTCAATGAGAGAGTTATGCAAGCTTCACACACAAACACTTTTTAAAATCCACATGCGCTCTCTAAAAGTACTTCAAATGTTCTGGCACACTCTTTATCACGCTCTCCTCTGAGTATACACACTCTTTAAGACACATAAAACATGCACAGCATATGAATTTATAACACACGGGTGCTTTTAACTGTGAAGTGTTGATGAGCTTAATTATTCAACAGGCATCAAGCTGAAAAAGAAGGAAGAGGAACTGAAAACAACGGGGATAGAAAGAAGGGGAGATTTTTACCTCCAAGGGGAGTCCCAAAACAGCAGCCCACCCCAACAGCACATCCTACTGTCAGTATGTCTGTGTAACCATAGGCGTTCTACTGACACCAAGACAGAAGAGAGAAAGAGAGAGAGAGGGAGTTTGAGGTGAAGGCAGAAAAGAAGAATGAGAGTGTTAGAGGGGAGGGAGATGAAGGGATGTAAAAAGAAGAATAGATTAGGAATGTCAGCGGGTACATTGCGTGGGAGGAAGAGAGAAGTAAACATGAAAGAAATAAGAAGAAAGAGTAGAGACGAATGAAAGGAGAAATAAAGGGAATGATGGATAAAGAGCAAAGGAAAAACAAAAGGATTGTGTGAATACAGAATTGTGTGGATTCGTTCAATGCGGCAAAGAAAGGCAAACCAAAGATTTACACACATACCAACTAAGCATAAACACACTAAAAAAAGAGAAAGGAGATGAGAGGGATGAACATCATGTTTTAAACTAATATACAGAGTGCATATATACATAATACAAAGCAATGCATGCTGGGTAAAAGTGGGCGTGACTTGCCTCCCACTGGGGCAGCGAAACAGGTGGCCACTCCCACCGCACAGGCACACACCAGCAGATCCTGAACATGGGCACTATTCTGGGTAATTTGGGTGGGGTTAAAATAACAGCATCAGGACACACACATCCAAGACACATGCCAAAAAATACCATCACTATTAATACAGACAGACAAAAATAATGAGGTGTTGGGGAGGGACAATGAGACAGGGACAAAAAGAGAATACAGGGAATGAGAGGAGAGAAATATGCAATTAGTATGACTAGCGTTTATTTCAATTCATAAACATTAGACACGCAGACAAATTGTAATATTAAACCGAGTATAGCATTCAAAAGCAGTTCATCATAATCCTTAACTGTTGATCATCGGTTTTGGCATCTGTCTACTCATAAAATAACTCGTGATGGCTGTGGTGTGGAGTGGGAATTTATATGCCAATGAGAAGTAACTTGATCCTAGATCAACAATTAAGGTCAGCAGCTTCTGAAGAGTAACTCACACGCTCGTGCACACACACACACACACACACACACACACACACACACACAGGCAAACAAGCTCACAGGGGCTGGTTTTTACCTCATACACACCGGTGAAGATGGACATGACCTTGCTCAGCACTGCCGCACATATACTGGCAATATGCACAAAAGGACCCTGAGGATTTAATGGAGGTTATGAATCAATAAAACTGCAACAGATGAACAATCTATGAGGAGAGTTTATGTAACAAAATTAATTTCTCTGAATCCAACAAAGAGCCGCAATTAGTGATGCAACCAGTTAGCAAAATAACTGAACTAATGAATGAACAGAAGAATATGAGAACAAGAGAATGGGGATGTATGGATGCACAGACCAGTTTGATAGATAGATAGATAGACTTTAATAAAAAATTGCACATTTATATATATAACAATATAAAATATCAAAACGTAGCAGAGGTTCACCTCCTTCCCGATGGGCATCCCACTGCCCAGCCCAGCCGTTAGACCGATGACTTTAGCCACAAACGCCTTGAGCGTCAGATACTCCTTCAACACCACACCTCTGAGGATGGTCTTGAGTTCAGGGATCCCGGAGCCTGAGGGACAGAGAAAAGATTTTCAAGAGAGAGGGAGCGATGCGCATGAAATTAATCCATAAAACATAAACACAATTTCACACAGAGTGTAGATCTTGTCACCCTGATTATAAAAGATGAAAAAAGATTTGGCGTGTATCCTCTAGTCTGACGTGGAGCACATGAGAAACTATCAAAACAATTGTGGTGAGGAGAGGTGAGAGAAAGAAAGAGAAAACGAGACCGTGATGATCACATCTTGAAAAGAGGGCAGGAAGATTTGAAGTGTTGTGGGTGGTTGAGGTGGATTGAGGACAAAAACGAGACAAAAATGTAATATAAAGCATAATAGCTGAGTACAGATGACAGAACAGAGGGACACAAAAATGATTTGTGACATTGTGAGCAGATAACCAGAATAGAGATGAGAATACAAGGGTAAAGAACAGAGGACAAACAGAAATAATACAGGGTAATAAAAGCAGGAATGAGAGGACGATGAGATACACAAACCTATAGCTTGTGGAGAGACCAGATGACAGAAGAGGGATGCAAACACGATGAGGATGATGGGATATGAGACCCAGGCCAGATACTGCAGAGCCACATTCCCCTTCAGCTCTCCGTACATCCACTTATATGCTGACAGAGAAAAACAGAAAGGTTGAGAAAAGATTCACTGTAGGACTTTTTTTATTTGCTCATATCTATGATACAACACATCAAATTGGGTGTTGATTAAATTTAATGAATTATACTTACTGTAAAAAATTGTACAATATTTAGGTTTAATTAAGGCACAAATGTGTACCTTTGAGAGTACTTCTTTAGTGACTATGCGATGTATCCTTAAAGATACAATTCTTGCTATTTTCTTCTGACAGTTTTTAATGCATATACTGCATATGTAACAATTATTATAAAGTTTGACTTGTATAACTGATTGTTCTTATTATTCCTGATTATTTGGAGCCTACCACAATTATGTGTATTATGGTATAAGTATGGTGAATGCATTAAAAATACATTTATTTCATTTTGGCATTACAATTGGCAAGAGAATTGTCCTTATGAGATAGCTCTGTCTCTGTTCCCAGTATCAGCAGTTGGCTCTCTGATGTGATGTCCTCCCTTCAGCTCCAAAGAATAGGTTTTCTCAGAATTGGCAGTCACACTAAATCAGAGACGCTCACAGCAAGTTGACCAGCAATGAGCTTTGATTTGGGCCACCACGTCATATTACAAGTGGGGGACTTGTTTTTAGCATTTAAATGTAGAGAATACAAGTGAACTTGATTAAAAGAAAACCTTTCAAAGGGATCATTCACCCTGAAATGAAAACTGTCATTGTTTAGTCATCCTGGAATATGATGCTTATGCTTATTAATAGTTAGTGAGGTAGATGTTACATTTAGGTATGGGGCAGGATTAAGGTATCTAGAATATGGTCTTGCAGAATAAGGCATGTGCTTTATAAGTACTAATAAACAGTCAATTTGGTAGTAGGGGTGTGCGATATATATCGTCTGCGATAATATCGTAATTGTTGTTTTAACGATGTGCAATTTGACAATATCGAGTATTTTGCAAAAACCAAACAAAACACCTACGGAGTGCACGCTTACATTAGCCTGCGTGGTGATGAAGCGGGTTAAACAGTTCACGAGCGCATTTAGAGTGTTCTTTCAATGCATGATTCAGTCTATTAAAATGCATTAAGAATGATCACAAAATTCAAGATATGGGGGCAGAAAATGTAACGTTATATATTTACGTTTCATGCCGTTTTTTCTTCAAAAATAAGCATGATTACAAATGTGATATTGATTTTATACAACAGTTCAATAAACAATAAGTTAATATTAAGACTTACGTTTTAGAGACCACATTGTCTGTTTTTACTTCATTTCGCTGACAAAAAAAAATAAAATCCAAACAGCTACAGCACTGTTTTGCATCTCTGAGCAACATGACAGTGCTTCGTTCATGAATGAATCAACCGTTAAATGATTCGGTTCAGTCGCAATGACTCATTTATTACCAGTGACTTTCTGCCACCTACTGGTGGTTTTAATTTCACATTTAAAGTCTATTTTCATTTTTTTAATAATTTTAAAAATATCAGTATTCAATGTTTAAAATGTCAAAACATTATGCATTTCTAACTGGTTAAAGCACCCCATGTCCCTCTGAGCTGCATTAAACCGTGTGTAAATACATCTAAATGCCACTTCAGATGTAACTTCTGCAAAGATTAATTTTGTTGATACTGGTTTCATTTGTTTGGTAACAGCCTAAATGTGTATTATCTTAATTGACTGATTAAATGTAACAATTTGACTCAAAAGATGTACACTTTTAGAAAAAAATTACTTTATTAAAGGTAAAAATCAATTTAAACTTAAATGAAAAGATTAATTACTCACTGATGTGAACTGACCACACAGAATATGAATCCACGGTAGTCAGATATCAGCACAATAACACACTCTGCAAAATATCGTCTAATTATCTTTATCGAAAAAATCCCAAAAAATATTGAGATATCATTTTTTTTCAATATCGCACACCCCTATTTGGTAGTAATATGCATGTTAAATAAGCAGCTAGTGAATAGTGAGAATTGGTCCCTGAACTAAAGTGTTGTCATGGAAAAAAATACTATGGAAGTCATTGGCTCCCACGAACTGTTTAGTTACCCACATTTTTCAAAATATCTACTCTTGTGTTAAGCAGAAGAAAGAAACTTGTACAAGTTTGGAACAACTTGAATTTTCATTTTTGGGTGAACTATGCCTTTAATATAATAAAGTTATATGTCTGATATATACAGACATATATAGACAAGGTTTTTTACATTCAGTTTTATCTGATATGTTTCATAAACAGATGTTATTACTCTTTTTTTTCCATTTGTGATGCTATGTTGTTTGAAAATGAGAAAAATATTAAATACACATTAATTATATAAATTTGATTACATTTTAAAAAATCATTTTAATTCTAAAACTTAGTCCAAATTCTATTCCTGGCTGCTGTTCAGTATTTCCACCTTTGCTAAAAAGAATAATATTAGAAACAGCTACTGTGTATACCACTGCACAGATGCCACCATCCATAGAAGCCAACTATTAATATCAGTTTACATATCAGAGAATATACAGTATAATTATTTTCAAACGTTTGGGGTTAGTAACACTTTTTTTATGTTTTTGAAAGAAGTCTCACCCTGGCTGCATTTATTAGAAAAAAAAATGCAGTAAAAACTGTAATATTGTGAAATTTCATTACAATATGAAATATATTTTTAAAATATAATTAATTCCAGTGATGATAAAGCTAAATTTTTTGCAAAACCATACTACATTTCTATCAGGATTCTTTGATGAATAGAGTTTAAAAATGTTACAAAAAGTATTTTGTAACATTATAAATGTCGGTAACACTTAAAGGGTTAGTTCACCCAAAAATGAAAATTCTGTCATTAATTACTCACCCTCATGTCGTTCCAAACCCGTAAAACCTTCGTTCATATTTGGAACACAAATTAAAGGGTTACTCATTTACATTTACATTTAGTCATTTAGCAGACGCTTTTATCCAAAGCGTCTTACGAATGAGGACAATAGAAGCAATCAAAACCAACAAAAGAGCAACAACATGCAAGTGCTATGACAAGTCTTGGTTAGCCTAACACAGTACACGTAGCAAGGTTTTTTTTTTTAAGAAACAAGTAGATAGAATAGAAAAAAGAAAGCTAGTGTAGTTTTTCAATAAAAGCTAGCAGTTACAGAATAAATATGCAATTGATAGAGGGTCAAGTGTGTGTTTTTTTTTTTTTTTATATATATATAAAAAGAAGACAGATAGATAAAATAGAATTAGAATAGAGAGTGCTAGAGTTAGAGGGTCAAATAAAGATGGAAGAGATGTGTTTTAGCCGTTTCTTGAAGATGGCTAAGGACTCAGCTGCTCAGATTGAGTTGGGCAGGTCATTCCACCAGGAGGGAACAGTTAATGAAAAAGTCAGTGAAAGTGATTTTGTGCCTCTTTGGGATGGCACAATAATGCGTCGTTCACTTGCAGAACGCAAGCTTCTAGAGGGCACATAGGTCTGAAGTACTGAATTTAGGTAAAGGGGTGCAGAGCCAGTGGTGGTTTTGTAGGCAAACATTAATGCCTTGAATTTTATGCGAACAGCTATTGGTAGCCAGTGCAAATTGATGAACAGAGGTGTGACGTGCATTCTTTTCGGCTCATTAAAGATTAATCTTGCAGCGGCAGTTTGGATTAATTGTAGAGGTTTGATGGAACTGACTGGAAGACCTGCCAAGAGAGCATAGTAATAGTCCAGCCTGGACAGAACAAGAGCTTGAACAAGGAGTTGTGTCGCATGTTCCGAAAGAAAGGGCCTGTAGGAGCCAAATGTAATTTTTAACCACTAGATGGCGGTGTTGAATGGGAGGAGTTGGTGTATGTCATATGACATTTAAACCCTCATGGTTGTGTGTGTGGGGAGGGTAACAGGTGGCGGGAATACATGGTTCTTACCATATCTTAAGAGCCATTGAACCATGAATCCACGTTTATTGTAAGCTCCATTTCTGTCATTAAATGAACAAAGCAAGAAACTGATTTTTGGCCATGGACAATGACTTTATTCCCAACTTATGAGTGAAGAACGTCTTACCACTTGTTCCTGGGTGGTTAGAAAGCCACCACACAAGGCCTGATCTTCCTAATGTTGTATAAAGCAAATCTGCAGGACCGTGCAGTTTTAGAAATGTGGTCTGAGAAATTCAGCTTATCATCAATCACAACTCCAAGGTTTCTGGAAAGTTTCAAGGACATCGGTAAAATAGTCCATGTGACATCAGGGGTTCAACCACAATTTTACGAAGCTACAAGAATACTCCAAGTTACATTCTCTGCCATAACCAAGAGTACCACAACGCATGCGCATGATGCTGCTGACGTATGGTAACTTGGAGGAGAAGAATTGTTGAATAAAGTCATTATTTTTGTTTTCTTCTGCGCACAAAAAGTATCCTCGTAGCTTCGCAAAATTACGGTTAAACCACTGATGTCACATTAACTATTTTATTGATGCCCTTGCTACGTTTCTGGACCTGGGAATATTTCAGTTACATTGCTATCTATGGAGGGTCAGAAAGCTCTCGGATTTCATCAAAAATATCTTAATTTGTGCTCCGAAGATGAACGAAGGTCTTATGGGCTCGGAACGACATGAGGGTGAGCAATTAATTCCAGAATTTTCATTTTTGGGTGAACTATCCCTTTAATAAGGTTTGAATTGTTGACATTATTTCAATAGTACTAGACATTAGTACTTCTAAAGCATTTATCTTAATGTTAATTTAAATATTTACCAACACATATTAAAATCAAAAGTTGCATCTGCTAATATTCTTTAATTGACCTAAGTTACCATGAACGAATGCTCATTGTTAGTCAGTGCGCTAACTAACAGTAACTAATGGGACCCTATTATAAAGTGTTGTCTAAATAGTAGAATTTAAGGCCACAACTATTTCACAATACAACAGAGCATCTCATACCTTTTTGCTTAAATATATACAGGCTTTAAGTGTCACCAACTCTACCATCTACCTTGTAGGCTCTTGGCACTGGCATAGTCCATGCTCCAGCTAACCAGAGCCATAGTGAGACCTAAAAGAATCAGGAAGATCCAGTCCTCGCCCAACTTTGTCACAATATACCTCTGGATCCGGGCCAGGCAGTCTGCAATGCAAACACATTCTAACGGCTATTCACTTTAGACCAGTGCACTTGATTTCTAAGTAAACAGAATGGGTTTTCATTAGCCACTCACCCTGGCATTTGGAATAGGGGCGTGGCTTCTTTCTAGAGGAGGAGGGGCTTAAACCTGGTGCCATGGGCCCCGCATCCAGGCTGGCATGATGTGCTCGGCCGTGGCCTCTCCTGGTTGCCTTGGCATTGGCGGCATGCCTCTTCCATTGCCTTTCAGTCAGCCGACGTGTGGCCTCCTGTCTGGCAATATTACCCAGCTGCTCTCGATATTCCCCATACAGCTGAAAAAGACAGAATGCAGGTTTCTACCAGGAACAGAAATGACCACATGACACCCGCATTGACCAGCAGAGTGAAGAAAATCAATGGAAGGAAAATCTGCAGTGAACAAAGCAAATATGGGGAAAAAGTCACTCTTGATGATGTGGAAAACTGCAACTTAATGGTAGAAAATCCTTTGATTTCACAACTCTCAGAGTGCACACTGGTTCAGTGTGATTGTGTGCATGTGAATACTTGTGGAAGTAGGAACGTGAAGGGAATCAATGTAAGTGTGTGTGGTGGTGAGTAACAGTCATTTATATATGTCAGACAGAAATAGTCATGCTGTCTAACAGGGCAGAATGGAAACAGCACTCCCCCGAGATACTCTCAATCATACAAACAGTACATGCACATGCACAAGATTCAGCCGAAAATGTAGTACTCAAAGTTCCAACTATATTGCATCAACTTAAAAAAGCCAAACACCCCAAAAGAAAGAAAGAACAGATTAAGGTCGCCATGAATTGGAAATTGCAACCGTCTTATCTTCTCTATTGTGATTTATATCTGAGCGGCTTATTTGATGGCAAAACAACATGGGGCGGTACTTGATTTAGTCCATCGGGATTTGCTTAGATCGTGGGGATCGATTAGAAGTAGGCGCTGCAAACTAAATGGAGGCCATAAAAATAAGAATCATCAATTTTGATTTCTTGGTGAGCTACATGAATACACAAATGCAAAAATATTGGGCTGTCCATCAGGATAGACCACACACTGGATTTTGGACAGTAAAGGAGGAAGTGATCCACCAAGACATTCTTCACCTTCCTTCCATTACACCCAATACACATGCCTACATACATACATTCCTGAGCCACACAGACCCCACATGGTGCGAGACTGGAGGGATCAGATTCAGCCCCCTCATGCCCACTCAAAAACAAGAAATGATCAATATACACTGACCAAAATTATAAACGCAACACTTTTGTTTTTGCCCCCATTTTTCATTAGCTGAACTCAAAGATCCAAGACTTTTTCTATGTACACAAAAGGCCTATTTCTCTCAAATATTGTTCACAAATCTGTCTAAATCTGTGTTAGTGAGAACTTCTCCTTTGCCGAGACAATCCATCCACCTCACAGGTGTGGCATATCAAGATGCTGAGTAGACAGCATGATTATTGCACAGGTGTGACTTGGTTGTGGTTGTGGCTGGCCACAATAAAAGGCCACTCTAAAATGTGCAGTTTTATCACACAGCACAATGCCTCAGATGTTGCAAGTTTTGAGGGAGCGTGCAATTGGCATGCTGACTGCAGGAATGTCCACCAGAGTTGTTGCCCGTGAATTGAATGTTAATTTCTCTACCGTAAGCCGTCTCTACCATAAGCCGGTTTGCATAACCAAAGAATTTCTGTACAAACTGTCAGAAACCGTCACAGGGAAGCTCATCTGCATGCTCGTCGTCCTCATCGGGGTCTCGATCTGACTGAAGTTCGTCATCATAACCGACTTGAGTGGGCAAATGCTCACATCCGATGGCGTCTGGCACTTTGGAGAGGTGTTCTCTTCACGGATGAATCCCGGTTTTCACTGTACAGGGCAGATGGCAGACAGCGTGTATGGCTTCGTGTGGGTGAGCGGTTTGCTGATGTCAACGTTGTGGATCGAGTGGCCCATGGTGGCGGTGGGGTTATGGTGTGGGCAGGCATATGTTATGGACAACGAACACAGGTGCATTTTATTGATGGCATTTTGAATGCACAGAGATACCATGACGAGATCCTGAGGCCCATTGTTGTGCCATTCATCCACGACCATCACCTCATGTTGCAGCATGATAATGCACGGCCCCATGTTGCAAGGATCTGTACACAATTCCTGCAAGCTGAAAACATCCCAGTTCTTGCATGGCCAGCATACTCACCGGACATGTCATCCATTGAGCATGTTTGGGATGCTCTGGATCGGCATATACGACAGCGTGTTTCAGTTCCTGCCAATATCCAGCAACTCCGCACAGCCATTGAAGAGGAGTGGACCAACATTTCACTGGCCACAATCAACAACCTGATCAACTCTATGCGAAGGAGATGTGTTGCACTGCGTGAGGCAAATGGTGGTCACACCAGATACTGACTGGTTTTCGGACCCCCCCTGACCCCCCCAATACAGTAAAACTGCACATTTTAGAGTGGCCTTTTATTGTGGCCAGCCTAAGGCACACCTGTGCAATAATCATGCTGTCTAATCAGCATCTTGATATGCCACACCTGTGAGGTGGATGGATTGTCTCGGCAAAGGAGAAGTGCTCACTAACACAGATTTAGACAGATTTGTGAACAATATTTGAGAGAAATAGGCCTTTTGTGTACATAGAAAAAGTCTTAGATCTTTGAGTTCAGCTCATGAAAAATGGGGGCAAAAACAAAAGTGTTGCGTTTATAATTTTGTTCAGTGTATGTATACACAACTCAAAATACTTGAGTATTTATTTAAAACAATTGAAATAAATTATAAATTATATCTAAAAAATGTGCATGCATAAATAAACAACTAAAATAAATAAGAAATATATATATATATTTGGGGGCATTTATCTTATCACAAATTATTTTTCCCAACAAAGTACATAAACAGCTGTGTTTTTGGTAGCTTTAAACATAAAAAAAAAATTCAATACAGAACTCAATCAACCAAAACATTATAGTATCATTCAGACCTGATGAGTGAGAATACCAATAAATTAAAACATTTAAAGCATTGCAGTACGAGCAGTGTGCTACGTTACTTCAAATGAAAATCTACTTTAGGTTTGTTTTCCAAATGCAGAGTCCAATAACAATTTTTGAACTTTTTGGAAGTTCATATTAAATTATAATCCAGAATTGATATCCATTTCAACATAGCTAATTAGCATAAAGTTATTCTCTTTCACTAATAATTGTCATTTTTTAATTAATTTATTCATGAACAATTATTATACAGTAGATTTGTTAATTACTTCTTAATGATTGCATTTAGAATTAATTTAGAGTTTATTAATAAGAATGAAAGTGAACAAGAATGCTGAATTCTATGGCATGCATTCATAATAGAGACAAACCCACCTCATGTGTAGCTGCAGTCTTGATCATACTGTATACAGATTTTACATCAGAGCATCTTCCACAGAGCATCTCATACTATGAGACATCCAGCTATACAACAGTATTTATACACTGCATTTGAATATTGGCGCGCACACACACACACACTATCGAATACCCTCGAATGACCAATTTAACAAAAACCCTGAGAATAAGGAGACTTTCAGTTTTTTAATTATTTTCTCATCCATCAAGTTATCATGATAAGATAGCAGAGTTTGTGTCAGATAGAGAGAAGACCCAAGGTTGTTTCTATCATTGTCTCTTCAATTTTCTGAAGTCAGTACACTGATTCAGGTTGACAGCGTGAGAGAGACTAGAAAAACATTTACTTTATGACAACATATTCTCTCTCTTTCTTTTTCTCTCTCAAATACCTGTTTTCCTCGTTTAACTGATTTCCACAGTGCCGGCTTAACTTTACAACCATGGCCTAAAACTCACAGGGCCTGACCCCACAGCTCAGTTCTGAAAGATCAGACGTAATCTTCTCTGAACAACTGAAATCAATCAACAAATTATAAGATCAAGAATAAGACCAAAAATATACTATCCAACACGTTATTCTGAGAGAAAAAAGGCTCAAAGACAAGAGAGAGCGAGAGAGAGGAAGACAGACAGAGCCGCGAGAGTGAAAGTTGCTAACAGACATAAGCACTGAAGGACATAGTGACTTTGAGAGTTAATTAAAAACAGAAATATAATGGTCAGTGTGTATAAGTGTGTGTGTGTGTAAGTATGATAATACAATCTGACCCATTTACTGACAGACTGATCAAGAGATCAGGAAAGACAGATCATATCTTTTTCACAAAAAAAAAGCAAACAATATCAAATGTAATTATATTAATAAAACAATATAAACATTATCAAATAATGCATATGAATAATTAATATGAAATCATATGTAATAACAGAAATTATGTAATGTTGACATTTACATTCAGTATTAGTAGTTGACATAATGAGCAACTAAACTCATATTTTCATAAGTGTTGCTTTTTTAAGCAGTAAATTTATAAACGAAAATACTAAGAAAAAAGTATCTAATAATAATAAAATAAATACATTTCTAGACAAAGCTAGAATATAGACTGACCTTCGTCCCAAGATTTTCATAAAAGGTTATAGAATCTTATCAACATCCATTAGTCCCAGTTAATGAAATCCTGTACAGTATAGCAAGTTACCAAAATGTTTACATCTAGAAAAAATACAAATATTACAATGTTTAATCTCACCAGAATCTGGTCAAAATTCAAAACAGTCTCAAAAGTGTTGATGGGTTCACTTATCATCGTGCTTTCTCCTGTCAGTCTTTGTCTCTCTTCCTTTTCGTCTGTTATGTACCTATGTTCCTCCTCTCCTTCTCCTTTTAACCTTCACAAAATATTCAGATATTAGTAACTGTATCTGCCTTATAGGGGGTGCCCTGTAGGTTAGCATCTAAGTAAACTACATTACCCATAATGCAGTGCACTTCATTTTCAGACTGCGGTTGACAGTGGGCTGTCAGCAGCTGTTAATTCACAGGACTGTGGTTTCCTAATCCTGTCTGGCGGTCAGCTGAAGTCCACTGCAGGTATCTGGATGTGAACACGTTTTCTGTGTCATTTCATTTATTGTCGTCTGTGCTATAGTTGAATTCAGTTAAACCTGCATTAATGGTGTTGATTGATGTCAGCTTTGTGACATAAAGTGACATCACCACGTTCACCTCTACACTGTCCATTCATTAAAAGTGACAAAATCCCAAAATAAAAATAGAAAATGACTATGAAAGAATGTTTTAATAAACATTAATATATAATGCTTTGTCTCAGCCGAATTTTTGTCTATGGGCTACTACACACTCTCAGAAAAAAGGTACAAAAGCTGTCAGTGGGGCGGTACCTTTTCAAAAGGTACACATTTGTAGGTAATGGGTTCATATTGGTATACTTTAGTTTAAATGCACATACTAGTACCTCAAGCGTACATATTAGTTCCTAAAATGTACAAAAGTGTACCTTTTGAAAAGGTACTGCCCCAGTGATACCTTTTGTACCTTTTTTTTGAGAGTGTACGGCACTTTCGCAAATTGGAAAGCTCTAATTTTATTGGACAATTTCAGATTTATACAACTTCCAGGAGTTAGATACGTTTTTGTCAATCCATGTGGAAAAAATGCATGTTTACAAGGTACTAGGTTAAGATTATAAGTGCTTTTGAGGAAGAATTAACTACTGAATTTTCAGGCTAAATGTTCAGGTTACCAGTCGGGGTTAATTGCATTGAATCTGAAGGATATTAAATGAGAAACCATTTCTGCATATTTAATTATGTTCATTTTAAATGTATTCATTTGTTACATTTAATTTATTTAAATGTAACTTTTATTATTATTATTGATATTACTATGCTTAATTTAATTATTTATTTAGGTGGAAAGAGTTAATGTTGGGAAAAATAACATTTTGCAGTTGTATGGAGTTGTGTTAATGCTTTGTGTTAAAAAAGTATTGTTAATGCTTTAGAAAAAGTTTGAAAATAAGTAAAAAAAAAAAAAAAAAAAGAATTGCAGATTCAGATTTGTTCCCTGAGTCTTTGAAATAAACTGTATTATTATTACGTTTGGACACATTCTGATTGTGAAGTTAACACACATTTATGTAGTGTTTTCTGTAAGACCCAGCATGGACTAACAGTGCTGTGCAATTTTCTTAACACCAGCCTATCAACAATTTACACACCCTCGAAACATCACGTAAAAAATAAATTAAAAAAAACTCTTTAAAGTGGACTAGACTGTCCATGGTAAATAAAAAATAAAAAAATCAGGCTACAAAATATAATGCCAAACAGACTAATTAGATTATTGTTAAGTTTTTACATATTTTCACACAGCATGCTCACATTTGAAAGTACATAAACTACTGATCAGTAAAGCATTTTCTACTCATCAATAATTATTTAAGGTTATTAATAAGTGTTAACCAAGAAAAACAGGACACAACCTTAAGAAAAAAAGAGTTGGTAAACAAATTTGTTTGAATTTGGATATTTCAGCAGACCCCAGGAATATGCTAATTCATCCTCAAAACATTATTATTTGCATTTCTGCCCAATAATGAAGTGAAAGTTCAAATGCAACAACCCTTTTATCTCCTGCACACTTCCTCCACTCTCTCCATTTGACTCAGTCTGTTCATTGCTGTCAATCAGCAGTCAGACTCCCAGAGGCCTCTGTGCTAAAGAAGAGGTCATCCACAGCTGCCTGACCTGGAAGTGAAATCACTTAAGTGTGACCATTAAAAACAACACGCGGTGCGGTTTAACATTAGTATGAGCAAACACTGCTGTAAACGAATACATCGGTCATCTAAGACCAGACCCCATCATTAGTTTTTCCATCATGGTGGAAACTTTCCATTGACTTCTTTTGTTTCACACCAAGCTAATTATAATTTCCATCATTCAACTCTAAACCTGATACTCACAGAAACCATTCAGCATTTTTAGGGATAGTTTGCTCAACAATGAAAATTATATCATGATTTACTCCCCTTCTTTTGTTCCAAACCTCTATGACTTACTTGCTTTTGTAGAACATAAGTGGTTTTTATCTACACAATGAAAACCAATGTTGTCCAATGTCTTTTGTGCTCCACAGAAGAAAGCCATACAGGTTGGGACTGACATGATGGGGAGTAAATGATGACAGAATATTCATTTTGGGCGAACAATCCCTTCATTCCCTAAATTTAAAATAATTAAATTAGGCAGTGGCTATTTACACTAAGTGAAAATAGTGATAGATGCTATTTACAATAAGTGCAAATAGAAATGTCTTCTTTTTACACTGCGTGAAAATAGCAGTACTTTCTTAGCATTTTCTTTATACTACTTAGTGCAAATAGTGGCAGATATCTGCACCTTATTATTGTAATACATTATAAAACAGTACACCATAATAACGTATTGAGTGTAAATTATCATTTTTATTACAATTATTAAATGGAAGCCACCTTATTGATACAATAAAGCCCTCCCTACACCTACTCGTAACCCTACCCAATAAACACCTGTGTGAAACTTTATATCCACTTTTCAAATAAATCCTTCATTTTTTTTTTAAATAAATGCCTTTCTGATGTGATATGTAATGTGAAAAGGGAGAAGAACAAGTATTCGAACTCGGGTCGATCGCGTCAAATTTTACCACTAAACGCTTTTGCTGCTGCTATTGTTAATCAGGCGTCTTTTGTAATGTTGTCTAGCCCAACCCCATAGTAGTGGGCGGAGTTAGTGTAAATAGCCTCTGCCAACAATGAGACAACAAACGCCTCCCCTTTTATGTTTCATCATTCAAAACATTTCTATCTTCTTTTTACTCCGCTACAGCGATAGCTGGATGACTTTGTCCTTATTAGGGATGCATATGTGAAGTTTCTGTCCCAAGAGCGCCCTCTGGCATCCAGCATGAATGAATCAGACATTACATGTTTTTATAGCGCTCCATAATGTCCAATCCATTGGCAAACTGGGTAAAAATAGGAAAAACAATACTTCTCTCAAAATACATTTTAAGCAGACATATAATAATCCATGTCTTTTTCAGGTGTACAGAAGTTTTGTGTGTTAATTTGCTTTTAAAAATCGCTAAGCCATCAGAACCAAACCGAACCAAAAAACGTAGTTAAAAAAACAGAGGTATTGAACCGTGGACTAACTGTATTGTTGCATGCCTTAGTCAGAAAGCTCTCAAATTTCATTAAAATATCATAATTTGTGTTCCGAAGTTGAACAAAGGTCTTACAGGTTTGGAATGACTTAATAACAGAATTTTTATTTTTGTGTGAACTATCCCTTTAAGCTGGCAAATTCTAAACACACACACATTTATAATAATATATTGAATGAAAAACACTCTTTCAGCAGCAACAGAATAACAACAGGGTATTAAATCTGATTATAAAGAGGAAAACATTCACTTGAAGCCTATAAGGCTACTGATCAAGTTTTTCTCTGACTGGATCATTTTCCCTACAGGAATCTCCTGCGTGTGCGAGACAGACAGAAAGGGGACGGCAGGGGCAGTAATGCGTTTATGCGTAAAATTTACAGAGGTTAAAAAAAGCTCCCAGCCCTGGCGATCTTCCCATATTGTGCGGCAGGAGAGGAAAATCGATGTGGGAACTCACGAGCGAGAGAAGAGAGGAAGACAGGTGGAGAAATGGAAGGTTGAGGAGAGCCTGTGTGTGGGAACTTAATGACTTGTGACAGTGCAAAACTGACAGCTAAAGAACTGACGCTCTTTCGCCCCCTCGTCACACTTTCTCACGCACCAAATTTACGACTATTCTCTCGCGCTTTCATTTGACACTTGACCTTTTGTGATCAATCTATTTCCTTTTACTTTAATACAATCTTTGGGCCTTCCTAATAAGCTGTCCAATAGAGCCAAACTAACAAATAGCTCAATGCACCTGACCAGCTGACCATACGTTCCTCTCGGCCGTATAGCGGCCATCGAGAGCAGCAGGGTCAGGCGTATATTTAACCTGCATGCTCAGGTTTCTGCTAGCGTATAGCAGCAGAGATGTAGTGCGTAGGTTAGCACAAATATGCACAAATCACAAAGTTTGTTCCACACATCTGCTTAGTTCAGCAAGTCTATGACAGGGCATTCGAGGTGTTTTATAGAACTTTCAGAAACCGGAGACTTTTTCCACTCCAAATGACGCCAGTAAACAAATTTCGGACAGAAAATGCTGCAACGGGAAGCTGCCTTAAGTAATCGTAAAATGACTGACAAGCATTAAAAAAGCAAGGAGGTGGAAAGCAGAACACTCAAACATGGTTCCCTCCCAAAAAGCATCTGATAAATCCATTGTATTGACTCTAATGCAAGTTTACGAGACAGATTGTCTTTAATCAGCAGGGTGTTGACACAGGTTAAGACAATTCTCATACCTATTCATGAGTTGTGCTAGAACAGCCCAGTGAGCACCATGTGTGTCACCACCACTAAGAATAGAATGGAAAATCAATTAAAGCCCAGGCTAGTGAAGTGAAAGACTTTGAGACCCATTATTTAAAGAGTCATATTTTGGGCAGACAAGCGTTTCTAGGTTAGAACAGACCAGACTGACCACGACAAACCTCAGCAAGCCACCCACCAAAAGCAAGACAGCGAAACGACTCGGTGTAAGACAACAAAACAATGGGAGAGAGAAAGAGGCACAGAAAGACAGTGACTGACCAGGGTTTGCTGGTATCTCAGAGCTTTTCTTTGCGACGCATCGGCAGCCATCGACACGATCGCACTGAGCCAAAAATAAACACACACAGTCTCACTCCTGTGTTACAGCATATGAAACACATACACTCAACGACTCTTACCCGTTTATTCAGTTACACACACCACCCCTGCTCAAAGCGCGAGATACACACGCTGTCTCACTCTTATGTTACAGTACCCGCAACACACACTTGCGAGAAAAATGCTGAGACGTGTGATTCTTCAATTAGATACACTGGAACACACCATCCACAAACTGGCAAAGAGACGGCCTACCTGTAATACACTGCACCAACAACACTTCTGGAGGCGCAGAGAACGCAAACACATCCCAAACATGCAGATATTCACAACCCTTTCAAAACATTACCATGGTATCCATAGTTTCTGTCCAATACACAGTATTGGCAAATTTGGTATATTGGCAAGCTGGTAACACAAAGGTCAGGGTTCTCAATCATTTTGAGCTACGAGTTTCCAGATTTTTTCCTATGCTAGAGTATGGGATAAGGATTTTAAATTATTTTATAAAGATTGCACTCACAAAGAGCAATACTTTAAAGTTAAGAGATTAGTAAGATATTTCCATGAAATGTTAATGTTTTATTACTTTTCAAAACATTTCCAGGACCTAAAATCACTATTTTAGAACTCCTTTTTTGTTTTACCTGACATATTCCATGATCGTGAAAACCTTGGGAAAGGTATACCTTAAATACTGTAATTCTATTTGGAATTATAGAAATATTCTGGGAAACTTTTAATATTCTGGGTTCCCACACTTTCTAAGAATTATTTTTTTATTATTTTTACAGTGATTTGCGACAAATGGATAGCATTTTTAATAAATTAACTTAAAAGAGACTGGGAGAAATAATATGAAAAAAAACATTTTCTTTAACTTACTTAAGTTTTTAATAATTTCCATTTTAGAAATGTTTATTCCTTTCGAGGCCCAGGAATCATAACTTGAAATTCCCTGATATTTCCAGGATTTCCAAAACAAACCAAAAAAACAAAAGACAATTGCACTATAAATAACTTTGGATAAATGTCTGAAAATTACCTGAATAACAGAAAAGTTTATAAAATATTAATATAAAAAATATTGGTAACACTTCACAATAAGGTCCCAATTCTGAACTCTTTAGCAATGAGCAATACTTTTATTACAGTATTTAATCATCTGTATTAACGTTAGTTAATAAAAATACAACTGCTCATTGTACATTCATGTTAGTGCAGGTCTATTAAATAATATTAACAAATACAACTTTTGAATTTAATAATGTATTAGTAAATGTTAAAATCACATTAACGAAGATTAATAAATGCTTCAAAAGTATTTGACATTGTTAGCTCATATAAACTGATATAAACTAACTGTAAAGTGTTACTAAAATATTTTTATATATCAAATTCTAAGATTATTTCTACCTAATAAAAGACTTTAGAATTAAGAAAATGTGATTAATTTACACAACTTTTCCATTGCTCTAAAACACACTTTTGAAATACTCTAATATCTCTAGGTATTTCAGAACTAGGTATAGAAATATTAACAGATTTTTGTCATAGTTTTGCAATGTTAGCTATTGTATTTTGGTTATGTTTACCATGGTAAATTCTTGTTAGGTGACCTTTCCTTTTATCTACACATTCTGTAGTCAACATGAAACATATGATTCAAATCCTAAAACAAGCACTGTCAGGATATAGTAAATAAATAAGGATCAATTTTATGAAGAGGGCAAGAAAAACAGTTAAAAAAAAAAATCACTACGAAGTGTAGTGAATAAAAACACAAAGCTTCAAACAGAGAGCTGGCGGAGAGAGTGACTGAAACAGATGAACCCAAATGAGCGTACTTGTGTTTTGTGTTAAATAGATAATACAGGTCCAGATTTGCTTGTCTGTTCTTAGCTGCAGCACATGGCTAATTGCCGCCTCATCTCATATTAACGACATCCCCACTCTCAGCCGTTACTAGCGGCAACATGCCTCCCCATGTATCTGCGGGCCTGAACCCCTCCCAGCTGGATTTGTTTTACTTCCACCTCTTCTTGTTTTTGTTCCTTCTGGCGAGCACGGGTGTTTTTTGACAGGACACCACCCCCTCGGGGGCACCCGTGTAACATGATGAGTGAGTATGCGTTTTGGAAGGAGCTAGCGGGAGGGGGGGGGGGCAACGTGATCCAATACAACAGCGTTCAATGCAGCAGCGAGGAAACTCAGATGCCCCGCACAGTCTTAAAATAAAACACACTCTTGCTGTGATTCAACCACTACTCTGATTATCTGGGCTGATGAATGTGTAAACTCTCTGCCAACTCATGGCTTCTAGAGTCCGAAATGTTTACAGGCATTACCCTAGAGACGTCCGAGTGAAGCATCCGCTGATCTGACGAGCTAAAAGTGCTGCAAAACCTCATATGCGAGATGTCGTGACTTCTGAAATACATTGTGTAGGTTGTTGCTTTTTATATCACAACTGGGCCTGCCAATCGATTGGTCAGGATATACCTCGGTGGACAACTAAATAAAGCTTAAAGATAAATAAACTGATTAAAGTAATCCTCCACACATTTATATACATACCATCTGGGCCTTGCGGCGAAGGCTTCAGTGCTGGAGTCACGCTAACAGGTCAGATGGGTAGACGTTACGGGATCGGTACAATGACGGCCGTTCCTGCAGCCACGATAGGACAGAGAAACCCGAGCACGCGGATAAAAATGCATCACCACGGAAGCCGAAGACAACTCTGAAAAACAGAGAGGGAGAGGGAGTGAGAGACATCTAATACTTAACAACTCAATACAGAGAATCACATCCAACATGGCTGACACTCAATTATAACCAACCAGACAATACACTCAAACTCAAACACACAACTATAGGAAGAAATCCACAATGCAAGTCAAAGGTCTTTGGAACAGTATTTCTTTATTACATGGCAGGTTTTGCATTACAAAAATACAAAAATTACAGTTTCCCTAAAGTTTCTTTAAGCACCCTTCATAGTTGGTTAGTACAGATGAAAAAGGCAGTGAATAAACCATTTAATATCAAGTTTGCTAGGCACTCGTCTGGCAGGGACTGGATTATATAATATGTATCTATGTCCATTGTGGGTATTAATACCTTCGTAGGGGAACTTTTAAACATTTGTTACCACAACTAGAACCTGAAGGACTGAATTTCCCAACGCTTTCACCATTACAATTCTGAACACACATTCAAAACCAGGTGAACACAGCCTGAGAAATACATTGATTATCTATAAATACAGTTAGGGGTGTTGTTTAAAACAAAGCTAGGTTGGTTTTGGAGAACGTACTGTATATGTGCTGGCGTTCTCTCAATGGAATGACTGCAGGATTAAAAAAAATACTTACACAGTATAGCAAAACTTTGAGTCTGAAATTAATACATTTTCCTAGTATATACATTTTCTGTTTCTTACTTTAGATTTTTTTTTTTTTTTATATGACTGATGAAAATAACTAGCATTTCATCAAATAACCAGTAATTTGTTTAAATACTTTTTTCAATTATCATGGCACTTTTTCCCATTATGAAAGTAATCTTTTATAAATAATTTATCTGCACCAGCCCCTCACTTTATATTTAGGATTGTAATGTTTGTTTAACATGAACCTATGCCCATATTATTCACCAAGTTCAAAGAAGCTTATTAGTTAAAATATCAAAATAAAACTCAACAAAGCAACAGTTGCTTGAAAGCAACATCAGCATGAACAGTGTACATCTACATCAAACATTGTGGCTTCTAAAACAGTAAAAATAAAATACAGCAAAATAAAAGTATCATGTTGAGTGATAACTTATTGTAAAGGTGACAAGTGTGAAATGGATGCCATGGCAGTGTCAAAAGGTCAAATGTATGACCTTTAACCTAAAGGTCATGCATACTGGATCAGGAAGACACATACACAGATGAAAACAGCACACTCAAATTTACACTTTACATTCCCAGGAGGAATAATGTTGTGTGTGCAGAACAGGAAGACGGTCTAAACCCAGGAACCTCCAAATTACACAAGGTGAGCTGATGAAGTACAAAAGCTCTCTATCGCCACCTGCAGGCGTTTCATTTAAACAGCATACTTTAAGTCTGAGAGTAAAAGAAATATGCATATGTACAGGCATAATTATGAATTATGATATATAAATTTAATTTTGACAATACTCCACATTGAAAATGAGTGGAAACACCATTTGGAATGCAACTAGAATCTGGAAGTTTTGGAATTGCACAAATATCTATAGAATGATAAAGTGTATTGATATGCATCTTAGTAATGTTTTAACTATTATAAGCCAACCAAAATGGAGAAATAGTTTAACTTTTAACTTTGAGTCAGGAAGCCCTATTAAAGTTCAATAAACTGCCATGGTGAATACAGGGTTACTAAAGAAAATTAACAGATGTCATGCCACAGTACTTACAAAAAACATTAATTTAATGTTATACTGATGTTGATACAATGCATGCAAAGCTGCACTGAGGAAACCAAAGATAAAACTAAGAGCAGATCTGCTCTGCTCCAATCCAATGAGTGAAATGGTATGGAGGGGTTTAGTATAGTTCTGGCACAATGTTACTATGCATGTGTATGCATACAACCGTGTATGTGTGACAGCTGCTCTGAATATACCAACAAGTTTATGGGTTGGCTATAAAAGGGCTCCACATTTACAAAACATACAGAACATGAATTACTGAGAAAAAAAACAACTGTACAAAGTAAATCGAAAACAAACAAATAAAAATAAATCTGATAAAACAAAAGACTGCTAAAATGTTGGCTTTGGTTAAAAAAGGGTAATTCTGTGGCATTTTATACAGCTGTTTAATAAAAAAAAAAAATTTGGAATAAAAAAATATATATTTCATTTTGGGTTATTTTTAACCCCAATCTCCCCCTATAAATCACGAAAACAACAAATGGATTTTTTTCACATATTTCTCACAAATGGCATCTTCACTCTTAGCAATTTCATTGGTTAAAAAAAAGAGCAAGGCAAAAAAAAAAAGAATACATTTTCTAAGTGCATCCAAAAGAAAATTAATGCAATACATGCAAAAAAAACAACAACTCGGACCTAAAAACTGATCTGTCTTGGCAAATCGATTGTAAATAATGCACACACGCATCCTAATGAACCTGTCATTGTGCTGAGGAATGTGAAACAGATGACACATGGAATGTGTGTAAGTAGATTTACATGACTCTGTGTGTTGTGTGCTGAGTGTACAGCTGGTGATGGATGTACACATGTGCGCTGAGCTCCCGCTACTGCTTCAAAATCAGTTCTGCGTGTGCTTCGTGCCTGGGGACTATGTGTGTGTGTGTGTGTGTGTGTATATGTGTCTAGTTGTTGGGGTAGTACTTAGGGAAGAGGTAGAGGTCTTTACAGAGGGAACTGGTGAACTCTGACATCTCTTTACAGCGATGATGGGCTGAGCCAGGTGCGTATCCCTCTCTGCTTTTAATTCGACCGTTGACCTGTAAAGAACAACAGAGAGAGCAAAATACATTTTAACCATATTAAGTCTACTTTATCAGATTTTATATGAAACAATTTTTTATTATATTTGAAATAATTATATTTTAGGCCTCTAAATTATCAGCACAATCAAAACTTTGCTGAAAACACTGTTGCACATAATCTTCTACATGCCTTCTGTCATCTGAATGATAATTTATACTTTTTAGCAAGTAAAAGGCCTTTAAGTATAATTCATCACTCTTCAGGTCACAGAAACTTAGGTTTCCTTTGTTTCACACATAAAAAACAAACATTTAGATTTTCTCTCAACGTTTAATTAACTCTTCAATGTCCAAAAAAAAATCTGACTATAATTTCATGTCAGGCTTTTCATGATTAAGCTGTAACAAGGTGTGAATGTCAAATTTATAAAACACTTTATCATAAAAATCTGATTTTGCATGGATATCAATGAATTCAATATCAATGTGCCGACATGTTAACATTGTTTAGATAAAGGCCATACAATAAATCATTGCATTCAAAAAAAGAAAAAAAGAAGAACCTGCACAAGAATGTCTGCCAGGTGTGTCTCGTTGGCTCTCTGTCTGATTGTGCTGTTTAGTTCCTGAATGAACCAGGACCCTTTCTTGGTGTTTCTCATTGCAGCAGTGCCTGAAACACAAACCACACGCAAAACACAAAACGTTAGCAATCTGCACAGTCTGTGACATATGACATGATGAATGGTAAGAAAATCAGATGAAGATACAACAATGTGTACACACTGAAACCTTTGAGGCTGGCAAAGCCACAGATCATGTCGGATCTCTGGGGCAGTTTGACTCTCAGTCTCTCCCTGTCTTTCTCCTCCCTCTCTTTTTCATCTCTCTCCCCCTCTCTGCCAGCATCCCTCTGTTCACAGCCTGGAGATTGAGTCCGTTCCTGACCATCCAACTGGTCCACGCCGTTGTCCATCTCCTCTGAAACAGAAAGAAATGTTTGTTTGCTTGTGTGTTAGTTTTATATTTCATTGCCAATTTAAAATACAATAAAGGTATACAAAAAAGTTATTTTACAACCAATTTTTTTTAAACAGACTTTATTAAAAAAACTATTTAAATGCTTCAGCTGAATAAAACTAATTCATCAATGATTTAAACCATCACACTTCCATACAATATGCTTCAGAGGTTGGATTTTGGCATGAGGCAAATAATGGTGCATCTTTACCTAATATTAAGAACTAATATTATGAAAAAAATCAATTAATTGGTGGATATTTGTTATTTTCACTTTCAAAGAATTCAATAAAAGTGTCTGTAAATACTACTATTTATTACTCAACACATACTTAATATTTTATTAAAAATACATTACCAGTCAAACCAACAACAAAAAAAAATTTTTGTTTGGAAAGATATTCATTAGGGGTGGGAATCTTCAGGCACTTCACGATCCGATCCGATTCCGATTCTGGGAGTCTCGATCCGATTCCAAAACGATTCTTGATCTACATTTTTTCCCCAATGAATTCTTCTGCTGTGCAAATACATCTTTACAACTTTACATCTTAACCAAAATTGCAGTTTCTATGCTTTTTGTTTATAGTTGGCATCTCTGTGTGTCAGTACTGCCATCTTAGGGGTGTGAATCTTGGTTTCATGATTCAATTCAATTACAGTTATCATTATCAACTCAATATCACGATGCATCACATTCTCAGTTTTCAATATTACTGCACATGGCTACATTTTCATATAAATTTTAAATCAAATTTATTTTGTTCTTTAAGTATCCGAAAACTTACAGACAATAGTTATGGGTTTTTCTTTTTTTCCTCAGCATTATTGCCGTTTGATTATTACTGATGAGATCATAGACAGTGGCTGCATTCAGACTAATGCACAGATCTATTTCGATATATCAGATGTTTTGTCCTGCTCTGAAAACATAACTGACTGTGTGTACATCAATTTCGTATAAAAGTATTCGAAAATGCAAGTGAATGTAACCGCAGCCGCAATCGAGCTTCAGGACAAACAAACACAAAGCGCAAGTCAAAGTCTGTCAGTAGGGCTGTGCGATATGACGATCTATATCGGATGGACGAAATAAAAAGTCTATCGTTTCATATTATGTTCTATCGTTTATTTCGTGGTGTCGCAAAATACATTGTTTACGGTACTTTTTCATCATTTGGATGACTGCGAACTTTACACGCCACCACGGTGCGTAAAGGGGAGACAGAAAAAGGTGGAGAACGACCAGAACTAAACGAGGGACTACATCTGTAGCATGGGCACGCGTTTTTAAGCACTGCAGTTTTAAAACAACCGATTTTAAGCTGTTGAAACAAACAAGAGAGCTATGTGTGCGCCATCTCTGTTTCTGTGTGAGAGGACCGCACTTTTTTTTCCCCTGCTTTATTGGCTTTGAACGATTACATAAACACACTTATATGCGTCAGAATCCCCGTCTTTGCAAGTGTCCTCATAAACACAGCAATTTAGGTCTTAAGAGAGAAAACAGCTGCAAGAGAATACGCATATGTAACAGTGTATTGGATCCGGACTTCGGTCTTAAAGGGGAAGCTGTCCAATATTCGTCCTGTCTGCCATTCATATTAATCATAGCACATTGCTAGAAAATCTCTCACTGCTCTTGACTAAATCACTTTTGTAACTTTAATAAGAAGAAATAAATAATAATAATAATAATAATAATAAATTTATATATATGTATAGAATCTATACATAATACACATGTTAATTATATCTATCATAGATAGATAGATACAGCACTATCTATCTATATATGATAGATATAATTAACACGTGCATTATGTATAGATTCTATACATATAAATATATCATTATTTAAAAAAAAAAATGATATATTTATATATATGTATAGAATCTATACATAATACACATGTTAATTATATCTATCATAGATAGATAGATATAATTAACACAGTGAAGACTAATTAATTTACACAATGTATGTAGTGTTTATTTATTGTAGTTTTTTGTCCTATTGCTTGCAATTAGTTTCTTAGTCTCATTTCATCACTGACTGTTTATTCATCTTCAGTGAGCTTGAGTTTTTTTTGTCTCTTTTTAGGCTTGTATTAGTTTGATATTGACATTGGTGACAAGGATTATGAAAATTCTATAGTATCAAAGATTTTAATATCATAAAAACCTTTTTAAAAGAAAAAAAATTACCATATCGTGATTATATATATATCGCTATCGTGATATAAAATTTGTAATATCTTGATATAAGATTTTGGTCATATCGCCCACCCCTATCTGTCAGTGCGCGAGATTCGTGCATCTAATAGTACTGCATTCCAAACGGTATAAATGAAAGCATACAGTGGCATGCGAAAGTTTGGGAACCCCTTGTAGAATCTGTGAAAATGTGAATAATTTTAACAAAATAAGAGAGATCATACAAAATGCATGTTATTTTTTATTTAGTACTGTCCTGAGTAAGATATTTTACATAAAATATGTTTACATATAGTCCACAAGACAAAAAAATAGCTGAAATTATTCAAATAACCCCCTTCAAAAGTTTGGGAACCCTTGGTTCTTAATACTGTGTGAGGTTACCTGGATGATCCACGACTGTTCTTTTGTTTTGTGTTGGTTGTTCATGAGTCCCTTGTTTGTTCTGAACAGTTGAACTGAGCACTGTTCTTCAGACAAATCCTCCACGTTCTGTAGATTCTGCAGTTTTCCAGCATTTTTGCATATTTGAACCCTTTCCAGCAGTAACTGTATGATTTTGAGATCCATATTTTCACACTGAGGACAATTGATGGACTCAAACACAACTATTAAAAAAGGTTCAAACATTCACTGATGCTCCAGAAGGAAACACGATGCATTAAGAGCTGGCTGTTGAAAACTTTTGAACAGGATGAAGATTTCCAACTTTTTTCTTTTGTTGAAATATATTTTTTTTTCCATTTATTACTGCCCTTCGGAAGCAACAGAAGATACTTGCATGTTTTCCGGAAGACAAATTAAGTACAATTTACCTTGATCTTCAAATTCAAAAAGTTTTCACCCCCCGGCTCTTAATGCATCGTGTTTCCTTCTGGAGCATCAGTGAATGTTTGAACCTTTTTTAATAGTTGTGTTTGAGTCCATCAATTGTCCTCAGTGTGAAAAGATGGATCTCAAAATCATACAGTCACTGCTGGAAAGGGTTCAAATATGCAAAAATGCTGGAAAACTGCAGAATCTACAGAACGTGGAGGATTTGTCTGAAGAACAGTGCTCAGTTCAACTGTTCAGAACAAACAAGGGACTCATGAACAACCAACACAAAACAAAAGAACAGTCGTGGATCATCCAGGTAACCTCACACAGTATTAAGAACCAAGGGTTCCCAAACTTTTGAATGAGGTTATTTTAATAATTTCAGCTATTTTTTGTCTTGTGGACTATATGTAAACATATTTTATGTAAAATGTCTTACTCAGGACAGTACTAAATTAAAAATAACATGCATTTTTTTATGATCTCTCTTATTTTGTTAAAACTATTCACATTTTCACAGATTCTGCAAGGGGTTCCCAAACTTTTGCATGCCACTGTATCTAAAGTAAAACACGGCGGGTGGAAGCACACACTGTCAAGCAATGTGCACGTGTCTCACAGCGCAAATTCTGTGCAATGAAGCCTGCTGCGTCTCTCACGCACACATGCTATATGCAGGGAAAAAAACAAGCTCAGATTCGATTCTGAATCGTTGAAGAGAGAATCGCGATGCATCGGAGAATCGATTTTTTATCTCCCACCCCTAATATTCATACATTGTTCCTGTTTCTATTTGTATACAAAAATAATTTCAAACACTGAAGTGATTACATTTTTTTTTTTAAATAAGGAGAAATTAGGAGAAAAAGACAAAGTCAGTCCAGTGTTATTTTAGTATTATTTATACTATAGTATATATTGTTATTTTTAATTTTTTAAGTTTCATTTTAAGTTTTAGTAATTTTGTTATGTGCTTTTGGCATTTTTATTATTATTATTTATTTAATTTCAGTTCTAATTTTAGTCATTTCATTTCATCACATCAACTTAAACTTACTTTATTTTGGTTAGTTATCAAGGCAACATTCTTCAATCTAATTTTTTCAATCTAATATTTATACTTTTTATACTATTTATTTCAGCTTTATTTCAATTAACAAAAACATACATTTTAATAGTCAGTCAAGTGTGCCCATATGTTTATGTTTGACTGGTAGTCTATGTTTAAAAATAGATTAACAATGACTGGTTAATCACCAGTAACTCACCTCCTCGACAAGCCTGAATGAAGAACATCTTTGGCTTATTCTGGAGCAGAGGGCAGCGGGAGTTATCAAAAACCTCAAACACCCAGTCCAGCTGAGAGACAGAGAGAGAGATGTTTGAAACTCTGGTATGTAAAAGAATCTTCTGCAAGGCAATACATTTACTTCAAATGGAACTCACATACTGATAAAATCACACATGTATGTATAACTAAGAACCGAAATAAAAATGTTGTGTCAGAACTGGAAATTCAGGATGCACTTGGCCGAAAACCCAAACATAAATAGACTTTTTAAAAACTTAATTTAAAATAGTTTTTTTTTTTTATTATTAAAAATACAATGTAATAACGTTAATGTATGTAAACAATGTAATAACGTTAATCAAAATTAAGTTTTCATTTAGCTGAAATAATATTTAATAAGTGTAATTGTCATTGTTACAGTGTTCTTATACATTTAAGTACTGAGTAATATTAATTAACTATGTGTACTTACTATATGGTTAGGGTTAGGATTAGGGTTTGGCTCATGGTTACTTGCATGTAATTATGCATAATTAATTGTTATTATAATAGTAAGTACATGTAACCTGTGTAACAAAGACACCTTAAAATAAAGTGTTACATAATTAATCTAATTAATTTAAATGGTGGCTGTAACAAAAACTTTTCATTACAGATTTACTTGAACATACATTAAGTAATGAAGTAATTCAAATACAGTAACTATATAAAATAATGCATTTTCTCAAAATCAGTAAAACGCTTATTAAACACCACTGTTTTGGCCAATGATTTTGGCCTTTCCAAAATTTTGGTGCATCACTAAGAATTAGGTAATAAAATCAAGCGCACCTCCAGCAGCTGTCCATCAGTGCCGTAGACAGATCCCTCAACTCCATGTGACAGTAAACACACAACAGTGCAGTCATACTCTGCATGCTCCTGCCGCTGGGCAAACTGCTCTAGGCTACTGCGCATTGCCTGAAAAAAACAAATCAAACACTTAATAAATGACTTTGCTTTGCAGTGCAGTCTGACGCTGTCAGTGTGTCTAACTCACCTCTGCCGTTAGGTCTTTGTGCAGGCTGACTGTGAAATCCAGTTCCATGAAAAGTCTCCTCAGCGTCTCCTCATCCACCTCTCCTCCCCTCCGGACGTCTAAATCCGTGTTAGCTGAGTCAAACCTCACGTTACTCAGTACCAGGGCCAGTCCTCGCGGGCAGGAGCGCATTGGGTATGCCTGAAAGGAAAGACATTTGCTTAGAGGTTACACACTGTGCTAACATAGCGTAAAATATATGCAAATAAAATGGGTTGTGTGTGAGTGTGCAAAGGAATAGGGTTTGTGTCCTTGTACCTGTGATCTATGGGACTGGTAAAATTCCGGTGTGCAGGGAAGAACAGCTGTGGTCACGGGAGAGTCGGCATCCAAACACATCTCCATGAACTCTAAAACACAAAAACATTTAGCTCAAAAATATTATGCTCATCTAACATAATGTTCCTTTCTGTATTGTACTTTTCCTAACAGTTAGTTCAGGTACTTTAATTTTTGATTGGCCAAAAGCACTAAAATGTAACAGGTAATGTAAACATAGCATTGTTATTGTAAAAATACAACTTTTAACTAAATATGTTTATTGGTAATTGAAATAAGGCTGAAACAAAATTAAATATTAAATTAAAAAATTTAATATTGTAAATATTGCCTTGGCACCTGAAATAAATACACTTTGATAAACCAATAACAATGATTTTAGAGTGTCAGGAAAGATTTTGCTGGAAATCGCATACACACGGCTATGTATATTAAATAATAACCACACAGAGAGAAAAAAAAAGGACCATTCAGAATGGAGGCAATCCTCCAGCGAGTTAATCGCCAATTTTAAAAAGTCATTTATATGACCATCTTCTTTGATAGGATGTCCTTATCCATGTGTACAACAGTACCAGATATTTGGCATAGAGTGTGCATGACATGTTTTATCTTCGTTTGATAAGTGTTCATTTTAAAACTCAAGTATAATTTGGGCTTTCTGCACAAACACAAGCACAGTAAAGTGCTCACCATGAGTCCGGACTCTTTTCGCAGGTATAATACATTCCTGAGTTGGAAGAGACAGCGATGGCTCTGAAAAGCTTTTCTGTGAAGATAAAAACAAAACAGAAAATCACTTTTCTACACTGACTACATACACTAAGAATATACACCATGCTGACAGTTACAGTCAGATCATTACCCACTAAAACAAAGTAAAGGAGAGTTTGTATTTGTTTGTTGTTGAAAGAATCAGTGCAGTTTGGGTGTGGTAAACTGGTGCATAATATTGACATTGCTGCATTGTAACTTCCCCTTTTGTCCTACTCTCTCTCCCTCTCTTTTATTCCACTGACCCAGCTCTGACCTCTGTGGGTGGTGTGATTTCTATACATCTCTATGGTCATAAGACTGATCCCACAACTCTTCCTGCCACTTATTGTCTTGAGAAAATTATGTATTATGGTCAAGAATATGCCTAATATAGTTGATGATATATAGTGTTTAGAAACCAATATAACATTTTCAATATTAAAAAAAAAACAAATATGCTTTATTCTCCTTCCATTAAGTGCAAAACATCAAGTAGATATAATTGTTTTCCCTATGAATACAGCACATCTGTCTCCCTGGTTCTCATCAGATGTGCTGTCATTGCTGAGGAAGACTTTTCTGGTCCCTTATTGCATGATCATTGCATCCATTATGTTTTTATAGAAACCTGTTAAGTCAGTCTAAGTGGGTGTGATTCTGAAGTGAAGGCACCAACTCACGTCTTTCTCAGTGAAGTCCATGAGCAGTCTGCAGAGATGCTGTTGCTCTGTCGCCGTAAGAGCAGCACAGAAGCTGCTGAAGGCTTGAGGGCCACGTTTAGGCAAAAGAAACAACAAATGACGACTCTTGCCCTGGGATGTTGGTTTAGCCTGAAAGCATATATTTAAACAGATTCCGTGTAGATCTATCCAATATATAACTAACATTAAGCTAATACTTTACACGTACCATAATGGTTTCAGCCATGTTTTCTGTAAGGATTCCATCTTGTTGCAGACACTGGATCAGCAGATCATCCACCACTAAGTCCTGCAGAATTGTGACGGAGTTCTTCCTGAGCGCTAGTCTCTGCCATTCTTTCATGCCACAATCTCCCAGCATGATGAACCTCTGAGTTTAAAAAAGGAAAGGTAAGGAAAGACAGTTACAAAACACACCCATTGCAACAAACAGTTTATATAAAGTAATTTTAGTTTTCTTTATTTTTAATCAAAAAATTGTTAAAATTTAACAAGTGTTAAAATAACAGTTATCAGTTATAAAAATATAAAATTATACACATAAATTTATACACAAATAAAAATGTTTATAACTTAAAATTATTTAAAAAATGATAAGTGAAACTGGAAGCGACAATGGAATTTGAATTAATTTATTATTATTGCATAATATTAAAATATAGGCTTCTCTCTCTCTCTCTATATATATATATATATACACATACACACACGTGATATACAGTATATGTGCGTGCATATAAATATATTAAACTGCAACTATCATGATTATATTATTGTAATGTAAAAACAAAACAATGACATTATTTATAAATTTGTATGAAGTATTCAGACATGTCGTATTTGTTGTGTTGACTTCATTCTGATTTCAAGTTAAAATATTTTATTATACTATTTTAGTATTACCATGCAACTGTCAATGTCACTGCAAAAAGATCTTAATTTTTAACTAGGCCTTTTTTGTATAGAATTTATAATGTATCCAATTTAATTTATTAGGTTTTTCTTTTTAATTCGGGGTGAAAGTGACCTTCCAGTCTATGTTCATTATGATCATATACACACGCACAGGTGAGGAGGCTCAAGTGATCCGCTTGCCTCCACACAGTGTGCTGCTAGTGCCAACAACTTATAAAGGCTACAAGGTTCACTTTACCCGTTTTAGTACAGTTCTTGCCGTGTGAAGATGACAGTAAATTACACAATGATGATGTATGAAGGGTGAGGTTGATTTGATGTAAATCCAGAATGATGAATGCCAGCTCGCGCTGCAAACTAGCTTAGCATGCTAATCAAAACAAAAAACATAACTGTCAATTTATAACAATGCTGGCACTAACCTTATAATAAAAGCAAGCTAACTGCTAAATTGCAGCTCAAATCGTTTTGTGGTCCTTTCCTAGGCTGTTTATCAAGTTGAGCGATAAAAAACAAATTAAATTAACAACAAGCTACACAATACTATTAGCTATCAGGTGCTAGCACTTCATGCGAGCTTTGTTGTTCTCGATGCAAAATTCATCCTTTAAAAACCATTTTCTCTTTGTCTTTCGTCTTCGTTCTCGACGCAACACGCGAAACAACAAAATTCGTGCCGAAAAATTACTTTTTTTTTTTAAATAACTGACAGCACTCCGAATCTCTCTGTACAAACTTCCGCGGGAGATGATGAAGCTGGCCAGCCAATAGGCATTGTGCATGGAGATGATTGACGTGAGGAACAGCCTATCGCAGCCCTGTCCGAAAGGGGCGGATGTCCGTTTATCTACTTATTTGAAATTTGAAGCTAATACCACACAGACATATTAGAAATACAGTTCATTTAATGATTTCATGATTTAAAATTACCATTAAATATCAGCACAAGTCTCATTTCTGTTCACATTTTATTTCAAGTTTCCATATTTCCCAGACTCGCTTACTGCAGTACCATTTGACCAAGTGGAAAATCAGAGCCAAATATCTATGACTGTTGTTGGCAATAATAAATCAAGAGTTCTTTTGGAATACTTCCTGAAATCAGATTTAATTAATTAAGTTACATTATTGTAATTAATCCACTCAATGTTATTAATAAGATTAACTTTATCTTTGTCATATCAAAATAATGTCATTAAGTAGTATTTATTAGCATTGTGGTTTATTATCCAGTGAACACAACATTTTGTCCATATTTTAGTTCATTTTTTGCTATTTGTACTTTTAAATGCATGACCTTTAAGCAGCTCATTTGATTAATTCTAACTCAATTCTTAATTGCTGGATTTAATTAATATTGCTTATACTCTGCTGGCAAGATTCTGATATAATTTTATCATTTTTATCCAGTTAAATGTTACATTTCTGTTGCAGTTACAGTATAATTACACCTCAATACAATATTAATATAGAACTGACATAAAGAAGAGCACATGACTTTTACCTCTGTCCACCAGGATATAATGTAGAGTCGCCTTTATGTTCCTAAATGACTGTAAACTGAAAGAATGAATGGAATGGAAGTCCTTACAGGTTCTTATATGAGACGACAGTATTAGTCATCCTTTTACTACATCACCACACAACTAAGTTGGGTACAATAAATGTCACAATAACAAAACATTAAACCGGTCCAGTCAGATTTAGTCATCACTACGAGGAACTGAATGGGAAAAAACCTTTCTCCCAAAAAGAGGAATATTTGTCTCTAGTAATTTAAACATTTGACGAAACACATGTAATTTTTATTTGACTTAAATTGCATATAAAGAAAAACACAGTCAATGAAACACTACAAGATTGAATGTGATATAGCCCAATATAGGTCAAACTTAATAACTAGTAAATGATTTAGTTAATCAAGCATTGCCAAAAACAGAAAAAGATTCCATTATAGATTGTAAGCATGCATGGTTTTATTTGGGCTCTAGGAACAGACAGCAACACAGGCAGTTTGGACAACTTGATGGTGTATCATAACAGATTTAACAGAAAAAGCAATAATGCAGTAGCCACATATACACAGCACAAGATCTCACACTCACTGTGTTATTATATGATGCACTATACTGTTGAAAATGACTGATTTAAAATGTTCTTTTAACTAGTAAATGAAAGAGATACATCCTTTTGACCCAATCATTTTTCCACAGGAATTTAACATAACATACTATAAATAAAAATGATTATATATCTTCTCAGATTAAAATACTTTAAACCAAACAAAACTTTGAAGTAAACTACTTGCAGTTGTTTACTTCCAAGGTTTCATTTTCATTTTATTACATTTATTATGTTGATCAAAGATTCACGTCTTGTGACAATTATCATTGGACGTACACCTTTTTGGCACCAAACAAAGCCCACCATTAACTCTTTGTTTTTTTATGACTAATGCTATTGTCTGTTTTAGGCACTGAAAAAGAATCTAACAGAGATTGTATGTGTAATGTGTATAATACTCTTTTTTACCCAACATGGCATATACACCACTAATATAAAATGTATAACCTGCAACTACATATTAAATATTAAGAATGTATAATTAAGCTTGTGTGGAGACGTGTTTTAGTCAAAGTGTTGTAAATGCTTAAAGAACAGTTCAAAGTTCTAAAGCTTTAACGCAAGCCACCAGGGGCCTGTACCATGATGAACAAATTCAGAGTTACAGGAGTAGTTTTGAGTTGACAAAAACAAACCACTCCAATCCGGCTTTGTTGGTTCCATGATGCTGATCATCAACTTTCTCTGTCAACTCTAGATCCTGAGTTTGTGGAGCAGGTGCACGTGAATGTGTGACATCACTGGCAAACAGCCAATCACGAGCCTTGGTTAAAGGTTAAAGGTTTTGCTAAAGGTTAAGAGATTAAAGAATATGATTAATTTAGATGCATTTACAATTAAAAAAGTACTTGTTCATGAAAGAGGACAAATAAAAGAAATTATCTCGCTTTATCAGTGCAGTCACAAGTGAAACTTGTTAAATATACAGCGATAGAGACTCGACAATGAAAGGTCAGATGAAGTCATTTTTAAAGCGTTATCTATTGATTCTACAACTTATTTATATTACATACGATCAGTATATATTAACATTCGTTAAACTAAAATTGTTTGTGTGTAATGGATTAATAATAATTTAAATCATAATTATATAAATCATATAAAATAACTAAGTAATCAACATTAAAGCCAGACATTTTTTAGTACTAGTGACCTTTAATTTGGAGTAAGAGAAACTGGGGGAGTGACTTTTTTGTGTCAGACATGTGTCACTTTGCTCACATCTGATTGGTCCAATTTCAGTTTGAGATCTCGAACCCAGAACATAACAGTGTAAGTCACTATGGCAATGAACCTGCAGCTAAAAGCCAAGCCACTTTCATGATACCTAAAACACAGGATTGGTGCAAACTAAACTGAAACTTACCTGGCTAGCCAGCTAAACCGGCTTCATGGTACAGGCCCCAGTTTCTCTACAGCAAAATGTAAACTGTGAAGAACTACTCAAGTGCGTACACACACCAGTAATCAAACACTTTATTCACACTTTCTCCTCAACAATTCCAAAGCAAACAAAATTAATATTTCCACACTAAAATTGTAAAGAACAATAAAGCAGTAGCAAGAACAGTGAAGTCACCTCTTTGCACAGGCCTGTATCTCATGAAGAACAGTACATCAGAACCAAGCCAAATACATCATACCTTTCTGCTATTAATATGGACTATGGATGCTAAACCAGCAGTTTCAAACTGATGATTAGAAGTGCTTTTCAAGGAGCCTCTAGCTTTTATACACAGCACCTTGTATGCTTGGGTTGATAACCCACCTCTTCCTCCTGATTCTGCAAATAGTTGTAAGGCTATGATCTATATACCTCAAAAACAGGAGTGTTTAAACTCATTCACGATCTTGACTCCTCAAGAACATGGTTATGTTTAGGGAAAAATATATGACTCCACTAAAAAACAAAAAAGCTTCAGTGCATTCAAACAAACAGTACTTAAAGAGGTGAAAGAAAAACATAACGCTGCCCTATCATAGTCTGGAATTCTGCCCTGTGGTTTCCAGTGAGGATTTACAGTAATTTATACCATATGAAATAGATCCCACAGTTAAAATATCATAAACATTTGCAATATCAAGCAGCCAAAGTGAAAAGAAAACCAACCAAACGGAAACACATTTCCTTTCATGTTGTTTCACTTCAACTGTTATTTGTTATCAACAGTAATGTGCCACAAATGGGTCTCTCCCAGAAAACCTTTTTATCTTCTAGAAAGCATACGTTTCTTCAAATGTATCTTATTAATAACCTTTATGATAGCAATTTATCAATAATAACATCATTCAGAAACATCGCATACAGGCTGTAACAGGCTGAAGAGGTAGGCCTCATCAGATCCTTGTAACTTCTTCACACAAACACAACAAATAGCTAATTTGGAATGTAAAGCAAAGCATATTTGTGAGTCCAATTTTTCAAATAATCAATATTAGTTAATTTTTGAAAATCTGGAAATAGAAAAAACTATTTTTAAACATTTAATTGATTGAGTTGGTGGAGCATAAGCTTAAAAATTCATTTCAGTTCCATCAAACATGGGTTCATACTACAAGTAAAACTTGATTTAACCATTCGAAACAAATTAAGCACGTGTACCAAACTACAAGTAATGCAGTCAAGCAGCGTTGATGTCTTTTACTTCCTATAAAGAGAGAAACAGGGGCAGTGTTGCATGTTGATGATATCTTGTCAAATATCAAACAATCAAATATATTTGTGGGTCTTTGGATTTTTGAAAACTAGTTAGCAAACTTTAACATTTAACAAGCACCAAATTAACATTTTAAGGGATAAATAGAGAATAAGTGCTATTGGGTAGTAAAAAAAACAAAAAAAACAGCAGCACTTCTGAACTAGGAACACGCCTGCTGAACTGAACATCTCTCTTTGGGTTTCAAAACCGTAATAACTGTCCAGCCTCTTCTCATTGGTTGATGTGATTTGCTCACATGGGAAGTAAATGGTCATCCCTTTCTTCTGGCTCCTCCCCAAGAGGTTCAGTAGTCACGCCTCTATATGTGGGCGCTTCTTCTCTGTTGCCACGGGAACGGCAGACAAAATCACATCCGTCCTGTTAGGATTAAAAAAAAAATTATTTGGTTCATAAAGAAAAAAAAAGACCAAAACCGAGGATAAACTGAGACAATTGTATATGTAACTATACTTACAGCAGATAAATTGCCGATCTCTGACCAAAAGGCATAGTTAGGGAACTGTTCAACTCCCTTGGCTCCAACTACCAGTCGCTGATAGAGGAATCCACCAATAAGATACACAGCCAGGCAGCAGAATACACTATGGAGAGCAAACAGGAACATGATTACATGTAAAGTATTACATTAATGTTGCTCCTTAAATGTCTCTAATGGTGTGACGATCCCTGTGAGAATTTTGAAGCACTCACATAATAAGGATTATGGAGCCGGCACTGAGATTGGATGGGATTACAGGACAGACTACATTGGAGTCCAGCTCAAACAGGTAATAACAGTCCCGATCCTTCTGATTGTCTTCCAAAACCACTGAAAATTCATTCTAAGAAAACACACACACACACAAAATTAATAAGAGCTAAGAAATAATAGCGCAGTTGAAATTATGAGGTCATTCTGGTTATTGTCAGGGTAAAATCTATCTTGCATACCGGAGATAATTATTTAGTTCAAACATGATAACGCACTAATGCTACTAACTCTGTTTATGGTATATAATTGTGCATTATTTTTAGCAACTATATCTCATATAATGTGGATCAGATTCAGATGTTGACAAATACAACCAATATTTATGTTATAAGCAATGTTGGGGAAAGTTACTTTTAAAAGTAATACATTACAATATTGAATTACTCCCCAAAAAAGTAACTAATTGTATACTTAATTACTTTTTATGGAAAGTAATTTGTAAAAGACCTTTCACACCAAAATGAAAATAAGCCTCAGGTTGAAGGAAATGTAAATTCAAAATTCTCAAATAAACGTTTTAGCTGTGCTGCCATTCTATACTACCTGAAGAATAGGCTGCAAGAGAAGAAAGTTCAACACTTTCTCCTCAATCACGAAAAAATGAAACAAATGTAATGTTTATCTAAAGTCATTTCTGCTTATTAGTATGGTTGAACTGGATCCATAAAGGTCAGCAGCAAAGACATTAGTTAATAAAAACAGAATAAATACATAAGGATATTTGTTAACAAATTTAATTATTGCAGGTTTGAACCATAATCTGAGTTTGCATTTCACTGTTTTTATTAATTTTGAGAAATACTGAATCTGTTTTTATGCAAGTGAGATGAGTAAATGCATGTTCACATTTAGTCTAGACATACAGTACTGTAAATATCATTTTTACACAGAACACACAACGCCTTTGCACTCCTGATTTCTCTCAACATGGGGACATGTCAGTCAATAAATGGGAAAACAAAGTATCTGGCTTTACATATTTGAAAAAGTAACTCAGATATTTTCTTGTAAAATAAAAAGTAATGTGTTACTTTACTAGTCATTTGAAAAAAGTAATCTGATTACGTAACTCACATTACTTGTAATGTGTTACCTCCAACACTGGTTATGAGGATCAATGATAACGCTTAATTCTTTCTTATCTAGATCTAATAATATATAAAAAAATACATGAAAAATTAATAAATGCATTTTTATTTAATTATTATAGGAGTAGAGAGTAAAAAATGTCAATTGTCATTTCAAAAGCATTAAAAAGTTCATACCTTAGTGCTCGTACTGCATGAAATCATAATCATAGCTCTTCTTGGCTCTTTTGAACAGTGGCTGTCATATTTTTCTCCCCCCTCATAGAAGAGCAGGACCCAGTCACCTGCACCAAGAACAAAAGGAGAACTAAGGTCAAAAATCAGTTAACAAGGCTTCCTGTGACACCTGGAAAAAGTTAATTTGGTGAAATTTGATGTGTGTTTTATTTTTATGTGGGTTGTATTTACAATGTTCTCTTGCAATGCATCCCTGCTACTATATAACTAAACTAAACAAAAGCCACAATCCACAGAAGAATCAGCAGACAATAAAAAGATCAATTCAGTAGTTGTTATTATAAATTAACATTGATAAAAATTAAAACAGAATTAACTGTTATTTTAATATTAATTCAAAGAGATACCAAAGACCGAAATAAACATTAGGAAAGATCAATTCAGAAAAGTCCACCTGTAGCAAAAAGAAGCAAATAGCGACACGTCACTTCTAAAGGTCAAGCAAGGTTACATACTTCCTCTAATAGCTCGTGTTTTGGTGTAGTTCCCAATTCGAACCTGCGTTCCATCTTTTTTTTGTTGCTGCACAAGACCTGCATCCTTCATTCCGCCAGCATCTCCACACACCTGAAAAATATACACATATTCCTCCCCCGGTCTTCCTGCGGTGAAGCTGTTCAGAGTGAATATGAAAACAGTTAACAAGACCAGCACAAACTGCAAACCGAATTAATGCTAGTTTAACTTGGAAAAAACCTGTCTTACTTTTGATTGGTGAGAGGCTCTAGTAACTGGAGTGCATTTCGCTCAGAAACACTCTGTGAAGTCAGGTTACACTTGTTTGTGATGAACTGAGCTTGCACTCCAGCAAGTAGTACAAAAAGAGGAGTGATTATTCTCAGAGACAGCAACATGACTTTCACAGGTGACACCTGATGGGAAAAGAAAAAAAACTGATCAGTGAATTTATCCAATGATTGACTTACGCATGCACACAAAATGTGGGCAGTGTAACAGTAGCCTGACACAATATATGCATATAATACACATTTCACTATACAGACTCAGTATGCACAGAGTATTTTATGATTAGTGAAGAACTCTGGGACACAATTTAGACAAACTGTGTCCTAATTCCTGGTTAATTCCAATAGCATTTGGTATTTCATAAAAGCTCGCATTTTTGCTATTAGTTAGTATACACTGCCATTCAAAAGTTTGGGATCAGTATGATTTTTTATGTTTTTTAAATAAGTTTCTTATGCTAAGGCTGTATCTATTTGATCAAAAATACAGAAAAAAAATTTAATTTTGTGAAACATTATTGCAATTTAAAATAAGAGTGTTCTGTTTTAATATACTTTAAAATATAATTTATTTCTGTGATGCAGCGCTGAATTTTCAGCATCATTACTCCAGTCTTCAGTGTCACATGATCATTCAGAAATCATTATAATATGCTGATTTATAATCAATGCTGGAAACAGTTGTGCTGCTTAATATTTTTTGGGACATGTGATACTTTTTTCATGCTTCTTTGATAAACAAAAAGTTAAAAAGATCAGTGTTTACTGAAAATAGAAAGTGTGTTACAATATACAGTACTGTTCAAAAGTTTGGGGTCAGTATTTTTTTTCTTTCTTTTTTATGAAATTAATACTTTTTATTTATTTATAATTTTTATTTTGAATAAATGCTTTTTAATCATCAAATAATCAAAGAAAAAAGTATCACAGGTTCCAAAAAAATATTCAGCAGCACAACAGTTTCAACACTGATAATAAATCAGCATCTTAGAATGATTTCTGAAAGATCATGTGACACTGAAGAATGGAGTAACAGTAATTACAATTTCTGTATTTTTGATCACATAAATACAGCCTTGATGAGCATAAGAGACTACATTAAAAATCTTACTGATCCCAAACTTTTGAATGATTAATTCCTGAAACGTGAAATAATTTTGGTCAAAATTGCTTAGGATTTTAACCAAAAAAAGGTGCACTATGAAACGCCAAATGTGAAAGGTCATCGCTGGTTCTTCAAATACAATCATATTTTTTTACAGACAGATGCTGTTATTTTGAAAATAGAATTTTATAAAACTCGCTGAAAATGCTATTATTCTGCATGTTAACAAATTGTTGCCAAAACTAGAAAAGCATGATTGCAATGCTAAAAACGGTGTGATGTTTATTTTATATAATTAAAAGACAACACAAAAGTTATACTGCATGTATCCAAGTTCAAGTAAGCAATAAGCAAACGGTAATGAAGAACTTTAGTTAGGAAACCTGATAAACATGCTGTTAGCATAAGCTGTCATCTTTAAAATGCATCAAATGAAAGAAATGCACAAAGTTGATCACAAACGCACCTTTCGGAATTCCTATGACCGTGTTTACTGTAGATAAATAAAAGTAAAGCTCTTAATTAGCTGTCTAGTTGTGTCCACCCAGCCTGGGGATCTTCTCTTTCCCAAACTGTCGCACTAACGTCTTTAAACAATACCTAACGGCATTACATCAAAATATCCGGTGGTATCGATTATCACACATTGAATAAACAAACTTCTGACTATATTCGCGTTAAAACGCTTGTATTATTCAAAGGATTTAATGGTTTGTGTTCAAACGCGGAAGTGAAACTAAACGGGCGCCACATGTGACTGAGCATAAGGCGGAAGCTGAAGTGCTGCACGTGAACATGGGATATTGAGTGCTGCTCAAACAAGTAGAGTCTAGTGCTGTGTGTGTAGAGATCTAATTCATCTTCAAACAAGACGTGTTTTTCCTGATAAGCCTCAGTCAACTGTCCTGTTCGACGTGGAGTTTATCGTGGAAGTAAACCGCACGACAAAACGGCAGAAGTTTAGTTAGTGGTTTCACTGCTACCTTTGTCTAAACATTCATAGCTTACTTGCTGACCACAGATAATCTGAAAACCACCAAGGCAATAATATTTTTTCCACAGTTTTATACATATTACTGTATGTATGTAAAGCTAATAATGCCTTTGTGGTGATAACTATGAGCTATGTTTGGTAATATATAGATAATTACAACATAACATTTTAATTTTAAACATTTGTCTATATAAATTATTGTATGTTCATTGCTAGATATTTGCAAAATCTCACAAACATCCTGTCAAACATTTTTGACATCCTAAAGTTGTTAATCAACAGTTTTTCAAGGTTAAGCACCTTAAAACTGTTAAAAGACAGCAAAACAACAAACAGTTTGTAAGGGTTTTAGGCCCTAATTTGTGCATATTTATTGGAACATGACAACTGTTTATCAGTCTCCAGCAGAGTTTGGTGAGATTCTTTATATAGCATGAGTTCTGTGTTGAAATTCTGGTCAATCGCATGAAGCGACAATGTTAATTCTGTCAGTTCTTACATCAGCTTTGTATTACCAAAATAATTTAAGTGCACTAATTTTTGTGAGATGTGTTTTGATATTGTATGCCTATATGTTTTATATACATTCTCTTGCAGTGAGGTTTTGTGATAGGCTACTAGTTAGCTAACTAACCAAGATGCTAGTACTTCTTTTCTCCTTTTAGAATTTCAGGATATCCTCTATCTTTGTAATTGCATTGGAAATACATGATTAGTTTACTGCAGTCTTCCTGAATTAGCCCTTTCTTGCCTGTCATACATTAGAACATGCTTGTGGATGATTGATCATTTCTCCTAACCTTTGGCCAGGAGATTTCATTGATTGTGTCAGTTTTGTTTAGAGATTATTATGTTATACTTGTTTGCGTTCAGATAACAGCACACTCTGGAGTTAAGTTTGTTCAGATGGTTCAATATAAGGACAGGGAACTTGGCTATTTAGACACTTTAGAAAATGATCAATTAAACTCAAGCATTTGGATTACAAAAAATATATATTCATATATATTTCATATTTCAAAATCAACATCCAATATTGCTTACTCAATAATTTGATTTTAAATTAAAAGTTTATTCTAAAAATACACAAAACTAAAAGGCTTTGAAAGGCTTTGCACAAAAAGAGCAAAAAAATGTCTAAAAGGAGCAGATTTATAATGTTTAAAAAAATGTGCATCATTGTTCAGTGTGTTTTCCAGTTTGTCTTTCCTAATGTGTCATCTGTGCTCCACTGTCTTTTACAGCTTTTTCTGAGAACTTTTGTGTTACATAAGCTGCAGACGACATTACTGTGTATGGACACACTCATACATGTTCGCCCCTCCCCCTTTGCTCTCACTCTTTCTCATGTCTTTACCTGAGAAAACAGTCACACCCAGCATCTTCAACCCCACCAATCACAGCACACATGTGTGCACTTCCTGTTTCTGTGAGAGAGAAGCATGCAGTGCCAGTGAGGGTGAGGTGAGTGAAAGGCTGAATTACTGGAACAAGCTGTAGCGCAATCACTGTGACTCTGTTGAGTTTATGAGAAGTGAAGAAAAGCTGCGTGCGAGCTTGAACAGATGGTTACTTTTGGACTCTTCTTTAAGACTGCTGGAGGGGGAAAGTATAAGGAAAACAGAAACAGAAGGAGGGGAGGAAGATATGTGTCAATCTGTTCAAACTTGTTTGGGAATTTGAGAAGGGCGGGAGGAGGGGACGAGAGAGAGAGAAACAGAGCGAAAGAGAGAGAGGAACACTGTGAGAATCTTTTTACTTTGTTGTAAACTATTTTTGCTTATGTGAACACATTAAGTAGGATAGAGGCAGGCCGGATAATTATAATCAGTGTTTTCAGTAGAGCATTTATCTCGCTCAACTTTGGTTCTCTCAATGTGCAAACACTGATATGTGGAATGTCTGTGAGTTGTGCAATTCCTGCTAGCTTCACTTTGTCAAGAAAGCAAAGGAAAAGTTGGAGAGAGACAGAGAAGCATCCCCCAAGACAGTTCTCAGGTGAGTCCTCTGCATTATTCCCAAAACTTTTCATTCTTTCCTTTTTGTTGTAACTTTAGTAAACCAAACAGTTCTTGTAAACAAACATGTCCACATCACAGGCAAATACTACATTGTCATGCTTGAGAATACTAATTTGTTTATTCTACTCACCGCAGTCATTTTCTTATGAATCTGTTAATGTTAATTTGTTGTGCGTCATATGATTCATTACATCTTGACATGAGTCAGCTATGTCGAAGACTTGTTCCTTCAACCCCTCTTAATAGTGCTTCGGCTCTTCCTAGGCATGAATTACTTGAAATGCCTCTGAACAAGATACAAGAATAGCATAGGGCAGTGGTTCGTTGAACTGCATTCTTTGTAAATTACTGAACTTTTTATTTTGCTGAACTGACAAATAGGCTGTATATCAACTGTATACATTTTATATTATGAGTTCTTATTAGTTGAATTGTTTTGTAGGAGTGTCAATAGTAGTATATAAGTAAAAAATATAAATGGCAATGTGTGTTATGCATACTAACAGTATATTAGACTGATTTGAAGTGACTTGTTTGACAAGAACAGTATTTTTGTTGCATTGCTGTAACTTATCTTGTGGAGTATAGTGCAAGAAACACCAAGGTCATGGCTTCAGTTGTCTGGGAATAAAAATCTGATAAAATGTATACTTTGAATCCATCCAAGTCACTTCAGATAAGCATCTGCCAAATTAATTAATGTTAGACATTTGACTTAAGACTTTATAAAAAAATAATTAAAAAAAACTTGTTAATTGCAACTGTTCAAGCTGCCAAGGCATATACCTGACATGTTTCAACAAGATACTCCAAAGTTTTAAAGATTTCCAAGAATATGTTTGAATGTTTTCCTCTTTGGAATATGAATTTTATATGGTTGGTTGATTGATTTGTTGACTTGGAATTTTGACTTCCCTTATAGGTTTTCTATGTTGGAAAAATAGACTGGTTTTCTATGGAAACCAGTCAAATTAATTGGGCCATCCAAGACACTGTGCAGATACAGTCCTCTTAAGGTGCACTAGACAGGTTGTCGATCAAGTGCAAACTGTGACCTGAGTCCTTGAGCTAATTGGCGAAGGTGACCTGGGTGAAGAAGAGACTTGGAAACACTGAAAGATGGACAAAACACAAGAAAAAGAAATGGAGCCAGACACGTGCGATGGGATTAGGGACAGGGAGAGATTTCCTGCAACCCGAAGAAGAGATGGAGAGATTGACTGGAGAGAAAGAGAGAGGCGGAGAAATGGAGATCGACGTGCAAATGGAAGCTCGTCAGTGCCAGAGCAGGCTGAGTATGGAGATCGAGACAATGAGAGGAGAAAAGGGGACACACTTCCAAGGATGACAAAACCAAACAGAGCAAGAGACAGAAGGATACCACTTACAGACTATGAAAGAGAGCGTCACATGGGAAGACCGAAGGACATACTGTATGAAAATGAAAGAGAAAAGGAAAGGAAGAGATACAGAGACATGGACATGCAGAGTGAAAGAGAAATTGCAAGATACAGGGAGGAGCTGAGAAGAAATGAAATGAGAAGGCCTGTAAAGGAGGAGCCAGATAGACAGAGGGAACGAGACAAGGAGTTTGACTCAGGAATGAGAGATAGAAGGAGAGAAAGTTATCCTGGGATCAGTGACCTTTCAGGCATGAAGGAGAGAGAGACAAACAGAGACAGAGAAAGACATCGACAAAGAGACAGAGAGGGCAGATATTATCCTCGGCTCATGGAAAGAGAGACAGAGAGCTTTTCAGACAGGGAAAGGAGGACTGATAGACAGAAAGAGGGAGAGAGATCTAGGAAAAGAGATACAAAAAGCGAAGGAGACAGTGATGGAGACAGGGGTAAGGAAATGAAGAGAGAAGAAGATGCTACACGTAGACACAAACTCTACAAGAGTGAAGGAGACAGTGATGCAGATCGAAGGGCAGACAGAGTTAGAGAGAGAGAGAGACGTAGAGAGAGAGAAGCCGAAAGATGGCGAGACATGGCAATAAGAGAAAGAGATTACCGAGAGACAAGTTATCATGATCCAAAAGGAGAAAATTCAGAACGACTCAGAGAGACAGGTAAACCAAGAGATAGAATGAGAGACTCCAAAGACAAAAGAATGGACAGAGATGCTTACTTATACACAGCTGAAAGAGGAAGGTATAGAGATGGAGAAAGGATAAGAGAGAGGGATAGGTATTCTGAAAAAGAGATTGAAGAGAGGGCGAGGCGGAGGAAAGAGTACAAAGAGACAGAGAGAAGTAAGATGGAGAATAGTGGAGAGCTGATTTCAGGACGTGATATTGAGAATGAACAACGGAGGACAATGAGAGAGAACCTTGAGGACAGAGGCAGAGAAAACACATCTGAGATTGATAAAGAGAGAATTAAGGAAAGAACAGAGGAAGAGCAGGAAGTAAGGAGTACACCAAGGGAAGAAGAGAAGAGTGCTGCTGAGGAAGGAGTTACAAAGAAACCTAAGAACAAAATAAGGAAAATGTGGCTGGAACCTCGAAGTGAGAGAAAAGAATCTTGTTTAAAAGAGGACATAGAGAGAGAGAGAGCAAGAGAGAGGTACATCCAAAGATACAAAGAAAGCATGACAACAGGAAATGAAGAAGAGCCTGAGAGAAGAAAACCATGGAAGAGCAAATGTCTTGAGGACAAGTATAGAGAACTTGAAAGGGCTGGGGAGTTCAAGAGGGATGTGGATGTAGAAAGGGAGGAGAAGAGGATGGAAGGGGACATTATGATAAAGAATGCCATGGAATCAGAGAGGCAGATGGAAAGAGAGAATGTGGCCGATAACTTGGAAGAGAATGACAGAGATGAACAGAGAAGCAGTAATAGATATGACGACTTGGAGAATGAGGAAGGAAGTGAGGGAGAATCGGAAGCAGAGAAGAACAGAATAATGTCCGCAGATGATGGATTTGTAACAGTTTCCAGTGGAGGGGATGATGCGGAGGAAGAGGATTTTGAAGACTGCAAAGAATTCTGGGAAGGTAGAGTTCCCGAAGCTATCTCTGGACACTCAGAAACTACAGAAGACAGAGAGAATGGGGCAAATGAAGCTCCAAAAGTACCCCTAAGAGTATTTTGTGTGATTGGTCAGACCCATTCCACGTCACAAACCAATGAGAATTCATATGTACACCCTACTGTTGAAGAGGCAGCCAATCAAAATGCAGGTCATAACATGGACAATCAAGGTGAAGTGAGCATAAATGAAGCATTTGAAAAGGATGAACACTGTGAACAGGACATTGAAAGAGCAATGGATGACCTCAGTCTTTCTCCTAATGAGGACGAAGGGGAGGGAGCAGGAAGTAATGACCAGACAACAGAGGGTGTAACATCACTGGAAGGCCAAATGATTACTTCCAGTGAGCGATCAGAACAAGACACCCAACCTTTCCTACCAGAGCCTTCTGAAACTTCAGGGCCATCCAAGGATAATGGAGGTGCAGAGACTCATAGTGAAGAGACAATACAAAGAGGAGCAAAAGAACCTACTGGAGACTCAGTGGAGCATTCTGGTTCTGATGACACATGGAGCACATCTGAGGAACGAAAGCGATGCTCTACTGCTCCTCACCTTAGATGGGCCAAGAACGTGGTGAGAGAGATCCTGGGTCTGAAGTCGGTGGACACAGAAAATGCAAGAGGTAGTGTGACACACATAGACACGCAAACCAACACACAAACAGAGGGTGAGAGAGAAATGGGCAAATCTAGGAAAGAGGAAGAAATAATAGAGGGAGGAGAAGAACAACAGGGAGGGATGGAGAGAGAATTGAATGAGAACCGTGACTGGCTGGATCCTAGTTCTAGCCAGCACACGGTTCCCTCAGAAGGAGAGGCAGAGGGGAAGGTAGAAGAAGTATCTAAGAAGAAAGAGAGTAAAGATGAAGTTGTTTTAAGCTCTAGTAGTTTTCGAGATTTGGGGAATGAGGCTCGCACGAGGAGGCGAGGGTTCCGAAAGTCAGCGGAGAATACCAAAGAAGAGGAAGAGGATGAGGAAGAAGAAGAGGAAGAGGGAGTTGGAAGGGACCGCAGGACGAGAATATTCAACAAATCAGGTGAGAGGAAGACTAACATAAGAAGGCTGATTTGGACATTGTGACCCACTTGCACCCACTCATGTGAGAAGAAGATCTAAATGTGTCTTGAGATGTCAGTTGAACCAGTTAATATACCAGTGGTGTAATGTCACATAGAGAGGCTAAATGTGCTTACTCAAGAATGTAACACATAAATCCATGAGTCATCTTCTCCTAAATAAGTGTCAATATGGGCGTTAAAATTATTTATTCTCCTGTCATGTAATTGAGTGTTTCTAACATTTGAACAGTAATAAGCAGTTAAAACTTTGCACTGGCAGCTATGTTGGGACGGTGAGATCCTTATTTACAATCTAATCTCAGCTATGGAATAACATCAAAAATGTTTATGAATACGCAATTATTAGCTCTACCTCAAAAGCAACTTTCTTTACAACACCTTGGTAAAGAACCCTTCAGGCCAATGGCGGGGCTTTATAAACCGTATGGTAAATTGGGCATGTCACAGGGCTGTATGTTTTGAATAGCATGGATGAAAAGTTCCACCCTACATTTTCTCTTGTTGTATATACAATTTTTCTATTTAATCTGATACGATTTGGGTCCCGAATGGTGTTTTATGTTCAAATTGATTGCTGGTGACTGTAGACACTAAAGAATGAGAGCATGAAACATCCCAGCGATTTCTATCGTTTTGTTTCACATTTTTCATTCATATTGACTGGGTCTCTCTTTCTAGTCAATGATGGATCTAATGCCAACAGAAAGCTATAAATAATATTCTGAACAGTCCTAAAATTGTTTATTTACCTTTTTATAGTAATATATGACAGTAAATATTTCAATCAAAACATTTTTTTTTTTTTTAAAGAGACCCATTCTTAGGACTTTAAAGAAATCTGAAACCACACAAACAGTAGACTTTAGGTTCTCATACCGCAGGAGTAACTAATAATGTATTCCCCCAGCATTTTTTTTGTTTGTTTTTTGGGTAGTCTCATTTTAATACCCTGGAAGCGCCAGAGGGCTCCTGAGGATTCTTGTGGGGGTTGGAGTCATGACCGCTGAAGACTCCTAAAACAGCAGCATTTCTTGGAACAGACAGAATTTTGAGCTGCCAGATTTCCTTTGTTTCACAAACTAAACCATTCTCATTCATTCATAACAAGTCCTCCCCCAGTACACTTTCTTGTTTTTTTTCCCATCATATTTCTCATTGCATTAGGATTATTATTATTTATTGCCACATTTGCTTGAGAGCTATTGAGTTGCTCATACCCAGAGGTCTTACGGTCTGTTCTATCTTTTCAGTTATTCACTGGAAAGCTTGAGGTGGTTCTTATGTGTACAGCTTGTGTACGGCTATGTAGAATCATCCTCATCTGTTTTGCTTGAGATGGAGTGTTACTGGATTTAGGCTGCTTAAATTCTGATCTTATCTTGGTTAAGGGAAGCTTAAGGTGCTAAAAAAACAACCTTGTGATGTGTGCTGATTTCTCTGTGTTTTGGTTTGTATAGATGATGAAGAGGACAAATTATCTTCTACCTGGAGTGAAATGGATCTAAGGTAGGAGAACATGTATACTGCATGTATAGACACTCCCATATTTTGTCCCTCATTAAAATGTTTTCCATGTAAAGGAGTTAATTGTACTTTTGATAAATGTTTTAAATCATGTACACTCATATGAGATGACAACTCCAGATGTGTCAAGCTTAATAAAAGCTGTTACATAGAGCAGGTGGGTAGATATTTTTGGAGGAATGAATTGACTATGAATAGCGAATTTCTTCAATGTTGTCCGTAACTAAAAACTACTGTATTTGTTTGATACTGCAGGCACACTGGTTCAAAGAGACTGACATATTAGACAGCTCAATTTATGCTCTATGATTCCCATTTATAATGTGCTAATATCTGGATTCCATGCATTTTTAGGATATCTAATATTATTCAGTTGAAAATTGAGTTACTTTTGAGGTTATAACTCTGATAATATCTTAAATAACAAAAAATGGAAATGACAGCATGAAACCTTTTCTTTTTCGGTTTGGCTTGGTGATGTTTATAACTTTATATGCAGTCTATCACCACTGACAGTTTTTTATTTGGTAGACAGTCTTACAAATGACCGTTATATCACAGATGTCCTTTGCTCTCTCTCTCTCTCCTTCTTACTTTTAGGAAACTTAGGAGGACAAAAAAGAGGAATTCGAAATTCTTTAGTAAGTCTCTGTATTGTCTTTATCTGTTTTGATCTTTACATGCCATGGACATGGCTATAACCAAAGACTATAGGGACTTTGCTATAACAGACTACAAATAAATATTTATATTCAAAGTCTTCAAAATCCATTAAAACATTACTAAGACACATACAATTCCCAGTCATACAAATCCCAATTTCATACACACCCTTCTGTACACATGCTAGTGTACATAATATGATTGTAACTGGCTGTAACATATAGGAAATATATGGGTCTTAATACATGGATGGTTAAAGTTTAAGATGTTGTGAGCAGGGAAAGTTTTGTCATTCCTGACTATGCTACTTTGCTAGTCCTCCAGGCAAAGAACAGGTTTGTGCTTGCACATCACTCGGAACTGCAGATAAACAGCTGCAAATGCTCACTTAGTATTAAAAATGCTTTCGTGGATGTTCGTGCTTGTACATCTTTTTTTTTTGCCCTGTTGAATCACTGACCTGCTGTGCTTGTTTGCTTTCCATGTCATTCTGTCTTGATCTCTGTCTGACCTTTTGTAATTTTTCCAATCTAGTAATTCTCAACTGGTGGATCATAGACAGGTTTAGCCTTTTTTCTGCTCTTTTTGCTGTATATAAATTTATAAGGTATGATTATTTGCATTTGGCATTGTTTTTCTTTGTGTTCTGATGAGGGTCGTGGACAACAGGAAAAAAAATGCTAAATCTAAATGCAATTAAACAAGTCATGCATAGTTAGATAAAATATGTAGTTTATACGCACCTGAATTTTTTTTTTTTTTTTTTAAGCAAATTCTGATGTTTTTTTGGTAAAAATCAGCATAGAAACGTTGAATGCCATGCACAAACCATGAACAAGCCATGACGTAAAAGAAAATCTGACCCAGACTACATTAAATACGGGATCACTTGCAGTGAGAGAGTAAACATGTTTGGTTTCTGCCAACCACTATGTTTTTGTACAAATTATTGGTTACTTATGTAGTTCCTCCTGCTAATATGAATTAATGTCAAGGCCTGATTTCAAGGACATTTGTTTAGTTTTGTGTGATGAACAATTTTTGTATCCAGTGTAAAATCTGAGAAGCACAGCTCTAGAACCATATCAATGATTTCTCTTTCTCTTGCAGACTCTCAGTTGTATCAGGAGTACAGTGAGGTGGTCCAGAACAGAGAGATCCTGCTGTCTCATTCTGATTCTCTATCAATAAGTTCATCTTCCTCTCCAAATCATTCCCCTAAGCTATCACGCAGACCTCTCCCACCCCTCCCTCAAGTCCTCCTACCCATTAAAAGTCTAAATGTGCCTCAGCAGTCTATTAACAGTCCCCCGTCCCCTCGCCTGTCCATCTCTGCTTCCTCACCCACACTGTGGCAGGATCTCCCCGGAGTGAGGAGCAGCTCAGAGTTGGAGGAACTTACTGAGGATGAGAGACGCCTGCAGGAGGTAGAATTATTTGATCAGTATCCCCTACTAAGCATTAAAAGTGGCTCAAGTCATAAACTTAAAAATGTATGATACTGTACATGTCATTGTACTACAACCCCAAATCAGAAAAAGTTGGGACAGTATGGAAAACGCAAATAAAAAAAGAAAGTAGTGATTTCTAAATTTACTTTGACTTGTATTTCATTGCAGACAATATGAACACAAAATATTTCATGTTTTGTCTGGTCAACTTCATGTCATTTGTAAATATACATCCTTTCCTGTCATTCAGACCTGCAACACATTCCAAAAAAAGTTGGGACAGTAAAGCATTTACCACTTTGTAATGTTGCCATTCCTTTTCACAACACTTAAAAGACGTTTAGGGACTGAAGACACCAAGTGATGAAGTGTTTCAGGTGTAATTTTGTCCCATTCTTCAAGACTTCAAACAAGTCTTAAGGTGGGCAACAGTACGGGGTCTTCATTGTCGCATTTTGCGCTTCAAAATGCGCCACACATTCTCTATTGGAGACAGGTCGGGACTGCAGGCAGGCCAGTCAAGTACCCGTACCCTCTTCCTCCGCAGCCAGGACTTTGTAATGTGTGCAGAATGTGGTTTTGCATTGTCTTGTTGAAATATGCATGGACGTCCCTGGAAAAGATGTCTTCTTGAAGGCAGCATATTGTGCTCCAAAATCTCTATGTACTTTTCAGCATTAATGGTGCCATCACAGAAGTGCAAGTTACCTTTGCCAAGGGCACTGACACAACCCCATACCATGACAGACCCTGGCTTTTGGACTTGTTGCTGGTAACAGTCTGGATGATCCTTTTCTTCTTTGGTCCGGAGCACACGGCGTCCATTCCTCTCAAAAAATACCTGAAATACTGATTCATCTGACCACAGTACACGTTTCCACTGTGTGATGGTCCATCCCAGATGCCTCCGAGCCCAGAGAAGTCGACGGCGCTTCTGGACACTGTTAACATAGGGCTTCCTTTTGGCACAGTACAGTTTTAACTGGCATTTGTGGATGTAACTACGTATTGTGGTACTTGACAAAGGTTTGCCAAAGTAGTCCTGAGCCCATGTGGTGATATCGCTTATAGATGAATGAGGATTCTTGATGCAGTGCCGCCTGAGGGATCGGAGATCACGGTTGTTCAGCTTAGGCTTGCGCCCTTGTCCTTTACGCACTGAAATTCCTACAGATTCCTTGAATCTTTTAATTATGTTATGCACTATTGAAGGTGAAATATCCAAATCTCTTCCTATCTTTCTTTGAGGAACATTGTTTTTAAACATTTCAATAATTTTCTCACGTATTTGTTGGCAAACTGGCGATCCTCGGCCCATCTTTGCTCCTAAAGGACTAGACCTTTCTTGGATGCTGCTTTTGTACCAAATCATAATTACAATCACCTGTTGACATCAACTGTTTCAAATCACATCATTATTTAACCAATTTACCTCATTACTAGCCCTAAATTGCTCCTGTCCCAACTTTTTTTGGAATGTGTTGCAGGTCTGAATGACAGGAAAGGATGTATATTTACAAATGACATGAAGTTGACCAGACAAAACATGAAATATTTTGTGTTCATATTGTCTGCAATGAAATACAAGTCAAAGTAAATTTAGAAATCACTACTTTCTTTTTTTATTTGCGTTTTCCATACTGTCCCAACTTTTTCTGATTTGGGGTTGTAGATAATAACATTAAAACGTGTTTATTTTAAAGAAAAACAGCTCAAGCTCACTTTGCAACAGAACATTTCACAATGATAAAACGACGAACTTGAGGGGAACTAACATATTTACTAAAAAGGATCTTAGTGGTTGGAAGTAATTGTAAAAATGTGAAAAGTGAAGTTAGAAAAGTTCTAACACTTGTTTACAGAAAAGTATGTTGAATCCACTTTATCAAATGAAATTACATTTTTAAGTTTGGCTTGAGTGTCCACTGTTTTCACAGTACTCATTATGCATTATTGCATTATGGCTGTATTTACTGTAGACATTAGGGTAATTGTGTAAGAAGGTTTAACAATACGTTGTAAAGTCACATTGCAAGATAAAATACCACAATTGTGAAATACATATGCAATAATAAGAATATGAGAATAAAGTAAATGGAAAGTCACAATTAAAAGAAACATATTCATAAATGCAACATTGAAATCACAATGTAACAGAGTGAGATATAAAACCACAATTGAGAGAAATATAAAGTCTCAGTTGCAGGTATTTATATTTCAAGATATAAAGGAACACTGCAAATATAACTGATTGTAATTGTGATAAATAAAGTCAGAATTTTGATATATATAATGTCACAGTTAACTTTAATTTTTAACAGGCTTTCATAGTACATTGCAATCCTAGTACTGTATGTATAAATTATCTTGCAACAAAATAGGTGTTCGTTTTTATTAGTAAGGATAGCAACATGAAGAGTCTCTTGTTTTTTTTCAGGTGAGGTTTGAGGTCGTGACCTCTGAAGCGTCATACTGCTGCAGTTTGGACATCGTAGTGGAGAACTTTGTCATGTCCGATCAGCTCAAAGTTATCCTGTCTTCACAAGACAAAAACTGGCTGTTCTCCAGGCTAAATGATGTTAGAGCCGTCAGTCACAGGTTAGAATCATATCATTAAGTTAACAGAATTACGGAAAATAAATGCATTTTAGTTTTAATAAAGATGTTTAGATCGCACTGCTGACATCATAAGACATAACTTTCAGTCTCCCTAAAAATGTCTGAATTCATCTTGGAGTCAGTTCTCAAATGTCTGCTCTGAAATCTGAATTCTTTTCCACTTAGCTTTCTGTCTCAGCTGGAAGAAGCAGTGGAGAAGAACATTATATGCTTTACCGTCTGTGACATCATTATCAAACACTGTCCACGATTCAAAAATGTGTATGTGCCATACCTTACCAACCAATCGTATCAGGACAAGACGTTTCAAAGATTGATGTGAGTATTTGTTTGCACTGATCTGAAGTGAAAGGTTTGCTTTTCCTGTTTTATTTTTATCCATATGATTTCTTTGTTTCATTCCACCATCTCTCATAGGGACGAGAGTCATGAATTCCGTAGAGTTGTGGAAAAGTTGGAGCGTAACCCAGTTTGCCAACGACTGCCTTTACGGTCTTTCCTCATTCTGCCATTTCAAAGAATCACACGCCTCAAATTGCTTGTGCAGGTACTGTCTTCCTCGAGCCCGTTTAATTCTGCCTCTCACATTTTTTGATGACACATTCCCTAACGTTTGCAGGAAATGCCATGACTCATGCTTGCTAGGAGCACGTGCTTTCCCCTGCCTTCTTCGTCTATTCTATATTAACATGATATTAGATGTCATCCATCTCCTGTCACAAAGAATATGGTATGCTGCATTTTAAATGCCCTTTTTTCTCTTGTCTTTGTTGGTAGAATATTGTAAAGAGAACCGCTCCAAAAACCAAGGATGAAGCACAGGCCATTAAGGCGATGAAACTACTTGAGAAGGTGAGGTTTCTCTTTATGTACTTGGAAAAATGTAGTTATGTCACCCACATCTCTGCATTGGAATTTCTTATCAGTTTTCTCTCTCACCACTGTCCCATGTTTCCTTGCTTCTTAACAGATGATCCAGGACAGTAATGAAAGTATCTCTCAAATGAAGAACATTGAGTCACTTGTGACCCTCAATGCCAAAGTTGACTTTGAGTGCAAGGTGAGCATGACACATGTTAGGGAACCTAATTGGTACTGTATGCCATCTGAATAATAATCAAAATGTATAATGACTTATTTTGTGCCTCTTAGACTCTTCCATTGATCAGTCAGTCCCGCAGACTGGTACGAGATGGACCTGTGACTGAACTGAGAGACTTTTCTCTGAAAGACAGGGAAGAAGAGAGAAATGTTTATATGCATCTTTTCAATGACTATCTCCTGGTCTCTTTGCGGAAAGAGTACGTTTGGCTTTCTTTAACATCCATACTTTAATTGTCATTCTTAGTCTTTGAGAAGTGAAATCAGGCTTTTCATGTTTAATGTAAATGATACCTTATGTTTTATGGTGCAATTAAAGCTTAACTTCCTGTTTGCAGAGGGGGTAGGTTTACAGTTATCGACCATGCACCTGTGTCAGAGCTGCGGGTTGAGAACTGCAGGTTCAAACTGCATTCCTTACAAAAAAACTTGTTCCGTCTGCACATGCCGCAAAAAGCCCTGCTCTTGCGGACAGATACCCAGTAAGTACGTCATTGTGTATGTCTATTATGAGAGAGAAGCTGTTGCTATTTTGTAAACATGCAATGGCTGCCACGTGCGCATGCCTGTGAAGTCCTCATCCCTGTAGGGCAGGGACGTCCAGTCTTGCTCCTGGAGGGCCACCTTCCAACAGAGTTTATATGAGTTACTCCTGAATTAGCTCTTCAGTATCTCTTCCCCCCAGGAGCGGGATTGGACAGCCCTGCTGTACTGCAGCGCTGGGTAAATTACTTACAAATTGTAATACGTTACTGATTCCAAATTACATGACAAAAATTTTGGTTAGTAATGTAATCCATTAGATTACACATTTTAGGTCATATAATCAGACTACTTTTAGAATACTTTCAGATTAATTTTGTTTTGACCTATCTAATTTTTCATCTATTGAACCATATTGATATTGACCAGATTGAAAATATATTCCATTTGTTATTATCAACAACATGAAGTGCATTAAACATATTAAGCCAAGGTTTCCCGAGCTGGGTTTGTGAAGGAACTGCCGGGGGTTACTGTAGGGAGTTCAGTGAAAAGCTAATAATTAATTAAATCATAAAAATGTTCAATTAAAACTAATAATTTTAAAATGAATCAAAATAAAACACTTACTGAAAAATTTAATATTTAATTTGTTTACCTGCATGTCATGTGACTATAACCAACGTCAGAGAACCATGAACATGCAAATGTGATACTTCATTATTAAAATATTTATTTTAAAATCTCTTCATATAAAAATACTGTATTAAGTGAAAGAGGAACAGATGACAAAAAAATTGTGATTTTGTGCATTTTAATGTGTTTGCAAGACAAAAAAAGCGTAATAATTCAAATAAAAATGACACTGTTCATCAGTAGTTGATGCAACGTTGAAACACTTCTTAAACCTGAAATTATTTTTAAAACCAGTGGTCAAATGCTGTGTATCCACCAGACTAATGACTGGTCTCTGTGTGAATGTCCACAAAACTGAGTGTATATAAACTCTAGGCTATTTTAAAAAGGAAAATTTAAAAGATGAAAAAGTGGAATTAGGGAGAATCAATAAATTATGAATTATTGCTATTGTGTAAATAATATGTAATCATGTAATCAATAAAAACGTAACTGTAGTCTGATTACGAGTATTTTAAAATGTAATTTAATCTAATTACAAGTAATTAATTTGGAATCTGATTACGTAATCCAGATTGCATGTAATCAGTTGCTATCCAGCTCTGCTGTAGTGTTTCCACATTTGCAAATTTTGTCATATATTGGACAGCATAAATTCAGTTCTGTCCAGCAATCTTGTGTTTTGCAATTTGGTTGTGCAGAGTATTGTGTTAAATTAATCTGTACCCCTCTTTCATTTTCAATCATCTCTCAGAGCCAATAAATTGCGCTGGATATCAGCACTCTCACGTCCTTATCCTGAGATTGACTTCAGTGCAGTTCAGGGTATGTGCACTTCCTGCTTTAAAAGAAACTGCAGTGTCAAAGTAAATATTCTAATGCTAATAATTTAACATGTTCTCTTTTTCCATTTGCAGACTTTTCACAAATGCAGTGCATCAGAGCATTTGTTGCCCAGCAACCAGATGAGCTAAGTTTAGAGAAAGCTGATGTTCTGTTAATTCACCAGCAGAGTAGTGATGGTGAGTTAAATCTAATCACATGAACACAAGAAAAAAAGATCCCTTGTCATGTATAGAAATTATTTCTATTGGTATACCTGAGGCCACTACAACAGTTTGGTTACAAGCTCAGATCTTTAACCACAAGGTTAAGTGTTAAGAACTCTGCCACTGCTTCCAGGAAAGCCAAGGTTTGGTTACATGTTAGGAATCACCTTTGCCCAGGGGCGACCAATCCTGTTCCTGGAGATCTACCTACCTGCAGAGTTCAGATTTACCTCTGATTCAGCACACTTGTAATTATCTGTAATTATCAAGTGCTCCTGAATATCTTAATTTGTTCAGTTGTGTTAGCCTTAAAAAAAATATAAACAAGTAGTCACCTTATAAAGTAGAACCTGTGTTGGCCTTTTTGTATAGTACATTTATTGTTTGTCTAGTTTAGGAACTTGCATGACTGCACCAAGCCCACATTCACTAGAGATCTTAGGGACATGTGGTAGACTTGAAATATAACCAACCTGTTAACGCCCATCTTATGAGACTCATTTCCATTGTTAATGCAGCATACAATGAAAGAGTTCTTGGAGAACTTGTGTGGGTAGATCAAGATGATGTTGTACTGGTATTCTGCAGTGTAACAAAAAGGGAGATAGGACACTAGGATAGGACAGAGATAGTCCCGGAATTGCAACCTGATTCAAGAACGTCCTGCAGCTTCCTAAGTTTTTTAAGTTGAAGTGAGTTTTGTGCTGCATGTACTATAGATCATGACATCATCCATACATGTGTATTTGGTAAGCAAACTCCAGTGGGTCCAGTCGGAACATCAGGGACTTTTTTTGGCTTAGGTATACTTAGAACATCTACTAAAGATCTCAAGATTGCAGTCTAGAGAATGGTTTCAGAACGCTTGAGATGATTCCAATCTTCCATGCTTCTTACCTCACCTGATCAACAAAAACAGACTATTGAAGAGTGAGTAATGGTGAGAAGAGTTGAGACCTTGTACATGAGTTCTTTATAAGGTTGAAGAGGTAGTAAAGGGGAAAGAAAGAGTGGCATATCAGAAAATGTCCCAGTGCACCACACAGAAGCTGGTGTTTTTGTGCCATTGTTGTATTGTACCTGTGTTTGAGAGTCAAATTACCTAATTCTGTTCATTAGCCTTGTCTGTTTCCCTGCTCCACCAGTTGAATTGAATAGTCTTTTCCACAGCAGATTATTGCAAAGCTTTTTGCTTTAAAGGGATAGTTCACCCAAAATTAAAAATTGGGAGGGGGGTTATAAAGGCCTCCTGAAGTAAATATCCATATTTAAAGCTGCAGTCCATATCTTTATTTGGTTAAAAATTATTAAAAATAAATAAATTTTTGAGCAAGTACATAACCAGCCAGTGTTCAAAACTATCGCCTTACCTTAGCCTGATTCACAACAAGCTTATAATAATGTTTTCTAATTTGAGTGGTACTTTTAGGATTTTGCGGGAAATTCGAGCATGCTGCCGCATTATTACGTCACGCCTGTAAACAAAGAAGTTGTCCCGGCTAATAGGCTATATTGCATGTGAGGATGCTGCAGGTGACATCGTTTATAGCCTTTTCTCACAGCTGGAATAATTAAATTTATCATTTTGATCGTGGATTGTAATCCATAAAGGATTATGCGTTTATGAAATACAAGTTACTGAAATTAGAATATATTCCAGTTTTAAATGTGCATCTGACTACAAGTTTTGTATTTCAAAGAGAACCAGTTCGAAGGATGAATAATTAGCTTTTTGGATTAAAATAATTTATATGAAATTTGATGACAATTAGAGATTAGACTGTACAGAAATTGAAATCTACATGTAACGCTAATACACACGACATACACGTTGTTAACAAACAATTTGAGAACAAAGTATAATAGTAATAATAATTTGCATGGCTTGATGTGATATAAGCTAACCGATCGTTAGATTTAATCACAATTGTAGCGCAATTTATTGTAATGCTTTTTTCCTCAGTTGGCCAGAACAAAAGTGTCAGACTTGTTACTTACTTGTTCATATGACTATCCAGTGAAAATTCTTATTTGGGTCATATATTCCTAGCCGTAGGCTAGATTATGTGATTCCTAAGTACAGTATCCACACTGGTGCGGTGACTGACAGCCACACATACTCCCCAAAACATTAGATTCATCTGTGGTGGAGCCATGCTGACTCACAACCCACGTTTAAGAAAATAATTCCGCAAATAACTGCAATTGCAGGTTTCAAACAGAGATGGCAACAAAGAGGCAAAACATTACGGACTGCAGCTTTAAAACTGCATAAACTGTAATCTCTAGCTTCTGCTAACTGTTCTTGTTGTTGTTGTGTGCGCCTTCACAAGAGCGTGGCGTTCCAGCGGATGATGTAGGCGTAGCATAAGCGCCGGTGAGAATATGCTTGAATCAGGAGTGTTTGATTTGGGAGACAAACAAAATGTTCAGTGTTGGGGATTCTCCAGGTCCAGGGTTGGAAACCCCTGATCTAGGTCAGTTCTTTTCAAACCTGTCCTGGGGACCCCCAACTACTGCACATTTTGTATGTCTTCCTCACAGGTCACACCAAGTTCAAGTATCGCAGACTCTACTAATGAGCTGATGTTGAATTAGGTGTGTTAAATAAGGGAGGCATACAAAATATGCAATGGTTGTGGTCCCCAGGAAAGGTTTGAGAAGCACTGATTTAGGTCACTGTAGAACAGGGATGTCCAATCTTGCTTCTAGTGGGCCACATTACTGCAAAGATTAGCTCCAACACACCTGCCTGGAAGTTTCTTGTGATCCTTAAGACCTTGATTAGCTAGTTCTGGTGTGCTTAATTAGGGCTGGAGCTAAACTATGCTGGAAGGTGGCCCTCCAGGAGCAGGATTGGACTCTACCTTTGTAGAATGTATGGTGAAAGCCAGAAGCAGTTGGATTTGGCTCTAAAACAAGACACTTTGTCACTTGCCCTAGAGGCTTCTTCTGTCATCAGATGTGAAATTCATGTGACTCTTTCAAAGTTAAGAACTATATTTGGAATGGCTGTTTGAGCTGCACCTGGATAGACTCTGTATTCCTTATTTGGACCAGTATGATTAACAATGCACACATAGAGATTTTTAAGACCGATAACCATTCTTTCATGACTAGGGCATTCCTAGTTACCACAGTTTATGTAAACAGGCATATTTTCCCCACACACTGTATATGATTGTATTACTAATGAGGTACTGATAAATGAACTCCACTGGGCATATTCTATATGTCTGTTCTCAAGAACCGTTCAACAAGTTCCTAGTCAGCAAAGCAAGTTCCTAGTAGATACTAACTTTGTCACAAGCAGAATTCAAGAATTGCTAATGGATGTTTTGACAAACTCAGTGCAAAATTCCATTTAATATTCTCTCCTTTTTATTCAGGCTGGGTGGAAGGAACTCGTCTGTCAGACAGACAACGTGGTTGGGCCCCCGAGTCTCATCTGGAGACAATAGTCAGTGACAAAGCAAGAAAGCGTAACCTGCTGGACACCATGAAAATTCACATTGCTACAGCTGCAATGTGAAGCAATATGTATAGCCTTCAATGTTCTCAGGTGGACTTTTTCAATTACAATTTTTTAGTATTACTTTAAAGACTTAAGCCTTCAAGAACTTTATGGATTTACGTCTCAACTTCATGGGAAGTTTCTATTTATTGTGTGTATACACTCAAGCTGATAAGGGTGATGTGGGTGTTATGGCCTCACCCATGTCAGAGTACTACTCCACACCCTGCAAAAGGGTCTTGCAAGATGCTGAATTACAGCAACTGAACTTCTTAGATATCTTATGGACACTGACGGACTTGCAAATGGCACAAATACATCCATATGCAGTACCTGCTCAAAATGAGTATCTATGCAGCTTCCAACGTGTTTATATAAGACTTTCTTAAAATTTGGAAGTGGGGAGTCATTCATGTGCAGAGATTTGGACTACAATCTGTTGTCCTCAATTTGAGCAAGCCATCTCACTGAGGAACCACGACAGCTGGATATAAGACATAAGCTGGATCTAAGTCGGCGTGTAACTCTGAATACTGCACCAAAACTACTTGTTCTCTGTTATTTATAAACATCAGATCCCCTTCAGCATGGAATATAATGCTGTCGGACTGCAGCCTGATGGGAATACAGTTTGAAGAGTTGTTGGTGTGCTCTAGGACACAAGATGCAAAAGGACAAATTATTAATAGCTGTGAAAAAACAGTGGACTTTTACAAAGTGCAAATTTTATTTAGGATCAAGAATTATGGATGACTACTTTTTAAGACCAAAATGTGTACAATACCCAAGGTTGTCTACAATGTACATAACATAGATTTGTAACATAAAAGCTAAAAGTATTATGTTTTCATGGAATAATTCCATCTCTGCTTCCTGTTCAAGATGATTAGCATATAACTGTAATATGCCTTAAAAATAAACATAATTAGTTTCCTGAAAGAACATTTCATGGTTTAGCAGATGGGGTTTTTAGTCTTATCAAGTGCACTTTGAAGAATTATGGGAAGGCCATTAGGTAGCAAGACCTTGAGAAAGAAGAATCAGAATGAAAGAGTAAAGTGGTACAGGATTCAGTAGGAAAGCAAATGCTTTAGTGTGATTTACAATACGAAGAATCAATGAACATTTCATTAATGTTTCTTTAAGTATGTCAAAAAAGACCAGACTATATAAACAGCTTCTTGGTTATATGGAAATAAAAAAAAAAACACAACAGTGGAAAATTGTTTTGTGATCAACTAAATTGTACTTGAAATATCCACAAATGATTGGTTCCTGAGGTGAAACTGAAATCTACTTGAGCCCTGACCCGTAATCAATAGTAGCAGACAGGAAAATGATATTAAAAGTACAAGATAATGCAAATACTGTAACACTTTACAATTGGATTCAATTTGTTAACATTAGTTAATGTATTAGGTATCGTGAACTAACAAAAGAAAATAATTCTAAGAATTAATTTAGTTTAGTGTTAATTTCTACATAGACTAATACATTTTTTGAATTTTAAGTAATGTATTACCCTAGTAAAAAAAAGTGATATTTAAAATCCATATTTCATTCTTAGTAAAATTCAACTCTATTAACATTTACTGACACATCGCTCGAGACTCACTGATATCAAAATTAGAATTAAACTTTATTTGGAGTACTACTTGTGCACAATGCACATTTCTTAATATTAAGCCTAAATGTGTTTTAAAGTCACTATTGATGAAGATTGTATGATGTTTGAATAATATTGGTCTTTAAATGCAAGATATTTAAAGTGTACCGAAAGTATACTTGCAGTAGTTCCACTTTAGCACAATCAAATATACTTCAGTATATCTTTAGTTAGACCTCAGCGCTACTTCTGCACAATTAAAGTGCATTAAGCACAAAACTAGTTGTTCCGATTCAGCATACTTTTAAGTATACCAGTTTAGTATACAAAAAAAGTACAATTGCAGGATATTTTTTATTAAGTACATGAATATGTAAATGTATATGTAGTATACTTAGCATGAAATAAATGTATTTTAAATACATTTTACTATATTTATTTTTCACTAGGGTATAAACGGGAATAAATCACCATTGAACAATAGTAATGTTGTTCATTTTAGTTTATGACATATAGGCCCGGTTTCATAGACCGGTCTTAGCCTAAACCAGGATTAGGCCATAGTTCAACTAGGACATTTAAGTAATTTTTTTAAACATGCTTAGAAAAAAACATTACTGGTGTGCATCTTGAGACAAAACAAAGGTACTGATATATTTTAAGATCAGTCAGTGCAAGTTTCTTTCATTTGAAACAGCTCAGATTTACATTTTAGTCTAGGACTAGGCTTAAGCCTTGTCTGTGAAACCGGGGGTTAATGTATTAACTAATGTTAACAAACTGAAACTTTTTGTAGTGTTCCAACAAACATTATCTGATGGTAAGTTAGAAGATTGAGATGTAAAGAGAAACTTGCTGTTTTTTATTAGCAACTGGAGGTTTCAATATGTGCTCGAAAGAGCCATGAAAGTCTAATCTCAAGCACGCTGCATATTAACAAACACCCAACGTGCATCCAGACGTAGACGGTGAATTCGCCAAACACACAATCAAAGACACACACACTCATGAGAACTTCAGCACCAGGTAGAACAGGAACATCTCTGCACTCACTCCCTCACATAACATTATCATCTGCACTACGCTGTACTAGACTAGACTAGTACTATTACCAACTGTTTTAACATGTATTATCACTGATTTACACTATATAAACTTTGCACATGCTGAACAGTCAGTGTCATCTAATAGGAGACAAGCCATGTTTAAGGGAGACACATGCACGAACACTCCACAAATCATATCCAAAGACGTTCTAATGAGAGCATACAGGTGCCGCTTGCGTAGAGTAGCACTGTGTTAAAATAGGAGGAGTGCATGGGTCTATGCGTGCACCACTTTTTAGAAGAACCTACATTTCAAAAGTCTTCCAGGCTGTCAAGTAAGTGCTATGAGATACAGAGAACCAGGACACACGCTTGGGACAACTGAGTGGATCTAATGACCCAACAGAGAACTTCTGAGCAACACACATTGCTATAGAGCTGCACATCACAAAAACTAAACTAAAGTGTAAATTCTTGAGCTTTAACCAGAGAAACAATTAGGGGATACTAAAAAGTCTGAAAGAATGGTGTAAAATGGGTTTGAGAACTAAGTTCTCTTTTAAAATACCAAACCTGAAAGCATAAGTGCAACCCACCCGCAGCTTTGAGCGTCCAGCTTTATGAGTGAGTGAACAGAGGTAATAGTACTCTTGGTTCAGAGTACAGCGGATCTGAACAGCACAATGTGGAGGTTGAGATGGGAGATGTGTGTCCTATGGTACATTAAAATACAGTGAAGGGTTTCACTGTATAGCAGGATAAGAATCACCCCACTAATTCTTCCAATTATCGATTATCCGTTCCTTTCAACCTGGAGAAGCATAAAAAAAATTGACGGTCAGTTTTTTTAAGTGTTTGTCAATACAAGATTTTGTGCCTTGTGTAAGAATGTGTAGTTTTGAATCATTCATAAATGTGTTTTTATCTAAATTGCCACACTGAAATCAAATGCAACAGATTATGTAAGAATGGTATTATGATTTACACAAATCGTTTCTAACCCACTGATAAAAATAAAGCTCTTTCAAGAAGCTCTAAAAAATAAAAAGACTAGTAGTGATAGTAACAGTAGAAAAAAATAGAATAGTAAGCTATACTATATATTTCATAATTGATATTTATGATTTTGAATAATTATGCATGCTCATTTGAACTATTTTTACATTTCAGTTACATGTGCTGTCATCGATCGCATACTTAATCTTTAAGTTTACAATTTCACAATCACAAACAGCAATTTAACACTGATAAATGTAATCTTTAGCAAATTTCAGGAATTTGAGGAAAAAAAACAGTTCTCAACTTATCACTATTGGCACAAATTTTAATATCTGTGCATCCTAAAAATATAATATTTATTATTAGAGAACCTATTAATTAAGAATATATTGATTAAACTATATTTCCAATATAGTCCATAAATGCAAATAAACAATTAATTTTAACTACTTAGTTTATTAATTGTGTAAAATGACTATGTCCTAGAAAAGTGAGAGTAAAAAGGAATTTAACAGGATACAATGATTGCTAAGCATCTGTATGTATGTATGTATTAATACCTGTATGAGATGGGCAGGAGGAGGTTGTTCTTCTTCAGAGCTTGCACTTTGCTGAGAGTCTGGGGGTCGAGGGCGATATAACAACGCCGGGCGTAGTCCAGAAGCTTTTCTTTAGACGGGTCAAACTCGCCCACCTCAGCCACCTTCTCTGGAGCCACCAGCAGAAGCTCAGCAATGGGTGTGGTAGAGGCCACCGTATTACGATCTACACCGTGGATCTGGAAGGCCTTGGACATGTTCTTTAACCTCTGGTATGTTACCAGGATCTTTTTATAGCGGAACAGCACACCTGCTGCATCTTTCACTAGAACAACAGCAATAAGGAGATAAAGATGAACAAAGACATCAGAAAGAGAAGAAAATCACTTGTTTGTCATGTTTGCTCACCTCTCTGTCTTTCTCTCCCTCTGGCGATTCTGAAAACCCTTCTTCTCTTCAGAGCTGGATGACTGCCGGTGGGTCTTCCAGCTGTGCCGATGTTCCGAAGTGACATGTTATCTGTTATCACATCCTCTCCTGACATCATTTCCTCTTCCTCTAGGTAGCTATCCTCAAGGTAGTCATCCTCTTCTTCATCTCCCAGAAGAGTGAGGGATTCTGTGGAAGCATAAAAAATAAAAGACTTATGTTTTTACAAAAGATTTCTATTTCAAATGCTGTTCTTTAGAATTTGTTTCATCAAAGAATCATGCAAAAATATATCAGTTTCCACAAAAACATTAAGACAATAGCAAACAAAAAAATTTACATTTTAATCATAGTTTAGAAAAATATTAAACTCATGAAAACATACATGGAAGTATGGTAAATATATAGTGACAAAAAAAAAAACTAACAAGTTTTTGAAGTTAACTTCTTAGATAAACTGTAAATATGCTTATTGCAGACATACAGTAAGCATTTAAACCAAAATGACAATGTAGCACAAATACAGGTTAAAAACATTTCAGACCCACCTTGCAGTTCATTGAGGGACCTGTTGTTGCTACTGCAGCTGCTGCTGGTGCTGCCGCCACCGTGGCCCTGCAAAAGAGGCTGAGGGTGGGGAGATCCATACATGGAATTTATCTGAGCACTGACTGGACCAGGAACAGAGCTCAGGGCCTTGGGATTGGCTGAAGTCTGTTGCGTTGGCCTCTGCTGGAATGACTGACGGTTGGCTGAACGCTGGCTCTCCACTTGTTGATCTGAAATGTTAATGATTAAAGTTAATTCTGTGGCCGGTTGCATAATAGGCTTATACTAGTCTTACAAGTTAGTTGTGTGATTTTTTTTCCTTAAGACTGGTCATAAACATTTTATTAATTGAAATAAAGCTAAAATCTAAATATTACATGAAAACCTTGTAAATAAATAAATTAAAATTAGAAATGTTGCCTTAATTAACTAAAACAAGCATGTTAAAACACTGATATTACTAAACTAAAACTGAAATAAAAATAAATTAAAACTAAATAGTAAGATTTAAACACAAAAAAAATTATAAAAATGACAAAAGAACAAAAATACTAAAAATTTAACCAAAACAAAAATGAAAGTTCAAAATATAAAAATAAAAGTTAATTCAAAATATTAATAAAAACTATATTATTGTACAAATAATATTAAAATAGCACTGGTTTATATCAGATGAGTCTAGTGTAGAAAGTCAAAGAAGTTTTTACCCCGATCATTTTCTCTTCTCCTTCTCCAAGAAAAACTCCTGGAATCATTACCTGCAGGGAAAAGAGAAATTCAGTTTTTGTCTTCCTGTCAGTCTTTGGGAAATCTGTATTAATACCCAGCCTGACTTCTGCGTCATATGATGATTTACTGCAGCCATGATCATAAGAAAATGCACAAGAACATCTTTTTAAAATAAACTGTTTATCACCTTTCTTTCTGTGGACGGTAGCAGCTCAGTCCATAATACACTTAATATGCATACAAATTGGGCATGATGTTATTAGCTGGAATGTAGATTGGAATTAAATTGTTAGATTGAATTTGCACATCAAAGATTTATTCAGTACTGATTTGATTTTATAAATCCAACTCCCTGTCTTTCACCACACAAAGCATGACTAATGAAACTATGTAAACTGAAGAGTGTTTATCTAAGGTGGTTCTCTACTAAGACTAACCTAAGACAGTTCTCCCAAACATTCCACTATTTCTCAAATGACCATTGACCACATCTACTAACTTTTTCTTGTGTCACTAAATATCCTCTATTAGCACAGTGTTGGCTCACTCTCTGTCTCTTCTCTCCCTCTGGTTCTGTCCTCATCTCACCGTTGCTTTCCTGACTCTTGGTCGAGAAGATGAACCGATCGAGCTGGCAGCGCAGGAAGTCCCTCTCCTCCTCCAGGTCCTCGATGCGTTTCTGCAGCCATGAATTTTTCTCCAGTGAGATCTGCAGTTGTGTGCGCAAGTTAGTGATTAACAGGTACGAGCTGCTCGGTGCTGGCGGACCACTACCTGCATCACAACACAAGCAAATATCACATGTTAGTTCACCCAAAAATGATCATGTATTCTGTCTTTATTTACTCGCCTTAGTGTCCTTTCAAACACATAAAATGTCTGTTCAACAAAAATAAAAATAATTTGAATATTCTCTCATCATTTCTGCACATACACTCAAAGTTTATGAAACCAAAACTTTCAGGCATCAAAAAGTACAAATCATAAAAGTAATCCATAGGAAACAAGTCTTTGAAATTTTCTAAAGAGACACGATAGCTTTATATAAACAATAATTTAAGCTTTTATTCATATATAAACATAGATCAACGCAGATACAGTACATAGAGCACATCAAATATGGTAAACACAGAAGCTCAACTATGCATGCTTAAATGCAAGAACCAATGAGATTAAATATTAAGAATAAATATGAGAGAATATCTACATTTGATATCCTTCTTAAGGGCCGTTCACAGCAAGCATGATACTATAAGCAGTGTTGGGGAGTAACTAGTTACATTTAATTTAATTACAAAATAAATTGAATTGTAATCAGTTACAGATAAAAATGTGTAACTAAATTACAGTTACTTATGAAAATGTTAACGATTACAAGGGGGTTACATCTGAATTTTTTTTCACACACACCCACATACAGATTTAATAGACTTCTTTCATAAATTGCATTGACTGCTCTAAAATATGAGACACCAATGTTTCAGGAGTTTAGGACACGGAATAGAACACATGCTTATTCCATAACTGTTTTATTTCCTATTTGGGTTTATTTATATGCTTCTTCTTTTTTATTATTAACTGTTTTAATATTAATATCATAAAAACTTAGCTACTAAAACATAGCTACTAAACTATTTTTGTTATGGTTTTAAATCTGTATTTAACCTCAGAATGATCTCAAAGTAAGTCTTATTTTGTGGTGGCTGTGCTTTTAAAATTAAATGATTATCATCTTAATTCAAGTGATGAAGGATTTTGAAAGTCTGACAGTAATCAGTGTTGAGCACATACTGTAAGGTTAACCCTGCCTGGTTTACATGTTTGAAAATAATTAACAGTTGAAAACATTAGAAATTTAGAAAAGTAATCAAATGGAATCAGTTACATTACTTTAATAAAGTAATTGAAATAGCTACACAGTTTATTACATTTTAAATAGGGTAACTTCGTAATCTGTAACCTATTACATTTCCAAAGTAACCTTCCCAACACTGACTATAGTGTTTTAATAATTGTTCTCTTATTGAGCAAGACGCGATAGAGTTAGTGTGAATGCCAATATAGTGTAACATTAGTTATTGAGGAATCGTTCTTTGTGTGAACGGGCTTTTGAGAGTTTGAACGAGAGTAAATGACTAGAATTTTCATTTTTGGGTGAACTAAACTTTAACATTCGCTAAAACGCTCGAACAACAACAAGTAACAATGATAATAAACTGAACTGACCATCAAAGTTCTGGTCATTCTGGTTGTAAAAGCCTCCCTGCTGATCAAAGTTGTTGTCTTCGAAAGGAATGGAGATTTCATAGGCGTCCTCATTCTTGGGAGCTGAAGAAAGATGATTAAAGACACGTAGGATGGACATTATTATTATTTTCCCTGGAAATGCACAGGTGTCACGTCATAAGCTCCAAAGTGCATTTCTGAGTGTGTTTATACAGCAGCGCGTGCACTCACTCTGGAGCTCTCGGGAACTCGCGTGCTTCCTGGAGGCTGCGTCCGCATCATTCATATTTCCGCCTGTCACCCCAAAATACTCTCAACATCACAAAAGGTACATAAAACATGCAATGATCTAACCGGCTGTCAGATGACTAGCATGTGTCTTCTCTCATGCAGTTTTACACGTACACAGTATAACATTTAAACTGACTGTCACTATCTTTCAATCCTCCCAACACCAGCCATCCACAACCAAAACATTTCCATAGACAGGTTATGACATGAGCTGCTCTCCTCTTGAAATCAAAAACACTAATCAGACTATTCATGGTTAGTGTAGTGTTGGAGAGATAATACACCGTTTGTTTAGTTGCAGTGAGATGAATAGCACACTAGCTAATCTTTAAACCGTTCCATGTACCCAAATAAACGCAGTATTTCTGTCACGTGATGACACAAAACACGTACAAACCGTTGTTCGCTTGTGAACGTGCTTCCCTGTCACGTATTTGAAGCGTGTCTCAATGCACTTTCATCTGTTTGTGTGTTTGCTGAAGAATCAGCCTGCTAACAATAACAATTAAATCCCCCTCAGCAGCAGCGCTAAAAACAACGTGAAGAAAGACACTATTGTGGCACCTTCAAATCACACGTTCAAAATAAAAGCCTTGAGGAATTTTTTTTGAAGTCACACGATGCACAGTAAGTTTGTAATATTGGCAATTCCTGCGGTTCGGTAATATTTCAGTCCTCCAGACTTTTTAAAGTGGTGTTCACCAAAATTAAGTGTTAAGTATATCACCCTTTGGTGCCATTGTAACGAATAAAAATAACTGTTACATTTAAATCATTTTTATTATAAAATAATGTCTAATTTCTATCTTACACCAAGGATTGTGTCTTGTTCCTAAGGCACTTCACTGAATTTGTACTTAAAATGTGCCTAGTGTCTAATTTTTGGTAATAATGTAGGCTAAGTATTTATTTGTGTTTCTTTCTTGTGAAAAATATTTTACTAAAATAAGCAAGATATTTATATATATATATATATAAAAAACAGACTATATGTCCTTCAGTCTGAACTCAATTCAGTCACACTAACCATTCTATGCCCATAATGCTTTAAACTCCACCCATATTTGACATAATTTACCAGAAATGACATCATTCAGGTCTCTTTATTAGTGCTGCAGAAGATGGTAAGTATCATAGCCTACTTTTTATTCAATTTTTTGAGGCGTATTATAGTTAGGAATGTACTGTCAAGCTTTGCAACTCAACCCATCAGATAAAATTAAGATAGAAAATGACTATTTTTCAAAATTTGATTTTAATCCATAACTATGTTAAAAACCACAATCCCATCACACTCAACCCTGTCACATATATTTCTCATTGTTTCGGGGTTGTAAACTTGTGACAGGGTTGAGTCATTCACTTCATTTAATAAAAACCCATAAAATCATCATGGTTTCTTACCAAAAAAAATGACAACTTATATTTCATCATTGACACGCATCCTATCTCAGAAATAGCACCCACATCAGCAGCAGAAAGACAGCGTTGAGAAACCAGATATGTTGACCCAGAAAGAATTGCACAATATGAGAGAGAAACTAAATTTTTGTAATGCGTTTTGTCATTAAATTGTTATGAGGATCACACGAGGTTATTTGTAAAATCTTTTTTTAAACCAATCCTATTTTGTCCGTTACGGGGTTGAGAATAAAAAAAACTGATGATTTGTTGGATGTTTTATATGCGTCTAATGACGTGGGGTATTTAGAAAATTAATCATATGTAGTTTAAAAAAAATTCCAAGCTGAAATATTACTGAATCCCAGGAATGATATTCTATGTGTAATGCATTACTGTCATGATCACAAACTCCATTCACCATGCCTGTCATCTTAGCACACTAGATCCCACAATCCTCTCTGACCACCACCTGTGCACACTCCAATCACCACATCTGTCTGCCATCTGTCTCATCAGTTCCTCCAAACAAGCCAGCACAAACACACACGGTTGGTCTCATCGATGATTGCTTATGTCTATGTGGTAAAGACCTGAATTGCTTTATGCTACAGTATTGTGACTACTTGCCTGTGTTGTTTCTTCATGCTCCAATCTCCAGTGCTTCTTCCTTGCAGATTCCTGTTTCTCCTAAAGACCTGCACTCAATCCATCATCTCAGAAGGTGTGTGTATTTATTACTCATCTGCTATGGTAGATTATATTCAGTATCTGCTATCACTTTATCACTCGTTTGTCAATAAACTTTCATTATTATGAGTCTGTGTTCTGTGACAATTACAAAGTGTTTAATTACTGTATTTACTTTTCCCTTGAGAAGGTAAAGTAAGTGATTACTCTTATTTTCTTTCATATTTCATATTTAATTAGTTACAGTACTTCTGATGTAATTGCATTAAATACTGTATAGACTAGAACAGTACTATAAGAAACAATAGTGGATTTAACATCAATTTTACATCTAATGTTAACATGTATGTTTTTAATGTAACCTTCTCCCCTTAAATACTTTGTTCAGTTTAAGAATAATTTAAGAAATTGATGAGTAATAAGTACAATAATCCTATTACACTGTTCAAGTAGTTGTTTTTTACCCTTAACCAACACTGTGTATATTAGTATAGTAGTATATAACTAATGAAACATCTGCGTGAAACATTTTCAGTCCACATAACCATTGTTTTAAAATCCAAGATATTTGTAATATGTAATAACATTTGGTTTATTTACAGAAACAACAGTATGATCTTCTTTCAGTTTAGTGCTACGTGTGTCATCAAAAGGTATTATGATTAAGATATGACACGGCCATGAGGTATATATGAATCAGTCTTTAGTTTTGCCCTTTCACTGTGACTTACGGTAATTTGGTGGTCTCGTCTCTGTTTACAGTCCCTCATACTGTACTTGCTGTATTTGATGCCATACATAGCCATATGTCTTCCTCCTTCTCTAATCAATCTGACAGACACCTATTTATTGATTGCTTTATTTCTGCTCTGTTCACAAATTGCAAATCTCTCTTTCCCTCTCTCTCTCACTCTCGCACACACACACAGTAATTCAACAATTCATTATACTTAGTTATCCATTTCAGAAACCATGCAGTTCTACAGAATCTATATGTATAGAAATTAATACATTAACCAACTGATTCACTGATTAACCATTAATATCAGTTAGACAAACATATTAAACTAAACGAGAAGAGAAGGAAGTGAAAATTGAATAGTAATAGCCTTATGAAAGGCAGTTACTGTGAATGAAATGTTTACAGAGATGAAACATTGTATGTTGAGAAAAGGATAATTTTGTGATTTTTGTACATTTGCAAATGAAAACACATTGAGATATTTGAAAAAAAGTGCATTTTTGATGATCAGTATCAATGATCTGAGTTTTGAAATGTACAACTTGCTTGTGAAAATTGTACCAAAACTATAAAAAGAAAACCTTTTACATAAAAGCAAATTATGAAAAGAGGGAAGAGCAAGTTGGGAAATGAAAGGGTGCAACCATCCTGAATACACACGTACTACACGTCTGTTCATGTCATTTGTAATGCGTATCTAAAATATTCTTTGTCAGATCATAATGCATAGATATTTTCACACATGGAATGCATAAATTGGCTATTTTTAAGATGTCTGGACGTAGTAATTAATCCAGATGATGCATTCTGTCATTATAATTCTGGTTTAGTAATTATATAGTATTTTGGCATGGTCATGGTGATTAAACTTTGCTTTTAAAACAAAAGTTAATGTCAAGCCCAAATGGGTGTAGACTGATGATGCGATAAATCCATGTGCAGAGTTTCCATTTGTCATCTTTAGTTAGTCTAGTTTTCTTGCTTACATTACTATCTTTACTGACTTGGCAAGTTTTACAGAATTGAGCGAAGGTCACGCCTCACAAAATGAGTTCAAGTTTAAAGATTACTATTAGTTTTTTTTTCAATTCTTTCCTCCAAACAAAAAGTTCAATACAGATATACGTATATACAGTGCCCTCCACTAATATTGGCACCCTTGATAAATGTGAGAAAAGGCAGCTGTGAAAATAAATCTGCGTTGTTTAAACTTTTGATCTTTCACTCGAAAAATTCACAAAATTCCAACCTATCATGGAAGTAAAACAATTGAAAGTGGGGAGAAAATCTCATGATGAAATAAATGTTTTTCTCCAATTCATGTTGGCCACAATTATTGGCACCCCTAGAAATTCTTATGAGTAAAATATCTCTGAAGTATATTCCCATTCATATTTACATTTTTTTAGCACACCAGGGTGACTAGGAGCATGAAATTGTCCAGCCATGACTTTCTGTTCCACAGGATTATAAATATGAGGAACACAAAGGCCAAATTCCCTTAATCATCCATCACAATGAGAAAAAACAAAAATATATTTCTGATGTGCAGCAAAAGATAATTGAGCTTCACAAATTAGTGAAGTGGTTTTAAGAAAAGAGCTAGAGCAGTGAAAATTCCCATTTCCACCATCAGGGTAATAATTAAGAATTTCCAATCAACATAAAATGTTACGAATCTGTTGGAAGAGGACGTGTGTCTATATCGTCCTAATGCACGGTGAGGAGGAGAGTTTGAGTGGCTAAAGACTCTCCAAGGAACACAGCTGGAGAATTGTAGATGAGTGCAGAAAACCAAAAAAAAAATTTGTCAAACAGCACCTACATCAGCACATGTTGTTTGGGAGGGTTTCAAGAAAAATTCTCCTCACTCATCCAAAAATAATCTCCAGCATATTCAGATATCAGACACGACTGGAACTTCAAATGGGACTGGCTTCTATGGTCAGATGAAACTAAAAAATGCTTTTTAGCAGCAAACATCAAGATGGGTTTGGTGCACACAGGGATAAAAAGTACCCCATGTGTACAATGAAATATACTGCTGTGTTTTTTATGTTGTGGGCCTATATTTCTGCTGGAGGTCCTGGACATTGTTTTAGACACATGGCATCACTGATTCTATCAAATACAAACAGATAAAAAAATCAATAAGTGACTGACTCTGTTAGAAATCTTATAATGGGCCATGTTTGGATCTTCCAACCGTACAATAATCCAAATACAAACCTCAAAAACAACACAAAAATGGGTCACTGAGCACAAAACCAAGCTTCTGCTATGGCCATTTCAGTTCCCTGACCTGAACCCTGTAGAAAATGAGTGAGGTGAACTGAAGAGAAGAAGTATTAACATGGAGCTGTGAATCTGAAGGATCTGGAGAGATTCTGTATGAGGGAATGGTCTCTGATCTCTTATCAGGTGTTCTCCAAACTCTTCAGGCATTATAGGAGAAAACTCAGAGCTGTTGTGCTGGGAAAAGGACGTTGAAATAATTGGGTGCCAATAATTGTGGCCAACATGAACTAGAGAAAGCATTTATTTCATCATGAGATTTTCTCCCCACTTTCAATTGTTTTACTTCAATGATAGGTTGGAATTTTGTGAATTTTTTGAATGAAAGATAAAAAGGATAAACAATGCAGATTTATTTTCACAGCCGCCTTTGCTCATATTTACCAAGGGTGCCAATATTAGTGGAGGACACTGTAACCAGAAGTGACATAATGCAGTTCTATCAAACAGCAGAGTTCAGAAACGAGCAAATAATGTACTATTTTTTGTCGTCGAAAATTTGTCGTCATCATTTACTCACCCTCATGACGTTCCAAAACTGTATGACTTTCTCTTTTTTTGTGGAACTTAACTTTTTTTTTTGCCCCTTAAACTCAACCCAGATACATTAAAAAAATTGAAAATTATTAAATATTAAATTGTACAATTATATTTTAATCAAACATTTTGTTCATGCCGTATCACACTCAATCTTGATATCCATTTTATTTGTGTAGCACCATTCACAATGTTTAGCACCATTGTTTCAAAGCAGCTTTACAGAAATTAATTCTGTTATTGTTTATTATCCCTTAATGCTTTTTAGTCCACATTTAGCACATTAGAAATTCATGCCATAACACTTTGTCCCCTAGTATGCTGCAAGCCACTATATGGCAAAAACCCTATTTGATGTTGGATAACAGAGGAAAAAAATCAATGTCAGTCAATATGTTACAATATTGACTGAACAGTGAAATAAGTAAGATAAAGTGTCTTAGAGGTCCATCCACAAATGAATGAAAAGCTGCAGATACATGTGATTCGTCCATCATTATCAATGAAGATCTCATTCAAACAATGAAGGGAAGACATTTAATTATGAATCTTCATGAAAAGTTTTCATGAAAATTGTGAGACCAATGATCCACATGCCTCAATATCTGGATTTAGTTTAAAACAAATTAGCATTTACATATAAATTAGACTTTCAAACTATAAACCTTGAGAAAGTCATTTCTGAGCAGGAACTTGTGTGGTGTTGCTGGAGAGATTAACTTCCCTCTAAAGTCAGTTTCCTGGAACAAGTCACATTTGGTTTAGCCTATGGCTTTAGTACATTCCCTTTGGCTTGAAAATGGCATTTTTGGGAATCTCAGCAGAAACTTCTGAGGCCAGTTACAATGCATAACCATCATTGGGATCAAAATTTATAATTTTAGAATTTATATACATCTGTTTATTAATTTAATGATTGGTATTTAATTAGTTTATAATTTGTCAACCATGTATCATACAAGTGGAACAGAGGTTTAAATGTAATATTCTATATTCTGCCACAGTGTTGTACAGTGTTCCTCACAGCTGTTTATTCGAACACAGGTTTAATAGCTCATCTGAAGGAGCTTTACAAAATTCTTCAATTGATGTCATAATGAAACAATCCAAAAACAAAATTACACAAATTAATCCAAGAAATAATTCAACCTACCCATACTTCTAATTACAATTCAGCTCAGGTAATTCTCACGGTCAAAACCATTCTCCACCTGAATCTTTGTAGCATGTCTTTACTGTCACTTTTGATCAATTCAATGCATCCTGAATAAATGTGCACACCTACTCCTAACAAAACCCTCTCTAACTAACTACTCCTGTTCTTCATGCGCTCCCAAGAGTCAAGCCCTTTGAAGCACCCAAATACCGCTGGTGCAGAACCGAACAAACAGTTCGGAACCAACACCAATGCAGTGCACTGGACCCAGGAGACACAAAAAATAATAAACTAAAACTAGAAACAGAAGAAACTATAAAGAAACAGGCTTCACGTTTTTTTTTAACCTCAAGAACTTACCATTTCAGAGCTGACCAAAAATACGAACCGACGCTCCAAAACAATTTTTCCGCCTCCTGGTTTCTCCCACCTAATTAATTAAACGAATAAAGTTGAACAACGACCAAAATGAAACAAATTTAAACTGGACGAGCCCCCTTATGTTACACCTGGCTCACAGATGTAACATAAAGGCGGAATAACTTCAAGCATAATATTTATTACAACAAAAATTAACCAAAAATAACAATCTCAAAGTCAGTATCAGTAATATCAAATGCAGGTGAGTGGATGCACAAAGTGAAGTATGGTCAGCGGTAGTGAATGGATGCGATCGAAACAAAACATAATGCCACAAAATTGGAGCGCGGCTCTGGCAAACTGCTCCAGCAACAGGAGCAGCGGCGCCGGCGAACTCTCGCACCATAACAGCCATGACCAGCATCAGGTGCGCTCCAGTCATGCCCCAATCACAGAACCTGCCACAGAGAAAAGATACCAAAACACCCAATCCTAACTATTGAATCTCACAAGGTTTACAATGAAATATTTTTGATGGCTCATTACTGTGTTTTCCTTTATATGCAATTTAAGTCAGATTAAAACTCACGTTTTTCATTGAATGTTTAAATTACTAGAGACATGAGACAGAAATTCCTCTTTTGGGGGAAAGGTTTTTTCCCATTCAGTTCCTCGTAGTGATGACTAAATCTGACTGGACCGGTTTAATGTTTTGTTATTGCGACATTTATTGTACCCAGCTTAGTTGTGTGGTGATGTAGTAAAAGGATGACTAATACTGTCGTCTTATATAAGAACCTGTAAGGACTTCCATTCCATTCATTCTTTCAGTTTGATGGGAACAGTCATTTAGGAGAGACTCTACATTAGATCCTGGAGGACAGAGGTAAAGTCACGTGCTCTTCTTTGTGTCAATTCTGTAGTTCTACAAATATATTAATATTATATTGAGATACAGTTATATACAACTATATCTCACAGAATGTAACTGGATAAAAAATATAATTCTAGATGTATATTTTAAACATTTGTACTATGTACAATCTGAATTTGTATCTTAGGCTATATATTTTGTATATCACAATTGAAAGAAAATATATACTAAACTGATTTTTATTCTTTCAAAATTTCTACTGAAAATACTATTAAATATTCTTCTTTTTCCAGAAGACTGCACGCATTATAAGAACCATGTTTCACATCCAAGGACTACGTATTTGGAAACTCCTGCTGTGTATTTTGTTATTATTGGTGAGTCAAGTGAGCAGATTTCAAATTTCACAAATATGTGCATAATGATTGTGTTATTAATCACACAAAAGATATTTGGCAAATGTTTTGAGGTTGTACTACAGTTTCAGTGTTGACATCATCCAGTTGCGCCATACCAAGCCATAAGTTGAACTTCATGAACTGTTACACTTTTAACTGTCTGTTTTACCACAGATCGTAGGCGTTGTGACGCAGCGCAGCGTCAGCAGCAAAAGTGATTGTTCTAAAAATGAATACTGGATCGACGGGCCTTGGAGCGTCTGCTGTGACAAATGTGCTCCAGGTACACTGTCTGAAATGTTTAACTAATGCTATCGGAATAACAGTTTTTCAGGGAAATAGCCTGTTTAATGTCTTCATCTGTCATGCATTTTTCTTCAGGGTATAAGTTGATAAGAAGATGTTCTAGTGACTTGTCATCTCAATGTGAGAAATGTTCGGATGGGACATTCCTAGACAAGAGTAACTATTTCCCAAACTGCTTCAGATGCGAGAAATGCACCAAGCCGAGTAAGTATGAGACAGTTTAATTTTCCTTTCATGACTTCTGTAATGAAATTCAAATTAAGTATATACAGTACATATTTTGCTGTGTTGATTTTGTTTAGATGTTCACTCTTTTGTTCTTTGACTGCTTCTCTGACAGATGCGGTGGTGATTTCACCATGTACACCCCAAAATAACACTGTTTGTGGATGTCAGTCTGGATACCGCAAAAAGTTCTTTGATAGCATTTCATGGGAGTGTGTGCCCTTTAAAAGAAAACAGAATGTCAGGAAAGCATTTTTTCCTCAGAAATTATGTGATGGTTGGGCCTGAAGTATTGCCAAAGAACACATCTCTGCCTCCAGCATGAACAAATACCTCTGACAAAAAAGTGATGCTTTTGAGGCAAGACTTTGTCAAAATATATGGAAACTACTTTCCCTTTATTTTCAGCTGAATTAAGTTGTAGTCTTATGCACAATGTATTATATTTTATACATGAGTTTCTAAATTATTATGGTCAAACGTTGGGTGAAAACCTATTGTACATAATCTACTGCTGTTTTCCTCTTGGTAGTTCATGCTTTTTATTAGTAAGTAAAAGGCCTTTTAGAATAATTATAAAAATGTCCACCTTCAGGTCATGGAACATGTAACTTTCATAATGTTAGTAAAATATTTCAAGATAAACATTTACTGGACTGAAGAAAAAACTATTTTTAGGTTTATCTAATTATTCACATCATTTGAAAAAAAATTATTGTTGGACCTGTTTAATATCACATGACTTTACCTCTGTCCACCAGGATCTAATGTATTGCTCCTAAATGACTTTTTTTAATGAAACTAAATGAAGGAATGGAATGGTAGACCATACAGTATAAGACGACAGTATTATATTTATTCACTCTGTAATCGCACACTATACAGTATATAAGAGGTGTACTTTAAAAGATATATGATACAAATAAGAAAATGATACAAAAAAGAAATATGATACAAAAGACCATTTGTTTGTTTACTCACTCGTTGTATTGCATCGCATTATATTTTTTTAAATAAAAAGTGTCAACTGATATTTACATGCATTTTTTTGTAAGTCTGCTATACTCTTAACCCTCTATGGTACAGAGTTGCTATCTAATAATTTCTACTCATTTCCTTGTTTTTCTGAAAAAAAAATCAAATAAAATACAATATGTGACCCTGGCACAAAACCAGACATGAGGGTCTGTTTTTTTTATTATTGAGATTTATACTGCTGAATAAATAAGCTTTGCATTGATGCATGGTTTGTTGGGATAGGACAATATTTGTCCGAGATACAACTATTTGAAAATCTGGAATCTGAGGGTGCAAAAAAAAAAAAAAAAAAATCAATCAAAATATTGAGAAAATCGCCTTTAAAGTTGTCCAAATGAAGTCCTTAGCAATTCATATTACTAATCAGTTTTGACATATTTACAGTAGGAAATTTACAAAATATCTTCATGGAACATGATCTTTACTTAATATCCTAATGATTTTTGGCATAAAATTTTTTTATAATTTTGACTCATTCAATGTTTTGGCTATTGCTGCAAATACCCGTGCTACTTAAGACTGGTTTTGTGGTCAAATATTGCTCTGTGGGAATAAACAGGGCAGGCCTTAGTTGCCCTTAGCACTGTCTCCAGAAATTGCTCTGTTAACCTCTTTTCTTCTAAACATCTCTTCTCAAGGGGGATTTTTTTGCAGCATCTTTGTTAAGTAAAATAGATATTTTTATTCACAATTTAACTTTGTCCAACATAGTTTTACTGTAAATTGAGAAAATATCATTGTTTCCATATGCAACGCTTTACCACTATACGGAAAAATAGGTATGTTGTCATATGGCAATGCTCTACCACAGTGGAATTGCAGTAATGTATTATTTTATTTTATTTTTTATAGATAGTAGCATCAATAATGTGATTGGAGTTATTTATTTACTTGAAGTGTTAATTGTTGTACAGTTGTATTTATGTATTATAAAAAAATAAAAAATGAATACAGCAATGTTTTACAAAAAGGCCAATAGGAAGTGTACAGAGTTAACTCTTCCATGTGATAAGAGGATAAGTTAGCCTACAGTGACGGTTAAATTATAGGGATCTACTTATTTTGGTTTGCATGAGTTCCGAGTATATAGATCTATCAATTTCTAAAAGAAATGTGCATTTAAATAGAAAATAAAATTTTTTTTTGAAAAACTAGCCTACTTTTTTTTTTGACCATTTTCCATTGTGGTACAGCGTTGCCATATGCAACTTTTCCCTAAGTACAACCCCCCTGTCTGTTTTGATCTGTATGATTGAAGCTATTTCATGTAATAAAAACTTGAAAAATCATTTCATGGTTAGAACATAATGCATACCATAGTATAGAGGGTTAAGGATCTCATTACAACCAACTTGCATATTTTTGCTCAGACTGGGCCTCGAAATAAAATTCCTCCTCAGGTGTGATATCATATTATAGTATATCACACATGAGAAGGAAAAACACCTCAATTTTATTAAATTTAAAGAAAACAAAAATATTTTTCACATATCAGGCTATACAAAGTACATTTTTAAATAGAGTTTATATGTAAACTTTTCAAAAAGGGACTTTTTTTCAAGAGCTATGATACATTTCCTGAAAAATACAACTCATTCCTCAAACAATAGAACCTAGCCTGACTGAACCTTCACTGAGATTCACGACTGAATGAGTGTTTTGTCAGATAATCCTCGTACTATTACGTTAATAGTTTTGGTTTTAGTTTTGAGAAACGTCATCTGGTTTGCAGGAAATCTCTAAATTGGTATGAAACGTGTTTATACTGGAATGAAGCCACAAACCCCGCACCGTCACATCCGCGTATGTTTAGGCTTGTTGTGATTTTGAGGAAGCGTTCCGGAGAACTGCTGAGTGAATGACGCTCGAGAGACTCATGTCACGTGACACCACCTGCGTGACGTCACAGCTCGTTTGCAGGTGCACCATTTTTTTTCTCACCTAAAAGATATCTTCTGTTTTATTAACCGCGATACTTTATTGTGCTTTACTTTACATTAAGATAGACGATATGCCTATTGCTGTAAAAGAACATAATATAGCCTAATATACTTCAGGTAAAGAGTATGCTTGGCTATTTGTGTATGGTGAATTAGTCAAATCAAATCTCTTCCTAATGCTTCTCTCCTCGCGACAGAAGGGCGTTCACCATGTCTACACCTGACCGTGTCGGACTGACCCACTGTAAGTTTGTCCTGGTGTTTGCGGTGCTTATGGATCTTTTCGGTGTGTCTGCTCTTCTGATCGGCGTCTTCGTCCCGCTTGAGATCGGGGGTCGCGACTTTGGTGATCTGTTGTTGTATTCGGGAGCTCTGCTGGTGTTGATGTCTATGGGTGGCTGGATCATGTGGTACAGTGGGAATATCGAGGGTTTGATATCAGGGAATGAGCTGACACACAAACCTAACGCCGTGGACCGCCTCGTTCGCACCCTGAGCCGCCGCATCCGGGAACCCCACCGCGGCCACAGCACACCCTGACCCCTGACCCCTGGGCACGGCTGAGAGCGCACACAAAGAGCAAGCAAGACCAAAATCTCATTTGGAAAAGAAGGAAAATGGAACGATGAAGGCTGACAGATACAGTATGATTGTTACAATGTGGTGTTTGCTACAAAAAACTATGAAATTGCAGTTATGGTACTGTAGTGCATTGTACATTTTGAGTTTTTTGTACATGTAATTCTGTATTTCTTTTTGCAGCAAAACTTTTTATATATATATCTTCTGTTGTGCAAAACATGGGTGATTCATTTTCAAGCACTGATACATTTTTCATAATTTAAAATTGAACATGCAGCTTTGGTGCTTTATTTTAACAACAATACTGAATCACTTTCAGAACAAAACTCAACACAATTTATAATTGGAGTTGAAGTTGCACATTTTCATAACATTTTCCAGTTAACAAAACATTGTCACTTTCTCTCACTCACTTATTAAATAGGTAGAGCCACACATTCACCCATTCAAAAAATAATAATTGCCATACAGAAGCTTCCATTGATTTCACAACAAATAACTTAGACACCAATAATAATAAAATGAAAAATAAAACCTCACCATAAACACCAAACCTAAAGAAAAATAACCCTTTTTGTTCAGATTGAAGTATATGCACTATAGATGTCAAGGTCACAGTATGTAGGTAGTGTGTCAATCTCGGTCAGTTTCTTGTCGTTTTGATGTTACTTTTCTTTGTGCGAGTTTCCAGTTGATCTAAAGCACGACAAGCAACCAACAGACTATTTTTGAAAATACTTCATTTCATGACCAGCAGCATACCAGTTGCATCACTCCTCATGATTTGAAATAAAAAAATAATAAAATAAAAAAAATATACGAATAATTCCTGGCCTAGTATTACAATCACAACCCGTCTTTGTTCCAGTATTTAGGATGATTGTGTACAATACAACAAAAAAAAAATCACTGGTCAAATACAAGGCAGAAATTGAAAACACACACTAAGGCACACTGGAGAGAAGTCTGTGGAGCAGTTATGGGACTTTAAAAAAACATACAATGACATTCAAAGTCAGTTCACCCCCAAAAAAAACTAAAATGAAAGTGCAGAATGAAGATTTGTAGGTCCAAAATTACATTTCTTAGAACTCTTAATGCTTTACTTTGACTTTAGCTCTTTACTTCCCTTTGGGAGCATCTATAGAAGGGGGAGAGAAGAAAAGTAATGCATTATACCATGTAGTATGCTCAATCTTATCCTGATAGAGCTCAAAGACTGAGTGAACAGCTGAAGTGCTTTCAGAGGGCGGGGCTCGGGATGGAGGGGGTGGGGCTCTGCCAGATAATCATGTGACTTCGTTCTGATCTCTGTAGGACAGACTCACTGGCCCCATCACTTCCATCATCTCCTAAAGAGGAAAAGAATAGTGAATTATATTCTTATCTTTAAAAAAACATTTCCAATGGAAAAATAAAAATTATATAAAAATGTCGCGGTATAATAGCTGTGCCAAAAGGAAATTCGCACCAATTCGGAAATTGATGTATCCTTCCCCGCCACTGAGAATGAGCTGAGAGGTAATAGCAGCGCCATCTGGTGAATTGGAGGAACTACGGCAGCCTGCATTGATTAGAAAAAAAGATCAAAAAGTAGTTAAAAATTCTTCCCAATACTGATCTTCCATCTACTGTTACTGAATGTAAACAATATTTGTTTAGAACCTGGAGCAGAAATGATGAATTTAACTGCTTGTCGATGGCCATGGTAACAGAGCTGAGCTGAAGCAAGAGAGCAGTATGGTATAGAGCAGGACTCTGAACCTGCAAAAAACAAAATGTAGATCAAAAAATGTAGAGGTTTCACAATTCAAAACCACTCAAGAATAGTTCATTTTAGTGGGGAAAAAACACTCACTGAGGGACAGTGGAACTGAGAAGATTGCCCCACTTCCTGTTCCCACCCACAACCGCCCACTGACCACAGACAAGGCTCTGATCTGAAGAGGAGAGAGAGACAGGAATGCAGAGCCTGCGAAATGGAGAGAAACAAGCAGATTAATAATAATAAAAAAAAATTACATAACATAATCATGTCACTTTTAATGCATCCTCGCTGGATAAAGAGCTGATAAAATGTAAAACTGCAACTTGAATGTAATGTAAGTCGCTTTGGATAAAAGCGTCTGCTAAATGCATAAATGTAAATGTAAATAAAGGTATTCATTTCTTTCACCCCCCCCCCCCCAAAAAAAACAACAACAACTCACTAATGCTTTGGAAAAGTAGACACCTATGCATGTACAATTCCATAAATTACCCACATTAATGAATAAATAACTCAAATACCTAAAGCTTTAGTCACTACGGACGATAAATCTACTTCCTGTAGAGGACGGCCAGTTGTCCAATCAAAAAGCCTAAGAATTGGATCCAAACGGCAGGCAGCCCAAACACCACTTCCTGCCGCGCACAGAAATCGCACCTGCTGCTCACTTCGCTCAGACACTGTAAACGATTTCTAAATGGACAGAAAGAGAAAAGTGAACGAGTGAGGGTTGTGAAGCACAAGATGAACAATCAATGACACCTTTTCCATCCGAGACCAACCTCTACTTTCCGAGTTTTCACACTGATCATGTAAACTTTATTCCAGTAGCCCACCCAAAGACAGCCCTCTTTTGCTAGGCAGCAGCGAATGGGCTGCAAAGGTGGCGTGCCGAGCGAAAGCACCTCTTGAGACTGGAGATTCCATGTGCCTAGAAAAATTATAATTACAAGCCATAAGTACAATTCATGTCTTAAAAAAACACACCCAAGCAGACTAAACCTCAAACACACACCTGAACTGTGGGTGAAGAATGCAAGCGTCCCATTGGCCAAGCCAGCGATCACCTCGCCCTGAGAATACCTTTACACACAGGAGGAATTCCATCAGAAACCTCAGGAGTTTCATTTACATCACAGATGACATAAACTGACAGGGATTCAAAAGATACTTACGTCAGAGAGTGAACCCCCTCAGAAAGACAGACAGACTGCAAACAGCGGCGCCTGGAGCTGGAGGACGAATGAATCAGCACACTGCAAGAGGACAACATGAGCAGATGAAACCCATACAGCCCAAACCCATAAACACAGTATTTAGAGGGATTTCATTTCTATAAATTAAACTATGCATGAAAATTTAAGAATTAATGTTGGGGATAAAAACCTATAAATAAATAAGAATAACATGCCCTCACCCTCCATCCTGTGTTCCAATCCACACAGTTCCTGCAGTATCTCCTAACACAAGCACAGACATAATTGCAACACCATTCAGTAAAACACATACTCTTAGAAAATCCAACTGCAAGACCAGTTAATATGACGAAATATTATGAAAAATGCCAAGAAAGATTAATAATGCAGCTAAATGTAATAAAGAAAACAAACTATTAACTACAGACGGGTGTAAATATATAGAGTAATTTTATGTTTTACAATGAGTAAAGTGTAGAAAATGCCAAAGAACAATCTTGCTAAGATACTTTAAATAAATTCTGAAGTGCAATTTTCCTCAACTTGAGACTGAGGAGATTTCGACCTGTTTAATCAGTTTTTTTCAGTGTCAAGACTTTCTGTCTTTAAGACGTAAATACATTTATTTATATTTAGAATTTGTTAATTGAGAGGTCTCTTCATGAGGACCACTGACCCATGCTGTGGTCAGTTACATTTTACACAAATGGATTTTGTTAGATTTACATAAAAGTAAAATTATTTGATAGCTTTAACGCAGTAAGAAAAATGACCAAATATGTTTTTGATTTAAGTTACAATGACTTGGAAAATATGGTATGCACACTACTAAGATTTGTTAAAGAAATTAAATCTTTTATTCAAAAAGGATGCATTTAATTGATCAAAATTGACAGTAAAGTCTTTTACATTGTTACACAAAAGTTTTATTTAAAATAAATGCTGTTTTTCTGAACTTTCTGCTCATTATTATCATATTAAGCAGCAAAAACTATTTCAATATTGATATAGTTGTAAAAAATATTTACATAATAGAATCATTTCTGAAGGATCGTGTGACACTAACAGGAATAAATTACATTTTAAAATATATTCAAATATAAAGCAAACAGAAAGTTTTTTTTTAAATTGTAATGTCACAATAGCATCCTCAGTAAGCATAAGACACTTCTTTCAAATACATTTAAACAAATCTTACCAACCCCAAATTTTAGAATGGTAGTGGACTTTGAAATTGCAAGGAGAAAAAGCAGTATTTTTCCACCTTGGAAACAGCACAAGTTATTCAGTTTGAGTAATATTTAAGAAAAGCAGAAATGTCTCTAGATAATGCTTAGATAACAGTACTGTTACTCAGATATCACCTCTGACGTCAGAAGTCTAACACAATCATCACTGATCCAGCTGTGAACACCTGGGTAAATTCTACAAAGCTGCAGAGCTCAGACTGACCAGTAGGTGGCACAGCACAGATGCATAATGCAGGGGACGTGGGTGGGAGGCTGAACTGATCCAGAATGGTATTGGAGCGAGCCGGGTCAATCACTGTGACATCACTGCTGGAAGCAGGTCCAGTGACGGCCCACACAGAACACTGAGGATGGGAGGCGGGGTGTGAAATGTTTACAACCATGAATGACATGATGCAACATGGTAATTAGATGAAGGTGCTGGTTAAATGCATTTTTGGACAAGAAAACAACCAGTTCTGTAATACAAGGTTCCCACATTGAAGGAAAACCTGAAAATATGAGGGAAATTCAAAACTGGGATTTCTAGTCCTGGAAAAATCTACAGTAAGTACAATTTTATTCTAGATATGCTTGTCTCTAAAATATTTAATTGGCTAGAAATTTAAATTGTTATGAGTGTAATGTATATGAAATTATTTTTAAAAACCAGTAATGCATTGGTCAGAAGGTGTGGGAACCCGGTACATGTTAATTAGCTGTAAAATACTGTGAAGGTTTGTTGAACGTACCGTCTGCTCTCCTGATATCTCTGGAGGAACTGCGACAGCACATGTGAGCTGTAAAAGATGAAACACTTATTAATAAACATCCTTTAAATCCCTGACCTTGATCTCTGCTGGCTCAAATCAGAATAGATGCATAGCAGAGGAATGCGGATCACTTCCTCTTCGGGTTACGCATACACTTTTGGGAAATAAACACAAAGCAAAACATAAACTATGGTGACGTAAAACATTAAGCACCTACCGTATTGACCCGAATATAAGACGACCCTGATTATAAGACGACCCCCCTTTTCAAGATGTACCTTTTGGAAAAAGGCTTTTTGAAAACCAAATCTTGTGTTTTTTCTTAAATTATTTTCATATTGCATATTTTTCCTATTTAAATTTTTGTTTTGAAAGTATGGTAAATATTGGTAAAATGTAACACCAATCAGTTTTAAATATACACTTTTTGATAAACCATAAAAATAACAGGTAGCCCATCTGAATTATATAACAATTAGGCTATCCATCTCATAGTAGCCTAGCAAAATGTCATTAACAGTAGAAGTGAAATCTTATTGTAGTCTTCAAATCTGCGTACTTACGTTTCAAAATCACACAGAGGAAGTTTGTTCCCATCAGGCTAACATGACAGTCACAACTCATGCCGCTATAATCTTTTCTTTTTCTTTTGTTTTCACTTTTTCGATGTTCTAACATTACAACATGAGGAAGTTCAACCTGCCACAGGAGCTGCTGAAACAGTTCTCCCTGTACAGTTCCTCTGCACGTCAATAACTGTCTGGTTCAGCTCAGCTACCAAATCTGACCTCAGAAGACTACGGAGGGTAATCCGGACTGCTGAGCGAATCATTGGTACAACCCTCCCTACTCTCCAAGAACTGTACTTATCCAGAGTGAGCAAAAGGGCTGGTAAAATCACTCTGGACCCCTCACATCCAGCACACTCCCTCTTTGAACTGTTAACCGTCTGGTCGATGCTACAGAGCTCTGAGCACCAGAACGACCAGACACAGGAACAGTTTCTTCCCTCAAGCAATCCTTCTCATGAACACTTGACATTAAACGTGGAACACACAACACTATTTACATTATTTATTCACCACCCATACTTATTTACATTTCAATTTTGCATATATCAGACCTGTACACACATAATTGTCTATATTATATATTGTGTTTTTGCTATTTTGTCTATTTGAAATTGTCTATTTTGTATATTTGTATATTATTATTTTTTTTTTATTATCTGTGTCCTGTCCCGTTGCTGTCATTCTGTTGCACTGTGGAGCTTCTGTCACTATAACAAATTCCTCGTATGTGTAAACATACCTGGCCAATAAAGCTCATTCTGATTCTCTCATTCACATTACATTATGTATTTCTTGGCACACTCGTTTTACGCGTATTTGGCGCCACCTATTGTTGTGGGTGTATTATTGACATGTTAAAGTCTAGAGACCCTGAATATAAGACAACCTTGTTTTTTCAGATGCATTTCCAAGAAAAAAACACTGTCTTATATTCGGGTCAATACGGTATTATAACAAGTTGAAACACAGTTAGCATCACTCACAATATCCTAACCTGAAATAACCTTCTCTTCTTTTCTCACTGGGACACAGTGTAACTTTATAAAGTGAAACTAAAACTATCAAAAATCATTTTTGGTCACTGAAATAAAGCTAAAACAATGTCCTACTAATTTTTTATATAATATTGTAAGAATACATTATATGTAATTGTTTTTTTTATATATATATTTAATTTTTATTGATTAATATATATATAGTATATATACTGTATATATATATATATATATATATATATATATATATATATATATGTGTGTGTGTGTGTGTGTGTTTTATTTTTTTTACTATTAATAATTTAGTTAATGTCTCTAATTGTTGTGTATATTTACCATCTGGGAATTTCGGTGTCATTTATCTGTAAGGAAAGGCTGAAACTAATGCAATACAAATCTAATAATAATAAAAATATGAATATTTGCTGAAATACTTAAAATAACAATTTAAAAAAAAAAAAAAAAATTTTTTTTTTAAATGTAACTGAATTAACTGAAGTAAGGGATAGTTCACTCAAAAATTAAAATTGTCCTCATTCACTTATTTCCAGATAAGATATTTCCTCATTCACTTATTTCAGAGTTTCTTTCTTCTGCTGAACATAGAAGAATGTTGATGGTCACCATTGATGTCCACAGTATGGAAAAAAATACTGTGGAAGTCAATGGCTACCGTCAACTTTTTGGTTACCAACATTCTTCAAAATATCTTCTTTTGTGTTCAGCTTAATAAAGAAAAGATTTGCAACAAGTGGAGGGTGCGTAAATGATGACAATTTTCATTTTTGTGTGAGCTATCCCTTTAATGTTGAAATATTAAAAATTAGTAAGACTAACACTGAAATTAAAAATAAATAATAGATTAATAGAAATATGTACAACAACAAATAAAAATTAATGAAAATGAAACACACAGACAGACAGAATTAAAACAAATAAACCGAAAAAATGAATAAAAAAGGCTAAATCAAAATAATAATAAATACTATAATAGTATATAAATAATACTAAAATAACACTGAATGACTGGTCAGGGACTCTCACCTTCGCTGTAGCATCTCTCTGGTCCAGCAGTCTCAGCTGGATGAGGACGGGCACGTCTTTGGGCTCAGGAGGGAGTTCAGAGTCCTGTTCCACACAAACACACACACTTTCAGAATCAACTGACAAACAGATTAATAATTTCACTCAGCAGATTTCAGTTAGCAGAATGAAATGTGCAAACGTCATGGATATTTGTAGATATTGTTTATAAGCACACTGGGACAATCTAAGTTCCAGATGCACTTTGGGGTGTAGAGAGCTCTGTACCTGTTGCTATCGATAACAAAACATAGATGTGTTTTTACCTTTATGTTTGTAACACCGAGAGGCATGCTCCAGCCATGGAGCTGTTTTTTACCCAGAGTACCCCACACATGAGTACGGATCTCCCTGTACAGCTCTCTTTTCCTTAACCTGGGAGATGGAGAACTTCTGCACAAGAAAAACATAATTCATTATTTGAACAAACTGTAATAATGAGAAGCACAAGTAACTGAGGATGTGTGTGTGCATATATATAGTCTCTCTAATACACACTGTTTGGGTCAGTAAATTAAATTGATTAAGTGACAGAAAATACTTTTATAATGTAAAAAAAATAGAATATTGAAAGAAATGCTGTTCCTTTAGACTTTCTATTCTTTAAAGAATCTGTAAAAAATCTATCAAAATATAAATGTATCAAACGTAAATGTAATAAAAATATTTGGCAGGAAAACTTTGTAACAGTCATAATAATTTCAGCATTTTAGAATTATTTCTGAATGATCTTGTGACATTGAAGACTTAAGTAACGGCTGCTGAAAATTCAGCTTTGCCATCACAGGAATAAATTACATTTGAAAATATGTTAACATAAAACAGTTATTAATTTATAATATTATTTTTTTTACTTTATTTTATTATTTTTTATCAAATAAATGCATCCTTGGTGAGCACAAAAGACGTCTTTCAAAAACATTAACAGATCTTACCCTTTTTGAATCGTAGTGTATATTTGAGTGAATGACATTTCTATTCATTGGTGTATAACATTTAAAAAAAATTACATTAAAATACATAAAAAATGCAAATCACACCTAAAATGAATTGAATACACCTCTTCTGTGATAATGTTTTTTTGGGGCATAAAATCAAAAATGTAACACTGTAAAAAAAAACAGTATTTCAAAAGTCCTTCATTGATTATTAATATCTGAGGTCAATCGTGTAGAGAGACCTTCAGGGTCATATGGTGCAACCAACATGCAGAAAAAAAGCATAAATCACGAAAATAACAAACACCCGCATGACTGTGTGTCAAGTTTCAAAAATATCAGATTTTTTTTAAGGCAACTTAAAATTTTCTTGTACATCAAATAAAGTTTTTAAGAACCATATAAAACTAACATGAATACAAAGAGTACATTTATAAGAACTTGGCACACGTTCAAACTAGACTTTTTCATATTGTGAACGCAAAATATCAATAACCCACAAGTCATTTGTTGATGAATCAACAAATCAGGTCTTAGAGACCTGAAATCCACATATCATGTAACACTACAATACAAAGGAAAATAACTATCATGCCTATCAATCAGCAGGTATTTAAAACTACTAATGCAAGAGGACTCACTCTGTTAAGGGTGATTTTGTAGAGAGTTGCTGTGGAGACCCCACTGGTGTTTGTGCAAAAACTGGTGTGGGAGAGATGGTTAAAGCAACAGCTGTGGCTGGAGCTAACTGACCCTTTGTCAAACCTAGAAAACGATTAAACCTGCAAGAAAAAAAAAAGAGGTTCACAGCAGGAAATACCATGCACCAACTCACTGTTAGAGACTGGTTGTACAGGTATATACAGTAACCGCACCTGCTCCAGACACTACTCTTCCCTTCCACAGGGGGGTGCTCTTCTTTTGTAACTCTAGAGAAGGACAGAATACATAAATCAGTGTGTATACAACAATTTGACCTATTCTGTGTTTTAAAAAGTAGTCTTTGGATGTGCAGAAGTCACAGTCCTAGGGTGCTGTGAGTATTTGCCACAATGTGGTTGCTCAGGTGCTCCGAGTCATTTTAGCGCATTGCTATGAGATTTCTCTGGGAAGTTATTTACTGGCTTCAAATATACAGACAATGCAACATGATTTGTTGCATCATTAATACCCATAACGCACCACTTACGATGAAGGTTAACAGATCAGTCAGTATACCGTTCTGAACATTTCTGTTAAAGACAGATTTGCATCCTGGGAGAGGGAGTTTAACACACCTCTGAAGCTGAGCACGCCGCACAGCTTCCTGCAATTCGAACAGTCGCTCTTTGTACTGATTCTTCTCCATGACCACCCGGGCCATTTCAGAACGAGAGAAGCGACGGAGGGAGGTAGGTAGTGAGGCCTGGAGAGAGCAAGAGAGAATGAGGCAGGAATTAGTGACTGATTTCAATAGAGGACAGGAGAATTTACAGAATAGTGATATCCATAAACATTTCTGAAATGCAACTGAAATCTATCATAGACTTACATCAGGGTCCTCTGACTGGATTGTCTCAAGCTCTTTTCGTAACCTGTTTTAAAATATAAAAACCATTTCATGAAAAACATATATAACAAAACAAGCAAAACACAAACTGTTCCCTATTAATTTGAACCATCAAAAGTAATAAAACAGATGAAAATTACTATTCAAGAGCTTTGGTTCAGTAAGGTTTTTTTTTTTTTTGGAGAAATCGTTACTTTTATTCAGCAAGGACACATTAAAATGATCAAATGTAACTGTAAAGTTATAATGGTACAAAAGATTTGTACTTCAAATAAATGCTGTTTCTTTTTAACTTTATATGCACCAAAGAATGAAAAAAATTATCGTTTCCACAAAAATATTAATCATCATGAATGTTTTCAACATGATGATAAGAAATGTTTCCTGAGCAGCATGTTAGAATGATTTCTGAAAGAACATGTGACACTGATGACTGCTATTACATCACAGGAATACATTCCATTTTAAAATGTATTAAAATAGAAAACGGTTATTTTAAAATTATAATATTTCATAATTTTTTGGTTTTTTTGATCATATACCAGTACCAGATTTTGAATGGTGCTGTACATATTTTTCTTAATCTCAATCCTATGAAATTTTCATCATTACTTTATTCCTGAAAATACTAAGCAGTGTCATGTATATGAGTTTGACTTTAAACTGTCATTTCTAATGTTATATAAAACTGCTTAAGTATTTTGTAAACTGCTGAAACTGAAATAAATAAGTTGAGGTAAATTCCGGTAATCCACATTACCGCTTGATTTCATCCTCCATCTCTTTGGTTTTTCCTTCCAGTCGGCTGATGGTTTCACGGCAAGAATCAAGTTCCATATTCAGAGCAGATCTCTCACTGGTCAGCTCCTCAACACGGGATATAAGGGCCTTACGAGCAGTATCCACCGTTTCACTGAGACAGAGACAAAGACAGGGATTCACACATGGATAGAGACACAGATAGAGGAACAAACAGAATGGTTAACACATACAATGGGTCATGATCAGAGCCTCAACTTTGACAATAAACAGATTGATAAGAAAAACTGTATTCTATCTTACTGAGTGTGTTTTAGTTCCTCATATTGAGAAAGAATCTGCTCGAACTGCTCTGTGCTATCTGCAAACCAAACAAAAACACAAAGATTCAACCACACACATATTTAGACAGTGATGGATCTATATTAAATAAAGCATAATTTATAGTCAGTTGTTATTAGCGCTAAATAAACACATTAAAATAAACAAGGGGTTTTGAAATGATCCTGAAATGGTTTATTTTACAAAAATAACCAGCTGACTACATTTTAATGCTTATTACAAGGCTGTACCAAAAATAAATAAAATGGATGGACAAAATATTAGCTTGGGGTGAAATTATTTTATTATATGAAAAGAAAGGGGCAACGGAGTGATACGTGAAACTAGCACAGTGTAGGAGAGCAACGGTCAAATTTACAGTTTAGTGGTCACTATACAAAAATATTTGATTGCTGCAACTGACCAATCAGAATCAAGTGTTCCAGAGAGCTGCATAATAAATGCATTTAGCATCAGAGCAAAGATTTGATAAAAAAGTTTCTCTGTTGTTGTAGCCTGAAGTAATATGATTTAAATGAAAACATTTTTGTTTGTGGTTAAGAGGATTGATGCTGTTCTCCCTGTTCCTTCTTTGCAATTTAAATTTCTTCTAAACAACACACATACATTCAAATTAAACACATGATCGTACCTCTGACACTGGCCCCATGGTCGACGTTTTCTACATATTCCCTGCTGAGTTCAGATAACTCTGAAAACACAGAGTCCGTATTCCTCAACTCCCACTCCAAGCAATCAGAGTCACTGTCCATCTCTTCCTCCTCCCGTTTTTTCTCCATATTTCACCTTCTGGTCTTCATCCACTTCTCTCTTATCCTCGTGGGCTTGTTTCATTTCATCAAACAAACTGGAGTTTAATTCAGAAGTTGCCGTCTTTGAAAAAACAGGGGAGCTGGAGAGAGCAAGAGAGAGAGATGAACGAAAAGACAAGATAAAAAGAAAACATGTTTATGGGAAATAGATTAATTATTTGTATAAGAGAAATACAATCAAATATCACCAAATATAACTCAGAGTGTATTTCTTATCTTTTTTCCATGAAGGAAAAATTACAATGAATCATCTAACATGACTTAAAAATAAACCAAATAAAAGAACATCAACAGGATGTTACACACATTAAGAGATACAAACTCCCACTCACTTCCTGGACTCAGTAAGAGAAAAAGTGGAAGATAAAAAAGAAAGAAAAGAAAGTCAGAAAGCTTTTGATATGTAGATGCTTAAGTCTTAAAGCACCTTTACAGTATGAAAAACAAATAAAAATAAAACAGTTTTCTATTATTATATATTTTAAAATGTAATTTTTCCTGTGATAGCAAAGCTGAATTTTATATACAGTATACATATTCAACACTGTCAAAACTGCATCAGTCTAGGACAAAACAATGAGATGTTTCGGCCCCTCTTTATACATTTTTGTACCTTGTTTCAATAAAGCCCTTCAAATGAGCCAGCTCAGGGGTGGAGCTTATGATGTCACCGATGAAGGACTGATCATTATTATGGTTAACTTCAGCATCGGTCACTTTGCTGTTGTTGGTATCGGTCATTTCTGACGCAGTGGAATCAGGGGCACTGCAAGCTTTTGGATCATGCTGCAAAACAAAAGGGTAAAAAAGATGCTGTTGTGAAAGTACAGATATTTATTGTAGACATTAATGCAAAAATATGCAAAGTACTGTTTGGAGAAAGTGGTTGCCTCTGCTGAATTACAAATAAATTAACCTCTTCAGTGCTGGAGGTTTCTGTTTGACCGTGGGTAGAAACAGCTTCTGAATGTTTGCGGTGCTCATGATTCCTGCAAACAAAGAGAAGTTCCTCATGACACATAACACTGTAATTTTAACTTCTCAAATGCACAGGAAATTATAGTCTTTTTTGCAAATCATGCTAAGCAAGAAATGTGTACCACATTGTGGGATTCCATTACCTCTCAGCTCAACTCAAGAAAGGGGAAGCGTGTGTTACCTAAAAGTGGAGGATTCACTCTCCCACTCCTTTTTCTTTTCCAGCAGATCTCGGTGTGTCAGTACTAACTGGATTTTAAGAGGATTTAAAAAAAAATGTTTTTTTAGAAATAGAAATTTAAAGTAACCAACATGCTGAAGCTAAACTAAAACAGATGCACTTGACTTGAGAGATGACAGACCTTGTTATGTGTGTGTTTAATTGAGGTTAGCTCTCGTGTCAGATTTGCTTTCTGATCCTCCAAGGCCATCACTACAAAGAAAAGATGATAGCTATATATTTTAAATGTACATTTATATACATCATGCCAATGTTTTAACAGTCTGGACAGACAGAGAGAGGGCAGAAGGGTGAAAGGTTTTATTCAGAGAGACTCACATTGATCAGCTTGTTCTCTGGCTTTCTTCTCCAGTTCTCTTTCTCTCTTTTCTCTCTCCTTTTCTCTTGCACGCATTGCCCTCCTCTCTTGCTCAAACTGGTCATCCAACTCCAAATAGCGCTGATGGTATGTAGACAAATAATTTTTTTTTAAAGGTTTTTACATTTAAAAGGTGCAACTTTATAATTTCCTTTCTAATTACAAAAGTTTTGCACAATGAAATACATAAAATTTTTTTAAAATCATGCACACTCACCTGAGATGGCATCAGTTAAGATATATTATTCATGGCTGACTGTGAAATGTATATTTATTTAATAATAATAATAATTATTATTTTTTATTATTAATGTTATACTTGAATTAATAGGATGTGAATTAATTAATAATTACAAATTAAAAATGAAATATTATAATGGATATTAAAAAACAATTAGTCAATTAGAAATGTGACCAATTTGAACTGAACTTATCCAGCTATCCAGCCGGTCACAAATAGCTTTATTCTGTTTATGGAGTATTAAGCTTCCCATAAACTGATAATTCTTCAGGACAGGGACCATGAAGGGGCCACTAACTATAAATATATATAAAAAAAAAAAAAAAAACTTAAATTGTAAATTATTTTTTTAATTATTACATTTAAAAGGTTAAAAGGTCACAAAACACTCTTCAATTCTTCCTTCACACAGTGGTCTCTCACCTCTTGGCTCTCTCTCCTCAGGGTTTTCTCATTCTGATACCTCTCCAGCAGTTCTTCTCTCTCTCCTTTCTCTTTCTCTGCCTCCTCTTCGCTCTCTCTCAGCTGAGCCCTGCAGCTCGCCAGCCCTTCCAGAACCCAGACGAGGATGGGCAGCAGGGACTCCACCACACCAGCTCCATGAGTCTCCACCACCGACTACAAAGAAACAGTCTGAATTGTATTTGTTTGCAGTGGTGTTCCCCATCACATTTAATGCTCTTATCTTAGTGGGCAGCTGCACTCACAGGAAGAGCGATAGTTATGACTTGTGCTTATAAAGGGGAAAAAATACTACGTTTCACTTCCCTTATGAAAAGTCAGCAAAACATCTGCTCTCTGAACTTAACACTTGTGAAAAGTGGCAAATGATAAAAATGCCTCTAAAGGTCCTGTTTACACCAAAAACAATAATGTTTAGTTTATTATAAATGCGCTTTGCAGTCATGTCGTCTGCAAACTTTAAATGCTCGAGCTCCTTAAAGTCGAGTGGATTCTGACTGTCAATGTTTTTATCATTCATCAGCTGGAAAAAGAGTTCTGAAAGTGATTACAAAAATCTGTCATTATCGCTATAGCTGTGGTGTGAATTTCCCTATTCTCACAGAATTAGAACGATTTTTAAACCTTTATCTTTATCATGATATTTATCATCCTTGGTGTGAACAGGCCTTAAAAGTTATTTTGATTGGTAGGTGAATAAAGGTGGATACTCTTGATTGGTTACCTGCAGCTCCGAATACAGTTTCCCCGCCTCCTCGCTCACAATATCTGGATCCAGCTCCAGTTCTCCACTTCCACAAAGAGCACTTTCACCATAATCCATGTTTCACAGCTCTCCGTTCTCTGACCTGGCTTATTTAATATCACTATAATTTGAATGTACCCCCAGTCTTGCTGTTGAACTTTGCTATTCAACCCAAACCTCTTCCTTTTTATCACACTGTTTTCACTACCTTAAAATGGTTTCAGTGTGTACCAAAACAAGCATGAAAATAGTGTGGTAGTGTGTTAGTGACAGCGTGTGAATCAACTAAAACATCTCTTCTTGCCCCTATAAGTATCTACCTGAGAAGCAGAACTATTTTCTTAAGCCACATGGTATTTCCAGTTAATTCCTCCTCTTCCATGCTTCTCGTTTTCTGTTTCACATTCATTCTCAAAAACTAAACTGACTGAAGTCATCAGAGTTAGTCGGCACTGCTCATGTCTGGAGGTGTTTTGATTTCCATTCTGGTGGGATAAAAAGGATAGTAACATGCGTTAGTACAAACCATTTTGAAAAACTTGTCATTTATGTACTATTAATACCCCACATTGACAGCAAGACTGCATGGACTATTCAAGTGAGCCATAAAATGGGGGAACCAGTTACAACCTAAAATATATTTATCTAATACGTTTACATAAATGTTAACAGAAATCTTGTCCATCTTCATGATCAACTACCCCAAAACGTGTTAAGCTCAACTGTTTGGTTGCAGTTTTAGATCTAATGTTGTAAAATCACACAACTTAACTTTTGTTATTAAATTGTCTGAGATGACCCAAATATAATGCTTAGATATGTAAATACAGTTTTTTATATTCTTTATCTAGTTCACCCTAAATAGTGAACAAGCTAGTGAATAAGTTATTTAAACGACCAAAATAAAAACAACTTCATGCAAATTTGTGCAAATACTGTACACACATGCATAATACACGCATATAAGCACACACACATTTATAGCCCCATAAAGGCAAACACGTCTCTCAGACTCAAAGAAACATTACCGCATGAATAGAAAGTACAAAAATAAACTTTAATATTCAACAGAAAGGCAAATAAACTTTGCGTGACGTCGGCAAACACCTTTAACGCTGTCTGCCTGCTCCTGCACTGACACTTGGCCTTTTAGCGGTACATTTCACCAGCAAATGATTATTTATTGTGATTATAGCATCTTTATCAACTCACCTTTACATATTAGTGAGGCTCGGACACCGTGGCTATGAGTTCATGCGGATGAAATTCAAGTCCTTCGCTTTAGAAACGATATAAATTACTCTAAACCAGGTTGAAGAAGGAGGCGCGGTTAGAGCGTCAGCAGTTTGAGTGACTTTAGTCTGGACCTATCAAAAAGAAGATCGCTGCATAAGAACCAATAATTATGCAGAAGGGGCGGGAGATGGGCGGGGTTTCTCCGACGAGAAACGAAAACTTTCCTGAAACTTGAACGTTGACACGTGATGGCTCAGACTTATCATGTGACTTCTGGGTAGAAAAACACACCTGGCTAAATACTTCACATTCCAGTGTGTGATTGAGAGATTTTAGAAAATCAAAGGTTGAACGGTTTTATCTTGACCGAGTTTGCCACCGTTAGCTTTTAGGCTTGCGTTCATGTTTATTTATGACCTGCGACGCTCCACAGGCAGCGACTCTCAGATTTCACCCGCTGCTGCTTGACACAGGAGAGGAAACCGAAACAGATCTGCTGCTGCTGGCACCGACTCAAGAAGAATGGGCGAATACGGTACACTGGCTCATTACTGTCAATATTAAAATTAAAATTCAACAGCAATGACATCGTTTTGAAATTAACTCTCTTGAATTATATTACGTTCATTGTAGTAAAAAGTTAAATAGTTTTATATTAATTAACGCCAAAAATGCAATATTTTGTCATGACATTTTCTCATTTGATATTTTTGTGCGAACTGCATTTGTCAAGCTAAAACCTTTACCCATTTTGTTGCAAAAAAAAAAAAAAACATACTTTTTTCTTTAATTTATTGTGAATCTGCTTAAAATTTACTTGTTTTTTTATTTTAAATGTTCTTAATTTTCTATATATTTAATTTAAATGTTTTTTTAATGTATATATGTGTAATATTGTAAAGTCACAACAAATACAGGTTTTAAACTGTATTTAGACATCCCTCGTATTTGTTAACAATTTTTTCAAAGATGGCAATCCCATGAAAAATAAGTAAAAAAATAAACCAGCCTAAAGAATAACAATACAAGTGTGAAATCGACAATTGTTTAATTACTTAAATATTCAAGCATCAACAATTATGGAATCACACATTAATTTGTCTGTAATTGCTTAAATGCAATTATAGGTCCATCCTAGTTACTGTATATTTAGAGCAACTGTATTTTTAACTGCATTTAATCTATATTTAGAGAACATTAAGAAATGATGGAAATGATATTGTTATTATATGCAGTTTTATAAAGTGGTATTTTCCATTAATAAGAAAACCTTCTCAGTGAAGAGTGAAATGAAATGGCTGAGAATTATATCACAAAATAAATAATGTGTATAGCAGCCTTATTTATTGTTTATTATTTATTGTTTGTTTGGATCCCCATTAGCTTCCACAGAGTGGTTGCTAATCTTCCTGGGGTCCTCAACTCAATCCAAAACAGACAGACAAAAAAAATAATTGACTTAATACATCACAAACTATACATCTCAGCAGAAGCAGCACTTAAAATATACATCTACATATGTATAAGCATATCTTCACATTTTCTTCGAAATACATATGTACAGTTACACTTTCTTATATTTATGGGAACCATATTCCAAGCAACAGAACCTCGATAAAGTACAGTCTTTTTCATCAAATTTGTTCGTGGACATGGTAAAAAAGTTGATCCCTACTCACTTGACGTGTTTTATAATCATGTCTAAGTCCCACATAAACAAGCTTTTCAAAGAAAAAACAAGGAGTATGATACTTGAATACCTTGTAAAAATATACCAACAATCGTAAATGTAATTTAACCTTCACCGGCAGCCACGATAACTTTCTATGCATATCACTAACATTGGGCCGAAACTGATAATGAAGCACTAGCCTGGCTGCTCTGTTCTGAACCATCTGAAGTTTTTTTTAGGTGTTTGCCCGAAGCACTTGACCATACCATAGGGCAGTACTCAAGATGCGATAAAACTAATGACTGTACCACATCTTTTAAAAGTGAAGATGGGATAAATGCAGAACATTTCCTGGCCACCGCTATACCTTTTCCCATATTACTTACTATATTATCTATATGTTTGGACCAGGACAACGTATTGTCAAGCATCACACCCAGCAACTTAACATGTGTTACTTGTTCTATTGGCACCCCGTTAATAAATAAATTCAAATCAGCAGCTTTAGTCATACTATTTTTGTTACTAAAAACAATACATTAGTTTTTTTCTAAATTTAAAATCAATTTATTAATTCGAAACCACTTCGTAATTGTTAACAACTCATCACTTAAATTTTCCTGAAGCTCAGTTAATATATGTGCCGCGGAAAACATTGTAGAATCATCAGCATACATAACTATATTTGCCTTATCAACAACATATGGTAAATCATTTATAAAAATGGAAAACAATAATGGACCTAAACAACTACCCTGTGGTACACCACAGTAGATATTGTTAGCCTCTGAGAAAGATCCATTATACAACACTCTCTGTTTTATATTAGAAAGATAACTTCCAATCCAATCAAGAGCTGTGAGTAAAAAACGTAACATTTTAGTTTAGCAAAAAGAATGTCATGATCAATAACATCAAAAGCTGCTGTATAGTCTAATAAGACTGCACCGACCAATTTCTTATCATCTAGGGTTGCTAACCATTCGTCTGTCATGTGTACAAGAGCAGTACTTGTGGAGTGTCCTGGTCTGTAACCATGTTGTGCATTAGTAAATAATCCATTGATTCTAAAATATTCTAAAAAAAGCTTGCTCAAAATAGGAAGAATAGTAATTGGCCTACAATTAGATCCTGAAAAGTCTGTTTTTCCCTTTTTAAGTAATGGTATAATTTTAGATTCTTTCCATAGATTCGGATATACACCACTAAGCAAACATCTATTAAATATATGACAGATTGGTTGAGCAAGCTAATTAGCTACTGTTTTTAGCAATTTGCCATCTAGATGATCAACTCCACAAGATTTATCATCTGGAATTGAAAGCAACATCTGTTCTACTGTGTTTTGATCAATAGGACTAAAATTAAAACAACATTTTATCTTTCATCATTTTAACAATAGGGATGCACACTAATCGTGAGTCATTAATATACATATTAGATCTTAAATTATTCACTTTATTAATAATAAAAAAAAAAAAAATTGCTATATCTAAGGGTTTAATGAGAAAGCTTTTTAGATTTTACTGATCTTTTTGTAAGAGGAGCATATTTATCAATTAACTTATTTACTATATCCATAAAAGTATTGAGGGCTACGTTGACATCTTTTTCTTGACATACTTCAGTCATGATTAACATCATTAATGAACAAATCTTTGTTGAATCTTTTATATGACCTGGATAATACAATCCTAGTTCCTGATTTGGGAATTTTTGTCTTTTTGGTTATTGCAATCAAATTATGGTCACTACAGCCAACTGCGACTGATACTGCCTTAGAACACAATTCCTGATTGTTGGTAAATATGAGGTCAATGCAGCTAGAAGTACTAACATTGTTAACCTTCGTACTAATTCTTGTTGGTTGAGTAATCAACTGTGTAAGATTACAAACGTCAGCCATTGATCTTAACTTTTTTGCCAATGAGCAGTTTTTTAAAAGCCAATCAATATTGAAATCACAAAGTAAAAATATGTCCTTATTTTCGTCTGTTACCCTATCCATATTTTCACATAGGATGTCCAAATACTGCACATTAGCACTGGGAGGCTGATAACAACAACCAACTAAAATTGGTTTGCAGTGTGGAACAGAGATCTCAACCCATATGACTTCAATGTAACTATTCATTAGGTCTTTCCTTAAAATAACTCTACTCCGCCTCCATATTTATCCCGATCTTTCCTATACAATTTATAACCATTAATCATAAGCTCAAGATTGTCTCAGACAATGCTAAAACTTGAATGTACCACTTGAATTACATATCCTCACCACATGTGTTTTATTCCTTAGGCTACATATATTTAAATGTGCAAAAATCATTCCTTTCTTTGACAACATCGATAAAAGAGAGATGTAGAATTGTCCTGCATCATAACAAAACAGTAAACAATGAGTAAATTGTGAGGATAATAGTTACAGAATTGCACTGAGTCTATGTTCGAATATTTCCAGTTCTGGGCAAGATGATTAACTTTCATATTTCAGGATGGCTCTTTCTCCTCTATCACGTGCAGCTCTTAATTTAGGCAGTAGTTCCTTTCTTCTCAACTGAAGAGCCTTCAGAAAAGTCTCCATTAATACAAATATTTGTACCCTTTAGCTTCTTGGCTGAAGACATTTTTAGACTATTTAAACAGATAAAGCTATAGTGACATTATATTGGTTCTCAACATCAACATATTTCAACATCTGTCATATGACCAATACACCAGAGTTATCTGTTGATGCAGAGAACCATTAATTCCCTGAAACAGAATGGTAAAAATGGTTGATGCTTTTTAATTCCCCCAAAAAATACAATTGCAAACCTAAATGAGTGATTTTTAACATTTCATTTAAAACAATAAATCATTGTCAGACTTCCATGTCTCAGGTCGCATCCTGCCCCACTTCCCATAAAGACAAGGGAGTTTGTGATTGGCTCTCATCACAGCCACACTGGTGCAGGAGTCGGGCTTTCTGATGACCTCACACCACTCAGGATAATCGACTGGTAGGGTGTTGCTGTCAGGGTGAGAAAACACACACTGAATATGTGCAGGTTAGTGGGTAGATATGCTCCAACACATGCAAACAGCTTGGAGCTGTAGGAGTGCAGACTTACTGATCGCAGCAGCCCACCCCGAAGGGCTCCATACACACACACTGGTAGCAGTCTTTAGTAATCCAGCTCTCGCCAATGCCGAAGACCTGTCCTTGATATTCACAGGTGCCTAAAAATAGCCCAAAGACTTCTGATTTATGTATTTACATATTAGCGCCACACATAAATAAAGCAAGGCCATTTATTTTAAGTGCGGTGATGTACCTTTGGTGTTGAATATGCACTCTCCTCCTCTGTTCACTGATAGAGTTGGAGCAACTGTGTTCAGCAGACAGGCTGCGATCAGCAGTATATGACCAGTGGGGACATTTGAACCCATCTGTAAAAATCCAGCTCTTCAATTATTATTTATTCTTTATTACATATGATTTGGAGTGAACAATAAGTTTGTATGCAGCACTGTTTTGAGCATCATATAGTATTTCCACAGCATTCATGTATGATGTTAATCAAAAAGAATATATGATACATTCATAACTGACTGTTTCTTTCATCGCTCTCGAAATATAGTAATGATACATTTTTTACTTGGTAACTAAATGTTTTGTTAAAATTTTAGAGAATTGATAACATTTTATTAAACCGTCAGCAAAAACAATATATTTTTTACCTTTGAATCTTGTTTTTTGGTATTACAGTTTTATTATTATTTTACAGTAAAACTTATAACTTATAGTAAAACATATTATTTATTACTGTAGTTTAGATAATTTATATTACTTGTATCTTATATCTTTATTATTATCTTTTTTTTTTCTCTGACAGACTAACTAACCGATCCCTAAATCAAGACATATTCAGATATGTAAAAAGAAAATGTATGACTTTATAAAAGGAAATAAAGATTTTACCTTTCCCTGTGAATCTTGTCTTATATAGTGATGTTCTCCTGTGGTTTCCTTAAGAGTCTCTTGAGTTTTATTATGATAATGCTCCATGATCTCTGATATTTATACTGTACTAATGCACAAATGACCCTCCTACTTGACCGTAACACACACACATAGATAAATATGATGTTATGCACTTTATACACAAAGCTATTGCTTTTAATTGAAGTTAATTAAATTTATGTTGCTTCAAGAAACAATGCACATTATTTTTGTGTTTTCATGCACAGATAATATTAAACTAGAGGTTGCACCAATAAATGTTTAAGAGTAAAGTCAAATCAAAAAATGAAAGTTAAATTGTGCACATGAACACATTTAACAAAAAAAACAAGCTTGTCCCAAAAATAGTGAAAACACAAAGACATTTTGGGAACATTTTATAATTACTTATGTAAAAATATTACTCTAGTAGTTGTGTACAAACATGATTTACAATATATTAAAAATATCAAAATTAAGATTTTATGACATTTTAACTGTATAATTGGGTGTAATGCATCACCAATATATATTTTTTTCAATGGTGCTTTATTAGATGTATTACAGTTTTGTTTATTTTTTTTAATAACCAGGATTTTTTTAAAACAAAAAGAATATTGATTGAACTATACTTCTACATACTTCTGTATGCTGCTTGTGCATGTGGATATCATTATTTATAGTCTCATTTTTTGTGCAGACAGCTGAGTAAAACTGACAAAGAAAAGACCTTAAATGATTAAATAATCTTTACCGATCTCATGATGCCAAAAAAAGAGCAATGACCAAACAAATGCTTCAGGCATATGCAGTACTTTCTGCGTCATGTATTTTCACTATTCAGACTGAAATAGCATGAAATACACGCAGTTTCCTTATTAAAATAGTTGATGTAACTTAAGCGTATGGACTGGCTTTTGAGTTATTAGACTTTGCTTTCTGAGTCATGGGTTAAAGGTTAAAATTGAGCATCACTACTTTCGCTCTCGCACACACACACACACACACACACACACACAGATTTCTTATTATTACACAAAGGCTACTGGTTATACTGTATACAAACCAAATCAGATAGTGATTCAAATGATTTGAGAACCAAAGAAAGATAGTCTGAAAGAGAGTCCTCGCCCGTGATCTGAGTCAGACTATATTGTGAAATTTGATGAGGTACATAATGCTCCTGTTAGACTGTATTGTTAAATTAGACCAAGCCTATTTAACTGACAGCCTGTTGGCCAATTTCCTGGTAGGTGAAAATCCATTTCATGACAAGTTAAAAATTAGATCTATAAACACTTGTATTTTATTTGAAGTGAACAAATTTTTATGCGAAACATTGCAAAAGTCAACCTTTACAACCCCCCCCCCCCCACACACACACACATACACACACATACACATTTTGACTACTTGGTAGAGTTGAGAAAAAGCCCTGACTATTTCAATCAAAATGTAATATTATTGTATTAAACAATTATGCATTATAGTTTTTTCTTCAATGAGTAGACCAACAACAATAATTGTCATGCATATTTTTCTCATATGTGAGTTTCTTTTTTTAATTGTGACAAATGTGTCTTTGTAATGCCTATATTCATTGATGAGTAAATGCAAATTATTACAATGCAGTTAGCCATTTAGTTTCAGTTAGAAAGCATTAATAAGAACATTAATTCAAAACTTACTGTACAATCCACACATAAAAATAAAGTTTCTTTTTTGGCATGATTTCATGAAGAACCTTTAACATTCATAGAAACTTTCCATTCCACAAAAAAGTTATTTGTTGTGAAAAAGGTTCTTTAGATTATTAAATTGTTCTTTAGAAAAAAAGGTTGCTTTTAATAACTGTTCACAGAATGGTTCGTTGAGGAAGCTAAAACTGGTTCTTGTGAAAACCTAAACTGTATGAAACCTGAGTAATTAAGCCAGCATAGTTACAAATTTCTAATTCAGAATCAAAAAACTTGAAAAAAACATATTATAAAGAAAGAATTGTTAAAACATAAATGAGCAGAACAGAACGTTTTACCATCAGCATGCAAAGAAATAAAATCAAAGACATGAAAAACATAAATGAATCTGTTATTGCATGTCTTACTATGTATGTTTTAATGTTGCTCAAATGCTATAAACGTGTTCAATGATCAATCAAGAAAGTAATAAATAACAAAATCTTTGATGAACCCAGATGGTGAATGAAGAGAGGCCACGAATGTGAAGATTTGTGCCAAAGTCTGTAGGAATATGTCTGATATTTAGTTGACGTGATATAAGGAAAGCAACCGAATATCAAACATATCACACAGTCCCTGACCTGTCAGAACCTCGCCGTCATCTCATACAGCGTCTGAAAGAGAACACAGATGTTCTGAAACGGAAATTAAGTTAGAAACATTAGACAAAATAAAGGAATAAAGTGCAAAATGGCAATATTTACACTTCTGCAAACCCTACCTGTAACCCTAAACCCTAAATGTAAAACCACTTTTTACATTTCCATTATTTAGTATGTTAATTTGAGTATTTAAGATATTTTATATCCAACATACACATAGGGTAAATTAAAACATTCTAAATAATAAAAACAACTAAAATGAAGTCATTTAGATTGTTCATGTACCGAACATGAACTTTTTCATAAACATCTTCATATGCATAAACATGCAGAGTTTTAGCACCGTCACACAAAATACTCACAGTTTTGAGACTCCAGCCTGAAATCATTCACATCCTCAATGTTTTTAAGTAAATTTAGCTGGAAAGTGTCTTCTGTTATAATATTGCTCTATGTGTTTGCATGTTAACATGTCATGTAGTGCAGCCTGTAAGTAAGAAAGTGTGCATGAATGTCACAAGTTTCAGTCGGGATGGGTGTATTTATACACCCCTGACCAAAGTTTAGCACCCATCCTAAACCCCAGCGTACAGACACACACACTTTCTCACAGGGGTTAATTAAGAGCGCATTGATCACCTTGCCGCCGGCTCTTCCTCCTGCATTAGGCTGATCAATAGATGTGATTTCACACACACTCACACAGAGATCAACAGAGAGGTCAGCCAGACAAGCCTGTTTTACATCTGCAAACAAACCCTGGTATATTTCTGTGTGAATGCAAATAAAATCATCACCTGTTTGGTCTTACATAATGAAGAAAACATGTCAATTAAGTCAGTTGTGTTACTTACAACAGTGTTTGTCTGCCTCACATTTAAAAATTAAGAGTTAAAATAGGGAAAGTTTTTAAGTTCAGTGGGATTCTTTTTTAAGAAGTTAATACTTTTATTCATCAAGGAGTCAAGGATGCATTAAATTGATCAAAAGTGACAGTTTTTATTCATCAAACAGTCCTGAAAAAAATTATCAGTCTCCAAACAATTTTAAGCAGCATAATTGTTTTCAAAATTGATGATAATACTAAGAAATATGAGACTAAATCAGCATATTATAATGATTTCTGAAGGATCATGTGACTCTGAAGACTAGAGCAATGACATGTATTTTAATATAGTAATAATATCACTGTTTATACTGTATATTTTATCAAATAAATGCAACCTTTCAAAAACATTACATCTTTGAACAGTAGTGTATGGAATATAAATGTGTAGAATGAAACATGCATAGTATGTATAAATATAATCAAAAGTATCAAATGTATTTATAAATCTAATAGATTTTATATTTCTCAAATCACATTAAACTGTACTTTAAATGCAAATATTGAACTCAAAGCCAATCTGCAATAATTGCAGACATGTCCATAAGAAGCATGGAGAACATTGCTGTAAAACAAAAAGCCACAGTTTACTGCCTTTTACACAAATGCAAATAATATTCCAAATGCCTTGTAACCCATGTTCTGGCATTATCATCATCAATAAAATAATAAGGAACACTTATATTAATAATGTTGATGTGAATCATTTGCTCTGCCAGTCAATATACAATTGTGTTGGTGAAATCTTGTGATGTTGAGAGAGCTGCAACCTTTAATGCACGAGGGTGTAAATGCTTAAGAACTTCTTTTATGACTGGATGGGATGAGAATTTTTTTTATTCATCTAAGGTGAGTAATATTGTAGGGGTTTACATAAAAAAACCTGTTTGTCCTTTTGCTTCGCTCAAGGGGTTTCCACGACTGAGCACAACTCTGCAGTAAAACAAGATGCAAGACTTCATTTAGTTTGCAGTCTTTTTGTGTTTGACTTATAATTCAATTCCCCCAAAATAAATATGAAGGCTAAATTCACCCAAGCTGCTTTTGCTGACCTGACCCTGAACTCTGAGCAGTAAACGTCCTTTCCACTCTAATTTGACATTCATTTGCATTGTCGTGGACATAACTTCTCAAGGTGACCCAATGCAGTCCACGGCTCTCTACAAACCTCCGGAGAAGACATCTGTTCAGTTCTAATCAAGAGTCTTTCCTGAAGTCTGATAAATAAATGCCATGACAAATTGTGAGGAGTTTCACTGTGAATTTGTGCATTCGTTACACACCGGAGATTGTATTATATTTTTATATTTTGATTTGAAAAACCATCTTTAACTGGACACATGCTTAATATTTCTCTACACATTTTACATAGCCCACATTCAGGGTAATTTCTTGGAAATTAAGATTTTTTTTTTTTTTTTTCATTTTTAATATCACATGTTGCCATTGTAAAAGGTCTATTCTTGTGTAATTCATACCTGGAAAATGTATCAATAATTGCTTATAACTAAAATTACAAAATCAAACAACAAACAACTAATATTACTCATTTGAACAATTGTCATAAATATAAAACAATTGTTTCAAAAGTGTTACAATCCAAAGGAGGAAAAAAACGGTTTCTTATTGAAGAATTACTGGTTTGGAATCAGTCTGGATGTATATGCCCAGCAGAAATAAGTGCATTAATAAATTAAAAACAGTTTTTCTTCCTTGCTGATACTGTCCATGGGACAGTATTATATCTTATTATTTTATCATTTTTATAGAACACTTAGAACAATTGCAATATGTGCACTATATATAACATAACATTAACATTTTACCAAATATTTCTTTGAAAAGTCAAAAAAATTAAAAAAATCTATATATCACATATTTTTTGTCATTCCATATCATTTAATCATGTCTAAAATGTAACATTCATGAACAAAACTATTTTTCCTTAGCATTATCTATTTAAAACACAATTACTACCATCTATTCTACTTTGTTCATTATTTTTGGACTGCTATCTGGAAACGTGTAATTTTCCTGTAGCAGCACTGAAACCGTTGTTTTCTATATTGCTTAAATCTCACGTTACATAAGACAAGCCCAAAATAATATAGTGGGGCATCAGAGAATCAGAAGTGAAGCAGATGTCATGGTCAGTTTTGAGTCCCGCTGTACTCGGTGACCTTCTGAACGAGATGGGGCGGAAGAGAGACACTAATTGTTTCCCCTGTGAGCCTGAGGGGTAACAGAAAGAGAGGGGAGGGGAAGTATGCACACAATGGGAGCAGATATAAGCCAATTAAGTTCACATATGGTCAGTTCTGACGTAGCATGATTTAACAGAAAAGCAGAAAAAAGAGACTTACTTGTTATCTTTACCATTTCAAAAACTATCAATTAAAATAAAACATTCATAAAACCAGCAGCATTAAAATAATATTCCATATCCACTTAATTTTCACTTGTCTCTCCTTGTTTCTTTCTTTCTTTTTTTAAAAAAAGGCAAAAATCACAGAAAGGCAATTTGTAGATGTTATATTACTCACTGTTTCAATAGTATAGCCACAAGACATATACAATATGATTCAATTTTATTTTGGTGCAGATTTGTTGCATAATGTAAACCTTAAAACAACCATAAAAGTAATGTTTTGAATGGATATTTGTAACACTTTACAATAAGGCCCTATTAGTTAATGTTGGTCAATGCATTAACTAATTTTATCTAACAATGACCAATACATTTATTACAGTATTTTTAATTTTTGTTTTTTTTACACAAATAGTTCACATCAGTTCATGTCAGCTCAGGTCCATTGATAATCAGATACAATGCATTAGCACATTTTGGAATTAACATGAACTAAAATTAATAAATGCTTTAAAAGTGTTTTCATTATTAGTTCATGTCAACTAATGTAGTTATGTATTGTTAACAAAATGGAATATTGTAAAGTGTTACCAGATATTTTAACCAAACATTCTTATTTATGCACACCTTTGTTATTCCAAACATATTTGCAGTTTTTCTGTAAAACATAATATTTTTGAGAAAGAATTTTGGTAACAACAGAAGAACCTAAGCCAGTGGTTTCATAAAATTATAAGCTTGATATTTCTTCATATAAAAAAAAAAAAAAAAAAAAAACATTAATAATGCCATACATGCTCTTGATTGAACCTAACTTCTAATTAACCCAAAATATTTATTTAAAACCCGAATTATGTCCTATTAATTGTAGAAACACTGTCAAAGATTTGTCAGAAGGTGGAGCTGTACAGTATATTACATCTGCTGTTGAGGTTTTGTCTCAAACCACGTTGCACCTGAAACACTCATAACTTACATACCCATCAAACTGGTTAAACAGCCTAGAATGACAAATTAAACTGTCAAGACACTGTGTTTAAGTAAGATTAAGAGCAGATTACATTGACTAGACAAGCATTTTAAATAGCTTTACATTGCGAATTGGTAAACGTTCATTTACTAGAAGAATACATTAAAAAAAAATGTTGAACCATACTCTTGACTTTATTTTTATTTTACATCAGACATCACAATATGTCAGCATAAAACCAAAACTTACAACAAAGAAGAGCGAGAGTAAGCAACTCTTACAACTTTGTAACTGGTTTTCTGCTTCACTGAAGGCTCAGATTGGTTCAACTCGGTGCTGTCAGGACTGCATAACAACAGTAACCGGGGTAACAGAGTGAGGATGATTAGGTGTGACAGTAAGAGGGTCAGAGTTTTCCCATTGGTCGATACAAGCGGGACGTATGCATGAGCCTGAGGGAGGGTCAGAATGACACGGTAACACAGGCGAGGTAAACTAAAAAAATAAAGAAATATTAAAAAGTCAAACACTCCCAGAAAGAAAAGAAACCTAACACTTTTTTTCCTGGAAAAAAAAGGAAATTGAGTTTTTAAAAAAATAAATACATGTTTTTCATAATTTATTTGTGGGTGAAGTGGACATCAAAATTCAACTGATAAGTAGACAATGCACATGCATCATCCCATATTCCTCAAACACAATTATTTGTCAGAAAACACAGCAGGAATATGACAGACATGTGATGTTGTCAGTCAAACCTTGAACCCAAAGTGTGTGTCATTTCAGGGATGCCTGAGGAATGCTGGAGATCAACCCAAGCAAGATGTTCAGGTTAGTTATTCGTTCAATACAATTCTCCAGCGGACGCTGATGTGGTATTGTTCTCCACTCCCCTAACACACACATACTCATCCACTTGGTTTTTCTTCACTTCACATCTACTTTTGGCTGTTCAGCTTTCGGTTCCTCAGCCTTGGGTTTTTCTGCTTGTATTTCCTCGGGCTTTGCCTCTGGCTGTTGTGGCTCTTCGGTTATTTTACACAGTTTCCTGGATAAAGAAAGGAATGTTGTTAATGCTCAGCAGAAATATACTATCTATTCCTATTTAAATGTAAAAAATTGAGTGTTTTAATTTTATATTTTAAATGTTTAAAAACATAAATGAACCCAAATCCTCATTTAAAAGCTTCAGGTTACATAACATGTATAGAGCTTTAACCTTCTGCACCCATTTAATCACAGTTAACTTTATCTGACAGTTTCATGAGATCACAGAATATAGTTTTATTATACTAATGTACTCACTTTCCCTCCTCAGACGTCTTGTCGATGTACTTGCAAAGTGTGCTCAACTGCTCCATTTGTTTTCTTAGAGATTCAACCTCTGTTCCCCAATGGGACTTCTCCTTGACAAGACTCACCTGTGAACAGAAAAGGGTATTTTATATATACATACATACATACAATATAGATTTTATAACTTCTTGAAAATGAGATAAGAAGGTTAAAGCAAACAATGACAGCAAACAATGAGTGTGACTAGTGCAATTATGTAGGCTATTGTAAGCAACTTGCACCCCAGTTGTGCAATTCCAGTACTTAACAATGACTTACAAGATAGCTATATTTATTCAGGCATAACTGACTGGCTTTGCATTTCTTGCCGCAGGGGGGCAGTATATTTTCATGGGCTTTAGCCTACTATGACAAATCTAGCTAATCTGAGTTAATACAATCAGTAACTGTTTCTACCTCCATATTATTCTTTGTCAATGTGGTCTTTAAAAATGTCCAAACTGTCTTCTTGTTAAAAGTGAAAATAAAGAGATGGAAACTCACTCTGGATGTGTTTCTTTTCTGACTCTGCAGCAGCAATTTCATCTGTTAATCGTTTCTGAAGAAGAAGAAAAAAACAGGTTATAATAAATCACATGTGTCATATAGACCTACAGTATTTGAAGGCATACAATCAGTTACAATAGCTGGATTATTAAGTACAATGGTAATACAATGAAGCAATTAAGATGTATATTAATACTTGAGACCACATAAAAACAAAACATTAAACATCTCACATTCTACAACAAACCTTGTCTCCTTTACATGCAGCTATGTCACCTTTTTTCTTCTCTACAAAGTTCTTGGCTACGGACAGGTCTTTGGTTAGACTGTCCACCTCTTTCTTTAGTCTTTCCCAGCAGTGTGTTGGACTGGATCAGCTGATCTTCGTATTCTCCCAGAACATCTCTGGTCACTCTGAACTTAATATCTAGAAATGAAGCTTGTTTACTCAGTTGCGTCTCCCGCTTTCGTCTGGTATGGACGTAGCCAGCGATACCCAGACTACACACCAAGACAAAACCCAACAGCAGTGCAGGAAACTTCATGATGGAGGGCTCAAGAGGAAGCTGGACCGGATTCACAACCTGTCTTTCGCGTGCGAGTGTAGCCTACCGATAATCAGAGTTACCTGTGGGTGAAACTAGCCCCTCCCACAAGCCTGTAGCATTATGTTAAAGAGCAAACGCTGTCTATTCTCCGTGAGCTTAACGCAGCTCTTAAAATATTTAGTCACTTATGTCCAATTTAATTCCTTAATGCAACTGTAAAGTAGGTTAATAATGTGATCCTCAGTTGGCTTCCTTCCTGGTTTTGATGTTGTTTTTTAACGATCAGTAGATTCCTGCTCACCTGAGCGGTGTTTGAAAGGACTGGAGACGTCGCTACAGGTAACACAGCCCATCTATAGAAAACCACGCCCACCCCGCGAACTCATTGGCGTACACTTGCAGTGACGTCAAACTATTAAGACGTACGACGTGCGTTCGACTCATTTCTCCGAATCGGTTCTTCCGAACCATTCTTTTCAAAGAACCGGTTAAAATGATCCAGCAATTATTTTACATCATTAGCCTACTATAGAAGCCATATGTAGGCAGCCGCGTTACTGTTTATTACGCTTTTCTCGATTAAATTTGTATTAATGCTGTTGTAATCGTATGTCGCCCAGTTAAGCTGATATTAAGCTGATATCAGCGCATAAATGATGCATATTACGTCATTTACAATCTATAGGGCCTATATAATTTACATCTCGCGGTTGAAAACACTACAGGTGAAAAGAATAAAAAATATTTCAATTAATTATTAATGAATATTACCATACGTTCTCAAGATATCGCCATGCTTTTATCACAGGCTGCATTAACTATTGTTTGTTACAATTTTTTTCTGAAATGAAAAGTTGCAAATGAGACTTGATCTAAATATGAACTAATTTGCATAGGCCTACATTTCCAGAACAGAAATTTGAATATTGGCTATAGCCAGGTTCAAAACTAATTTTGCTTAGTTTAAGGGGATTTTAGATATTTATTTGTATCACTTTTTTTTAAGCATAAAACTGTTTTTTGTTGAATGTAAGTGCTATCGAGGTGGAGTTCTCTTCTGTCATCTAGCCTAAAGTTTATTGCCAACCGCCATTAAAATCAAGACGAATTTGCTGTCATTTATTAACCGACAGAAATGATTCTCGTTCAGTGAGTCGGTTCAGTGAGTCGACTCGAGGACGGTTCTGTGAACCGGTTTCATTTCGTCGCACATGATACAAGTATTGTCAGACATCGAAGAAATTCCATTTAGCCACGCTTGAAACTTGTCACTTGAATTGAAATCCGAGTACAATGATGGACAAAATCATTTTCACATCTGTCGAGCCAAGCCTTCACAGTAAAGTAATGAAACCTCAACGCACTAGGTGAGCACCTGTTAAACGTGGCTGGAAGAAAAAACAGGGGTTTCGATGCTCAGACGACATGTTCTTTGATGGCATGTTGGTTAGTTTATGCAAATAAGAATATCCCGGTCCATCCTGTTTAACCACGTTGTAATGATTGACGAATTTTGATGAGTTTTATAATGCCACACCTGTAAACCTTCAGTCCCCGAGCTGAGTTGTTTGTGTAAGAGATAAAGAAGGACTGTTAGTTATATTCCTTAACTGGAAGAAACACCAAAAAATGTTGAGTTGATGTGTATTCTGCTATATTGTTTTAGCTGCTTTGACAAAACAAAGGTGGAGAGAGTGGAAAAGTTGTTCAGAGCAACAGTATCAAGGAAGTTGAGTTTGAGGTTTCTCTCTCTCTCTCTCTCTCTCACACACATACACACACCTCTCACACACACTGGTTTGCTTAACCCAGACATCCAGTTGTACAGGTAAGGCAGGCTTACCTGTCACTGTCTTAAAGCAATAGGTTTTCAGGAAGACAGGACAGGGAGCCAAGTCTGATTCAGTCAATAGCATAGACGCTGCTGCCATGAGAACCAAGTAGTGAGCGAGAGAACGAGGAAGAAAACAAAAACAACTTTTCCCAGAGGAACTCCTTCAGTCTGCTCTACGCTTTTCTTCTTCCCTCAGGATGAGAGCCATATCGGCAATGGTTTTTCTGGCCTTATGTGCGCTGCTGGTTATAGTCTACCAGGCCGTACAGCAGGAGCTCAACATCCGCAACCTGAAAACACGCATTGTGGTTTCTGGTCAACAGATGAAGTTGAAGGAGGATGGGATCTTGGGAGCCAAGACGAAAGTGGAAGAGATGAATAAAAGTCTTAATCCTCTGATCACACAGAGGGATCAACTTAAAAAACAGAAGGACGACATTAAGAAAGGCAATGCCATTTCTGAAAAGGAACTAGGCACCTGTCAAGCTGAGAAGGTAGTGTAAATAATCTCGAAGAACTGTACAGTGATTTTCTTTCCATATTCTCTTGTTGATGCATTTGATTCACTAATTTGTGACTGATCACAAACTCCATAGTTTGATCTAATTCATTTGTGCTGAATTTCTCCCTTCACACGGAGCTCTTTTGTCTCTGATACGAGAGTAGGTGACACAAAATACTTTTAAGTTGATGTCCTGCAGCGTGACATGCTAAATTCCACATTACATCATGCTATATTCTAGATCTTTCTTCTACTAGAAATCATTTGCAACATTATCAATGTCGCTACTGTCACTTCTGATAAATTGAATGCATCTTTGCTTACGTTCCAAAAACAAACAAACTGAAAAGTACTGTACGTGTGGCTTGCACATTAAATATTGCATGTAGTATTTGTACTTTTACATAAATAATTTGTCAAACCACAGAACTGTTAAAAATGAACTAGTGAATGCAAAATGATGGAGAAACTTGATTATACATTCATATAAATTAAACTCCATGGACATGTTACATGCTTCAATTATTCATTCACCCAAAGGCATAAGCAACAAACAGTGTTTTAGGAACACAACTTTATCTAAAAGATTCACTTTATGGCAAAGTATGTTTATATTTGCACTCTATATGATCATATTTAATGTTATGATACTGCAACATTATCCAGTTTAGGGATGTAACCGCTTGTCAGTAGGACAGAATTTTTAGCCGTGTTAGTTTCTAGTTGAATGAGGTATAAATGCATTCACTCATTCAATTCCATTGCACTTACTATACCAGAAGTAGATAGAACATTGTATTTCCAGTTTTGTGGGTTTTCATAAGAACCAATATACAGAAGATCAGGAAGTATTCCTTAAAAAGTGAAATATTAGTAGCATTACAGTATGTCAATTTGATCACACATGCATTAACGTTTAAAAGTTTTGGGTCAGGACGGCTGTTTTCAACATTGATAGTAATAAGAAAGTTACTTGAGCAGCAAATCGGCATATTCAAATGATTTCTGAAGGATCATGTGACACTGAAGGCTGGAGTAATAGCTGCTAAAATCACAGGAATAAATTGCATTAGAAAATGATTATTATGAATTGTGATAATATTTCATCCCTGAGTCTCATGATAGTTGAAACATGCAATCTGAGATAATGTTTCAGTATTGTATTACATTCCTGCAGTGGATATTTGACTGCTTCTATGCAAATCAGGTGTTGTGACAGATCTATTACTGTGTTCTCTGTTAAACGGAGCCTTGTGTTCCAGTTTTATCTGCCCATGCTGTATAACCCTTAAGCATGTAAGTGCTCTCTCTCAGTCTTCTTCTGTCTCTCCTTCTCTCAGGGTAAATTAGAGAAGCAGAAAAACGAAGCAAAAGATTCACTCCAGAAACTAAAGGGTAAATATGAGTTACTCTTGCTTCTAGGGTTTGATTGGAACTAAGATGTGTGGATATTAAAGCTCTTTGTCATTATTTTTGTCTCTCATGTTGTTCTGCAGAAGACCAAGAAGCTGAGAGGAAGAAATCTGAGGAGGAGATTGAGGGTCTGAAAAAGCAAGTTCTAGAGAGAGATTTAAGTGTCTGCAAATTTGTGGATATTACACTGGATGAGCCAAAGTAAGAGTGCTTGATTTGAATTTATTCCTTTGAATATGGTGAACCCTTTTCACAAACTGATGACACATTTTCACAGTTATTAACTTTTTTTAATTAATGTCTAATTTATTACACTATGTTTTGATTTTTTTTTTTATTACCCTCTAATAACCTTACATTTTAGAAAACTAAAGTTAAGAGTTAAGGCTGCTCTGTGCCTGCTCAAAATTCAGTGTAAAGGTGCAATGCTGCATAAATTATGCCTGCTCAGACCCACTTCAGTCCCTAATATCACAGTATATCATTATAGATACATTGTAGTGTAAATACATTTATACAACCTTTGCTGTTTAAATTAGGCATTAGTTTCTAATGCACTTAAACACTTCTGAAGTGGCATTTAGGTGTATTTACACAGACTGTTTAATGATGCTCACAAGTGGCATTAATGAATTTACACTGCAATTACTGCATAACTGTATAATTTGATACCAGGGCTGAGCAGGCATAATTTAGTCTGGCTTTTATGTGGTATTGTGCAATTACACTGAATTTCGTGCAAGCAAAGAGCAACCTTAACTTGGCTGTAAATACACTTTAAAACAATGGCTGAGGGTGTGGCGACAAATCTTTATTTCTTTCTCACTTCCGACAACAGTGATCAAGCTCAATTATTTTATTCTCCATTGGAAAGTCTTGAGTGATGTTTCCTTTGGAAACATCTTGAGTGATGTTTTTTTTTTTTTATCATGATTTTTATCATGTTCACCACTGTAGAAGTTACCTATGATGACTGCTGCTTATGAGAACCCCAGAAATGTGAAAAGGGTCTATAGTAGTGCTGTTTTTAATATCAAAGATCACAAATCAGAAGTCTTTTTTTGTCTGTTTACAGGAAGTTGTGCGCAGGGACAATTTGAAGGAGCTTTGTGAACAAACCTGGAGTGCTCAGGAAAAATGTTCTGAATGGAACTGTGTATGACTTCTTCACACAGCTCTTTTGACTTTGTTAAATATGTTTTTCATTAAAAAATGAGGAATGTTTCCTAATAAACAGTGCACTAAATAAATGTGTAATGACGACAGATGTGAAAAAAGCCTCATTGGTTTTTGTAAAACTTTTCACATTTGCAAAACCCAAACATTTTTTTATTTCCTGCATGGTTATTCTGTGCACATTTATTTTTTTATTTAAATTCATTGTTCATTATGTGCTTATACAAATGTAAGGCATTGTCTGTTTGCTCATCATACAGTGTAACTCGACCTTGAGTGATGTGTTTTTTGTTTTTGTATTGCATCATTTCTTTTGAGCAATTATCTACGGTTTAAACTAAAGATTCTTTGGAGAATTAAGTGTGTAATGTTCTGTTCTGCACACAACAGGCCAGACTGGATCCGTGAGGGTTGGTGGACGGGGTGTGTCAGTTCTGGTTAATAAAAAAAAGGGATAGACTAGACGAGGAATGAAGTTTTATTGTCAGAATGTTAAAGGTCATGTACAGTTTGAACAACCATTAGTCATTGTCATGTATTTGGCAGATTTAATGTAATTATTAGCAGTTACTTGTATTGTGAACTTTGTAGTAACAGTAAATGGACTGTGTATTTGTCTAGGTGCAAAATAGTCACATTCGTCAGTCTTGTTAACCTGTTTATCCACATTCATGCCATTTCCAGTCAGTCTTTATGAAGGTCCTTTAAGTCACTCTTTAAGGTTTTTAAAATTCACCCTTTAATTTTATAATTGAAGAAGTTGCTTAATGCAGTTAAGGTTCTTCTAGGTGGGAGCCTGTGTATATTTACAGTACAAACGATACTATCTCAGCTGCTAATTTAACTGTGTATTGTTAGAACAGGACACACAAACGTGTTCTAATGTGAACAGTGTTTACCCACCCCTTTAAAAGAATATATGCAACAATAGACTTTTCAACAGTCACAACACAAACCTGTAATTCCTGATTATTAAAAACGTAAACATTTACATGGCCATAATTTTTTTTCAAATTCACCATGAATTAATTCCTGAAAAAAAAAAAAAAAAATATATATATATATATATATATATATAAACATCATTTGGGGCAATTGATTTTCATATGTCTTTTAATGATCGGAGTGTCTATTTACACTAAGTGCAAATAGCCCGTCTTGTTGGCAAAGGCTATTTACACTAACTCCGCCCACCAACGTGTGATTGAGTTAGTCAACACTAAACAAAGTTTAGTTATTTAACATCACTTTCAATGGCGCAGGTGGTAAAGCACATGCTTTTTGACGCGATCAACCCGGGTTCGAGCCCGCCTTTTGCCGAACTTTTTTTCTCCCTTTTCAAATATCATATCACATCAGAAAGGCATTTATTTTAAATAAAAATTAAGGAAATAATAAAAAAGTTGAAAATAAGAGTATTGGGTAGGGTTAGGGTAGGTGTAAGGAGGGCTTTATTGTCACAATAAAGTGGCATGCATTTAATAATTTGAATTAAAACTATAATTTGCACTCAATACGTTATTATTGCGTACTGTTTTATAATGTACTACAATACTGAGGTGCAGATAATTGCCACTATTGCAATAAATAGTATAAATAGCAGAAAATCTTGCTATTTTAACATAGTGTAAATAGAATCTATAGCTATTTGCACTTAGTGTAAATAGCAACCTTTAAAAATACTGCTATTTTCACTTGGTGTAAATAGCATCCATCGCTATTTACACTGAGTGCAAATAGCCTCTGCCTTTAATGATTGTTATTGCTGTTTGCTCAGGATTTAGCCTTTTATTAAAGTCTAGTCTTTTAAATACATAGTCTACTCTATGATACAGTGAAAATACACAATATACATGATGCAGTGAAAAGAGTAAAATGAATGATTAATTTATGAAAATCAATTATGTGATGAGTTTTATAATGATAGTAATTTTCTCTTATACCCTTGCATTCAAAAGTTTGGGGTTAGTAAGATTTTTTCTAGAAATTAATATTCATCAAGTTTGCATTAAATTGATCAAAAGTGACATTTACAAATTATTTTTATTTTAAATAAATGTTTGCACTTAAATTGATCACAGTTTCTACAAAAATAGCACTACTGTTTTCAATGTTATTATAATAAAACATTTAAATAAGAAACAAAAAAGAGCTTGACACAAGATTTCCAATGATCACAGGAGTTGTTCATATGATTCATATAATTTATGAACAAATAAAAAAAACTATTAGGACTGCCCCTGCATTTAAAGAGAACTTCAGAATAAAATAATTGTAGCTATTTTGTACTGTCACATGTATATTAAAAAGCAGTGAATGTGAAGGCTCAGCGTTGGAATGTTTTTTAATGGTTTATGGTTTATGTTCTCTGTTGATAAATGGCCAGGTCAATCCTGCTGAGCTCTCTGATGTGCAGCTGTCTCTCCTGCTCCAGCATCCTGCGTAACGCTTCTCTCCGGACCTGTAACAACACCACACAGGATATAACAACCTGTTTCTGCTCAGCTTCATTATCAACAACATTTACAAGTCAAAGCAACATTTGAATCTTCTTTTAAAGCAAATACCACACAAAAAGCTGAGGAGGTGTGGCATATAATGGAGCTTTTGTAAACACACAGAAACACTGGTAGAACTGGATGACCAAAGGCTGATTCACTACAAACCCAACAAATACCGACATTTGAGATATTATTAAACTGGCTGTTGGATATAGAATGTTGGGAAGCAAGTCCTATAACAAATATTAAACAATAAAATACATAATAACAATAATAAAACATTTAAACCAATTTTATATGCTTAACTAGTATTATTAAGTATTATTATGTAATAATTGCCATTGAATAAACTGTATTGTTTAATTTAGTTTTAAAGGTTTAAGGGTAAATGCTCTTATTTATTTTAACAATATTTCACATTTGTGACCCTGGAACACAAAACCAGTCATAAGGGTAATTTTTTTGAAATTGAGATTTATACATCAACTGAAAGCTGATAAATAAGCTTTCCATTGATTTATGGTTTGTTAGGACAATATTTGGCTGAGATACAACTATTTGAAAATCTGTAATCTGAGGGTGCAAAAAAAAAAAAATCTAAATATTGAGAAAATCGCATTTAAATTGTCCAAATGAAGACCTTAGCAATGCATATTACTAATAAAAAAAAATAGTTTTGATATATTTATGTTAGGAAATTTACAAAATATCTTCATGGAATATGATCTTTACTTAATATCCTAATGATTTTTGGCATAAAAGAAAAAATTATAATTTTGACCCATATAATTGCTATTGTTACAAATACACCTGTGCTACTTAAGACTGGTTTTGTGGTCCAGGGTCACATTTATAGTTTACTAGCATATGCATTTACAGTTAAAATGGCAATTTGTCATACACTATATGGACAAAAGTATTGGGTCACCCCCTTCTAATGGACAGGTTTGACTACTTTAGTAATTTCTATGAGTACAAATCTTAATGTTAAAGCATATAATGATATTCTAGGAAATTGTGTGCTTCTAATATTATAGCAACAGTTTGGACAGGACCCTTTTCTATTCTAACATGACAATGCCTCTGTGTATAAGGCAAGGTTCAAAAAGAAAATGATTGATTCAGTCAGTGTGGAAGAACTTGACTGGTCTGCATAAAACCAAGTCCTAATCCCAGTTTAACACCTTTTTTTTTTTTTTTTTTTTTTTCTGCATAACACAGAAAACCAAGTCCTAATCCCAGTTTAACACCTCTGGTGTGACTGTAAATGCAGACCTTGAGCCAAAAACTCATCACCAAACACCAATGACTTGTACATATGGGTTCAGTCATTTTAGACACTTCCAAAACTGTTGCAACAGAGATGGAAATACCATTTTTAAATACATAAAATATTGTTTCCATCTTTGTTGCCACAGTTTTGGAAGTGCCTTTTTCTGTTCTAAAGAAGGGGGTGTTCCAATACTTTTGTCCATATATAGTGTACATTTGACATGAATAAACCTTAAAAACGGACATCAACAGTTCAACAAGCACTAAAATTAGCCACAGTCACCCTGTTAATAATGGCACTTTTGTTCCAGCTCTCTCTTCTTTAAGTTATCTTTGGTAGTTTGCTGTCATAGAAGCTAGATTGCTACAATAAGGATGAGCCCTCAAGATAACTCTGTTTGTTACGGAATCAAGAACATATTTGAGGACTATATCGGGATCATCTTTAACTTCCTTCTGGCATTCAAATATTCATCCTTTCCAAGTAATTACTCATTTGACACCTGCTGTTTGTGTTATGCGACTGTTTGATTATCTGTTGTGACAGGTTACTTGTGTCTGTAGCCTACAGCAGGATTAGCCTATGTCTTTCTCTATAGCTGGACTAAATAAACCTGCTCACTGAAAACTATTATCTGAGGAACCTGTGGCTGGACAAATTTAGCAAAATTGTCTTTCAAAAGAAGACACCTTTGAATTTCGAAGATCCAACAGAACAGCTGTATTTTCCGTTTCAATTTGCTTTTAGGCTCGTGTTCTTATACTACCCCCTAGTGATGATATACTGCTATTGCAACTAAAGAAACCAAGTCATTAATTAACCTGTATCATAAAGTAAAGAGTCATTATTTTTTACACTTATTTGCTTCATATATTCAAATGAAGATTTCAATACTTTCAGATAAACAGTAGATATTTTCAGGAAAGTCACATTGAGTTGTATTGTCTGTACTGACCGTAGTGAGAGAGGTGTTCCACAACTCCAGCTCTCTCTGTTGGATCCTCTCTCTGCGTTTCAGGGCCTTTTCATAATAATTAAGACCAAGGCACTCAAATTCAGCCTTCACTATCACACTCTTGATTCTGGAACAAGAACATAGTCTCAGTGCAGGACATATCCACTGCAGGACATAACCTAGATCATTTGATGTCATGATGTTTCTTTGTTTTAAATGTGATGAAATCTTAAAAGTAAAGATTAAGATTAAGCACACCTGTCCAGCTCATCAGTTCTGCCAGCGATCTCTTCATCTTTCTGTTAGAAAAAGAAGTCTGTTAAACATTAGAATATACACATGTAATTGTACAAGGGGTACAAGTCTGTGTAGGAACTCCAGGGGAAGATATGCAATCATATACAACTTAAATTTTCATGACATTTTTAAATATTTGATTATGTGTTACATACCGTTCAAAAGTTTGCTCACCAGACTGCATTCATTTGATAAAAATAAAATAAAAAGTAATATTGCCAAATATTATTATAATTTAAAACAATGATTTTCTATTTTAATATTATATTTTAAAATGTGATTTATTCATGTGAATTTTCCAGTCTTCAGTGTCACATGATCCTTCAGAAATCATTCTAATATGCTGATTTTGTGCTCAAGAAATGTTTATTATTACCACAGCTGAAAACAGTTGTGCTGCTTAATGTTTTTGTGACAAAAATATGTAACTAGATAAAAAAGTTTGTGAACAAACTTTGAAGTTGGCTTGAGAAAGTCTGACCTATTAGAAGTAGTTTGAAAAGCTCTGCAGTTTGAAGGTGTTCATTTGAAGTCTGAAGTTTTAAAAGTTTGAAGTTTGAAGCTCTTCAGTCTGAAATAGTTTGAAGTTTAACATAGTTTTAAATGCTTAAAATTTGATTGATAGATAGATAGGGTCAGATTATAGATAGATAGATAGAGTCAGATTATAGATAGATAGATAGAAATATTAGATAGATAGATAGGAATATTAAATAGATAGATAGAGTAAATAGGGTGGTAAGGTGTTGCTATGCAGTTGCTAAGGAACCCGGGTTGGTTGCTAGGGTGTTGCAATGCGGTTGCTAGGGTATCTGGGTCGGTTGCTAGGATGTTGCTATGCGGTTGCTAGGGTACCCGGGGTGGTTGCTATGGTACTCAGGGTGGTTGCTAAGGTGTTGCTACGCGGTTGCTATGGTACCCAGGGTGGTTGCTAAGGTGTTGCTACGCAGTTGCTAAGGTACCCGGGTTGGTTGCTAGGGTGTTGCTACGCAGTTGCTAAGGTACCCGGGGTGGTTGCTAGGGTGTTGCTACGCGGTTGCTAGGCGATCTTGGTCGGTTGCTAGGGTGTTGCTATGCGGTTGCTAGGGAACCTGGGGTGGTTGCTAGGGTGTTGCTATGCGGTTGCTAAGGTACCCGGGGTGGTTGCTAGGGTGTTGCTACGCGGTTGTTAGGGGATCTGGGTCGGTTGCTAGGGTGTTGCTATGCGGTTGCTAGGGAACCTGGGGTGGTTGTTAAGGTGTTGCTATGTGGTTGCTTAGATACCCAGGGTGGTTGCTAGGGTGTTGCTATGCGGTTGCTAGGGTACCCATGGTGGTTGCTAAGGTGTTACTATGCAGTTGCTAGGGTACTCTGGGTGGTTGTTAGGGTGTTGCTATGCGGTTGCTAGGGTAACCGGGGTGGTTGCTAGGGTGTTGCTAGGGTACCCGGGGTGGTTGCTAAGGTGTTGCTAAGGTACCCGGGGTGGTTGCTAGGGTGTTGCTATGCGGTTGCTATGTGGTTGCTATGGTACCCAGGGTGGTTGCTAAGGTGTTGCTAGGGTACTCGGGGTGGTTGCTAGGGTACCCAGGGTGGTTGCTAAGGTGTTGCTAAGGTACCCGGGGTGGTTGCTAGGGTGTTGCTATGCAGTTGCTATGTGGTTGCTATGGTACCCAGGGTGGTTTCTAAGGTGTTGCTATGCAGTTGCTAGGGTACTCAGGGTGGTTGCTAGGGTACCCGGGGTGGTTGCTAAGGTGTTGCTAAGGTACCCGGGGTGGTTGCTAGGGTGTTGCTATGCGGTTGCTATGGTACACAGGGTGGTTGCTAAGGTGTTGCTATGCAGTTGCTAGGGTACTCTGGGTGGTTGTTAGGGTGTTGCTATGCGGTTGCTAGGGTAACCGGGGTGGTTGCTAGGGTTTTGCTATGCGGTTGCTAGGGTAACCGGGGTGGTTGCTAGGGTGTTGCTAGGGTACCCGGGGTGGTTGCTAAGGTGTTGCTATGCAGTTGCTAAGGTACCTGGGGTGGTTGCTAGGGTGTTGCTATGCGGTTGCTATGGTACCCGGGGTGGTTGCTAAGGTGTTGCTATGAAGTTGCTAGGGTACTCAGGGTGGTTGCTAGGGTACCCGGGGTGGTTGCTAAGGTGTTGCTAGGGTACTCGGGGTGGTTGCTAGGGTACCCGAGGTGGTTGCTAAGGTGTTGCTATGCGGTTGCTAATGTACCCGGGGTGGTTGCTAGGGTGTTGCTATGCAGTTGCTAGGGTAGTCAGGGTGGTTGCTAGGTTGGTTTAACCAGTGACTAGCATGTTGCTAGCATGACTCGCAAGTGACTAGCATGTCGCTAGCATGTTTCTAGCATGTTACTAGCATGTCGTTAGCGTGTTTCTAGCATAATTTGCATTTCGTTAGCATGATTAGCATGTTACTAGCATGTCGCTACCATGTTTCTAGCATGATTAGCATGCTACTAGCATGTCTCTAGCATGATTAGCATGTGACTAGCATGTCGCTAGCATGTTTCTAGCACGATTAGCATGTTACTAGCATGTCGCTAGCATGTTTCTAACATGATTGGCATGCTATTAGCATGTCTCTAGCATGATTAGCATGTTACTAGCATGTCGCTAGCATGTTTCTAGCATGATTAGCATGTCGTTAGCATGATTAACAAGTTACTAGCATGTCGCTAGCATGTTTCTAGCATGATTAGCATGCTACTAGCATGTCTCTAGCATGATTAGCATGTGACTAGCATGTCGCTAGCATGTTTCTAGCACGATTAGCATGTTACTAGCATGTCGCTAGCATGTTTCTAACATGATTGGCATGCTATTAGCATGTCTCTAGCATGATTAGCATGTTACTAGCATGTCGCTAGCATGTTTCTAGCATGATTAGCATGTCGTTAGCATGATTAACAAGTTACTAGCATGTCGCTAGCATGTTGTTAGCATTATTAGCATGTTACTAGCATATCACTAGCATTATTAGCATGTTACTAGCATGTTATTAGCATGATAAGCAAGTTATTAGCATGTCGCTAGCATGTTTCTAGCATGATTAGCATTTTGCTAGCATGATTAGCAAGTTACTAGCATGTTGTTAGCATGTTTAGCAAGTTACTAGCATGTTGCTAGCATGATTCTAGCATTATTAGCATGTTACTAGCATGTTTAAAGCATGATTAGCATGTTGCTAGCATGATTTAGATAGATTAGAAATAGAATTAGATAGAGTGGAAGCTTAAATTAGTTTGAATGGGATAGAAATAGTACATAGAAGGGAAGTCTGATTGAGTCTAATGGGCTTCAGTTTGTTTAGATTTGAATTTTGACAGTTGGAGTTTGAATAGTCTTGGCTCATCTGAACATTCCGTCAATGTAAGTCTATGGGATTTTTATGAGTTTTAATCTTTATTTTTATGAAAATCATAAGTCTGATCAGTTAGAAAAGATATAGCACACCCGGCGAGATCAGCCTGAAGATCTGGGCTGAGTTTGGAGTCTGTAGAGTTAAAGCTCTAGGAGGAGATAGAGTTGTAAATTTAGTCTCAGAAGAATAATAATAACTAGATAAAAAAAGTTTGTGAACAAACTTTGAAGTTGGCTTGAGAAAGTCTGACCTATTAGAAGTAGTTTGAAGGTGTTCATTTGAAGTCTGAAGTTTTAAAAGTTTTAAAAGTTTTGAAGTTTGAAGCTCTTCAGTCTGAAATAGTTTGAAGTTTAACAGTTTTAAATGCTTAAAATTTGATTGATAGATAGATAGGGTCAGATTATAGATAGATAGATAGATAGATAGAGTCAGATAGATAGATAGATAGATAGATAGGAATATTAGATAGATAGAAATATTAGATAGATAGATAGATAGATAGATAGAATATTAAATAGATAGATAGATAGAGTAGATAGGGTGGTAAGGTGTTGCTATGCAGTTGCTAAGGAACCCGGGTTGGTTGCTAGGGTGTTGCAATGCGGTTGCTAGGGTATCTGGGTCGGTTGCTAGGATGTTGCTATGCGGTTGCTAGGGATACCCGGGGTGGTTGCTATGATGGTACCCAGGGTGGTTGCTAAGGTGTTGCTACGCGGTTGCTATGGTACCCGGGTTGGTTGCTAGGGTGTTGCTACGCAGTTGCTAAGGTACCCGGGGTGGTTGCTAGGGTGTTGCTACGCAGTTGCTAGGGGATCTTGGTGGTTGCTAGGGTGTTGCTACGCGGTTGCTAGGGGAACCTGGGGTGGTTGCTAGGGTGTTGCTATGCGGTTGCTAGGGAACCTGGGGTGGTTGCTAGGGTGTTGCTATGCGGTTGCTAGGGTAACCAGGGTGGTTGCTAGGGTGTTGCTAGGGTACCCGGGGTGGTTGCTAAGGTGTTGCTATGCGGTTGTTAAGGTACCCGGGGTGGTTGCTAGGGTGCGGTTGCTATGCGGTTGCTATGGTACCCGGGGTGGTTGCTAAGGTGTTGCTATGCAGTTGCTAGGGTACTCGGGATGGTTGCTAGGGTACCCGGGGTGGTTGCTAAGGTGTTGCTATGGAGTTGCTAGGGTACTCGGGGTGGTTGCTAGGGTACCCGAGGTGGTTGCCAAGGTGTTGCTATGCGGTTGCTATGGTACCTGGGGTGGTTGCTAGGGTGTTGCTAGGGTACCCAGGGTGGTTGCTAAGTTGTTGCTATGCAGTTGCTAAGGTACCCGGGGTGGTTGCTAGGGTGTTGCTATGCAGTTTCTATGTGGTTGCTATGGTACCCAGGGTGGTTGCTAAGGTGTTGCTATGCAGTTGCTAGGGTACTCGGGGTGGTTGGTAGGGTACCCGGGGTGGTTGCTAAGGTGTTGCTATGCGGTTGCTAGGGTACCTGAGGTGGTTGCCAAGGTGTTGCTATGCGGTTGCTATGGTACCTGGGGTGGTTGCTAGGGTGTTACTAGGGTACACGGGGTGGTTGCTATGGTGTTGCTAAGGTGTTGCTAGCATGATTAGCATGCTATTAGCATGTCTCTAGCATGATTAGCATGTTACTAGCATGTCACTAGCATGTTTCTAGCATGATTAGCATGTTGTTAGCATGATTAGCAAGTTACTAGCATGTCACTAGCATGTTTCTAGTATGATTAGCATGTTACTAGCATGTCGCTAGCATGTTTCTAACATGATTAGCATGCTATTAGCATGTCTCTAGCATGATTAGCATGTTACTAGCATGTCACTAACATGTTTCTAGCATGATTAGCATGTTGTTAGCATGATTAGCAAGTTACTAGCATGTCACTAGCATGTTTCTAGCATGATTATCAAGTTACTAGCATGTCGCTAGCATTATTAGCATGTTACTAGCATGTCGCTAGCATGTTTCTAGCATGATTAGCATGTTACTAGCATGTTGCTAGCATGTTTTTAACATGATTAGTATGCTATTAGCATGTCGCTAGCATTATTAGCATGTTACTAGCATGTCGCTAGCATTTTATTAGCATGATAAGCAAGTTATTAGCATGTCGCTAGCATGTTTCTAGCATGATTAGCATTTTGCTAGCATGATTAGCAAGTTACTAGCATGTCGCTAGCATGTTGTTAGCATTATTAGCATGTTACTAGCATGTCGCTAGCATGTTATTAGCATGATAAGCAAGTTATTAGCATATCGCTAGCATGTTTCTAGCATGATTAGCATTTTGCTAGCATGATTAGCAAGTTACTAGCATGTTGTTAGCATGTTAGCATGTTACTAGCAAGTTACATGATTAGCATGTTACTAGCATGTTTAAAGCATGATTAGCATGTTGCTAGCATGATTTAGATAGATTAGAAATAGAATTAGATAGAGTGGAAGCTTAAATTAGTTTGAATGGGATAGAAATAGTACATAGAAGGGAAGTCTGATTGAGTCTAATGGGCTTCAGTGCGTTTAGATTTGAATTTTGACAGTTGGAGTTTGAATAGTCTTGGCTCATCTGAACATTCCGTCAATGTAAGTCTATGGGATTTTTATGAGTTTTAATCTTTATTTTTATGAAAATCATAAGTCTGATCAGTTAGAAAAGATATAGCACACCCGGCGAGATCAGTCTGAAGATCTGGGCTGAGTTTGTAGAGTTAAAGCTCTAGGAGGAGATAGAGTTGTAAATTTTAGTCTCAGAAGAATAATAATAACTAGAATGTACATTTCCTGAAGAAAATGTGAGTGGTGCTTGGCATGGCAAAACTCGCCACTTTAGCCAACCAGCATGTCTGTATGATGTTATGGAGCTGAGATATGGCTTCCTTTTATAGTTATATGGTTGCTAGGGTGCTCTAAATGGTTGCTATGGTGTGGGTACACATTTACCATATGGATATTTACAGAGTGATGTCCCACCCGAGTCAAAAGAGCCCAACCCCATCTCTGTACGATGTTTTGATGCTGAGATATGGCTTATTTATATGATTGTATGGTTGCTAGGGTACTGTAAATGGTTGCTAGGGTGTGGCTATAGAGTTTATTGGGTGATATTTAAAGACTACTTCCTAGTCATAAATAAAAGAACCAAGCCCTGCGTTTCTATTATGTTGTAAAAAAACTAGGGTGTTGCTATGCAGTTGCTATGGTACTCGAGGTGGTTGCTAGGGCGGTTGCTAGGGTACTATGGGTGGTTGCTAGGGTGTTGCTATGCGGTTGCTAGGGTAATCAGGCAGGTTGCTAGGGTGTTGTTGTGTGGTTGCTAGGGTACCCAGGGTGGTTGCTAGGGTACCCAGGACGGTTGCTAAGGTGTTGCTATGCGGTTGCTAGGGTACTCTGGGTGGTTGCTAGGGTACCCAGGACGGTTGCTAGAGCCGTTGCTAGGGTACACAATGTGGTTGCTAAGGTGTTGCTATGCGGTTGCTAGGGTACTTGGAGTGGTTGCTAGGGTGTTGCTATGTGGTTGCTAGGGTGTTGCTATGTGGTTGCTAGGGTATTCGGGGTGGTTGCTAGGGTACCCAGGGTGGTTGCTAGGGTGTTGCTAAGCAGTTGCTAGGGTAATCAGGGTGGTTGCTAGGGTACCCAGGATGGTTGCTAGGGCCGTTGCTAGGGTACCTAGAGTGGTTGCTAAGGTGTTGCTATGCGGTTTCTAGGGAACCCAGGATGGTTGCTAAGACCGTTGCTAGGGTACACAGTGTGGTTGCTAAGGTGTTGCTATGCGGTTGCTAGGGTATTCGGGGTGGTTGCTAGGGCCGTTGCTAGGGTACCCAGGGTGGTTGCTAGGGTGTTGCTAAGTGGTTGCTAGGGTACCCAGGGTGGTTGCTAGGGTGTTGCTATGCGGTTGCTAGGGTACCCAGGGTGGTTGCTATGGCCGTTGCTAGGGTACACAGTGTGGTTGCTAGGGTGTTGCTATGCGGTTGCTAGGGTACTTGGAGTGGTTGCTAGGGTGTTGCTATGTGGTTGCTAGGGTGTTGCTATGTGGTTGCTAGGGTATTCGGGGTGGTTGCTAGGGTACCCAGGGTGGTTGCTAGGGTGTTGCTAAGCAGTTGCTAGGGTAATCAGGGTGGTTGCTAGGGTACCCAGGATGGTTGCTAGGGCCGTTGCTAGGGTACCTAGAGTGGTTGCTAAGGTGTTGCTATGCGGTTTCTAGGGAACCCAGGATGGTTGCTAAGACCGTTGCTAGGGTACACAGTGTGGTTGCTAGGGTGTTGCTATGCGGTTGCTAGGGTATTCTGGGTGGTTGCTAGGGCCGTTGCTATGGTACATGGGGTGGTTCCTAGGGTGTTGCTAGGCAGTTGTTTGTTGTCACAGATCGTTACTATGGAGTTTTATAGAGTTCTTAGCATGTCCTTAGCCTGAATTAGAACTTAGCTAATGACTATTAGCATGTAGCTATTCACTGCTAGCATGACTAGCATGTTTGAAGTCTGGTTTGCTAGCATGAGTCAAAAGAACCAACTCCCATGTCTGTACTATATTCTGGTGCAAATATATAGGTCTTGCTAGACGGTTGCTAGGGTACTCTGTTTGGTTGTTAGGGAGTGGCTTGGCAGCTGCCAATGATAATATTCCAAAGGCTGCTTGCCAGTATGAATGATATAACCAACCCCCATGTCTTTATGACATTCAGATTTGAAGATATGACTCTTTGGGTTTGGGTTGCTAGGGTGATCGACAGTGGTTGCTAGGGCGTGGCTAGGAAGTGTCGATGGTGAATCATGAATTGCTGCTTGCGGCCCGAGTCAAACGAGCCCACCCCCAAGCCTCTATGACACTGTGATCCAAAGATATCCATCTGGGCCTTTTATAATGACAGTCTATGGGATCAGTTGCTAGGGTGCTCTAAATGGTTGCTAAGGCGTGGCTTCACAGCTTCGCAATGATCCTGAAAGTCTGATTGGTTGGCTGAGTAAAATGAGCCCTCCCCATGTCTCTATGGTATTGTGAAGCAGAGTTATGTTCAATGCAAAATTCCTATGTAGATTACCATAGTAGGAAAAACGTGTGCTGTTTCATGGGCCGTCCCTCACCATAGTATGTCAATGGGGCAAATTTGGGGCGCTCTTGTGCCCCACGGGTCCAACTTTTACCCCATTGCAGGGTATGTTCTCGCACAGCTTGATAGCCTCTTCAAATGTGGTGATTCACATGTTTCTACGAAATTCTCGCTCTGAGCTACGACTCGTCAACAGTTCCGTCAATGTTAAGTCTATGGGATTTTTTTGGCCGATTTTTCGCCCACTGTACGATTATCGTAACGCCTGATCAGCTTATAAAAGATATAGCACACCATTCCTCAATAAGCCGCACGATTTGACGCTCATTCATGGGTCTGTGACAAACGGTGCCGGAGGAGTAGCGAACCGAAGTTTTGTCCAGAAGAAGAATAAGAAGAAGAAGCAGAATAATAAGTATGCAAGATAACAATAGTGATGCCTTGCCTTTGGCAAGCACCACTAATAAGAAGTTTAAATAGGATTTCAGTAAGTTGGCTTTCACAAGCCAACTTAATAAATAGAAAGTTTAAAAGAACAGCACTCATTCGAAATACAAATCTTTTGTAACCGTCGAAATGTCGCTTTTGATCAATTTAATGCGTTCTTGCTGAAAATACTACATTATCATTATTATTATTATTATTAAAAAAAATACTAGATTTATTTTTTCTATATTCTATCTACTTGTTTTCTTTAGAAAAAAAAAACTTGCTAGGTGTACTGCGTTAGGCTAACCAAGACTTATCAAAGCACTTTTGTTGGTTTTGGATAAAAGCGTCTGCTAAATGACTAAATGTAAATGTAAATATAATTTTACTACTCCCAGGGACTTTGCTACTACTAACGTACTACTAAGCATTGGTACTATACAGTTATACAAGATAAACAGCATCTCTGTACCCTCTCTCTCTGCACAAACGTGTTTGTTGAACGCCGCGTCTCTCGCCCAAACATGATTGTGCATCACAGGAAGATAAACAAACAATAAGCGTAAAATGACAAAAAGTGAATTCCAGCAGAGAGCTGAAAGTACTGGAACTACAAAGTTGCTGTGGCAACAGACACACCGGATGTTGTAACCTGGTTGTAACAGTTCATCCCACCAATCAGACGTGGTTACATGTCACGTGGTTACAATGACAACGCGTCATTGAACTGGCCAATCAGCGATGACATCCGTTAGTCTGAAAGTCACACTGTTCACCGGCTGATCTTGTATCTTCACGCTGTCGTTTTATACAATATTCTATCGATAATCGATTGATAAAGGCTTTCTTTCGTATGTAGGACGCGTTTTGTAAAGTTTTTCAGTTTATAGATTAAAAAGAACTGACAGTCGGCGTGTGTGGAAATCTGGGAGGTGGAAATGCTTTCAGTTAATTGCATCATGTAAGTTACAAGAAAGTCATATTCATTTGTAGCAATTCGACACTAAGGACTGTATTCTGCCCAGAAGAATAACACAAGCTACATTTGGTTTGGAGTGACAGCCACAGCTTCCTCTGACTTACAGTCATCATGTTAGGACACATAGCGAGAAGACTTGTCCGCGTGCGACAGATCTCTACTGGACTGAAGGGAGTCAGTCTTCAGCAGCTGCTCTCTGAAGAGCCTCACAGACACCTGCAGTCCTCACTCGAGACCGCCAGACACATCTCGGTAAAGGATTCATTCTGTCATTGGTTTGAAATCACGTTCATTCTGTAGTCATATTAATAGACAGGTCTTGTGTGTGTGCTGCCATGAAGGGATGGTTGTGTCATGCACATTCAAATCCTTTTCATTCAAATTTTGTTGTATTTTCAACTAGCCTAATTCTTAAGAAAAGCTATCTCACCAGGCCTCTCCAGTGTCATTTTATATTAAATTGTTATTGCTTAGGAATAATAACATATTTATAACTGCCTTCATTAATGCAAGTAATCACAAATGGTGTGGTTGTTTTGAAATTTATTTAGAAATATATGTATTTATTTAAATTTTTTATTTTTTGTATATGTAATTTTTTTTATTATTTACATATTAAATTATTTTTGTATTTTTTATGTGCTTTTGTCAGTTTTATTAGTTTTTAAAATATTTTGATTTAGTGTTAATGTGTTTCTTTTTCAGTTTCAGTAATTTTAGTTTTCTACTTTAAAAAGTTTTACTTTTAATTTCTTTTGTGCGGTTTCCCGGACAGGGTTTAAATTAAGACAGGAGTAGGCCAGATTTAAAATAAAAGGCTTTCTGAAACACAGATTAAGTACAGATTACTAACTCCTGGACTATGGAGTCCTGAACTAAAATAAACTTGATTCATTTAAAATGAGAGAGAGAGAGAGAGTGTCATGGAAAGAATTATATTGCACCCTAAAAAAATATTATCAAAGAGGATTGTGAAAATAAATCTGTATTGTTTATTCTTCTGATCTTTCATTTAAAAATAAAATACATAAATAAAAAAATCACAAAAATCTAACTTTTCAACAAAATCACATTATGAAAATATTTTTTTCTCTAATGCACATTGGCCACAATTATTTGTAGTCCTAGAAATGATTATGAGTAAAATCTCTGAAGATCTATATTCCCATTCGTATTTTTTAGAACACAAGGGTGACTAGGAACATTAAATTATCCAGCCATGACTTCCTGTTTCACAGGAATATAAATATGAAGAACACAAAGGCCAAATTATCTTTGTCATCCATCAAAATGAAAAAAAAAGTAAATAGTTATGTTGTGCAGCAACAGATTGTTGAGTTTTACAAAATATGAAGTCAAGAAAATAGCACAAAATAGTAATAAATAAATAAAAGCTAGAGCTATTTCCACCATTAGGACAATAATTAAGGAGTTCCAATCAATAAGACATGTTACAAATCTGCCTACAGTATATTGTCTGTGTCTGTATTGTCTTAATGCAATGTGAGGAGGATAGCTTGAGTGGCCAAAGACTCTCCAAGGATCACAGCTGGATAATTGCAGAAAATAGTTAAGTCTTGGGGTCAGAAAGCCTTATAACGGGCCGTGGTTGGATCTTCCAACAGAACAATGATCCAAAAGGACCATCAAAATCAACACAAAAAATGGGTCACAGAGCACAAAATGAAGGTTCTGCCGTGGCCGTCCCAGTTCCCAGACCTGAACCCTAGAAAACTGAAGAGGAGTATCAACATTGAGCTGTGAATCTGAAGGATCTGGAGAGATTCTGGATGAAGGAATGGACTCTGATCTCTTGTCAGGTGTTCTTCAAACTTATCAGTTATTATATTTGGATACTCAGAGCTGTTAATTTGGCAAAATGAGTTTGCAAAAAGTATTGAATAAAAGGGTGCCATCAATTGTGGCCAATGTGTATTAGAGAGAAGAAAAAAAAACATTTCATTACACAACATTTTTACTTGGTTGAAAGGTTGTTTTTATATATAAAAGATCAAAATGATTAACAGTGAAGATTTATTTTCACAGGCTTTGTTCATATCTACAAAGGGTACCAATAATTTTGATATATAAAGACTGGAAACACAATCTGAAGTTAAACCTGCCTCCTGGTAGGTTTAATTTAAGCCTCAATTTAGTCCTGAAGTTTTAGTCTGGTTTAAAGGGCCATTTTAGTCTAGGACTATCTCTGTCTGGGAAACCGCCCCTTTAAATTTTATTTTGTTACAAGACTACATTATTAATTTTTATTTAAGTTTTTAATGTAAGTTTCAGTTTTATTTCAATTAATACAATTTGTAATAGTTTTAGTTAACAATAACAACACTGCTCTAAACTAGAAGAATATTACTGTTTAGCCTTATTTATTATTTATTATTATTATTATTTCAGTTTTTGTAATTTTAGTACTTAAACTTACTTCAGTGATTAGCCAAGGCAAAATTTCTATTTTTCATCCAATATTTGTATTTTATTTTATTCCAGCTTGATTTAAATTAACAAAATTGTTTTTTAAAGCTTTTAGTTTAGGTAATAACACTGCTCTGAAAGAATAGTATATTAATGAATATTATTTTTATTGTCTGTCACTCTTTGTCCAGACGGTGTCGCTGTGGCCGTTCTCGTCTCAGCCACGGGACTTCAGCCAGCCCAACTCCTCATGGAGTCCAGAGATGTGCAAGGTTTACAACCACTATACTGCTCTGTGTGACACTGACACTGAAAATGAAGAGGGAAAAAAGGGGCCTTGGATGAAGTTGCCCAGCTACAACCGTTCCATTAAATATGCTACTGGTAAGCAATTAATTTGTTTCTTCTAGTCACTGTTATCAGTGAAATGGTGTGATAATGCAATTCATTGTAAAAACAAATGTCACATTGTTTCTGTCCTGTAGGCGGCATACACCTCAGCAAACTGATCCAGGCCAAAGCTCGACTTTTCACGAGAAATATTAAAGAGCAAGGCGCTACGTTTGAGTATGTGGTGTTTGTCAATAAGGAGGAGAAGAGATGTGTTTGTGTCTTTCAGGCAGGACAGTTACTAGAAGGTGCTCCTGGGTAAGGAGCTGCTCGATTCTACATGTATTGCCTGAAATTAAATGCCACATTTTCATTTATAAAGAATGGGAGAACAGGAGATGATGTTACACCTATTTCCTGTGTGGCAGGCATGTACATGGTGGAGCCATAGCCACCATGATTGACACAGTGACAGGTACTCTTGCCGGTTTCCTCTCAGGACCAATAATGACTGCCAATCTCAACATCGACTACCGCAGGTGAGATAATGTTTCACCACTTCAGTAATGCCAGGCAATTTTAGTCCCAATTTTCACAGCAGCTAGATTGTACCCCAAACAGTCGTGCAGTGTGAGAAGAGCAGCGAGCCGACAAAAATCAAGTCTTTTAAAGGCAGTTACCATTATTTTTTCCAATTTACACTGGCTTTTGAATTTATTATTTGTGATTTCACCAGTTGAACTCTGTTCTCTTCTACAGTCCAATGCCTCTGGATAGTGTGGTTTTAATCCACAGCGCTCTGGATCGAATAGAAGGGAGGAAAACATACATCACTTCCAAAGTGACCAGCACTGATGAGTCCAAACTCTACACAGAAGCCACAGGTAGAGAACACAAACCTATATTATGTATGTAACAAACCAAGCTAATTTCAATGATGCATCAAGTGTGAAAATATGCATAAACGTCTATCAGATCTTTAAACCACATGATGCACACCTCCTTGTAGCCTGACTTTTTCCCTTGTTATGCATGCTGATATCACACAGCTGATATACCAGATAGACATGTATCATATGTTGTCATACAGTTGTTCCTTTTTCACAAGTCACATTAAGCCAGTGGTTCTCAAAGTGTGATTTTTTTTAAAGGTTAAAAGGGGGGCGTGACCAAAAAAGGCAATCTTTTATCTCCAAAAATATCACTTGTCAGACAAAGTAGTTTTACATTTTCTTTTTAATCTAAAATCTATTTTACAGACACATATTTACACACAAATATTGTGAACACATTTTTTTGCAGAATGCAGTAAAATGTAACCATAACCATTCATTGCTTTTGTCCCACCTTCAAATTGTGATAAAACTTTGAAATGACTAGGCTAACTAATATGAAGTTCAAACATTATTAAAGACAAGTAAACAGTCAATAATAAAATAGGAACAAATAAAAACATTACAACTAATATCACAATGTGACAAAGATACAACTGTTAAGTTTTTCCTGTAGGTATAAGTATAGGATTCAGATAATCAATTGTATAACAACACTGCACAGACGTCACTGTATAAATGAAATGAAAAGAAATCCTTGTTAAAGCTACAAAGGTTATTCAGTCAAGATCAGTGAATGATTCTCACTTTTTCTTTTGTTGTTTGATTAATATTAATGACACAGACCGCAGCAGGTATCGTATATTAGGCTGCTGTGACCTGGTGCACAGATCATATGGAATGATACACATTTAATTTTATCTCAACTGTTTACATTCGCTTAAGATATAACCAGCTGTGTTTATGAGTATACTCGCGAGAAGAAAGAGAACTCTTTGAGAATTTGTCGAGGCAGCTTTTTATGTGCACTTTTTTGAGTGTTCGCACTCAGAAAACCATCTATCCGACAGCATTTGAATGTCTTCTTACAATTGAAATGGTATAAAATTGCTTGAGTGTTTAAACTGGCAGGACTTGTGCAGATGTTAAACTTTCATGATGAACAACACTGGCCAATCTGGCCCTTGACAATTCTGTCAGCTGTCCCTCGCATCTTTCACACTGGCCCTGGTCCATCAGGCAGTCCTTTTAGTCAAACCCTGCATAATTATGTACAATATATAAGTCTTATTGTTTTCTCACACTCATTTTCCTCCTGTTTCTTGCATTGCAGCTCTATTTGTTTCAATAAGTGTGGGCCATTTATTTGGATCACGAAACTGAAAGCATCCTGGAATCCATCACTGTGTGCTTATCTGTACACATGTGAGTGAGATGGTGTGTGTCTGAGGTGGAGTGTGTGCGCAGTGATCAACAGAACAAGCTAATGTTTTCAGCTATTTGAATGGGCTATTCAGAAATGTATGCATGTAAGTGATACACTCAGTTACATATGGCTGCCTCATATTTTGTTATTGTAAAAATCAAATTATATTAACCTTGTATATTTATTGACACAGTATTTAAATTTTTGTTGCAAAATAAAAGTTTTGTTACTAACTTTTTAATCATAATGGTGACAGTTAGGTTCTTTAGTATTAATAAGTATTATAAAATGAAAACCTCTATATTTTTTAACAGTACTGTATTGAAAATTGTGTTAAAGAGATTTTTTTTCCAGTTTGTTACAAATGGAATGGGAATAATAACATATTTATAACTTTCTTCATTAAAGCCAGTAATCAAAATGTGTGCGTGTGTTTTTAAATTTCCTTTTGGGACTCTGAAAAATGACAAACTTGAAACAACCCATTGTGATAACACTGAACCATGAGCCATTGAGCCATTCTTTTAATGCTATAGCTGTACTGGCATCTCTAAAAGCAGAGAAAGTACCAAGCCATCATTCATTCAGTGTGATAATAGAAACTGGCATTGTTATAAATGGAAATGTGTGCTGTTACCTTATTTATTAATTACCTTATTTAAAAGTCTTACTAACAAAGAATCTTTACTGTGCATGAACCTTAGGAGAATTTTATATTTATGTCTAGACCACATTGTTACAAAAAGAACCAAACAGCAGCCACCTTCAGGCCTTCTATTAATTCCATTTTCTGAAGATCACCTGAAGGGTCCTCCCACAAGCTAACAAGTTTCACACAAAAGAGGAAGATGTGTTTACAGTGCATTTGTTATATAAAAAGTAATGAATATGATATACAGAAGACCAAATGTTTAATATATCATAATTTTATATAAACCATAAAGCTAACTTTAAACAAATAAAACAGACATACTGTATTTTAATAGCAGGAATTCAAACTATATTTAAAAAGTGAGAGAGATGGAGGAAGTTCTTGCAGTTTAATGTATTCAGTGACGGAAATGAATATATAATTATCAGAACTTTTCAGTTCAGTTCAAAGGCAGACGCTCTCCGAACTACACAACAACAGCAGACAAATTTAGAGAAATATTGGCCAGTTTTTGATAATAGTGAGAATTCACTTGTCATTTGTTAATTAAATACATAGGATATTACATTGACATATAATATTAAATAAACTTTTTGGATGTGATTTTTATGACACCAAATTCAAAAATCACCAAATGCATAAATTCAGTATATGGGAAATAAATACATATTTACAATCACTGAGACGTTTTTCAAAAACACCCTCTTTTATGTTCCACAGAAGAAATAAAGTCACACAGGTTTGGAACAATATATGATGGTGAGTAAATATTTTACCTTTCCTCTGATTTTTCAAAGAGCCTGATGTTAGTCTCTGGCACTGGAATGCACTGGAATCGTACGTAAGTCAAAAGACGTTTAAAGAGACTAGGCTGATGATACATGGGGCAACCTTTTGAGCAATTTTACCAGGCAACTGTTTTTGAGCAATGTTGCTTGGGCACTTTTCCATTGAGAATGGGTAACCAATTTCTATCTGGATAATTTAAATCGGTTGTGGGCCCTGCGTCTCACCTGGTTGCCCATTGACAGCAATTGCTCAAAAAGTTGCCCCGTGTATCATCAGCCTAAGTCAGATACAGAGAGGAAAGAGCAGAAGACAGAAACATCTCATTTCAGAAACCAGGATTCTTCACCACTAAACTAACATGACAGCACTACACCAGTCAGATACCAGAAGACTCAGAATAAAATCAGAAAGTAGAAGGAGAAATGCACAAGAGAAAAATAAAATAAAAATAAACCGCAAAAATGCAAAGCAAACCTTTGAGACGGATCCTCCAGTTAATGTTCACACCACATGGAAGGTAGGTTAAATCAGAAGGAGACAGACGTAGTCAAAAAAGCACTAAAAGTAGGAGGTGGAGCAGAAGTAGTAGCAGCAATACAGGAATAGCAAATGCAGTAGCAAAAGCAGTAAAAGCAATAATCGAAGCAGCAGCAGGAAAAAAAGAAGGAACAATGATTAAAGCAGTGATAGAAGCAGCACTACAGGGGCCGGTTGTTCAAAAGCCTTATCTGGATCAGAATGATCTTGATTTGGAAATCCCATGTCTTGCTATCCAGGATCAGGTAATCCATCTTTTCTGCTCGGTTTTCAAAGCAAAATTAGACTGGATTACAAGGATCCAGATACATGTTTTCAGATTACCAAATCTGGATTAGTGAACTACGGAGCCCCTAAAAGGACATGGTGATGTAAAAAAATTGTGAGACAAAAATTGCAAAAATCTAAAAAATTGCATTCTCTCAGAAAAGTTTTGCATTGCACTTATACAAGAAACTTTGTGTTCGCTCACAAATGACTGGTTCATCTCTGATGATTGTAAAATTAAATAATTAAAAAAAAAAATCCTACAGCATTTCTAAAAACAGTTGTTCATTGTTCATTCGTGTCATTTCATAGTTCTTTAATGTTAACAGATAACAATTTTGATTTGAAAAATGCATTAATAAATGTTGAAATTAACATTAAGATTAATAAATGATTTAGAAGTATTGTTCATTGTAAATTTATATTAACTAATGTAGTTAACTAATGTTAATAAAAGTGTAAAGTGTTACTCTCGTGTGTGCAGTCATCACTCTGAATATTAAAATCATAACAGTTTACAAAACATGTAAATCTACTCTGAATGTGTCTTTTAATATATAAAATGTATTATTTGACTGTGCCTGCAACACAGAGGACAAGCAGTTTGGAGAATGTATAGATGGAATCTGCCTGGGAGAATAAACTGTATAGTGGTATTTATTTAATTTATATGGAACTTATGCACATATTTAAATATTATATAATTATAGATTCTCTGGAGTTTTTGAACCCAAGCAATTTTTATTTCAATACAAAAGCAATATAAAGTAAAACTTTTCAGACACATTAGAATCAGAACCAAAGACACACCAACAAGACCATTAACATAAAACAATGCCATATAATAGGTAGAACATTACAAACGCCTGGGGATGATCAACTTTATATTACAACAATGTGAAATCAAAGGTATTTTTTTGTCACAGTTTGTGATTTTTTTCCCCAAACCAGTTTAGTGCAACCCCATCCCACAACCATTTCTAAAGATTTCATTGGTCCTGTCAATCACAGTGCTGTTTGCTAACACTACACTGAAACAAACCTAATCCATGACCATAATCTTAGTGTCTGTAGCACACCCTGGTACAGTACGTCCTCTAGCATTAGTTTGTTGCAATCTAATTCAACCATGATTGTTATGATCTGAATTCATGAAGCATGATCTGTCGGGGGTGAGTGTTTGATTGAGGTTGTGCTTAAGTGGTTTGGGAGGCAAAAAATCATGCTCATACAACGTTACACTATTTAGCTATTTAAAATAACGATTCTTTAACATCAGTGTTCCATTAAGAGCCTTTAACATCCATGGAACCTTTGAAGTCCACAAAAGGTTCAATACAGTGAGAAAGGTTCTTCAGATTATTATAAGAAAAGAGGTTATTTTAAGTACTGTTAACAGAAAGATTCTTTGGGGAACCCAAAATGGTTCTTCTATTGTATTGAAAATCTCCTTTTGGAACATTTATTTTAAAGAGTTAAGCATATACAGTATTGATATCAGTGATTTCATAAAGTCTGACTTATTGTTAAAGATATCCTCTTGTCTAGATCCTCACACCCTTTTATTAACCACAAGTATAGCTAGAATAAAATCTATTGTGCTATTAAGCTGCTTTAGATTTCTTTACCCTTTCTACATGATAGCATCTCTTTTTTAAACGCCCCAAAATCATAAAATCATTAGGGTGTTTCAACAACTTTAACTGCTTTATTATTCGCTGCTTTTTTACTCCGCTTCCTTATAATTGTTTCTGTGATAAGTTGTGCACCCGCTCCTCCTGCAAGAGTTGCACCTCCTGTGATTAAAGCTGCAGGTACTGCTATTCCAGTAAATGCAGCCAGTGCTACACCTCCAATCACTCCTCCTACACCTGCTCCCACCAAGGCTCCCATTTTAGCAGTCTTGACAAGTTTCTTTTGTTCGTCCTTCCTTATCTTGAGCTCCTCTTCTTGCTTTAATCTCTCATCTTCCTCTCTGTGCCTCTCTTCTTCTTCCCGGATTTTCCTCTGAGCTTCCTGGTACATCTGATTTGTGTAATGCTCTCCTCCGTTGTCCTTCACCATTGTGTTTATCTTCCATAACAGCTTAATAACCTGTGTTCGATTTTCATCTGTGTTATTGAAAACCTGATAACCAGCTTTACATTGTTTGATTAGCTCATTCATCTGCTTGTTTGTTGTCAGAAATGCCTCAATAGATGTTTTCAACAGATCACCTCTAGTAAAAAGAATGATGGTGTAATGTAAAGCATCTTCTCCAAAGTTCTCCTGAATCCATTTCACTGTGTTCTTCTCCTCATCCGTGAATCTCACATCCAGTCTGATGACCAGTAGAAAAGCATGAGGACCAGGAAGAGACATTTATACACACCTCATTATTTCATCCTTCAGGTCTTGTCCTCTCATTGATGTGTCACACACCCCTGGAGTGTCAATCACTGAGATAATTCTACCTTCTACCTTCTGCTGATATTGTTGGCATTTTCCAGTCACAGATTCAGAACACATGTCTTCTTTAAAAACATTTTGTCCCAGGATGGTGTTTCCTGTTGCGCTCTTTCCAGCTCCAGTTTTCCCCACCATCACAATTCTGAGATCTGACATGATTGGAGAAGATAACTTGTGTAAATAAATGCAATGCACATTATAATTAATGAATTAATTTGCCTGCTATATTTATATGCCCAGTGCTTGCAGAGTGCATTGTTTTTTGTTTTTGTTTTTTGTCATGGTGTCCGTGACTATGTATTAAGCAACAGACTTAATGGAGTCTTTATGAAGTAATTGCTTTATTTTCCTCAGTAATGCCAATATGACGTCACATACATAGCCTATAATTGTCACCAATAATATTTTTTATGAATAGCTGTGGTATACATAATATAAATAATGAATTGTTTGGTTCTGGGTCAAGACATTTTTAAATGTGCTTGCTTTTTAAAGAAAATATAAATATCAGATGCACAACATATAGGCAATTTTACATGTCAGCTTGCGTATGTAAAAATAAAAATGATAAAAAAAACTCTATCTCGGTGAATTATTTATCAAACAGCACCCTTGCTTTACTTTAAAGGGTTACTCCACCCCAAAATGAAAATTTTGTTATTAATCACTTACCCCCAAGTTGTTCCAAACCCATAAAAGCATCGTTCGTCTGCAGAACACAATTTAAGATATTTTGGATGAAAACCAGGAGGCTTGTGACTGTCCCATTGACTGCCAAACAATGTCAAGGCCCAGAAAAGTATGAAAGACATTGTCAAAATAGTCCATCTTCCATCAGTGGTTCAATCTGTATTTTATGAATCTGCGTTCAGTGGATAATCTCCAAATTGGCGCTACGGTGACGTGGAGAGACATAGAGGAGACAAATTGTTGAAGTCATTATTTTATATTTTCTTTGCGTACAAAAAGTATTCTCGTCGCTTCATAATATTCAGATTGAACCACTGATGGCAGATTTTGACGATGTCTTTCATACTTTTCTGGGCCTTGACAGTGTTCATTACTTGGCAGTCAATGGGACAGTCAAAAGTGTTCCGAGGACGAACGAAACTTTTACGGGTTTGGAACGACATGGGGGTAAGTGATTAATAACAAAATTTTCATTTTGGGGTGGAGTAACCCTTTAAGGGGCATATTTTAAGGCACATTTAAGGATAATATAGACAGTAATAAAATACAGACAGTTTTCTAGGTTCTCACCTGCTTGGGTGTTTCTCTTGTCCCATTTTCCTCTTCCGCTTATTTTCCAGCTTTCTGTCAGTTCCTGGATCTCATTTACTTCTGCCATTCGTTTGTATGAGAATTCCAGTGATCTTACTAATGATCCGCTATCACTTACATTCTTGCTTTCTTGGAAAACCCAATCCTCATCTTCATGAGTTTCTCTCACATGAGAAATAAGAGTTTCCTTATCTGGTTCGATCACAGTATGTGTTATGTTTTCCTGTATTACACTTTTAAATGTCTTCCACATGGTTTTACTTTCTCTTGTTTTGTCTCTTTCTCTGTGTTTTTTTGGGTCCTCCTTTTTTTCTTCCGGCTTTTGCTTTATTTTTTTAATCTTTGTTGGGGACTTTAAGTAAATGTCAGTTTTGTAATGCTGGTCATCATTCTGTTTGACAATTTCATCAATCTTCTGTAGAAGCTTTGTGATGTGTGTTGGGTTAATTTCATTTATACTGTTGACTGCATGATATTTATTTCTGCAGTGTCTGACTAGCTCCTGAAATTTTGTACTAAGCATAAAGACCATATATTCTTTGTTGGACATTTGTTCTCTTCCAATGAACAGAACCAGGGTGAACTTAAATGCCTGTGGTCCAAAGTTCTCCTGAATTTGTTTCACTAGGTTCCTCTCCTCCTCTTTCATGTTCATTAGGTTGATCATCAGCAGGAACACATGAGGACCAGGGTGACAGAGAGAAACACTCCTTTTTATTTCATTCTGCAGCTCTTCATCAGTCAATTCAGTGGTGAAAAATCCTGGAGTGTCAATGACTGAGACGATTCTGTCCTCTACTCTTCCTCTTTGTATCTCACTCACTCTGGTTCTGGTCCCTTTAAAAGCCTTTCTGCCCAGTATTAAATTTCCTGTTGCACTCTTTCCAACACCAGAAGCACCCAGCAGCACAATTCTGAGCTCAGGTAAATGAAATGTTTTCTCTGATTCTGCATGAAGATATAAAACAGTCACTCAGATGTGGCCTTTCCTAAAGTGAGAGCTACAGTATTTCTCTCACACAAGTAATAACTTGTATAATAAATGTGAGGGTTTGGTTCAACAATGCAGGGAAGATTATGTTCTGCCAATAAAAGTAGCCTTATCATATTCCCAAGTACAAATAAACTCAAAGTTCACATTGCATACATACAACCCCAAATCAGAAAAAGTTGGGACAGTATGGAAAACGCAAATAAAAAAAGAAAGTAGTGATTTCTAAATTTACTTTGACTTGTATTTCATTGCAGACAATATGAACACAAAATATTTCATGTTTTGTCTGGTCAACTTCATGTCATTTGTAAATATACATCCTTTCCTGTCATTCAGACCTGCAACACATTCCAAAAAAAGTTGGGACAGGAGCAATTTAGGGCTAGTAATGAGGTAAATTGGTTAAATAATGATGTGATTTGAAACAGTTGATGTCAACAGGTGATTGTAATTATGATTTGGTACAAAAGCAGCATCCAAGAAAGGTCTAGTCCTTTAGGAGCAAAGATGGGCCGAGGATCGCCAGTTTGCCAAGAAATATGTGAGAAAATTATTGAAATGTTTAAAAACAATGTTCCTCAAAGAAAGATAGGAAGAGATTTGGATATTTCACCTTCAACAGTGCATAACATAATTAAAAGATTCAAGGAATCTGGAGGAATTTCAGTGCGTAAAGGACAAGGGCGCAAGCCTAAGCTGAACAACCGTGATCTCCGATCCCTCAGGCGGCACTGCATCAAGAAACGTCATTCATCTATAAGCGATATCACCACAGGACTCAGGACTACTTTGGCAAACCGTTGTCAAGTACCACAATACATCCACAAATGCCAGTTAAAACTGTACTGTGCCAAAAGGAAGCCCTATGTTAACAGTGTCCAGAAGCGCCGTCGACTTCTCTGGGCTCGGAGGCATCTGGGATGGACCATCACACAGTGGAAACGTGTACTGTGGTCAGATGAATCAGTATTTCAGGTATTTTTTGGGAGGAATGGACGCCGTGTGCTCCGGACCATGGAAGAAAAGGATCATCCAGACTGTTACCAGCAATAAGTCCAAAAGCCAGGGTCTGTCATGGTATGGGGTTGTGTCAGTGCCGTTGGCAAAGGTAACTTGCACTTCTGTGATGGCACCATTAATGCTGAAAAGTACATAGAGATTTTGGAGCACAATATGCTGCCTTCAAGAAGACATCTTTTCCAGGGACGTCCATGCATATTTCAACAAGACAATGCAAAACCACATTCTGCACACATTACAAAGTCCTGGCTGCGGAGGAAGAGGGTACGGGTACTTGACTGGCCTGCCTGCAGTCCCGACCTGTCTCCAATAGAGAATGTGTGGCGCATTTTGAAGCGCAAAATGCGACAACGAAGACCCCGTACTGTTGCCCACCTTAAGACTTGTTTGCAGGAAGAATGGGACAAAATTACACCTGAAACACTTCATCACTTGGTGTCTTCAATCCCTAAACGTCCTTTAAGTGTTGTGAAAAGGAATGGCAACATTACAAAGTGGTAAATGCTTTACTGTCCCAACTTTTTTTGGAATGTGTTGCAGGTCTGAATGACAGGAAAGGATGTATATTTACAAATGACATGAAGTTGACCAGACAAAACATGAAATATTTTGTGTTCATATTGTCTGCAATGAAATACAAGTCAAAGTAAATTCAGAAATCACTACTTTCTTTTTTTATTTGCGTTTTCCATACTGTCCCAACTTTTTCTGATTTGGGGTTGTACATAATGGGCTTTGAAAAGTGAAAACCATTTAGTATAGAAATGTTGGGACATAAACTGTATCTTACTGTACCTTCATGTAAACATGATCACATTGCAAAGAGAAATTTAAAAATATTTTTTTTATCTTTATTTATCTATGATGAATTTATCTTCAAAATTACAGCACCTTTTTAAATTATGCAAATGTAAATTTTTACATGTAAACAATATATATATAGATTGCACTTACTGGTAATTAGAATAATTTGCGCCTCAGCTAAGAACGAGCCTGTGTGATTGTGCGAAGTGTTTAGTTTCGTACTGAGCAATTAGCAGTCCTTTAAGGTTATTGGCTGTGCTGCGCAGAAGCCGGCCTCAGCGACTGTTAAAGTATTTAAACTGCTTGGTGGCTGTTATAAGTTGGGAAAGCCGATTAGTCACCAGAAGAGAAGCGTCTGCGGAAGCGTTCAGCCGCCGTGCTCAGCCTCCTCGTGTGAAGACCAACGAGTGTAAAGACGGATGACTTTTTCCTGCGCGACTTCAACCGAGCAACGACACCGAGCACACACTTAAGTATAATTTCTATCTTCCCTCACACACTCTCCTTCCCTATCCTCTATCCCTCCACCTCTATCATGTGTTTCCAAACCATTCCGGTTCTCTCTGAACCACGCTCTAAAACCACACGCAGACGGCAACGTAATCCTGCTAACCTGCGCCCTATCGCTACATCTTCTTCTACACCTCTTTCTTTCTCTGTGGGTCTTTGGAATTGCCAGTCAGCTGTCAACAAAGATGACTTCATTTCTGCTTTTTCCTTACAATCCACACTCAGCATCTTGGGCTTGACTGAGACCTGGATTCGTCCAGAAGACTCAGCTACCCCGGCTGCTCTCTCTCACAATTTATCTTTCTCTCACACCCCAAGGCAAGTTGGCCGGGGGGGCACTGGTCTGCTCATTTCAAACAATTGGAAATACTCAAACCACTCTCCCCTAGGCAATCACAACTCATTTGAATCTCATGCGATTACTGTAACAGCTCCTATAAAACTCCAGATAGTAGTAATCTACCATCCCCCTGGCCAAATTCTAGCCACCTTCCTAGAGGAGCTGGACGGCCTGCTGTCCTCTTTCATGGAGGATGGCACTCCACTCTTAGTCTTTGGCGATTTCAACATTCACCTAGACAGGCCTTATGCTACTGACTTCCATTCACTCCTAGCTTCATTTGATCTCAAATGCCTTACCACTACTAGCACGCACAAATCAGGCAACCAACTTGATTTAATTTACACACGCAACTGTACTACAGATAACATTCTGGTACAACCACTACATATCTCTGACCATTTCTTCATTACATTTACCTTACATTTTGCTACCCGGGTGCCACCATCTCCCTTACCGGTTACTTTCAGACGTAACCTACGCTCCCTTTCCCCCTCCCTTATTTCCTCTGTAGTATCCTCCTCTCTTCCCTCACCTACCCATTTCACATCTCTGGGTGTGAATGCAGCTACTGACACTTTATGCTCTACCTTAACCTCTTGTCTAGACGACATTTGTCCTCTCTCCTCCAGGCCAGCACGGGCTGCCCCTTCTAACCCCTGGTTATCCGATGTTCTTCATGAGCATCGGACCAAACTCAGAGCGGCAGAGAGAAAATGGCGCAAATCAAACAATCCGTCGGACCTGACTAGGTATCCAACGCTATCTCACGGCAATTCGTACGTATTTTACGAGGTGGCTAATTCGTACGAATTCGTACGACTTCACTCGTACGATTTAGTACGATTTGTCTAAACCCCACTGACGGGTAGGTTTAGGGGCGGGGTTAGGTGTAGGTCATTCGTACAAATTCATACGAATTGGCACCTCGTAAATTACGTACGATTTAGCAAAAATTGTATGAATTTGTACGAGTGAGGTCGTACGAATTCGTACGAATTAGCCACCTCGTAAAATACGTACGAATTGCCGTGAGATCGGGCTGAGGTATCAGTCTTTGCTTTCATCTTTCTCTACTGAAGTCCACACTGCCAAATCCTCACATTTCCACAACAAGATCAACAGCGCTCCAGACATGCGTAATCTCTTCAGAACATTTAATTCTCTCCTCTGTCCCCCTCCACCACCGCCCACCACTTCTATAACAGCTGACGACTTTGCCACTTTTTTCACAGACAAAACTAGAACAATCAGTAACCAGTTCTCACACAGGACCTCCAACCAACCACATCCACTGCTCAAACTCCCATCTTCTCCTTCTGTCCCCTCACCGAGGCGGAAGTATCCAAACTTCTCCTCTCCAGCCATCCTACAACATGTCCTCTTAACCCAATCCCCTCTCACCTTCTCCAAGCAATCTCTCCCACACTCTTACCGGCACTCACACACATTATTAACACATCTCTCCGCACTGGCATCTTCCCCACAGCGTTCAAGCAGGCTCGGGTAACCCCACTGCTCAAAAAACCTACATTAAACACTTCTCTTTTAGAAAACTACAGACCTGTCTCTCTCCTTCCATTCATAGCGAAAACACTCGAACGAGTTGTCTTCAACCAGCTCTCACTGTTTCTTTCACAGTACAACAAACGGGATGCTAAACAGTCAGGTTTCAGGAGTGGCCATTCAACAGAGACTGCACTACTCTCAGTCACTGAAGCCCTGCGAATTGCAAAGGCCGATTCCAAATCATCAGTCCTCATTCTGCTGGATCTTTCTGCTGCTTTTGACACTGTCAATCATCAGATCCTCCTGTCCACCCTCTCATCGCTGGGCATCACTGGGATTCCACTTCGCTGGTTTGAATCCTATCTCACCGGTAGGTCTTTCAGGGGGGCCTGGGGAGGGGAGGCATCCAAAGCACATCAACTGGTCACTGGGGTTCCTCAGGGATCAGTTCTTGGACCCCTCCTCTTCTCCACATACACTACATCACTGTGACCCATCATACAGGCACATGGCTTCTCCTACCATTGCTACGCCGATGACACACAGCTCTATCTCTCTTTTCAACCAGATGATCCAACGGTAGCTGCACGGATCTCAGGCTGCCTGGCGGACATCTCCGCATGGATGAAAGAACATCACCTACAGCTCAACCTGGCAAAGACTGAGCTTCTTGTCATCCTTGCCACTCCGACTCTACAGCATGACTTCTCGATTCAGTTAGGCACATCAATAATTACCCCATCAACTTCGTTCAGAAATCTTGGTGTAATCTTTTATGACCAGCTGACCTTCAAAGAGCACATTGCAAAGACTGCTCGATCTTGCAGGTTTGCGCTACACAACATCAGAAAAATCAGGCCCTTTCTGACAGAGCATGCTGCACAACTTCTTGTCCAGGCCCTTGTCGTTTCTAGGCTGGACTACTGCAATGCTCTTCTGGCTGGACTTCCATCAAACACAATCAAACCTCTACAAATGATTCAGAATGCAGCGGCACGACTGGTCTTCAACGAGCCCAAAAGAACCCATGTTACACCTCTCTTCATCTCATTCAGCTCGCATCAAGTTCAAGACACTGATGCTTGCATACAGAACGACCACAGGCTCAGCACCCTCCTACTTCCACTCACTATTACGAATCTACATCCCCTCCAGAAGTCTGAGATCTGCTAGTGAGCGACGCCTTGTGGTACCTTCACAGAGAGGCTCAAAATCACTCTCCAGAACATTCTCACTCACCATTCCTGGATGGTGGAATAATCTTCCCACCCCTATCCGGAATGCTGGATCCCTGTCAATCTTCAAGCAACAACTGAAAACTCATCTCTTTCGGCACTACTTGACTTCATCCTAAACTTGTTCTAAAAATAAAAAAATAAAAAAAAATAAAAAAAAACCTTTCCCTTTATCTTTCTCTCCTTCCCTTGCTAGCTTGTACTTATTTGAACAATGACTGAGACTTGGTGTTACGAGCACTTCCTCTGTCTGATTGCCTCTTCAAGATGAATTGCTTTATGTATTCCCCAATTGTAAGTCGCTTTGGATAAAAGCGTCTGCCAAATGACTAAATGTAAATGTAGATTATGTCAGATCCGTATTTATTGATATCTGCTACAGTGTTTCAATGGTACATTTATTACACTTTTTTCAAATTTAACATTTTGAAAGAGCATAAAACACTGCAATACACTTGCAGGTTAGAGTGCTGTCCTTTTAAAGTTACTTATAAACTAATTTAAGTAAGATTCAAACAAAAACAAGTACATTCATGTACTCAAACATACTGTACAATAAACATTGTTTGCTGTATGTACAAAATGTAGCTCACCTAGATATCTTGGTGGTGTTTTATAACACCAGAATTCTGCAGCCTCCATGTTGAACTTCTAAACACAGAGCAAGCATTCCCTGAAAAAGCAATTACAATACTCTAGCTATAAGGTATTTTATTGAAAGCCAGCTGTTCATGTTCCACCAGTTGTTTTTTCTGATGTGTGTTGTGTAATGTCTCCGAAATTCATTGCTTGTATGTTTGCATGTGAGCATGACGTCTTAACCAGAATCCGGTTCATTGCTTTAACCACAAAGTTTCTTTTCTTCTGTAGCAGCTTTGTAAGCAGAGTGTCACTGTTGGTTTAACAATATTATTTGTAGTATTGTAGATCAATGATACTGTCAGGGTTCTGTCGTGTGTCATGTGTTCCTGCCTCTTGTGTCCATATTTGGTTTGTTTCCTGTCCTTGTTTCATGTATTATTTGTAGTATTGTAGATCAATGATTTTGTCTGGTCTACTCGTTTCTCCCTGGTGTTTCTGTCCTTTATGCCTTGTCCTGCCTTGATGTCTCCATTAAAGACTATTATTTGAGTTTACGTCCTCGTCTGCATGTCCTTGTTCCTCCCTCGTGTGTGCACCGTGACCGATACCTTTTTATCCTTTTATTTTATATTTGTATAGAGCTGCATGAATACGTAATGCAACGGCTATACAACCCAAATATAAACAATGAAACCATAAATCGTGTTGCACTTCCACTGGTATGTGATAACACATCCAAAAACAAATAAATACATAATTTTTAAAAGACTTCCATTTTTTAGGCAAGATATTTCACTGGTTAAACATTCTTGTTCTGTGCTTCAGGTTTGAGCTGGTATGTGCACCTCTTGTGGTTGTGCACACAAGTTGCTAAGAAGCAACCTTTCTGATCTTCACACAGAAACAGAATATATGATATTAAGTACCAAATGTTTGCTAAATATGGGAATCCTTTATTTTTTTTAATCCTTTACTTTAAATGTTGGGGCATTTTTTATTTGTAAATTAGCCTCTGGTACTGATATTATCCAAACTGAAATAAGACTAATCTTTTGTGTGCAGCAGAACTAGCATAATTTCCCTTTCAAGAGAGCCAGGATGTGGCACTCGTGTTTTTTCAGTTTGATAAAAAAAAGCACCATAACTTTATATGAAATCCTTCATATGGAAAATGAAGCCTCCACCAGTGCAACATTAATTCCCAATGATATAACTTTTAGGAAATACTTTTTTTTTTTTGGAATACTATTGTAAATCTTTTGTTTGAGACCTATTCATTAATAGCACTTTTTGTAGTTAGTGATTGTGATCTGGCATGTTCTCATCAGGGTTGTACAAATAGTTATAGTTGTGGGGGCATGCAGGGCCGCTGCTGGCCAAATGGGTGCCCTAAGCAGAATTGTATTGTTGTGCCCCCTCCCCCAAATATTATGGGAGTAAAAAAACAAAACACCTACTATAGGAGTCAAAATAGAACTTAAATAAAATATAAAAGTAAATAAGTACATAAATTGTAATTAAATTGTATTATTTACAAATTTCATACAGTTACCATCTATGTCAATGATTTTATTAATACAGTTGCCTGATTGATTTTATAGTCTCAAGCATTAATAAATCGCACAAAAGAAAATTAAGCAGTTTTCCTACGATAAAACCATGGTTAATTTTTGTAAGGGTTGTGATGTCCACATGTTTTTGTTTAAGAGATTATAGAGGCCGTAGCATTTCTATCACAAAAAGGTGGCCAAAACTTAAAGATTAAGTGGATATTTGAATTAAATGTTTGGTCAAAATTAAACAAGGATTTTATAGTCCTGTATGTGTAACAACAGCAATTACCAGGCCTTTGGCTCCCTATTCAGGCATTTGTAATAAAATGTAATGTACATAAATTGTTTATTTTGCATTACATTATGTATTTTAACAGTGTTATTCAATGAAACCATATGATTATTATTAATTAACCAATCATTATTGCCTCATTGTTGTTATATAATGCATTTTAAGTCATTTTAAAGGCTGTTGTTCTCTTTTTACAAATTATTATGTGTAGTAACAAAATGGTTAATTTGTGGTTACCATGGCTACAAGAACCATGATTTATTTGGTTTTATTCGTAGTAAAACCATGGCTAATATTTTGTAAGGGAACATGGAAACTCACAGAGAATATTAAGGCAGATGCATTGTTGGTGGTTAAATTATTACCAACACTAAAACACCTTATTAATGTCAACAGCCAAAAAAAGTTTCACAGGGTTATGAATGTACCTGAAAGTGATGCATGGTTTTTATCATGGGCTTTTTTTCCTTTTTCTTTTCTCGGCACCGGACTGCTGATAACATGAGGTGAGGGTGGGCGCGAGTCACAGTGCTTAGGCAAAGTCCCTTTAAGGCAAGTCATGTCACTGGGTGGCATTCTTTAAAACGCCTCTCGGGCATGCAAGTGCAGCTGTCTCTTTGAATGGGAAAACATCAAATTCTCCAAAATTGTTCACCAAGCTTAAATTTCATATTTGAAATCACCAATGAAATCTGACAATATTTGTATCATAAATGTTGTTTATTTTGCTTAAATAGCATTAAAAATGCTTATTTTTTAGGCTAGGCCAGCCAGTGCGCATGCACAGTCCTAAGCGCACGTCTCAGAATGCTTACCGTTTCTATAGCAACCGGGACTTCTAATGGCAGCTGCAGTCACACGTTGACTTTGCTGATTAGGGATTGGCTCTTTTGCTCAAAAGGCAGGGCTTCGTTTTGTAATCAGATTCCAAAAAATGAAGTACTTGTAATTAGAGTAAATTACATTTTAAAATACTCGTAATCAGACTACAGTTACTTTTTTTGCATCATAACAACTTCATCCCATGTACAAGCAAGGTGGATCCTGAAGGCACTTGATGATGTGGCAACATGGGCAAGAATGAAGTTCAAGCCAAGGAAGTCAAGAAGCATGGTTGATCAGAAATGGGAAAGTGACCAGCAAGTTCCAACTCCAACTTCAGGGGGAGATTATACCTTCAATCGAGGAAAATTCAATAAAATGCCTAGGGAAGTGGTACGAAGCCTCTCTCACTGACAAAAGCAATGCATCCAGGACAGAAAAACAGGCAGACAAATGGTTGAGAAAGACAGAGGGATCAGGCTTACCTGGAAAGTTCAAGGCCTGGCTGTTTCAGCATGGTCTGCTACCAAGACTCATGTGGCTACTGATAATTTATGAAGTGCCTATGACATCTGTAGAATGAGTCGAGAGGCGAGTGAATGAAAACCTCTGCAGGTGGCTCAGAATTCCACCAAGCTTCACATCAGTAGGGCTAAAAATTAGGTCTGGACAGTTACAGCTACTCCTATCATCAGTGGTCAAAGAGTTTAAGGTGGCAAAGTGAAGGGCTGTGATGATGTACAGAGATTCCAGTGATGAAAAGGTCAGAGATGCAGGCATCATCACAAGATCAGGATGCAAGTGGGCAGCTGACACATCAGTTGCACAGGCCGAGAGCATGCTGAAGTTGAAGGACATCATCGGGAACCCATGCATGGGGAGACAAGGACTCAGGACCAACCACTTCCAGCAATGAGGGAAAGCAGACACAAGACAGAGGAGAGGCTGAGGTCCGAACTAAGGTCCGACACCTGGAAGACGAAAGGCGAAGGTCAAAGGTTGTGGAACTTGGATCACAAGGAGCCTGGACAAAGTGGGACCTGCCAAAGAGAAAAATCATGTGTCCTGAACTTTGGAGACTAGAGCCCTTTCGCATCTCTTTCCTGCTCCGATCAGTGTATGACACTCTTCCAACACCAACAAACCTGCACAGGTGGGCACATACTGGTGGGGTGCAATACTGCACTTAGCCAGGGGAGACATAGATGGTGTCACGACAAGATCCTCAGGCTGACATATTGGAGCAGGGAGACGGAAAAAGCCCCAGACCCATGTGAGACCAGCCTCATATATCCAGTTCATCAGGGAGGGAGAGAAGCTCCCTAGGATCATATATTCTAGATTCATTACATGTAAACTAAAACATTTCAAAAGTTTTTTGTTTTAATTTTGATGATTAAAGATTACAGCTCATGAAAGTCAAAAATCCAGTATCTCAAAATATTAGAATATTTCCTAAGATCAGACAAAAAAAGGATTTGCAAAACAGAAAAGTTCAAGTTCTTTAAAGTATGTTCATTTATGCACTCAATACTTGGTCGGGGCTCCTTTAGCACAAACTCCAGCATCAGTGAGGTGTGGCATGGAAGCGATCAGCCTGTGGCACTGCTGAGGCACTATTGAGTCTTCAGCTCGTCTGGATTGTTTGATCGACTGTTTCTCATCTTTCTCTTGAAAATATCCCATAGATTCCATATGGGGTTCAGGCCAGGCATGTTGGAAGTAATCACTTGGAAGTGATTTTGGCACTGTGGGCAAGTGTTAAAGTCCTGCTGGAAAAGGAAATCAGCAACTCCATAAAGCTTGTCAGCGGATGGAAGCATAAAGTGCTCCAAAATCTCCTGGTAGACGGCTACATTGACTTTAGACTTGATAAAACACAATGGACCAACACCAGCAGACGTCACAGCACCCCAAATCATCACTGACTTCGGAAACTTCACACTGGACTTCAAGCAGCTTGGATTCTGTGCCTCTCCAGTCTTCCTCCAGACTCCAGACCTTGATTTCCAAATGAAATGCAAAATTTACTTTGATCTGAAAAGAGGACTTTGGACCACTGAGCAACAGTCCAGTTCTTCTCCTTAGCCCAGGTAAGATGCTTCTGACAGTGTTTCAGAAGTGGCTTGGTAGCCCTTTTCCTGAAGACGTCTGAGTGTGGTGACTCTTGATGCACTGACTCCAGCTTCAGTCCACTCCTTGTGAAGCTCTCACAAGTGTTTGAATCGGCTTTGCTTGACAGTATTCTCAAGCTTGCGGTCATCCCTGTTGCTTGTGCACCTTTTCCTACCCAAATTCTTCCTTCCAGTCAACTTTGCATTTAATATGACTAAATGTAAATATGCTTTGATACAGCTCTCTGTGAACAGCCCCCCCTTTCAGTAATGACCTTCTGTGACTTACCCTCTTTGTGGAGAGTGTCAATGATTGTCTTCTGGACCATTGCCAAGTCAGCAGTCTTCTCCATTATTGTGGTTTCAAAGAACAAGAGATACCCGGAATTTAGGGATGGTCATTTAATGAAACTCAAATGTAAATATTCTAATATTTTGAGATACTGGATTTTTTACTTTCATGATCTGTAAGCTCTAATCATCGAAATTAAAACAGAAAAACTATTGAAATGTTTTACTTTACATGTAATGAATCTAGAATATATGAAAGTTTCACTTTTTGAAATAAGTTACAAAAATAAATTAACTTTTTCACGATATTCAAATTTTTTAGCGCCATATAGTATAAATTCTGGGTATCTCTTGTTCTTTGAAACCACAATAATGGGGTGTACATGAGATGATTACATGATGTTACGGGGCTGACGAGACGTGAGACATGCGGATCCATCTGCAAGCTTTTATTAGAGGACATGGTCAATACAGGCAGGGTCGGACAGTAGCAAACAGGTATGACAAAGATAGGGCAGAGAATAATCCAAGGGCAAGCGTGGGTCGACGATCGGCGAACAGTATCCAGAGGGCAAGGCAGAGAGAATAAACCAGGAGCACGGGCAGGAATCAATACACAGGAAATCTAACTCGGAAAACACTGGGAACGCTTTGTAATGCAGCGGGGCTAACAATACTCGGCAGTGAGTGGCAGAAGGTCCAGGGTTTATGTAGTGTGTGTGTGTGTGTGTGTGATAGGGTGATGGTGATTGTGAGATGGTGAACAGGTGCAAGCGTGATCATTGTGAACAGCTGTGTGGGTGCAGTGAATGATGGGAAATGCAGTCTATGAGTGATCTGTAACTGTGTGAAAGTCCATGTGCTGGGAGAGTGACCTCTAGTGGTGAATGATGCAAAGTTCATGACCAGGATTTGTGACATAGCCCCCCCCCAAGGAGCGGCTTCCAGACGCTCCTAAACAATCCTTGGAGGGCGGTGGAGCGGAGGCGGAACAGGGGGAGGGACGGAGGGCCAGGTCCATGTGGAAGCCAGGGCGGAGAGGATGGAACTGGAACCCACCAGGGCGGAGCAGGCGGATCTGGAGCCCACCAGGGCGGAGCGGACGGATCTGGAGCCCACCAGGGCGGAGCGGACGGATCTGGAGCCCACCAGGGCGGAGCGGACCTGGAGCCCCCCAGGGCGGAGCGGACGGGACTGGAGCCCCCCAGGGCGGAGCGGACGGGACTGGAGCCCCCCAGGGCGGAGCGGACGGGACTGGAGCCCCCCAGGGCGGAGTAGGACCGTAGACCGGGCAGGAAACCATATCAGAGTCTGAGATTTGGGGGGAAACAGAGACAGACAACACAGAGAGAGCAGAGACAGACAACACAGGGAGAGCAGAGACAGACAACACAGGGAGAGCCTTCCTGGTCTCAGGGGCCGTGGCAGAGCAGGTCTGGGACTCACAGGCGGCCTCCATAGCCGTGCCAGGGCAGGACAGGAAATCCCAGATGGCCTCCGTAGCCGTGACATCGGGGCAGGACAGGAGATCACAGACGACCTCCATAGCCATGACAGGGCCGGACAGGGAATCACCGACGGCCTCCATAGCCGTGTCAGGACAGGGCGAGAGTTCACAGGCGGCCTCCTTAGCCGTGACAGGGCAGGACAAGGATTCATAGACCGCCTCCATGGCCGGGGCAGGAGAAGGCGAGAGTTCATAGACGGCCTCCATGGCCGGGGCAGGACAGGGCGAGAGTTCATAGGCGGCCTCCATGGCCGGAGCAGGACAAGGCGAGAGCTCATAGACGGCCTCCATAGCCGTGTCAGGACAGGGCGAGAGCTCACAGGCGGCCTTCATAGCCGTGACAGGACAGGGTGAGAGCTCACAGGAAGATACCACCGACACCTCTGGAGGTTCTGCAGCTAACGCCGCCACCTCTGGAGGTTCTACGGTGGTAACATGACCGGCTGCGAGTACATTGCTGGGCGCCACCACCTTGCAAGGGGCTGAGGCGAGCACCACCGCTTGGGGAGGTTCTGCAGCGGACGCCATCCCCTGGGGCAGTTCAGTGATGGTGTATGCGGCCCAAATGCAACATAACGCGATCCCCATCCTGGGAAGCGCTTCAGACAGGGTAATCAGTTCAGGGACAGGAGGGTCAAAGTGAGTGGATTTGGGGATACCAGCAGTGCGTACAGACACCAACTGTGCATCCCTCACGCTGGATATCAACCGGAGAACTCGCAGGACTGACCCTAAGTCTCTGGATGGGATAGGCTCTGGCTGAGGAGCTGAGACGTGAAGAGGCTCTGGCTGGTCAGCTGTGACGTGGCGTGACTCTGGCTGGTCAGCTGTGACGTGAGCTGTGACGTGGCGTGACTCTGGCTGCGTGACTCTGGCTGGTCAGCTGTGACGTGGCGTGACTCTGGCTGGTCAGCTGTGACGTGGCGTGACTCTGGCTGGTCAGCTGTGACGTGGCGTGACTCTGGCTGGTCAGCTGTGACGTGGCGTGACTCTGGCTGGTCAGCTGTGACGTGGCGTGACGATCAACTGTGGCTTGGCGTGACGATCAACTGTGGCTTGGCTTGACTCGTGACGATCAACTGTGGCTTGGCTTGACTCGTGACGATCAACTGTGGCTTGGCTTGACTCACGGAGATCACTGGTGGCCTGGCCTGACTCGTGACGATCAACTGTGGCTTGGCTTGACTCTTTAACATTGGTTGTGACCTGACTTGGCTCTTTAACATAGGCTGTGACTTGACTTGGCTCTTTAACATTAGCTGGGACTTGACTTGGCTCTTTAACATTAGCTGAGACTTGACTTGGCTCTTTAACATTAGCTGAGACTTGACTTGGCTCTTTAACATCAGCTGAGACTTGACTTGGTTTGTGATTGGCAACGATGACGCTACGGGGTGTTGTCGTGGCCGCCATTTTGTGAGCGTGCTCTAGTGCGGCTGTGATCACACAATTGGGTGCGGTGTATCGTTCCTCCGCGACCCCCACAGTGAATGCTGAACCAACAGTCAATAAAGCATAGTCCATAAACTGACTGAGAGATGAGCGGGGACCCTCACGGATTAACTGTGATTGCTGAGCGGCTGGTTAATGCCGTCACAAAAAAAAATCAATCAAGGTGACATCGTCCGGAAAATCTGAATCATTAGCAACATCTAGATATACTTGCTCAACCAATAAAGTCCTCGAGTGATCGCTTACCCTGCTTGAGGGATAATAATAGTCTTGCCGTGTACATACCGGGCCAGTATTGTTCATGAAAGCCGCTGGATCCTTGTGTGGCCGAGTATTCTGTTACGGGGCTGACGAGACGTGAGACATGCGGATCCATCTGCAAGCTTTTATTAGAGGACATGGTCAATACAGGCAGGGTCGGACAGTAGCAAACAGGTATGACAAAGATAGGGCAGAGAATAATCCAAGGGCAAGCGTGGGTCGACGATCGGCGAACAGTATCCAGAGGGCAAGGCAGAGAGAATAAACCAGGAGCACGGGCAGGAATCAATACACAGGAAATCTAACCCCATTCGGAAAACACTGGGAACGCTTTGTAATGCAGCGGGGCTAACAATACTCGGCAGTGAGTGGCAGAAGGTCCAGGGTTTATGTAGTGTGTGTGTGTGTGTGTGTGTGATAGGGTGATGGTGATTGTGAGATGGTGAACAGGTGCAAGCGTGATCATTGTGAACAGCTGTGTGGGTGCAGTGAATGATGGGAAATGCAGTCTATGAGTGATCTGTAACTGTGTGAAAGTCCATGTGCTGGGAGAGTGACCTCTAGTGGTGAATGATGCAAAGTTCATGACCAGGATTTGTGACACATGAGATGTACCTGTATGCAGCCTCTTTGTTTGGATTGTGTTGTGTTTCAAACACAGTGGTTGCCTCTCATTTTAAATTGAAAAAGAGCACAGACAAAGCCTTAGTTTGTTTATATGAGATTTATTTAATTTGTGTAATTCATTTGATTAATTGGGGTTTGTTTTAAAATTTTGTTTTGTTGTTTGACATATTTCAATTTTACAAAGAAATGTGCTGCATTTTATCTGACAATTAATAAATGGACACCTTTTCATTTCTAATTTGTCTTAGATTTTGTTCAAGTTTTTTTTTTTGTTGTTGTTGAGAAAATCATATTGTGAAATCAGTATTTCAAAACTGATTTAGCCTCAATAACTAGCTCAAAGAACTGTTGCTAATAAATAGAACAAAGACTTGAGACATGACTTGGACTCCACCTCAGATGTGCTAAAATGGTAGCCACATTTAAATCTAGACTCAAAACATTTCTGTTTAGCTCTGCATTTACCGAATTAGCACTGTGCTATGTCCCAAATAATTGCACTGCACTTTATGTATCTTCATTTTTTTATTCTTAACTTTTTTTTTAATTATTATTTTAAATATTTTAATTTTTTATTCTCTGTTTTTATTGTTGTGATTTTTTTAAAGGATTAATTTAATTCCTTTTTATGTAAAGCACTTTGAATTACCATTGTATATGAAATGTGATATATATATATAAATTTGCCTTGCCTTGCATTTATGTTGTCTTCATTACCTGCTTCTTCATCTTACCTGCTTCTTAGTGGGCTGCATGGATTTAAAGGGACGGATAGTAAAACATTTTAACATTTTATTACGAATATGGTCAGTTCAATGTTTGCATATTATTTACATATTAATTGAGGCCCAGGGCAGCTGAAGATGGGGAGATCTGGAACTAGAATGGCTTCAGGCACCTGCTCTGAGGTCCTGGCTTTGGTTTAGGTCCATGACAGGAACCTCTAGGCAATGACAAGAACATCACTGGACAGCCTGAGAAAGTCTTTATAAACTGGCTGTGCTGGCGCCTCTAAAAGCAAGATGACAGACGTTGGGGACCAAGCAGTCCATGACAGAGGGAACATTGTGCCATGACAAAAACGTCAGAGGCAGATGTAACAGAAACATCTTGAGGTACTTCTGAACTTAGACGACACAGGCAGAACAAGTCAGAAACCTTTGGGACTGGATTAGCCTAAGAAATGGAGCTTTGGGACTGTGATGAACCAGGATAGAGAGCTCTGAAAGGCAAGGTGAGTTTAGGCAGATACAGAACCTTCAGGTCCAAGTCATCCATGGCAGTGGGAGCCCTGTACCTTGACAGGAACATTTGAGTGAGCTCAGGAAGGTCTTGGGCAGCTGTGGCAGGAATTTCAGAGAGAAACCTTAAAGCCATCCTGCAAACGACTTCCTTCACAAACAGCTCCAAAGCTCCTTCACTCAGCATGTTTCCAATCATGTACAAGCAGAAATTTATGTTGATTAAAAGACAAATAACAATATATACATGAAATGTCAAGTACTGTCAACAGTGTATTGCAGGGTAGCATGCTTCACTTAATGTACAACTATTTTTCATAGAATATATTTCTATGAAATATTCATAGAAATGTTCTATGATATTTTTCTATATTTTATAGAATTAAACTCACGTTAAATGTCTTGTATATACTGAGAGTCCACATTGAATGTTTTTGATGTATGGCAGTAAACTCACCTTAAGTTTTCATCTCTTTCCCATTATTCTCCAGCTGCCTTTTTATAGGTGATACAGAGTCCACTGTGGGACAAACTGGAGTTTGGTGGACATCAGTGCTTCAGTCAGACATGGTGCAGACTAGAGACTGGAGACTAGAGACATATTAAAATAATAATAAAAAGTCATGCCATGTCCCCTTCAAATAAAAACACAAAAATAATGTCAAAAAATGTCATAAAAATTAACGAATAGAGCCACTTCATTATATTCATTTTGGTGTAATATCTGCTGGCCAATTTGCTAAATTCATGCTGAGTTCTTGTAAGATACTGAGACATTTTATTTGCAGTTAAATTTCCAGAATAAAATAAATAAATAAAGTTATTCTCAATTAATTTCTGAATAATGAACCCTGTAGGCTTACTATACTGCACTGTATGTTACTGCACTGTATGTTGTGTTTTGTATTATAGTGCGTTTAATAATGCATTGTATTTAATGCTGGGAGAAGAATCTAAATGGCCTTATATATAAATGCATTTAAACATTTGGGAAACCTATCTACAATATTGTTGTTGTTTTTTTCCAGAAGATGTCGCTGTTTCCGTTCTGAATTCAGCCACGGGACTTTAGACGAATTTGTCGTCCGGAGAAGCACAAAATAACCACTGATATGTATCGTGTGAGAGTGACACTGGAGATGCCAAGAAAACGAGTAGGACCATCTGTATGTTTCAGGCAGGATCATTTCTGGAGGGACCATCTAGATAAAGAAGTGCTTTACACACTTAGTAATATTAGACTTGAAATAAAAAACTCAAAATGTTGTGATGCCTCAAGGATCCTCCAGAGTCTGAAATAATAGAGCTTAATCTTTTAAGGTCTTTTCCTCAAGGCTTGTGCCTCAAATTATGAATGCCACAGTTTCAAGGCACAGTAAACTAATTTGTGACTGATGGGGGAGTCCCATGTTCTTAGAACAGGAAGTGATGTCAGATTATTTTCCTGTGTGGCAGTTATTTGCATGGGAGGCATAACCACTCTGATTGACATAATGACTGCTGATCTTGCTGTCCTTATTTGTTCAATGGTTTGAGTGGTTTTAGGGATTGAGCATCAGGGTTGACACTTGTTAAACTCTGTTCTTTCTGTCCAGTCCAGTGCCTCTGGGTAGTGTGGTTTTCATCTACTGCACTCAGGATCAAGTAAATGAGAGAAAGTGATGAGAAAACTTCCATCACTTGTAAAGTGACCAGCACTGGTGAGTCTAAGTTCTACACTGAGGTTGCAGGTAAACACACTCTCATATCTCTGTATATATTATGTAAGAAAGAAAACAAGCTGATGTCATTGATGCACTAAGTGTGAAAATATGCATTAATACGTAACCAAATCTGACTACCTGAAACCACTTGATCCACACACCCACATAGACTCATTGCACACCTGTGGGTTGCTCCTATTACAGATTTCTGCCTAGCACACACTTATCTGTTTGCTCTGTGCTCATCAGTCTGAACATACGCTTTTTGTTCTAGACACGTTTACACCGTACACTCCTTTAGAGGAAATGCTTTGCGGATTTTAAACTGAACTTGTACCTTATCTACCTATCTCTATTTTTTTCTCACACTCGTTCTCTTCCCCTGTTTTGCTCCAGGTAGTTCTATTTGTGTCAATAAAACTGGGTTATTTATTTGGAGCGCGAAGCTGAAAGCAGCCAAAAATCCACCACAGGCCATGTGCACACATCTCTATACACGTGAGTGAGATCACAGGTGTGTGTTTGAGGCGGTGTGTGTGTGTGTGCGCGCAATGACCAACTGATCTAGCTGATATTTAACCTGATCTCTGTGAATGGGGTATTCAGAAATGTGCACATGTAAGCACTACACTGAATCTTCTCTATCACCACTCACTCATATTCCAGAAAATTGTTTTTTTTCTTTAAATAAATAAAATTAAAAGCACAGTAAGCAATTTCAGCTAGAATAACATGTAAAATGTTCCTACTATCTGACAGTTATGGCTGAAATAACTGTTCTGTGCCTGTCTAGACTGAAAAACAGAAATAAAAAAATTAATTAATTAATTTAAAAAAATTAATCAATCAATAAATAAAGAAAGAAAGAAAGTAGTAAGCTGGAGCTAACCCACACTTTTTTAGCCAATTTAGTTGTCACGTTGCAGAAATGTATTTATTTATTTGTTTGTTTGTTTTTGAGTTATAGTTTTTGGAGTATTTTAAGTGTTTTCTGTAGTATTAACAGTGTTGGGCACGTTACTTTAAAAAAGTAATTAGTTATAGTTACTAGTTACTTCTCACAAATAGTACCTGAGTTACATCATTATAAAAGTAACTAATTACCAGGGAAAGTAACTATTGCGTTACTTTTAAAAAAAAAAATCAAATGTCAAATAACTTGGATGCCCCCAATATTAAATATGTTAAATGAATGAAATGGACACTAAATAGAATAAATTATTATTATAAAACATTGTACATTAATCGACACTATTTATCTACTGACACTTAGCGTCAGTTAGTCAAGAATTATAATATGATATTATGATAATTTAGCATTATATGATGATAGAACTTTAGTAATTAGAATAACCATGTATGAATTCATATTTGTCATGTTGACTGAACTTAGGACTGGTGGTGGTGCTTAAGATATTGTTTGTCATTTAGTGTTTCTATAAAAAAAAGGGGGAAATAATTGATAAGATAGCAAAACTACTACGAATTATACCACTAATAACAATATAAAACGCACTAAGGATAAAAGAGCTGCTGGGTTCATGAATAATAATCACGTTGTATGGGTTCGCTCGAAATGATTTGCTGAAATCAAAACAGGGATGATAATAGGTGAGCGCCGGCCAATGAGATTGTCGTTTGCGCAGTAGCTCCGCCCACTAACAGAGAACCCGGCAGTTCTTAAAAGCTGAAGAATTCCAAAGGAACTCCGTTATTTTGACAGGAAAATACAACAAAGAATATCGTTTACATGTAGCGCGTCAATTCTGCATGTTATGAAAGACTCTCTCGCTCTGTATCTTTCTTTGCGCGTGTGTGTGTGTGAGAGAGACAAAGCTACGGCGAGTCGTGCGCTTCACACTAGAGTTTACGGTACATCAAATACAGCTACACTGCGCATCCATTCAGATGAACTAAAAAATATAATGATAATAATATTATAATAAATTATAGTAACGCCGCATTTTATTGTCAGTAACGGTAACGGCGTTGTAACGGGGGAAACAGTAATTAGTTTGATTACTCGTTACTGAAAACAATAACGCCGTTTATTTATAACGCCGTTATTCCCATCACTGAGTATTAATAGTATTACAAAATAATATATTTATTTTTCAGTTGCATTATTAAGAATCACTTTTATTTTTGTACAGTTTAATTAGATTTCTTAACTCTTACATTTCTTATCTTTCTGAGCGCTGTCTATAAGTCAATCAATCAATCAATCAATCAATCAATCAGTATTAGCCTCAATATTTTAAATGCATTCACTATGAAAACAAGTCTGAACACTGACAAGCACATTAAAGCTGTATTAAGCTGGAATGGCACCAGTAATCTATGCACTTCTTTCCTATAGAAAGAAGCAAGATATCCATCGTATCCATATTGTGCTTGCATGAAATCCATTTGGTCTGAGTTTCACATTCTGCATATATTCCAGTAAAGAGAACTGACTGACACCGCAGTGTTACGGTAATGAATGACACATTGTCCACATCAGAGGAGTGTACATTCATATGTGGAGACTTTAAACTCAGCATCTCTGTGTAAATACTGTCATGCGGTGTAGTGTGACTTCATGTGCCTTGCTGCCACTCATGGGCATGTGAAGCTGGATCTTTACAGATAAATATATGTATAATTGTTGTCCTATCACCTTGTTATCCTCATATGAATCTGACTTAGATAGATAGAAAGAAACATCTAAACCTGCATCTCTGTGGTGGCCCCTGCAGTCTCCCACAGGCCTCTCGCATGATGTATGTAGGACACAGTCTGAGGTGGGTTTCTATCTATGGAGAGGTGTTGAGTGTCTGGTCAAGTGGGCTTTGCGTGATGGCTTCTGTGGGAACACTTCAACATAGCTCTGCGGGGAGATATTTTCCATGTGTGGTGTTAACGTTTAAACCTGGGTCTGACCAAAATGCCATTTCCATCATCTCACCGATGCCTCTGCTGAGATCCATTTTAGTCAAAATCTAACCTTTACATTGACGTTTCCGAGACATGCCGGCTTTTTATACTGTTAATAATTAGAAACGTAATTAATAAATATAACAATAAATAACCAGCTCTCTGCTGGAGGACCCCTTATGGTGTGATCACGTTTACTGTTGTTCGGCAAATTTTCGAACATGAAATAATCATTTTAATAGGAATTCATGTGATCGGGAAATGTTTCATGAAGGTGAAAGACTTTCTTACACTCTTAAAAATAAAGGTGCTTAAAAGGTTCTTCACAGCGATGCCATAGAAGAACCATTTTTGGTTCCACAAAGAACCATTCAGTCAAAGATTCTTCAAAGAACCATCTCTTTCTGACTGTTTTATAATCTGAAGAACCTTCTTTCGCCACAAAGAACCTTTTGTGAAACAGAAGTTAAAGGTCAGATGTTAAAGGTTCTTTATGGAACCATTTAGACAAAAAAGGTTATTTTATGGCATCGTGAAGCACCTTTATTTTTAAGAGTGTATGCAGATTTTACATCAGGGTCAATTTGGACATGCAAATTTGCTGCACTGACCAACAAAAAGCTGCTTGGTTTTAAAGTGAGTTCTGTGTGAGCTGCGCTTCATACATCGCTATTATAAGAGACAATGAAGCTTTTTTGTTTGGAGAATTAGGATACACGTTTAGACAAACTTTAGAGGGCTTTCCTGTAGCTCAAATGGTAGTGCATGGCGCTAGCAACGCCAAGATCATGGGTTCGTTTCCCAGGGAAAGCAAAAGCTGGTCAAGTGTAAAACTGTAACTTGAATGCAATGTAAGTCACTTTGGATAAAAGCGTCTGCTAAATGCATAAATGTAAATGTAGAGCTTCGAAGGCCCCCATGATTTGGGACACCTGTCCCTGTGATTTTTACTGAGGGGGATTCCCTAACTCCCTCCACCCCCAGAATGGGATTTCAAGGGGGCCTAATGCAGTATACTGTATGGGGCCCAGTGGTGCGAATGACTTGGGGCGCTTGTGGTCATTTGCACTGTTTGTGTTGAGGATTCCTATAGTAATCTCAATTTTGGAGGACCATGACCGTTTGAAGCCCTGGTCTATGGTCCCACTTGAAAGCCTGGAACAGACATTCATATAATATTTAAAGGGATAGAATACCCCAAAATGAAAATTCGGTCATTATTTAGGCCTGCTCATGTTGCAAACAGGATGAGTTTCTTTCTTCTGTTGAACACAAAAGAAGATATTTTGAAAAATGTTGGCAACCAGTCAGTTGACTATATTGACTTCCAAAATATGGGGGGAAAGTACTATGGAAGTCAATGGCTATCAACTTGCAGATTTGGAACAATGTTAGGGTGAGTAAATGATGACAGAAATTTCATAATAAATGAATACCAGTAGTGTGGGATGTACTGTAGACTATGTGCCCTATGCCCCATAAAATAGGTTTAGGGAAAGTGGATAAGGATTAGGGTGTACATGAATGTCATCAATATTTATTCGCTGTGATTACCAGTGGAATGCATTATAGTGTGTGTGTGGACACACTGATATTAGTCGCCTCCTGTCATCCTGTAACAGTTCAGTGCTGAATTGACATTACATAACTAACACAGCACTGAAGGATTATTGGCCTTGTGCCTTAAACCAGTGAAACTCCTCTCTTTATAAAAGAAAAAATAAATATTAGACACCTGAGAGAATGTTTTTTTTAGCAAAAAATGTGTCTTTTAGTGTAGTGTCGTCATATTATTATACATTTAAATAACGCACATAAGATTAAAGTGGACTAGACAGAAAGGCTCATAAACTGCTCTCCAGTCTCCCGTTAAAAGCATTACTCTCTCGCTTCCCGCGCCTATTACATAATGATTGATGACATAACACCGTGCTGGCTCGGGACAGCGCGAGCACTGCGCGAGCCGGAGGCCACTCGGTCGATTTATCCAACAAGTGTCTGTCCGTTTGTCTCTTTCTCCAACTCTCTCCGGGACCGCTCAACAATTTTTCTTTCCCTTTGAAATGTCAATTACGCACGTTGGTTACATTCAAACGACAGCGGAGCGGAGGAACGTGTTGACATAAACCTTGTTTGTTTATTGACCAGACGCGACAACTTTTAGGGAATAATTGAAAATGGCGATGTGCTTGTTAAAACGTTTGCGGCGTCCCGGTCGTTAAAGTGTCAGCAGTTGTTATTTTTCCTTTGGTTTTCTTTATTTTAAGTTGGATTTTAGTTTGATTAATTTAATTTAGTTACCACTAATCACAAGAGAAGTGTTGGCGGAGAGAGTTTTGACAGGAAAGTAATGGAAAATGATGAGCCTGCATCACCGGAGCCGAGCCATGACAGCCCTGAGAGTAAAAGAGGTAAGCGTGTCCTTCATTAACCCATTATATACCTAAATGCTGCATTAGTGGGAAATTATCTCAGATTGTGTGTGTGTGTGTGTGAGAGAGAGAGTTTCACACACTTGTGAAACGTGGAACAAACTCGCACACACATTCAGTCATAGATATGAGACCAGTGGCACTCTAAAAATACACCCCTTATGTGACAGAAGTGCCTGTCTGTGCGCCAGCAGTCCTACACTAACCCACAGCGCTTGTGCCACGCGAGCCAGCGAAACCACAACTCTGTGACTTCTGCCTCTGATCCAGCGTGCATTCACAAGAGTGTGCTGTGCTGTCTTATCTATTCTTGTTGAACGTGCAGTGTCACGTCTTCAAGTTTGGGAGTTAATCTTTGCGGTGTGACGAAATTTGAAAAATTCTATGTACATTCTTAAAAATAAAGGTTCTTTATTGGCACCAACGATTCCATTAGGAACCTTTGACATTGATGGAATCGTTCCAAAATGTTTTTTTATAGTGCAAAAATGTTCTTTAGTTTATTAAAATGTTCTTTACTTGTTATTTAAATGCGATATATATATATATATGAATAAATTTGAATAGTAGGCTACATAAAAGTAAGCAAATTTTTGTAATTAAATTATGTTAGGCTATATTAAAGTAATCTCCATAATATATATGGACATTATTAATTGTGTGCCTGATTGTTTCTCAGAGAGAGGGAAGGAACAAAAAGTCAGGGAAATAAAAGAAAAAAAAGGAATGGAAAGCGATACCCATTGACCAAGTAGCACAGAGATAAGACTATACTTTAGTTACTGAAATGAAATTCCCTCAAGGGTGTCTTATTAGGATCTTGCAACCCAATAGGTCTCTTTAGGGCCTTATTCAACTGAAAGAGTATTGCTTTAATTGGAAACTGGTGTATTGGGTTATCTAAAGTTGAACTTTTGGCTATTTCACTCTTACGACATTCTTTCGCTGAGATCAGTTTGTTCAGTGACCTTATTCTGTGTAAACTGGAAGTTAAGGCAGATGTGTAGCTTGTTAACCATTAACCCCTTTCATGCAATACGTGTTCAGGCAAAACTTTACATGGAACGTGGTTTATTTAATTCAATTTAAATGATTTAAATGAATGTAAAATAATCAATTTCAGTTGTTTTTAAAGTCAGTATTTACTTTAAATGATATGAAAGGTTGATACACTTTAATATACTGTATTGAATTATGCAAGAGTTTGCTCAGTGTTGTATTTCATTTAACAGTATTTGTAAGATTTTTAGATAATGTTTACACAAACAGTACTTATAGGAATTGCTGTACATCGTAACAAACAGAAACGCATATAATCCATATCTTAAGGAAGTATAAACCTTGTGTCATAACCTCCTGCCCTCTTGTTATGCACCTCTGTTCTTGTCTTATCAGCCTCACTCTCTCTTCATGCAGCCCCCTATAAACACATTTATCCCCGTTCTCACACTTCCCTTATCTGACGCTCCTTTTGCTCTTCTCACTGTATCATCTAAACACACTTTCCCTCTGTTTTGAACTCCTCCTCATTCACTTTCTGTTCTGTTCTGTCTGCTTCTGTTCTTTGATGAGCTCCCACTTGCACCTGTGTACTTGCACCTCACATCTCTCGTGTATATCATAAGCTTAACTTTCCCATTCTGAGTCAACATCTCATTCCTGTGTTCACCTGCGCACTTGCTAGTGCTTATTTATATTTTCAGTCTCAGACCCTTACACTTTTAAAATCAAACTTTCTTTCAAGCCTCTTATCAAAAAGCATTTTTTGTTCTTAAATTGGTTAAATTGCTCTTTGAAGATTTATTACAGCTTCTTCAGAGAATAGGTTAAGACCTCCTGGGTTCTTTAAAGGAATGTTCCGGGTTCAGTACAAGTCTATGGATTAAGACAGTAGTTTCTATTCTTTCTTCAGTGAAGAAAACCCATATAAATGCCCTTACAATGAAAATATAAGGGACAAGACTTTGGAATTACATTAATAAACATTGTTTCAAAATTATAGTTACATTATGTTTTAACATGAGACTATTGTGACAGAATCGCTGTTTCTGTGCTAAGTTATATCCAGTTTTTAACTCCAGCAATTTAAAGCTGGTAAACATGACAGAATTTCCCACAGTGTGCTCTAAAATATGCAAAAGGGAAAATCCAGCCAAAGGATTTATATCTGCAATTCATAACCTGGGGTTTATTAATCTAGAACAGAAGCCTCACTGCTTAATTCTAGACAACTTTACCCCCAAATAACAGTTTTGTTTGAAAATAATAGTTGAATTTAATATCTTTGGTAATTACCTGCATATCAATGGCATTCCTTGTAGAGTCAATATGGTGGTCTGAAGAAGCTACAAAGTAGCATCAATAACAATCCCCTAAATAAGGGATAGTTCTCATGAAAGGGAACATTCTGTCATCATTTACTCACCATAATGTCATTCCAAACCTGTATGACTTTTTTGTTTTTGTGGAACATCAAAGAAGATATTTTGAGAAATATCTCAGTGGGTTTTTTTTTGTCCATATAGTAGAAGTCAACGGGAACCAAAACTGTATACCAGCATTCTTCAAAATATCTTATTTTATGTTCCACAGAAGATGTAAAGTCACACATTTAGAAGTAAATGATAACAGAATTTTCATTTTTGTGTGAATTATCCCTTTAAGCAATTTTCTATTCCATAGACGTCCATTGTAAATGCACTACTTTACATGACATTATCATAAACTGAGCCTAACTAAGCTTAAATAAAGCTTAACCTGTGTTGTACTCTAAACATTCCTTTAGCACCCAACAATACATGATTTTCAGAAAAACTAAAGATTAAATATTTCCTTATGGAGCTTATAAATATTCTACAGCATCAGGTTGTAAAATTCTTGGTTCTATTCACAACCATAACATTGTGGACCCTACTGGGAACTGTACATCACCAGATGTATTTCAGCATGCACTCCGCTTTCATGAACAGAATCAGGCCGTGTGTTTAAACGTTATTAGTGAGGTTTAACCACCTGGAGTCCTTTAGTTTTTTTTAATACTACGGGGCCGTTGAATGCTTGAATCTGATTGGCTGACGAACGTTCTAAGGTGTGCAATTATTTTCAGGGAAACGCACGGCGAACGTAGTTCCAGGCACCGCATTACATGTCCATATCACTTCGCCAAATGATTTGCGTTATTTCAAAGGTCCTTACAGCCTAAAACAGCAAAAGAACCAAAACCCACAACGACACTGGCCAAACAAATAAATATAGTAAACAAAGGGATAAAAACAACAGATCATATTCATGTTTTTGCCATAAAATTACGTTTTATTATACGGAAAGCACACACTCTCTCTCTCCTGCTCTCTCTCCCTCACAGACAGTTTGCACACACGTTAACATAAGTGTATGTTGTTAGCGCTACTCTGACGATTTTATCAGTAACGTAGTTTAACAACTTAAAAACTGCATGACTTCTCACAAGCGAGGTAACAATAACAATGCTGTTCGTGAAGAAAATTAACTTTAAATTTCACTATAACTAGAGACATTGCTGCCGAACACTACTGAGAGATGCACAGACTCACAGAGGTAATCTCTCTCTCTCTCTCTCTCTCTCTCTCTCTCTCTCTCATAACTTAGTTATTAACTGTATTAACGGCATTAGTCTGCTATCAACGGCTCAAGCCTCCGTTATGGTTTAAAATGACGTTTTGGAATTAGCAAGGGAGGCGCTGGATGAGACGCGGAAGAAATAATCCTACTCACAATAGCGATTTAAGTAGAAAAACCGGACGAATGCCTTGAAATATATCATCTGATCAATGTCTTGAGGTGTGGCAACCGTAGTATCAGCGGAATAACCGACTTTGGTCCGTTGAATTATTAGATAAATCATGCATTATTTTTCTAATAATTCAACGGCCCATCGTCAATTATTCCTTACATATCACATCCACAATTTTCCGCTCCTGAATGCAGAAATCTCGTTCAGACTCTTCTAATGTTTACCGCTTAGATGCATCTGTGTTATTACTTCAGTGTTTTCTCTCACTATTTATTTAGCTTTTTCTCTCTGATTCTCTCATTCTCTCTAATTTACCCTCATATCACCTTGCCAGAAATACTGTAAATACTTCTGTGTGTGGTAAGAATGGACATAATCTGGATTAAAGGAAAGATTAGTGTTTAGTGAGTGTCTTTGGATTCCTGATCTATTTCCAGAAGCCGATTGGCTTATTTGAGATCCAAAAGCTCATACCTCCACTATACCCCACTACACAGATTACCTCTCTCACACACATTGCAACACTCTTTCACAGGTTCTTCCCAAGCTGATATGTGAATACGGTGATTACGAAGGCAGAGTGTGACATTTGACAAAACACGGGGAGATTTTATACAGGGTGGGAGTGAGAAAGAACTTTAAAGACTGAACAGAGGAAGAGATGGGTGTGAGACAAAAGGAAACCACAGAGTAATGAAACACTCAACGACAATATGGCATGTGTTACCTTTTAGCGGTTTATGAATCTACATAGATGAGGCAAATCTTGAGACTCATGATAATGTCAATGGTTGTCAGCTGAAAACTGAAATAACTTTGATGCTCTATGTTGTATCTTTACAGTTATTCATGTAGATTCATTTTCATTCACAGCTAGTTGAGTTCAAAACACTTTTTAGAAGTTAGTCTCTCAGGATGGGTCAGTTTTTCGTTTTTATAGGATGTTGTTTACTTGTTGAATTCCCTTGTATAGCCGCAGGGGTCCTCAGAGACTGAAACAGAGGACAACTGCCACCTCACAGTTCATGTTTCCAGCAGATTAACACCCTGCAGCTCTTGACTGGTTACCCACAAGCTAAGCAGGGTTAAGCCTGGTTAGTACCTGGATAGTTGACCTCTTGTTTCACTGCCCAGGGAGTTGGCAAGAGTTGTCAAGAATCCAGTGCGCTAAAACATTGCTCCTTATAGAACTTCCCAGAATGCACTAGTGAACACCTGCTCCTTACTGTACTTCTTTATTCTGAAATATCTTCTTGTATTTTCAGTCTGTTAAATCATCAGACTTAGGACGACCTCATATTTCAGCATTACATGATCAGCTGTGGGGATAAACAGCGATGATCAAGGTCCTTGCTAGTGCCTTAATTTGGTTCATAGTATACTATGTATTCATGCCCTAGGAAGCTTGGACACATCATAGATACAGGTTACAGAGAAAGAGGCTTCAGAGAAGTCAGCAGGGGCCCTGCGGTCTGCGTGGGTACTAATAGTAATGGGGACACTCTGCCTTTTCTAGGGCATTATGGGTGCCATTGCATCATCCAGGTGGTTGAGGAGATTCCCACAACCTGTGCTTCACGTGAAAGTTGAAGAAAACATCTCTACAAGTGCATTCGTTTTGTCACCAAGAGTGATTGACCATTTACTGTATTTCTTTGTTTCCAGCCATTTATTCTCTGGGCAAGTCTTCAGAGGTGCATCTGTTGACACTGGAATTTCTTTAGTAATTCTAAAGTTTGATGGGAATCTTTTGCCAGGGCTAGTGTCGGTACTGAAACTAGAAAATGTAACAGTAGGTGCTGATACAGTAGGTGCTGCTTTAAAACACTTGCATTGAGCACTGCAGCCAATCACAGACATTTGTGTCAAGAGCATAAATACAATGGCCAATCAGATGTGTTTAAGTTAGTAAGAATCCACTTCATACCTATCAAAGCGGATGTTTTGTTCAGCGTGAGTTCATCGACTAAGTACTGCATGCTCGCAAATCCTTTATTACCAACAAAGAGTGTGACACACTGATCATCATAGCAATGAACGGGACAAAAAGTCTGACATGTTAAAATAGATCTGTGCATTAAAACTTGGAGTATAAATAGATTTTGTTGGTTTAATGTGTTATTTACTTAAATTTAATTTACATGTTTTAGTTTTTTATTTTCGGTTAGAGTTTAAATAGTTTTTGCTATGGTACCAAAACTGGTGCAGTGAACCGTGAATTTTTACTGGTATTGGACTACTGAAATTTTGGTATTGTGACAACACTAGCCAGGGCAATCTACAACTTTTTGGGGGGTTTAAGATGCTCTAGTGTTCACAGTTCTCTCCTACTCCTCCTTTATGAGTCTTATTGTGTGGGATTATTTTATTATTATTGCTTTCACAAGACACTCAGCTCTGGGAATGTTCACAGTTGCATCTTTTTAATGCTTTAAAACTTCAGTGTCTTCATAGTTCCTGGTGAAATCACATGAAAAACTTTAACTGCAAAGAGATGGAATGCGATTACAAAATCATGTGACTTGGAGAGGAAAATAAAAATAAATTGCTGTTGATAAGTGGACATATATCTCAGTTAAATTCAATATGGATCCTTTTTGTAGCCCTATTAAATGTGTAGGTTAGCAAATTACTTATTATAGATATTGTAGCTGTCACCTGACAGGTGTTGTTCAGTGCAAGCAAGATGATAAGTTTATGTCAGGCACTGATAACAGAGGCCCACATGTCAGTTTGCTCTATCTGTGTGTTTTTTTCAGAGTGTCTAGACTATTGCTTTGTTGTTTTAATGACTTCATTTGCTAATTTGTAGATATGTGTTTGTATGTACATTTTAACATGTTATTTTATCGATCTTGCTAAACATTCTGAATACGTGTGATTGTTTGTTCTCAAAGCACATGAACTCAAGTGCACAAATCTCTCTTTCTTTGTCTCTGGTCCTGTAATAGCTGCTTGGTCAAGTAACAGTGCTAGTTGGCCAGAATGGATTGATAAGTGTAATCAGGGCTTGGCTGGGTTATCCAACTGCATTTAGATCCGTTACCATGGTGCCTTATATCACCCTGATCATTCAGGTACCACAGAGAATCCTTTTATCTGCCCTCAAACGATGAATGTTGTTGCTCTTTTACGCCTGTAAACATAAACACACTCAAAAGTTCATGCATTTTTGTTGTAGAATTTGAGAAAATCCACAGAATTGAGCATCCTATTGACCGAAAAATCATACCGAAAACAGCATTGGTCATTTTTTTTGCTATTAGGCAAATCGTGAGACGGAGTTGTGAAATACCTGCTTTGAGAGTCTTTGTTTCCGAGTACGTCTGCAAGTCGCCACGCATCTATTTGTGTGTGTTCCGCTACATAAGCAAAAGTGACTTTTTCAAAAAGCCACAAAGCCCTTCAAAGAGGGAGAGAGACTGCCGGAGTGAGAGACAGACAGAGAAAGTAAGAGAGAGAGAGGCCAAGTCTTCTTCCCAGTGATGGTTATCATACCTGCCCTGTGTCTTCAGACAGACACACTGCTAAAAATACCCGTCGGAAACGGCCAACACAGCATCAAATCTGAACTTTCTCAAAGTGTGGTCAAACGTCAGACAACGGAGATTGCTGTTTGTGCTCGTGTGTGGGCTGGGCTGGGGGTTAAAGGGGGCTTTTTTCATGTGAATGATGATGTGTGTTTGTGTTTTCATGCTAATAAAAGCATGCATGTGATGTGTGTTTGTGTACATGTGTTAGTGTATGCACACGCATACATTTTACAGTTTTAGTTTAGTATGTGTAGGTGTGTAGGTGTGTGAATAACACTGACACTTTCCATGAATAGGGTCCTAACTAAGCCCTAGTACTCTTAGAAATGTTGGGTTTTCTTAAACATGTGCTTAAAAATGTTAATTATTAAAGAGATAGTTTCTTTCTTTTGCTGAACACAAAATAAGATATTTTGAAGAATGTGGGTAACCAAACAGTTGCTGGTCCCCAATGAAATTCCATTTGTAATTATTTTTTTTCATATGGGGACCATCAACAGTTTGGTTACCAACCAAATCAAAAAAAAAAAATGATGTTCTATGGAAGAAAGAAACTCATACAGGTTTGGAACATCTTGAGGGAGAGTAAACGATGACAGAATTTTAATTTTTTTGTGTGGACAATCCTTTAACTTCAATGGGTTAAACTAAAAATTCAATTAAAACATGACCTCTTTTTTTCTTTTCTTTTTTTTTTGTTAACAAATTTGAGACATGTTTAAAACCTGATTTGTGTAATTTGTTATTTTTTAGCAATGAACATTAATTAAACACCCAATTTAAATTATTAAATCTAAATTTAAATCTAATAAAATAAAATAAATAAAAATCTGAATGAGTAACAGGTTGCTAATTTTCTATAAATTAAGCTGTCACTCAGTAGGGTCTAGTTTGGGACCAAAGTTTGGTTTGCAGTTATTGATAAACTTGTAAAAGACAGGGTTGAAAGCTTAACAAATGCAATAAGTAGGACACAGCTCAGTAGTACATTTTCGGCAATTAAAATAAAATTGTATTATTTTACTTCCCAAAACTTTTTGACATTGTGGTGTGATTTCATTTTTTCAATATACACTGTACAAATTTCAAGCGGTTTCAACTAATTATTATTTAGTAACTAGTTCCACAGAAATTTTACATTCAGTCAATTTCTGACTTCAAAGTGTTGCCTGAATTGTTATTTTTTAGTTGGCTCAACCTTTACTGAAAATGTATAGTGCATGTGCATGTGTTTTTATTAGTTGAGTTAACATTAGCATAGCTAATTGTTGACAGGATTTGAAAATAACCATTCATTCAATGTTTTTCAAATATATTTGTGTAGACTTAATATAATATGTCCTCTCAACTAAGGCCAAGCAATAAAATTAGCTCAACTTAAATATTTTTGCCCTTCCAACATTTTGTTAATTAGATTTTTTACAGTGTAGAGTCTGATATAGTGACAGGCCTAAATCAATATTTCAAGACAGAGACATTTGATGTGTTTACAACTATTTACATTTCATGCTACATCACGATTATGTTGAATTTAACAATTTAACATTTTTAGAACACAAATAGTTACACGAAGCATATTAATTGCCTAACTAACTATTGTCTTTTGTCCTTCTTTAGGAAATCCAGTGCACAAGAAATCCCATCTAAGTAAGTACAACTGAGAATCTCAACCATTCAGTTATACACTGTCTGTTCACTCTGTGTAGCTGTGCAAGTATGTTGTATAGTCAAGCACAATAGCAGTTTCCTAGTGTGTGCGTGCTTTTGAAAGGTGGCTTTAACCCCCTCTGCATGTTGTTTTTTGCATATCAGAGAACCCCTCCATTGTGGTTATAGGGAGGGGGGCCTGTATCAGTGTAGCAAAGCGGTGCATTATTACACCTGTAAAGAACACACACACAAACACAATGCACCTGTATCCACATATATTTTTACTTCAGCCACAAAAGCGTAGACACGCACGCACAGGTGTGCACAGCTATGGGTGTGTGCATCCGAATGAAGATAAGATCTGAGAGTATTTTGGTGAAAAGATGCTGTTTAAAACTCTTCCCGCCTTTGTGTTTGATTACAAGTGTGCATTGTGTAAGCCTTCTGCTCTTTCTTTCCTTCCTTATCTCCTTTAATTTTTTGTGTTTGCATTTAAATTTGAACTTCATAGCAATGTCCACTTGGTCTTTTTAGATCCTTCTATAAATTGTTTCTCAGTGTACTCAATTCACTTTATAAAAATGCTAGAAAAATTGTTTGTTTCATATCATATTATGTGCTGGCTTAATTTGAATGTGACTGTAGGTGGATTAGAAAACACGCAGAGCGTGGTTGGACCATGATTCATAATGACAAGCAATAACAACTCTCTGCCGTATACTGCGGCAACAATATCACATGACAATCTTAACCAGCTTGTTTACACCAATACCCTCTACCACCTATCAGACCAGCCTCACATCCTTTCTGAACGGTTCCTAATAGCTGACAAGTCAATACTTCACAATTTAAATGCTGCTGTCTCCTTTATTAATCACGTAGAGAAAAGGTACAAAAGCTGTCACTGGGGCAGTATCCTTTCAAAAGACATGTAACATTTAGCTACTAATATGTACCTTCAACATACTAATATGCACCCTTTACTAGTTAAAAAAAGGTAACACTTTATTTTAAGGTGTCCATGTTACATGTACTTAATATTATAATAACAATAAATTATGCATAACTACATGCAAGTAACCCTAAGCCAAACCCTAATCCTAACCCTAACTATATAGTAAGTACATGTAGTAAATTAATATTACTTAAATGTATAATTACACTGTAACAAGGACACCTTAAAATAAAGTGTAACCAAAAAAAGTCTACAAGTATACATTTCGAAAGGTTACCGTCCCAGTGACAGCTTTTGTACCTTTTTTCCTGAAAGCACAATCCGAAGAACAGAAATTATTCAGGATGGTTTGATACTGTTTGGGAGTTTTTAGTTGTGTTTGCACTGGTGGAAAGTGAGAGGGATACAGTGAAGAAATCAGGATTTCAGGATGCAATGAAGACAAACATACAGAGGTGAGATGCTCACTGCTGAAATGGAAAGAGAAAGAGAAAGTAGAGTCCACCTATTGACGGACAGAGAAACAGCACATAAAGTTCTTTAGAGGAGACATCATGTGTGTGCGACAGAGAGAGGTGTACCTTACAGTTTGAAAGGGACAGACCCTCTCCCTCTTTGTCACTCGCAGATAGAAACACACCAATGCTCTTTCTCACTCTGTCACCTACCGACAGAAAACCACCTAATCTCTCTGTCATCTCCCAACCTGCGACAGCATCATCTGTTCAGAAGTTTGATTAACTGTGAGACAGAGCTGTCAACCATATTGAGTGATTTTGACGTATAGCTTCACCAGAGAAAGACAGTTCACACATGCTGTGAAGATGATGCGAGGTAGGCATTTATGTTTTGTGTTTGGCCTAATAAGTATGTATTTTTTTACTGATGTTTGTGTGGGTGTGTGACAAATGCTTGTTTACATCACATTGGATCCATCTTTGTGTCTTTGAAAGTAATGGGTTTCATTTTGGTTAGAGCAACTTATAAGTTGCGAAACACTTTAGTCCATTTTGCTCTTCTGTTTCGCTCATCAAACTCAAGTTTAGGACATAGTGATTATATATCCATTGCTTTCAGGCTCTCCGTTTGACCTTTTTGGAGTTTCGCTGTTGTGTCGCAGTTTTACACGACTCATTCCGCCATATTAACACGTCCGAGACTTCAGAGATGGATGATGCACATCATGGACATCTTGAAGGATGGGGTGGGATGATATATGCAGGATTTTGTAGGAATACAGAAAGCATTGTAGATCTGATGTGCTTTGATTTTGAAATCAGGACTTTTATTTATAATTTCTTTATAAATTCAAAATACATTTGCATTACCTGATGAACCCGATACACAATATAAGATTCAATATTTTTTAAGAGAATGTATGTGCCTTTTATAATTTAAAATGTGCTTAAAATATTCAGATTGACTTGATAAAATGCTTGAGCAGGAAAGTTTAATTTAGTTTAATTCGTATAAATTTGCCATGCAGCTACTCTCATTCTAATTCTATTTTTCATACTTGGTTTGTGTTTGCTTTTACCTTATGTAATTTATTAATGGCTTTACCAGTAGACTCGTGTGTGTATGTGTGTGTGTGTGTGTGTGTGTGTGTGTGTGTGTGTGTGTGTGTGTGTGTGTGTGTGTGTGTGTGTGTGTGTGTGTGTGTGTGTGTGAGAAGTGGTCCAGCGTGGGCGTGTGACTCTATCTGTTCTCACTGAGTTTAGTAATAGGGATTTTCACACATTCAACATCAAATATGCCATTTCCATTTTCACAATTCGCCTTTGAGCCTAAGGCACAACATTAGTTTAGTCTAAAATCTGGTTTGACATGAAAAACTAAATAATCACATCGGAAATTGATGTAGAACGTATCCTTTTTAAACAGATTTAACTAGATCTAGATTTCACTTGGTACTTCCTTTGAATCTGAACAAACTCTTATAAACAGGACTTTTCTATGCAAAGTTGTTCAAACATACAAAAAACATAGTGTTTATAACTCTTGCAGTCCACTCAGTTAAGCAAATATATTTTAAATTGATTCTGAATTTATCAGTTCTTTTGTACAGTGCTTTTCAACAAAAATAAGGCAGATAATTACTTCGATTTTTTTATAGATATACACATAGATATATAAGCTCACAATAAATGAACAATAGAGACAGTGACAGGTAATGTAGATAAGTAATCAGTTCAGTCACTAACCTGGGAAGCCACAATATTGTTTAATGGTCAGATAAATTGAGTATTAGTTTATCTTGTGCTTTGTGGCTGTTATGATTAGTACCACAACTATAGATATGATTACGTGGCTACAGATAAAGGGTTTAATGTGCAGATTATCTCATTAATAATACAAAGACTGCAAGATAAGGTCTCGCTTTCAGAAACTCTCTGAATTGAACATCCTCAGTTTTGAGTCATTGTGTTTGGCCTAAACGGAATTAACACAAAGTAACTGCTAAAATGATAAAGACAGACTTTAATTCTCCCTCTATTTTTGTTTACTTTGTCCTGAAACCCACACAGACAAAACTGAGGACCCCGAAAATATCAGATGACGTTCGTTTGTGAGGCTTGTGGTTGTGGACATCGTTCAGAAATGACTCTCAAATAGACATTTTTGTACAGTCCCCTAAAACTGAATTTTCCGTAGCAGCCCACATCACGTATGTGGTTAAATATCTGCCCATCAAAATTGCTACAATTCAAGCAGGACTTGCTGAACTCAGCTGTGCTGTATCTTATCACTTTGCATTATCTGATGCCGGTTTGCACTGAAGCTCTCGCTGTAGTCCAACACCCTGCTGAAAGCTTTTTTTTTGTGTGTGTGTGTGGTTAAAAAAAGTACCTAAGGCACCGTAAAAGAATTCCAGATTCCAAGCACAACTGAGACTGTCTTACCTCTTACATTGATTTTCATTTAATGTGTATGCACTCGCGTAAATTAATTTGTTTCTCATAATCTTAAAAATTGCTTAAATGCTGGATAGATGTAAATTACGTATCCATAATTTCTTAGCAAGTAATGCTAATTTTTAAATTTTAATAACAAATCATCCCAGGATGCACCTCGTGATGTCGGTTGAGCAGCAAATGAACAGCAAAGTTGAAGAAAGTTAAATAAAATATATTTAATATTTTAATCAGTGCATAATTCCCATACCTCCACATGTTAGTTTATATTTGAGTAACTTTAGTATTTTTTTTTAAAAACATGGAAAATGTCCAGACTGCTAACGCATATGTTTTGCTATAGTTGTGCCAAATTTTTGTGTACCAAAAAATTTCCTTTCAATACAATAAAATGTTTTGACTTGTAAAGACAGTCTTTAGTGGTACATTTTTTATTTATTTGTTTTACTTTATTTATATTTTATTAAAAGCTAATATTTAAGCATTTCTTTAAAGAATAAGGTTTGATGATACGTTAATTAAAATGTTATTAAAATTAGCCTTATTTGAAACAGAGGCTATTTGAACTTTATGTGGACATTTACTATGGTTCTAAAGCATAAAAGGCCTAAAATGTCCTGTTTTTTATTCCGTAAAAAGAAAGACAGAAAGAAGCACTGCTTTAGTCAGTCAGACTGAGGCAGAGAGGAAGGTACGAGCAGAGAGACCTTCCGGGATAGCTGTTTTGATCTTCATCCGATGAACGCAACCGGAAAGAAAATTGGTGGATTTTATTGAATACACTTTTTGGTTTTATACACACATTTAGAAAACATGCAGAGTGAGGCATTTTGCAACGTTGCACTAGATTCTAACTGCACACACACATACTTTCTGAATTTACTACCAATGAACGCTTCACCAGCTGCAAGACTACGCTGTTCTGCGCTGTGGTCACCCGTTCAGTCCCTGTGTGTTAGTCTGTGTGTATGTCAGCACACACATGTGTGTGTATGTGCACAGGTGTGCGTGCAGAGCTTTTGTTTGAATGCTGTTTTTCCATCACCTACATTTTGGCTTGTTTTTCTCCGTTGTTACCAAGTAAAACAGTGCCATCAAAAAGAACAAAAGTTTAAGAACTGACTTTGAATTATATATATATTTAAAAAAAAATTAAAATATATATTTTTAAAAAATCAGATCTGATCTGTTTTCATATAGACCAAACGCTTATGAAACTGAATGTTACGAAAGGAAAGTTGAAACTCGTAAATGTGCTCAGCACACTGATATGTGTATAAATTTACCGCTTTTTTTTGTGGGGGGTTTCAATCCTTCTTTCACTATTGTTCTTAAATGTCTTTAAATCTTCAAAGACTCTGAAATCATGACTTATACATTCAGTGACTAAAGTCTTGAAAATCAAAGAGGTATTCTTTCCCCCTGAATTCACAAAGCTTTTCCATTCAGACTGATTAAAAAAATAATAATTAAGTGCCTTCAAGACCTAAGATCATATTTATTATTAATTTAGACAATGAAAATAATATTTAAATGTGTATACATGTTTGTGTGTGTGTGTGTGTGTGTGTGTGTGTGTGTGTGTGTGTGTGTGTCTGAAACCGCATGCTAAGCACAAATGTCTTATCAAACTCAGCTTATTTCATCTTATCTTCTGGCACTTTCCTGTGACAAAAGATGTTTTTGTGGCTGTGCTGCTTTGTGAATTATCTTTATAGATGTGATCCTTTGATTACTAATTTATGTTTTATTTGAGAAACATAAATATTTATTTCAGAAACAGCTTACGTTAATTATACGTTAATACACATTCCAAATAATAATTTTTTTTTTTTTCATTTTTAAATGGTTTCACAACCAGTATAATTACAAAACATAACAATTAATAATTTATTAAAGCATGTATTTTTTTATTTAAACAATTGAGCTGTTATAGTGAAACTATATAAAACTAAAATAAATATTTAAACAACATTATTTTGTTCTAGCACTCTATTAGCAAGTCCTTGCATTAGATATATTATTCAATTAGATGTGCATTAAACAAATGTGCTGTCAAATAAGGATCTTTCAGAATTCCTCAGTTTGTCTCATGAGTTGTTTCTTTGAAAGCTATAAGCTCTTGATGTTTCCAGGTTCTCTCTTTTTCACTCTTTCATTCTTTCTCTTGGTGACTCTTTTTTTTCGTCCTGTCACAGCACTCTTGCATTCAACTCGAGGATTTCCGTTAGTAGAACCTTGAGGTTTTCACTAGTTTACAGTGCAGAATGCTGTTTCAAAAGAAGAACAAACAGAACCGCTAGATACATATGCTACGGGGACTTAAATCCACAGACTATCTGGTGATTCTATGTACGTTTTCTGCTCTCTTTCTCCACATGAAACATTTCATTAGACTGTTGTTGTCCTGAGAACAGCTATTGCATTTAGATAATACGGTAAAATAACATGCACTGTCACTGTCATCATAAATCCAACCTTCATATCTTGTCAGAAAGGTGTTAAATCATATATCTTAATATTATACATTATAAACATAACTTTTATTTTCTATCTACTGTACATTTTTTGCTGTAATTTTGTGTGTGAACAGAAGTGTGAGTGTATATATGTATATATGTATATATATATATATATATATATATATATATTATTATTATTATTATTATTTTATTTTATTTATTTTTTAAATTGAGTATCTCACAGAGATTCCAAAACTTGCATGTTAAAATGGAGAAAAAAAATCTCAGTAATAAAGAGAAATTTAAAAAATTTTTAAACAAAACATTATCAGCAAAAAGTAAACTTAAGAAATTATATGTTTGTGTATGGGATTTGATTTTAAATTGAAGAGAGTCTAAAACTAATTTTGAGTATTCTATATATTTTTACACACTATAAAAAGATGTTTAAAAAATCCTAAAAAGTAGGAGGACCTGCACCATTTGCAGTGGCATTTTCAGACCTAAATACTGAAGTTGCGGTATGGTTTTATGTAATTTTCCTCTATCAGTGGTACATCAGAGATAATCATTTACGACATATCTCAGCTTACATCTTACTTACAGTCAAGCAGCAATATATATAGGTGAGATAGCATCTTCATTTCTGGAAACCTGTATGATCTGAGAGATATACATATAGTACATATACACAGTTATTGTGCAAATTTAAGTACAATTCAACAGGTAACTTTACTTTCAGTTTTAGTTCAAATAATGCAGCTTAGAAATTTGTTCAAGTCAGTTTTTATCCGTTGCGAACATTTGGCTTAATTTTGGAGAAATCTTTATATGGATACGTCAATGCTTTATCGTGATCTTCAGCTGTGGTAAGTACCTCTGGGATTAATGACTGCTAATAATTTGTCATTTGTGGTAATTCTAATTTTATTTCACATTATGGCATGCGCTATTAATCTAATGTAATAAAAAATAATAAAAAAAATAAAAAAAAGTATTTTTAGTGGCCTAATATTGTCTAATTCATTAGGTTGGGAGTCAGATTTTTCTGCAAACCTCTGTAATAATTCTCATGCAGAATATAGGGCTATTCCTGTCTTGTTTCTTTTTCTTTTTTGGTATAGTTGTCATCAATTTGAGCAGAGGAGATGAGAAACATGAAGGCTTTTTTTAGTCGTATCAGCATGTGGTTTAGGTGAACAGATAGCAGAGAAGAGAAGAAGAGAACTGTTCTCTTTATCAGCATGTGGTTTCAGAGAGATATAATGAGAATGAGAAGCTTTTTGTTTCTATGCAGATATTTCTCTTTATTTGGAGTTGGTGTGTGCAAGGGAACATGTTGGTATCAGTGTATTTTAAACACAAGCAGACAGAAAACACAAGCAAGGAACCCAGGAAGAGATAGTTTTTTTTATTACAGGCCTTGTGTATGAGAGAGGCATTAGTGAAGGAATCCCTCATGAAGATGTTAAAAGTGTTGAGTAGCATGTGAATGTGGGAGTGTGAGTGCGCCAATTAGGTTTAAATAGTATACTCTAAGTAAAAAAATAAATAATTAAAAAACACAAAAGGTATGAGTAATTTTCTGTCAGAACATTATGGACATTTCCATAATGCACGATGCATCTCACACTGAAAATGAGGAAGGAGATAAAAGTATATTGTTATTGACTATCGTTTCAATACACAGTAACAGGAAATTTAGCTTGTTTGTTCATTTCCATCAACAGTTTTTCAAAAGTAGCTGCAAGGTCTGATGAAATAGCATTTTTTGCAAAAGCATAAAAATTGTAAGCAGGGTTATTATACTAAACAAAAACAAATCAAAATCAAAAGTTTGGGATCAGTAAGATTTTTTATATATTTAATGAAGTTTCTTATGCTCATCAGAGCTGTATTTATTTGATTAAAAATACAGAAGAAAACCCTGTAATTTTGTGAAATATTATTGATAACATTATTGATATTATTAATTACAGTTTCTATTTTAATATACTTTAAAATATAATTTATTCCTGTGAAGCAAAGCTGAATTTTCATCAGCCATTACTCCAGTCTTCAGTGGCACATGATCTTTCAGAAATCATTCTAATATGCTGATTTTTTTTATCAATGTTGGAAACAGTTCAAAGGTTTAGGGTCAGTATATATTGTCAGGGTTCTGTTGTGTGTGTGTCATGTGTTCCCGCCTCTTGTGTCCTTATTTGGTTTGTTTCCTGTCCTCGTCTGATGTGATTATTAGTTAATTTGTGTCCAGCTGTGTTTGTCTCGTTATCTATGATTTACCTGTGTATTTATAGTCCTGTCTGTTCACTTTGATTTCGTCTGGTCTACTCGTTACTCCCGGTGTTTTCTGTCTGTCAGCCTTGCCTTGTCCTCATTAAAGACTATTATTTGAGTTTACGTCCTCGTCTGCGTGTCCTTGTTCCTCCCTGCTGTGTGCACTGTATTTTTTTTAAGTAATGCATTCTTTTATTCAGCAAGGATGTGCTAAATGGATAAAAAGTGATAGTAAAGACTTACAGGTGCATCTCAATAAATTAGAATGTCGTGGAAAAGTTAATTTATTTCAGTAATTCAACTCGTGTATTAAATAAATAAATCAATGCACACAGACTGAAGAGTTTAAGTCTTTGGTTCTTTTAATTGTCGATTTAGGTCACATAACAAAAACCTAAATAACTATCTCAACAAATTAGAAATCAGAAGCAATAAAAAAACATTTTTAGTGAATTGTTGGCCTTCTGGAAAGTAGTTCATTTACTGTATATGTACTCAAACTTGGTAGGGGCTCCTTTTGCTTTAATTTTAAGTCTTTGGTGGCACTCTTTTAATGACAGTGCCTTGCTCATGATTTTTTGGTCTCTTGTTTTATTTTCCTCTTGGATTCTCTATGGGGTTCAGGTCTGGTGAGTTTGCTGGCCAGTAACAAAAACCATGGTCATTTAACCAACTTTTGTTGCTTTTGGCAGTGTGGGCTGCCAAATCCTCTGGAAAATGAAATCAACTTTAAAAAGCTGGTCAGCAGAAGGAAGCATAGCTCCAAAATTTCTTGGTACGGGTGCAGTGATGTTGGTTTTCAAAAAACACAATGGACCAACACCAGCATAAGCACCCCCAAATCATCACCTGTGGAAATAACACTGGACTTCAAACTTGGGCTAAGCTTCTCCACCCTTCCTCCAGACTTAGGACCTTGGTTTCCAAATGAAATACAAAATTGAAAAGAGGACTTTGGACCACTGGGCAACAGTACAGTTCCTTCTAGCCCAGGAAAGTATGTTAGGAGTGGCTTAACAAGAGGAATACAACAACTGTAGCCAAATTCCTTGACACGTCTGTGTGTGGTGCTCTTATGCCTGACCCCAGCCTCATATTCCTTGAAGTTCACCCAAATTCTTGTATTTTGCTTGACAATCCTCATAAGGCTGCGGCTCCGGTTTTTGCATCTTTTCTTCCACACTTTTTCCTTCCACTCAACTTTCTTTAATGCTTGGATACAGCACTGAACAGCCAGCCTCAATGAATGTTTGTGGCTTTCTTGTGAAGGGGCAATGATTGTGGCATGTCAGATCAGCAGTCTTCCCCATGATTGTGTAGCCAGAACCAAACTGGAGACCATTTTGAAGGCTCAGGAAACTTTTGCAGGTGTTTTGAGTTGATTGTGATTGGCAGTCACCATATTCTAATTTGGGTTTTTGTTAAATTGAGCCTAAATCATCACAATTAAAAGAACCAAAGACTTAAACTACTTCAGTCTGTTCATTGAATTTATTTAATACACGAGTTTCACAATTTGAGTTGAATTACTGAAATAAATGAACTTTTCCACGACATTCTAATTTATTGAGATGCACCTGTATATTGTTAGAAAAGATTTCTGTTTTAAATAAATGCTGTTCTTTTAAACTTTTTATTCATCAAATAATCCTGAAAAAAGTATCACAGCTTATAAAACAATATTAAGCAGCACAACTGTGTCCAAAAATGATAATAAATAAGCATATTAGAATGATTTCTGAAGGATCATGTGACACTGAAGACTGGAGTAATGGAGTAATAATGAATTAAATTCAGCTTTGCATCACAGAAATAAATGATATTTTAAAGTATATTAAAACAGAAAACCAATATTAGAAATTGAAATAATATTTCACAATATTACAAATAAATACAGCCTTGATGAGCATAAGAGACTCCCTTAAAAAACATTAAAAATCTTACTGATCCCAAACTTTTGAACGGCAGTGTGTATATGTGTGTGTGTACATATACATGTACTAAAACCTTAACTAAATTTAAAATGAAAACAGAAAATAAAAGCTATAATAGAATCTCAGTGACACTAAAAATAACACTGTTTGTAAGTCTTTACATTATGTTAAACATTTTAGCTGTTTTTAGAGCTCATAAGTGACTTAAACGGAATGTTGTGAACCAAATAGTGTCTGCTGTCTTTCAGCTCAGGTCAGACAATATTGAAAATAAATATGTATGCGCATTTCTGTGGTGTCAACAGCATTGTGATGCTGTCATTTACCTGGCTCAAGAGTTATTAGTCATATGGCATTTAGGTTATTGATTGGCTCTAAAATCTGGCTGCAGAATTTAGCGCCCACAAGCAAACATGGCTGTTTTTAAATTGCATCCACAAATGTCGCATGCAATAGATAGGATGTTAACCCACATTCACACCTTCACTCCAGACAAACACACTTTTGACATGAGACCCACACTCTTGCAAAAACTGTTGCAGGGAGATTCTTTTTGTGCCCTAAATCAAGACAAACCTTGACACAGTGACATAAACACACTGACACAGAAACACACAAACGATGTGTCATTTATAGATGCATATGATAGATAGATATGGATTAATGCATTTAGATGTATATAACCCTATAAAGTCTACTACATTTCTAAGGCCTCTTAATGATCAACATGATAAAATCTTTGCTGAAAAACCTGTTGTACACATCTACTACATGCCTTCTGGTGTCTGGTTGATACTTTTTTATTAAGTAAAAAGCTGTGAAATCTGATGATTTTTCTAAAGTAAATATAAAAACAGCTTTTATATTGTTAGACTCTAAAAAAATGCTGGGTTAAAAACAACCCAACTTGGGTTATTTGGCATCCCAGCGCTGGGTAAATATTGGTCAGAACACATGCTGGGTTGTTTTGACCCAGCTGGTTGGGTTAAACGTTTTTACCCACCATGCTGGGTTGTTTAATATATTGTTTAAAAGTTATTATATTTTTAATAATGTTAAATAATGCTTAAAATGGGCTGGAAATTAAAAATCACACACAGAATTACTAGAGGCAACAGCAATAATCAAAAGATGAACATTTATTATTAAGCAAGAACACCCATGGACAAAATACAAGACAAATTGAATTTATTTGGGTGAATACAGCATAGTTTACAATATTACATACATTTAAACTCGTTTAACAGGCATTTTAGAAATAAAAAAGGCATATAGAAGATGCATTTTAATTTAAGTGTATTCAACCGTTCTCTGTAATAGCTTTTTACCGAAATAGTGCTAATTCTCGTGCCGGTGTGTCGCCGAAATCTGAGCCAGTGAAGGGCTGCTGTTCACGGGGGAGCTTGCGTTTCACTCGTAGCTGAGAGATGGCGTGACTAAGTCCAAAACCTGCCCAAAAACAAACAGTAATTAAATTACAAATTAAATTACACTCAGTATTATAATGAATAAAATCCATTTATGTTATGCAAGGCAAAGGCGTTTCCAGCGTGAAACGACCGCAGCTGACTGACATCTCGTCCTCACGTTGCGTTGCATAAAATAATATAATTTACACCACATTAAAGACTTTATAAATAAAATGTATACAAACCTTTCTTTCCCTGAAAGAGTGCACCAAATCGGCGGCGGCGCTGAGAACCACTCTCTCCTGACTTAAGAAGCCCGTGCTCACAGCAGCTGCGTTGTTGAGAAGTTTCACCGAGACAAGCTCAACCCAGCAGTTAGGTAGAGAAAAATATCCCAGCGTTAAAATAACCCAATAAAATGACCCAACAAGCTGAACCCAGCGTTTGGGTTAAAAAAATAACCCAGCACCTGGGTAAAAATATTAAAAATAACTCAATAAAATGACCCAATAAGCTGAACCCATCTTTTGGGTTAAAAAAAATAACCCAGCACCTGGGTAAAAATATTAAAAATAACTCAATAAAATGACCCAATAAGCTGAACCCATCGTTTGGGTTAAAAAAAATAACCCAGCACCTGGGTAAAAATATTAAAAATAACTCAATAAAATGACCCAATAAGCTGAACCCATCGTTTGGGTTAAAAAAAATAACCCAGCACCTGGGTAAAAATATTAAAAATAACTCAATAAAATGACCCAACAAGCTGAACCCAGCGTTTGGGTTAAAAAAAATAACCCAGCACCTGGGTAAAAATATTAAAAATAACTCAATAAAATGACCCAATAAGCTGAACCCAGCGTTTGGGTTAAAAAAAATAACCCAGCACCTGGGTAAAAATATTAAAAATAACTCAATAAAATGACCCAACAGGCTTAACCCAGCATTTTTTAGAGTGTAGTAATATTTCAAGATGAACCCTCACTGGGCTGAAGAAACTTAAGTGATTATCCATAGATATTTTTTTAAAATCATGATGAAATGTATCAAATATGATATTATACATTATAAACAGAAATTTTAGGCTTTTGATGAGCATTTATTTGTACATCTTTTAATCAACATTGTATTGCACTGCATTATGTTTTGTTTAAAAACTACAGCTTTTCTTTATCATAAAACTAAGCATTTAAATATCATCTTACTATAAGGTATAGAGTATATTTAGATGCATTTTATGCAAGTAGTCTGCTGTTGATTTACATTACAAGGCATTAGAAATAAATCGTACTTTTTCGCCATATAATATCAGCATGTGATACCATTTTTTTTCTCTCAGTTTGGGCCTCTGAATAAAATGTAAGTGTTTTTCCCCTCTTCGGGTGTAAGCTCCATATTCTCCTATATCTTACTATATGAGCCTGTATCTAAAGTGATACTCATCAAAAACACATTTATTCATTTATCTATTTTTAGATTTTTCTCTAAAGGTTCAATTAACTGATTTTTAATTAATTCTGACTATTATTTCATATGCCAGACTTTACAAGGTTAATTAAATCACTTTTAATAACACAGTGTAAATGTGCATGATATTGCATGACACATGTTGCATTCAATTTCAGACAAGAAATATGAGGTGTTTAGATTTCTTGTGACTGTAGTTTTTTATGAGTGCTGTCTCAGATTAATATTTCCACTCAACGTCTTTTGGGAGAATGCGGGATTGGGAGAAGAGAGGATGAGAAAGAGAGGGGCGGGGTGAAGAGGGGGATGGACATTCCTGGCAGTAAAAACACAGATGAAAGAGCGTATTACTGGCAGTCACTTCCTTTGTGAGCGAGACAGAGAGAGGGAAAGAAAGAGCAAGATAATGCATGAAAGAGGGAAAGTCAGAGTGAAAGAGAAGCCAGTAAACCACTTGAAAAGACTCTGAGGTTGACACCTTCACGTCCACCTCCTCACACTCAATATTCCCCGTCTCAGTCAGTCACAGTGAATCTCCCTGTTTTCTTGTGACGTGTTATTTGATTTTGTTGTTTTTGTGAGAAAAAATGCCCTTCTTTGATTCACCCACTGTAAAGGCTTTGATAGACAAGGTGGGAAAGCTCATCAAAAGAAGCTTTAATTTCTGACATGAAAAGGTCAGGCTGACATGACACATTCAGATTCCACTTTGCCTCAGATCACCCTTTTTCAAATTTTTTAGATGATCATTTCAGCATTATAACATGGCCCAGATGAGAACCCAATATTTTTAAAGGCTGTTCACACTATACCTAACCAGTAAACATCTTCTTTAACATCAAGATAAGGCCACTTTTAACCCCGAGTTAAGCAGCATTTCACATGGGTTATTTTTGAAGGGCATCAGCTGTGGTATAGGTGTGAATTAGTAATGCAAGATAAAGTATGAACAGTGTGAAAGAGTGGGAATTGGGAGAGATTTTATTTATTTATTTATTTTATTTTATTTTATTTTTATTTTTGCCCACCAGCCAATTTTATCAGCCATCTTTATTATTCAATTACTAATTAGTCAAATATATGAAACAAAATAAAGCTGTTATTAAAGTTAATACTAATCAATTATTTAATTATTATTTAATTAACTATTTTATTTATCTGTTTGTTATTCATTAATTCCTTCATTCATTCACAAAGACCACTTTATTTGTATGTGTGTGTGTGTATGTGTATATATATTAGTGCTGTCAAACGATTAATCGCAATTAATCACATCCAAAATAAAAGTTTTTGTTTACTTAATAAATGTGTGTGTACTGTGTATGTTTATTATGTAAATATAAAGACACACACATACAGCTTATATTTTGAAAATATTTACATGTATATTTATATTCATATAAATTATATCATATATAAATGTTTTTAAAATATAAACGTAACATATTTTTCTTAAATATATACATACATTTTTTTTTTACTTTACAGACTCACCATAGATTAAAATATGTACCTAAATAATTATAATTAAAATTAATAATTAAACGCAATTTAATTTAATAATGAAAATAAGAAATATTTAAATTTAAATAAGCTTGTTTTGTTTTATAATTAAAATTAATAATTAAACACAATTTAATTTAATAATGAAAATAAGAAATGCACAGAGAAATTTAAATTTAGTTGTTTAGCTGTTTTTTATTTTAAAGCACACACATCCTTGTTTTGTTTTATTTTAAAGGGATAGTCAAGCGCCAACGGAGGCGTCACTTTGAAATTAAAATGTGGTATCTATCAGCTTACCCCAAGGGCACACATCACCACCGGAGATGATCACTTGGACAGGTGTCAAGAGGTAAAAAACGATTAAATTTTCTTCACCGCTCGTTTCGTGTCTTAGATCAATGTGTAGTTACGATGGGGAATTGTTTAATTTGGATTTCTCTGTGCATGTTCTTTTTCCCTCTTTAGAGACAGTGACCTATATGTTTTGACAGACTAGAAGGTGACCTAAAAACCAAAATTGGATCTACTGAAGAAAAAAAGACACCTATCTTGGATGCCCTTGGGGTAAGCTGATGATACCACATTTTAATTTCAGAACTATCTTTAATATCCCGAATGGAAGTTAAAGTCCCTTAGTTTGGTATTTATATACACTATTCCTGGCCTTGGGTCTCATTTTGGTCAACTTCAGTTGTGGTTTCAGTAAACTATCCATTCACACTGTTGTTTTTTGGACTTGACTTTAGGTTGCCCCTCAATTCAGATTTATTGGAAGAGTTCACACTTTTAAAAATAAAGGTTCTTTTTTGGCATTTATGGTTCCATGAAAAACCTTAAACATCCATGGAACCTTTCCATTCCACAAAAGGTTTGTTATAGTTGAAAAAGGGTCTTCAGATTATTAAAATGTTCTTCACACTAAGAAAAAGTGGTTCAAAAAGTCCAAAAATGGACTTACATAAAAGACAAATATTTTGTAGAAGCAGCATAACCCCGATGTTGTTGTGCTGCATTGGAACTATGCAGTATATAAGCAAACCACACAATGCTCAAAACACACAGTAAACCACACTGAATTCACGTAAGATAACATTTTAGCTGTTTTAAGAAACTGCTGACACAAAGACTGTGCACGTGAACAGCAGAGCACCACTGAACAGCCACACAAACAGCAAATCTGATATAATCAATATTTTAATGAAATAACGTGTTGATACTTCTAGACAATGAATTATCTTTTCTACAAATGTTCTCACTATTGCACAAAACCCACTCATTAATTACATTAAGCTAGGATTAAATATGACCCTTGGTTAACAATTGCAATCCTATTAGTTCAGCTCTCAATTAAAAACTTTTTACATCATTTTATAATTGCATTTTTTTTTTTTTTTTACATTTTGTAGTAAGCCTCGGTGGAATGTATCTTTAAACTTATGAACTTTAACCTTGTATCATTCTCTCATTCACTTCCTTGTCTGCGTTTCCTCCCACCTGTGTGTGTGTGTGTGTGTGTGTGTGTGTGTGTGTGTGTGTGTGTGTGTGTGTGTGTGTGCTTGAGGGAGGGGACTCATGTTCCTTGGTACTGGACGATGTGACCACATCACTTAGCCACACACACATTGTTGGATTCCAAGAAATAAGTAGGTTAGACTTACTGTCATTTTGACTGAAAAACACACACACACACATACACACACACACACACACACACACTAATGTACAGAACACACACATTTTGAGTTTCAGCTAAGGAACCTGCAAACATGCCAGAAATGCAACAGAACTATCTTAAGTGACAAGACTCCGGACCAGAACATACAAGTGAACATGAAACAAAAATGAAACCAATCTTTTTTCAAAATGCATATTATTGATCTTATTATGAACAATTCATCAATGCATAATGTTTTATCAAAATATATTATCTGGATCTACCAGTGAAACATACGCTGGACTCCAATATTCTTTTCATTCATATTTTTTAAACACCGTCCCTTTCTTACAATTAATCAGAAGCTTGCATTCAGATCCGCCTCCATCCACTCAACAATGTGGATGGAAGTCCCCGTTCTACAGTGTTTTCTTTTGATAAATCTGTTTCAGTCGGATGTACACCTTAATACAGAAGAAAAAATCTTGCATTATTTCTGTTACATTGCAGTTTTAAACACTAATGTATTTTAAGACCTGTGCCTTTGCATATTGTTTCTGATATTTTTGTTAAATACACTGTAATCTCACTTTTAATGCTGTGCATGCGTGTGTTAGCTACATTTTCAGACCAAATGTCCCAGTATAAAACCTGAAATCAGCTACATTTCAGGGACCTGACAAAACCCAACAGTCGTTGCGAAGAAAAAAAACATTAATAAACTTACTAAATTATGTTTTTGGGGAAAAGAAAATATCATTAGCCCAGTATACAAACTATAGACACCAAGTTCATAACATGACAAAAATATGTGTATATCCCTTGTGAAAAATAAATATACTTAAATGTATTTGAAATACATTTGTTTCATGCTAAGTATACTAGAAATACATTTACATATTATGTACTTAATAAAAATACCCTGCAGTTGTACTCTTTTAGTATATTAAACTGGTACATTTACATTTTACATTTATGCATTTAGCAGACGCTTTTATCCAAAGCGACTTACATTGCATTCAAGTTACAGTTTTTTACATTTTATCAGCTCTTGCTTTCCCTGGGAATCGAACCCATGATCTTGGCGTTGCTAGCGCCATGCTCTACCATTTGAGCTACAGGAAAGCTTTAAGATGGTATACTTAAAGTCTGCTAAATTGAAACAACTAATTTTGTACTTAATGCACTTTAATTGTGCAGAAGTAGTGATGAAGCCCAAGTAAAGATATACTGAAGTATAGAAACACTTTTTATTTTTAGACTTAATATTAAGAAATGTGCATTGTGCACAAGTAGGACTCCAAATAAAGTTTAATTATAACTTAAATGTCATTAAGTCTCAAGCAGTATGTCAGTGAATATATTAATAGATTTCAACTACACTTAGCATGAAATAAATATATTTTAAAATATATTACTTTTTTTACTAGGGATGTTCATATGTGTTTGTGTACACAGCACAACAGTAGAGCTACACTTTCATTCATAGCTCTCTCTTTCCTTTCATTCATCCTCCCCTTCCCTTCTCTCCCGCTGTTCATTAGATTAGGATTTCTTAATGTGGCTTTCAGGGATTATCTTTAGTCTGTTACAAAACCAGTGTGTGTTTGTGTTTCAGCAGCTTTGTGTATTTATACTTCTGTGTATTTGCACTTGTACACTTGTATACTGTGAGTGTGTATTTAACAACAAATACACTTCAGGACATACTACAAAAAGAACCAGCCAACCAGTGTTTCATTTCTTCATATTAATTAGTCTACTCATCCATCTCAAGATACTGTACCTATTTTAACATCTTAAAGCATTAACCACTTAAAATGTTGGTATGTCTGTGCTTTTATTGAATGTCATTATTGATACATGGTTCAGTTAATTTTGGGTTAAGTAAAATATATAATCACTATACTTTTTAAAATATGTTTATATACTATCATTCAAACATTAGAGTTTGATAGGCTACAATTTTTAATATTTTGCAAGTCACCTATGTTCACCAAGGCTACATTTATTTGATCTAAAATACAATGAAAACAGCTATATTGTGAGATATGATTACAGTTTCAACTGTCTTTCATTTTATTATATTTTCAAAGCAGCTATTACTCCAGTCTTTAGTGTCACGTGATCCTTCAGAAATCATTCTAATATGCTGAGCTGGTGCTCAAGATACATTTCTTATTATTGTCAATGTATGTTAAAAACATTTGAGCTGTTTTTTCAGTATTCTTGAATAGATAAATAGAAAGTTCAACGTAACAGCATTTATTTGAAATATAAATATTTTGCAACAATATAAATATATTTAAACTGTCACTTTTGATAAATTAAATGATCTTCTTGCTGAATGAAAGTATTCATCAATAAAAAATATTTTTAAAAATAAATATAAAATTAAATTTTCAGTTAAAAAAAAGCTGTGTAGGCTCTATGTAATAACAATTGTTTTATCTGGGCTGTGCTGCCCTCTGCAGGCTAGAATTATAATCTGATTAATAGCATTTGAATTTTTTTTTATCAACTGTGACAGCTCAACACATTTATGTTAAAACACATGATCAAGGCTTTAATGTTTGTGTTGTTATTGTTATGTTTGTGTCTATAGCTCAGATTGAGGTGATCCCATGTAAGATCTGTGGAGATAAGTCATCAGGGGTTCATTATGGAGTTATCACTTGTGAAGGCTGCAAGGTAAGAAAAAGAAAATGGTTTCACTAATGTCAAACATTCATAATTTTGCTTCTTTAGTACACTCCCCCTAATTGTTCTACACCCCACCGACCCACCGCTTTCTGCCTCTACAGGGCTTCTTCCGCAGAAGTCAGTCCTCCAGCGTGCAGTACTCCTGCTCCAGACAGAGCAACTGCCCTATTGACCGTGCCAGCCGTAACCGCTGCCAGAGCTGCCGTCTCAAAAAATGTGTTGCTCAGGGAATGAGCCGCGATGGTAAGAAAGGATGGAGAGAAGAATGCTTAAATGGATGGATGGATGTTATAGAATGATTAATTCCATCTTATTTGTGATTTTTTTTTTATGATGTTTTCTCGTCTCCCTCAGCGGTGAAGTTTGGCCGGATGTCTAAGCGCCAGAGAGACTCTCTGTTTGCAGAAGTTGAGAGACACCGGCAGCAGCAGCGTCTTCAGGCCAACTCAGTCCAAGAGCCCCAGCCTCTTCCAGCCTACCGATCCGGCAAAGAGCCCAGAGAACAGTCATCACATCTCATCCCACCTCTACCTCCAGCTTACCCTTACTCTGTAGAGCCTGAACTGCAAGGCTGCCCTCCAGAGGTGCATCCATACCTGGAGTGTCACATAGGCGAGGCCCAGGCTCAGAGTCTGGCCTACAGGGGCTCCCACAGGAGAGGTGAGAGCAACATCTTGTCAGCTGGGAGAGGTGAGAAATGCTCCACTGAAGGAAGTACTTTTCATCTCAAATGATATTGTGGTGTATAGTTTTCTCTTTCTCTCTTTCAGGATTTGACTCCACTAGGTCTACACCAGAGGCTATTCTGAACATGAGCGGCAGTGAAATGGGGTTTCGTCCTTTTGACCCTGAGAGCTCGTTCTTTTCTTACCCGATATCTCTGCACATAGGTGAGAACCACACGATTCATAAGAGCTATGTGGCGTTATAAAGTGGTTTAGAGGGATAGTTCACCCAAAAATGAAGATTCTGCCATTAATTACTCCCCCTCATGTCGTTCCAAACCTGTAAGACCTTCGTTCATCTTCAGAACACAAATTAAGATATTTCTGATGCATTCCGAGAGCTCTCTGACCCTCCCATAGACAGATCCTTACACGATCAAGGCTCAGAAACGTAGCAAGGACATCGTTAAAATAGTCCATGTGTCATCAGGGGTTCAACTGTAATTTTATGAAGCTACGAGAATACTTTTTGTGCACAAAGAAAACAAAAATTAGGACTTTATTCAACAATTTGCGTCACTCTATTGCACCATTTTGGAGAGTATCACATACATAAACAACGTATGCAACGTATGTATGCGGATACGTTTTTTACATTCAGATCAAAATGTAAACAACGAAAACAGCATACCCGCGTACGGTGCTGCTGACACAGAACAGCATACTCTCCAAAATGGTGCAATAGGGTGACGTGGAGGAGACGAATTGTTGAATAAAGTCGTTATTTTTGTTTTCTTTGCGCGCAAAAAATATTCTCGTAGCTTCGTAAAATTACGGTTGAACCTCTGATGTCACATGGATTATTTTAACGATGTCCTTGCTACGTTTCTGAGCCTTGATCGTATTCGGATCCTTGCTGTCTATGGGAGGGTCAGAGAGCTCTCAGAATTCATCAAAAATATCTTAATTTGTGTTCCGAAGATGAACGAAGGTCTTACAGGTTTGGAACGACATGAGGGTGAGTAATTAATTTTTGGGTCAACTATCCCTTTAACAGAGTTAAGGTGTGCTCACATTTCAATAATGTGATCACACCTTTAGGAGTTGTACTAACTGGTGTTGTACTGTTTAGCTTTTGGATTAACGTCTCTCTTTGTGTTTGTTGACAGAGGAGCTCACTGCGAGTATCGTACGTTCCCACAGAGAGACGACTCAGTATCGACCGGAGGAGCTGCAGGCTCTCAGATGGAAGGTTTTTAGCAGGGAGGAGATCCACGCTTACCAGAGCAAAGTACATATTCTCTACTCTTATGTAACTAGTACAGCTGTAACTGATAACAATGTGAAACAGTGTGTCATTAGTCAAACATTCCTCTTTGTGATTTAATTAAGTAAAAATGTCAAGACTTTCACAAGACCGTGATGACATGTTTTTAACAGTCATCAGCATCGTAAATCCTCAGAAGTTTTTCATATTTGTATTTTTTTTTTAAATGTATTATTATTATCTTTGCATCAAATTACAAAAAAACTAGTTTACGCTAATGCGAGGGTGTTTCTAATGCAGCGTCTATGGGAGGGACGGTAAATTTGACATTGTTCTCTCTTCTGACTGCCGTTATCAGTCTCTCTCAGTTTTTTTCCTTTTATTGAAAGTCGTGAAAAGTTTTTCTTTTGCTATTTGAACAAATGGGAATGCAAAAAATATATTTGTGTTACTCTCCCATTCACTGCTCTTCAAGTTAACCCAACTATGACGACTTCTGCTGCTGAGAAACCCGGAAATGTGAAAAAGGTCCATCGTGAGATGTAAAGTTGTAGAAATAATTGCAATTATGAGAAATAAATTTCTCAGTTGTGAGAAATAAAGTCGTAATTAAGATAAATAATTTCACAATTGAGAAAAATAGTTTTGCGTTTTTTTTTTATTATTATTGTACAGGTTCTGATATACTTAAAGCTAAATTTAAAAAATGAATAAGAGTCGTGTCATTTCAACCTAAATCAAACAAAGTGTTTTGAGTTCATTTTGGTGTTTTGAAACAGCTCACCAGTGCAAACCTTCTGGAAAACTTAAAGCTGACTGTTAAACAACTTTGAACAGCCATTGGTCCATAGCATGTGAATGTCATTTCTAACAAAAGCTGGTCAAACAAAGTGTTCAAAGATCTTATTGGTTTATCGAAACAACTCGCCAACTCAAAATTTGTGGAAAATTTCAAGCTGGCTGTTAAACACATTTGAACTGCCATTGGTCTGTTTCATTGACCATTGACCATTCATTGATTTCAATGGTCTGATTCATGATATTTTTTCAATTGTGATGTCTTTTCTAAAAAAAAAAAATCTTGTTAAATGAAGTGTTTCGAGATGACTGTTGACAAGCTGAATGTTAATCAACTTTCATCTGCCATCAGACACAAGTAAAAACACGGAGGGCCGAATTGCATAGCTGGTGCAAACATAGCCACATCTCTATGATCACTTATATACAGCCTTTAAAGATTTGAATATGACCTGTAATTCCTGGAAATGTCTCCAATTTAGTGGTGTGTTTGTTGTATTATTAAGAGGACAGTGTGCATCACATATTTAAATATTAATACCAGCATGTCAGAATGTTTGCAAATGGCTTTTTACCTGAGTGAAGAAAGTATATTGGGGACTTGAGGCTATATTCAAAAACATTTCAGTCAAACTTGTAGTGTGGTTATCTAAACAGTCTCCACTCACTCTCACCCTTCTCACTTTCTCCATCTCTCTTCCTCTCTCTGCAGTCGGTGGATGACATGTGGCAGCACTGTGCGGTGCGGTTAACGGATGCTGTTCAGTATGTGGTGGAATTTGCTAAACGTATCCCAGGATTCCGTCAGCTCGGTCAGAATGATCAAATTGCTCTCCTCAAGAGTGGTGAGATATAGCTGTCCGTACTACATACTAGTTAATCAGTTACGGCTGGTAAGGTTTACAAGGTTTATAGCTCTATTCTCATCTATCTGTTCTGTTTCTATCTCTCAAAATCCTGTCACTTTTCCTCTCCTCTTCCATTCTCACTCCTCTTTCTGTAATTCTGTGTATGTTGCTCTCTCCTCTCTGCCTTCTTCTGTGCGTGCCTTTCTCTCTTTCTTATTAGGGTCCATGGAAGTGGTTCTGGTCCGGATGAGTCGGATGTTTAACACAGAAAACAACACAGTATTCTTTGATGGCAAATTTGCAGGAACAGAGCTTTTCAAATCCCTCGGTGAGTTAAAGGAATATTTTGATTTACAGCGATCGCTCCATAGACTTCCAGTGTAAGAGCATTTTTGTCAGCATATTTTCAAAAAACTGAATTTAATCATATTTGTCTAATACCTTGTGAATAATACTAAGTACTAATAACAAAAAAAAATATTTTAAAAGAAGATACCTATTGCGAACTGGATACAGTGTTTTCAGAAACTTAATTGCATGTTAATTTCAATTAAATTAAATTGTAGTTGCATGCATGTAGTTTAAATTTAGGTTACTTTATTTAAGGTGTCATTGTTACAGTGTAATTATACATTTAAGTACTGAGTAATATTAATTAACTACATGTACTTACTATATGTGACCCTGGGCTACAAAACTAGTCATAAGGGTAATTTTTTCAAAATTGAGATTTATACATCATCTGAACGCTGAATAAATAAGCTCTCCATTGATGTATGGTTTGTTAGGATAGGACAATATTGGCTGCAAAATAATTAAAATATTGAGAAAATGGCCTTTAAATTTGTCCAAATTAAGTCCTTAGCAGTGCATATTACTAATCAAAAATTACGTTTTGATATATTTACAGTAGGAAATTTTCTAAATATCTTCATGGAACATGATCTTTACTTAATATCCTAATGATTTTTGGCATAATAGAAAAATGTATCATTTTGACCCATACAATGTATTTTTGGCAATTACTACAAAGATACACGCACTGCTTATGTTTTGTGGTCCAGGGTCACATGAGGTTAGAGTTAGGATAAGGGTTTGTCTTAGGGCTACTTGCATGTAATTATGCATAATTTATTGTTATTCTAATAGTAAGTACTAGTAATATGTGTAACAAGGACACCTTTAAATAAAGTTTTACCTAAATTTATATTAAATGCAAGTAGCGTAACTTTAGAGTCCTAATTTTTAACCAACTTAAGTAGTACTTAAATACTTCTTTATATGTAATTACATAATTATTTTATATATGCCTTTGAAATGTGGTTAAAGTGTACTGCTGAATGTACTGACAAAGATTTATGGTAGACTAAAATATACTAATGTAATTTCTATTGAAACAGTCATTTTACCCTCCCAAAGTTAATGGCAATGTAATTCACACTGTTTTTGGATGTCTGTGTTTGTTCTTCAGCATGTGGCGATCTAATAGCTGCTGTATTTGACTTTGCTCACAACCTGTGTGCGCTGAGACTGACTGAACAGCAGATGGCAGTGTTCACTGCACTGGTCCTCCTCAATGCAGGTGAGCACAGCAAAACCACATTACTGCAGAAACTCAGTGACTTTAAAGTAGAATGGGCTTAATCTCTCAATCTTTCTCTACATTTTGAGTAGATCGACCGTGTCTGGAAGACAGAGAGCGAGTGCAGAGAGTCAGGAGAGATGTGGAGCTTGCCCTTAGTCACATTCTGCACAGAGACAATCAGGAGAGTCTACTGCATAAGGTAAACGAATGATGAAGGATTGCAGTGCAGAAAGTGAAGAAATATATTAGATAGAAATGACTTTTAATGCTGTGTTTTTGTACATTTCCAGCTGTATCAAAGAGTCCCGGTGCTGAAGTCTCTGTGTGCGCTGCACATTGAGAAACTGCGATGGTTCCGGCAGCTTTACCCTCTCACGGTGCATTCCCTCTTCCCTCCGCTATACAAAGAGCTGTTCGGCTCTGACACAGATATACAGACGCTGACTACTCATTGAACACACACAGGCATATTTCATTTGCAAATGAAGACACCACACACACAATACACACACCCACAGTTACATATAGTGTATGCAATCTAGATCTAAATATATTATTTACCTGCTGAAGAAATTAAATATATTTTTGTAACTCTCAGAAGAACAGAAAATAATATTAACAGAAGTATGCAGTATTTTGTGCAAATTCTATTCTGTAGGCCAAAAGCAAAATATTACTACAAATGCTATTCAGTTTGAGTATTCTTAAACTTGTTTTTGTCTGAGGATGTATTTTAATGTTTTTGAAGTTGTTGATGATCCTAGCTGGTATAAAGGAGATTCAGCTCTGATCATTATTATGTGATTTATAGAGCTGATCAGTTTTGAGAGCAGCAAACAGCAGATTACAAATGATACTGCAGATCTCAAAGCATCGTTGTAGAATGAACTGGTACTGTGGATGATTTTCAAGCTTCATTTACAACATTAGAGTCCGCTTCTGTCCTCCTTGATTTCTCAGGCAGTACAGACAGAGACATGAATGCTTAATGACTTCTGCTACTCATAGCCTATTACATTATTGCATTAATTTAAATATCATGTTCTTGAATTCACCATTCCCTTCAAACAGACCATCTTAAGATGCGTCTTTGGATTTTCTCTGTGTATTCAATCATTTGAAGAATTATCATACAGATTTGACAATATTTATGCTCAAAGGTCTAAAAATGTATAGAATAGTTCTATGGAATAAAATATAATTCTCTTAATCAATATGCTTGTGTAGACACTTAGATTGACCACAGTTCTGTTTTGTCTTAATTGCAGTTTAATTTGTGGAAATCTATAAACAAATGTCCATATGTTTATTTGCAGGAGTATGTGTGCTTTATAAATCTGTGTTTATCAAAAGTCTCATTTTCAGAGTGTGAAAATCTCATCTCATTTTCCGTAAACGTTCTAGTTTTTATTTTTTATTTTTGGCGCAGTTTCTTTTCCATGTTGTATTTTGCGTCAGCTTTAACTTATCACTCACACAGTGGATGAAACCCTGCTATTCTTTTGGATTTGTTATGTTTTGGAGCATAAATACTTGTTTGCTATCTGTTGTGTTGCTTTGCAGAAAAGGCCTCAAATAAACTTCTGAAAAGTATAAAGGCTGGGACTCTATCCAGGAAAAATCTAAAGTGTTTTCCCGTTCCTGACTTTGAATTGTGAGCAAAGACTGAAATCTGTTTGTTTCTGAGTTTTTACTGACTCATCTGACTCACACAGATGTCAAACAGCCCTCACTGCTCACTTTCTAATTGCTTTTACGTGTTTATAGATCTCATAACAATGTTATTTGTTAGAATTGTACCAAAATGAACGTGTTTCAACATTTCTCATAAAAAAGAAAACCAAGTTAATTTGGTTTAAACACAGGATCATCTGAATCACAGCAGACTAGAAAGGCTTTGTCATACGTAAACATAACGGGGTGAAATTCTCCCTATGAGACCTCAAAACAGGTGAGGGAATGGGAGAACAGACAGTAGTGAAAGACCATCTATATCTTTGCTTCCTCACTGTGTCCAGTCAGTCTATGACTTCACAGGATATGCATTTGTGTGAGAACTCCTAAGAACTCTTCATGACATCAAATGACCTTACCAGAATGTAGGTGAGCTTTAGTCATAACCAAGCGAATATATCATGGCTACAATGCTTATTTCTTGGGAGAAACTGAGTCATAATTAATTTAATCCTTTTAATCACTCCATCAGTTACCAATTGTATTTTTACAACCAACTGCCCTGTGCACGCACAGGATTGTGGGATATCATAGGCAGTGAAGGATGTCTATGCTGCAATCATGCCAGGCACCTCAAAAGTTACAGAAACTTTGGATTCCTGTCTTGATGCAGACGCAGCCAATATTTATTTCAACACAATGGGATTTTCCAATGAAAATTTCTGCAGTTTGAATCATTATTAAACAACATGGTGACAGACAATGTATATAAGTATATGGATATGGATCTCTAAACTATGGAAGCCCGTTTCTTCCACTGAATAAAAAAAAATAAAAAGGAAATTGCGACATTTATTTCAAAATTCAGACTGTTTTCCTTGCAATTCTGACTTCATTTCTCACAATTCAGTGATTCTTGAGACATGGGACAAAACATGTCCAGTAATTGTAACTGCTATTAGGTTTAAAAATAAAAATATTTTCAATTGTAAATGTTATGGGGATTAATAATAGAATGTATTTAACACAATTTTCCCCTTTCAATTTATCATTATTATGTGACAATTACATTTAGCAGACGCTTTTATCCAAAGCGACTTACATTGCATTCAAGTTACAGTTTTTACATTTGATCAGTTTCCCTGGGAATCGAACCCATGATCTTGGCGTTGCTAGCGCCATTCTCTACCATTTGAGCTACAGGAAAGCCAGTCAATCTATGACACTTATTGTCTTCTCACCACATCTAAAACTGTGTGTCCACAGAGAAGGGTTCCATCATTCATATGCTATAACATAGACAAAAATGTTTTTTAATGATGAAAAAGACCTTGTTTTATCAAAAGTAACACTTAATAATATCTCATAAAAGCAGGTTGTTTTTCAGTGACACATGCATGTTTCATAAGGTTTCAAAGTTGTGTCCCCACTTTTTGTCAACACCATCAGACCTTTATTAAAATGTAATAAAATCAGGGAATATCAGGGGCAGCTGTCACTCTAAACGAACCCCTTGCCACAATCCTCCTCTGCAGAGAACATCACTGTCAGACAGGCTCTGCTAAGTTTTATAGTTTTAGAATATTTTAAATACTGTGTCACAACCATGATATGTCAACACCATCTTCTAATTTCTGAGGAAATTATTTGAAATATTTAGATCATTTTATTCTCCTGAAGCAGGTTCCATTAGCATCTAGCACAGGGATAGGCAACGTCGGTCCTGGAGTGCCGCTGTCCTGTAGAGTTTAGCTCCAACCCTGAAAAAAACCTCACCTGCCTGTAGCCCTAGTAATTCTGAAGACCTTGATTAGCTTGTTCAGGTGTGTTTGATTAGGGTTGGAGCTAAACTCTACAGGACATTGGCACTCCAGGACCGACGTTGCCTACCCCTGATTTAGCATCAGGGGTAAAAAACTAAATTACTACTACATGAACTCCATTTGTTTTGTGAAAGAAATGCCAAATTTGTCAACACAGTCAGATGTCACCACCATAAGGTTCTGTGTTCAATATTTCATTATGATATTTTATATTTGTTGAGGAATTGTAATCTGTCTACTAACAAGAGAATGTGTTTTGAAATGTTAAAAACATCTTGAATGCTGTTAAAGATAAAGTTGAAATTATATTACACAGTCCAAGGTAAAAAGCACATTTTGTTAAAAAAAAGAGAACAGTTGGGAGGTTGCATCAAAGCATAGCTCAGTAGCTTAGTACATATAAGATACATAAATGTAGTTTCATTTGTCTGAGTACAAGGTTTTTATTTTTTCAATTTTGCAGCCTGTTTTGTCCCACTTCTCAAGAATGACTGAGTTGCGAGTTTATATCTCAATTCTGAGGAAAAAAAGTCAAAAAAAGGAAATTGCTACTTTTTCTCGCAATTGTGACTTTTTTCTCAGAATTGCGTGATACAAATGTGCAATTCTGAGTTCTGACTCGCAAAAGTTAGTTATTTAAGTTAGTTAAAAAGTTAGAATTGTGAGATAAAAAGTTCTTTATTTTTATTTTAAGTTAAAAAAATTATTCAGTGGCAGAAACAGGCTTTATTATTAATTCATTCAATAACACTGATTCATGCAGGACCCAAACTGACTGAATTTGAATAAATCTCAATTCTATACATCCATATATTTTTGCTTGCATGGTGCTTGAATGTAGGACTGCAACAAATGATTATTTTGATAATCAATTAATCCAACGATTATTAGAATGATTAATCGAGTAATCGTCAATTATTTTTCAGCTTTTACAATCAGTTAAAATAAAGGGTTAGACATATCTTAACATAAATAAAACAAGGTAAATCACTTAAGCTTTTGAAAATGTCAAACAATTATATTACTTTTGTACAATTACACTCATAATCATAATGATCAAATCTGTACATAAATCTTCTGTTCCAGATTCAGACACATTATTATTATTATTATTATTATTATTATTATTATTGTTAAGGCTTATTTAAATGTTCTGTTCTCATGTCAGATATGTATGTTTATATGTATGTATGTATGTATGCATGTATGTACCAAGAGCTTCTTTAAAACCACAACAAATTCCTCGTGTGTTTGCACACACTTGGCGAATAAAGCTGATTCTGATTCTGATTCTGATTTAACTCCTACAAGAATATGAATTAATGTTAACATAGTTTATCAGGATTTTTGTACTTTGGTCTTTTGCTCTTAGGCCATAGCAAATATTATTACACATACTATTCCACTGAGAACATGTTTTGTTATCCTGGCAAACTTTTAAGCCATAGTTTACTTTAATTTAAGTAAGAACTAATTGACGATGGGCCGAGGCGGTGATGGTTACACCTCGGGTGTGCATAATTTTCCAATAACTCAACGGCCCGAAGTTAATTATTCCGCTTATACTCCGGTTACCACACCTAAAGGCAATTCAGATGTTGTTTTTAAAGACATTTGGCAGGTTCTGTAGATAGAACACTATTGATTGTAGCATCTTTTCTCAAGTCGATAATTCCAACACCTCATTTTAGAGCTAGTAACGGAGGCTTGAGACAATGATATGAGAGAGAGAGAGATTAAGCATGTGTGAATTACTTGAATCTGTGTGTGTCTCAGCAGCATCTCTAGTGAAACCGCAAGTTTAACTGCTTCAAGAACAGCGACATTTTGCAGAGAGATTGAGAGTATGAGTACGTACGTAGGCCTAATTTTGGGGACAAAACATGCAAATACTTTGTCCTTTTTTTATTCTGTTGTTAAATATATTTGCTTGGTTAGTGTCATTTTGGATTTTGGATCTTTTGTTGTAGGACTTTTGAAAGAAATAACAGAAATGGTTTGACGAAGGGATATTGAACTATAATGCGGTCAAGACCTGCCTGGAACTGTTTTATCTGTGCATTTCTCTGAAAATAACTGCACAACCTAAAACGTTCGTCAACGAATCAGATTCAAGCATTCAACAGCCCCGTAATATAACTGAGATTAATGCAAATGACAGATTGCAAATGTTGATATTTGTAGGCTAAATATCAAAGCATAATTTCTCTTTGTCAATAAGTAGTGCACATAGAACATGTGTTCAGGGAGAAAAAAACAATCAGGCATTCTTGAAATGATGGCACCAGATGTCCCTTCCTTCTGTTTTCCTTGTATTAAGGGGAAAGCTCCCTAAAATGTTAGAATGAGGAAGAAAACTTGATTTAAAAAATAAATAGAGAAACTGCTGGGGAAGTCATGCTCCTCTAGCATTCAGTACATATTTAAATAATTGTCTAAAAGCTATATAATAACTAGCATTATATGACTTTTGGTACAGTACTTAATTTCTTCCGCAATCCTGAAGCTTGTCTAGACACAAATGATCTTCATCAACTGTTAACATCACCTGGTTTTGACTAGAACCTTTTGTGTATCCTTGAATTCATCACTTCATCACAGACAGATTAAGGTCAGAATAAATTATGAATTTGCTGTAGAACCATTGTATTCAGTCCTGAGTCACTGGTGAATTGCACTGTGAATGTAATCAATTGTGTAATTATGATCATTTTTTATCGGAGTTTGTAATATTTGTAAATCTAATCCTTTAGGCTTTTACAAATTATTTGTGATTTTAAATTGTAAATGAATTTAAACTCTTTAGTTTAATAATAATACTGTGCATTTCCCTATATAGTTTGAGTTTTTTTTAAACTTCTCTTTTTACTGACTCATTTTGCTGACACTGAGTTTCTATTCATACTTTGCTCTATTAATTTAGTAAATATCTTTCATTTAATTTAGGTCTCATGGCTGTATTCTATCTAAGATATGTCAGAGCAGATGAAAACAGTGGATTTAGTTCCCAGGCTCTCGGCATATAGCCTATGCCACATGACTTTGTTTATGTTGAGACTGTGTGTCCAAGGGAAACAAAGCCGTGTCTGACTCAACAACATATGAGTTGCCAGCACTGTCGGGCAATCCAAGGCCGTCAGCAATGTTGTGTTAGTTAATGTAAGACTGAATCTGGGCCAGCTCTCTAGTTTCTGAGAATTTAGTGTTTCTATTGCTCATTTCCACATCTGAGATATCCCCGCCAGCCGTACCCGGAGCCAAAATCAGTGAGCCATCATCACACCGAAACCAAATTCAGAGGTTTTTTTCAGTACCTTCTCTAGTAAAAAAGTTATATATTTAAAATACATTTATTTTATATATAGTTCAAATCAGATATATCGTTTGAAACTTGCTGATATAAAAATGATAATTAAACTTTATTAGGAGTACTACTTGTGCACAATGCACATTTCTTAATATTAAGCCTGAAATATGTTTTAATATCACTATTGATGAGGATTGTATGATATTTGAATAATATCGGCCTTTAAGTGTACCTAAAGTATACTTTCAATAGTTACACACTTTAGCACAATCAAATATACTTCAGTTTATTTTTAGTTGGACCTCAGGACAAGCACAAAATTAGTTGTTCCAGTTTAGCAGACTTTAAGTATATCAGTTTAGTATACCAAAAATACAGCTGCAGGGTATTTTTCTTATGTACATAAATATGTAAATGTATTTTCAGTATACTTTTAGTAGCCCAACATACCTATTTAAAAATAATTACTCAAGAAAAATGTATAACTATCAAATAATTACTGCAGTGAGAGTTACAGAGTATTCAGCGAAGGAAAAAAAAAATCAAGAATGTGGATATGATACAAACAATTCAATAACCATTGACTGACTCAATTATAGTATTAATTTGAGAATCTTTAACCCTGTGAAAACTGATATATCTCTTTTTTTTATGGAACAGTTCATTAATTATTTATGGGGAAAAAATCTACAAGAAAAAAATACACAGTTGCATACATGTTTTGTGTTGAGAATAATATTTGATATACTATCATTAATTGCTCATATAGCTTGATGAGAATATGGAGCTCACACTCGAGGAGGAAAAAACACCTATTTTTATAGGACCAAAAAGGTAATATTCTGATAGATTGTATTGTAAATCAATGAGATCTTCATTCTAAACTACATAAAATGAGTTGTCAATCTAGCTCTCAGAAATATGTCTTAAAAGACATAGGATAATAAAAGTATGATAATATTTAAATGCTTAGTTTTATGATCAACGATCTGTAGTCTTTATTGTGGGGCAAAACATATAATGCAATGCAATACAATAATGACTGAGTAATGCCAGCATATTTGATACACACTTTAACATGATTTTTCTAAAGATAATTATAAAAACATGAATAATCAAGTAAACCTTGTTTCAGTCCAGTAGGTGTAGTAAATTGTGCACAAAGTTTGTAATTTAGAGGCTTTGGAAATTCGCATATCAAATATGATACAGTGGGTTTCATAGGGTTAGATTTTGTTTTTTTAAAGGTTTAGATTTTTATCTCTAATCATTCAGTTTATAATGTTGGCAAACCTCTTCAAAGAGTATATTTTGAAATTGAATATCAAGACTGAAACAAAAAAAATAGATAACAAATGGTAATATTTGCAAATCTCAAAGCATCATTGCTCTGTCATAGTTTACTGAATGTGCAAGTAAATGAGTTCATATGGATAAGCAATGCTAAGTGTAAATGACGTGTTTGTGTGAGTAATACCGCAACAGTGATAAAATATCCACATGAATATATAAATATAGTTTAAACACAATAGGAGTACAAACAACACACATACAGCAATGTCCATATTATACAAATACATGCTATATTGGATGTTGCATTAAACATGAACATTTGAATAATGTGAACATGAATATCAGATGATGTCAAACAGGTTAGACATATCTATGATACGATATACATATCCACTTTGAGTCCACTGTAAGGCTTAGAAGTGTAGTGTTAGGCAGAATCTTTGGCAGAAGAACAAATGGTAATTTTGAATTTACTTGACATTGGTTTAAAGCGAATTATTACACAATGTTTAGACTTGTTAGACAGGAAGTCCAGGAACCATCATATCATCACACCACCCTGAATGCATTCAAGACGTGACAACCCAACCCTGGTGTCGTATGTGAACTGGTTGTGTCTCTAAACTAGTAGTCAAGGTGTTTTTTTCACTGACTGATGCTGATACTATAACTAGAGTGTGGGGTGGCTGATGACCAATAGGAAGAGAAGGGATAGTTGTTATTAGTCACATTCACAAGGGCATCCAGTGGTTATGAGTCAATGATGTAGCTTTAAACATCTTTCAAAAAAAAACAAAACAATAACCCTAGATTTCAACTTTCTAATTCTAGTACAGTATTTGGAATAATAGTTGTGATACAGCTGTTGGATAAAAAAAAAATCTAATTAAGTAGCCTATATAACGAAGGTAGATTTTAATGAAAAGATATGAAACGGTTTCATAATTTTTTCAGTTCCTGGAGGGCCGTGGCCCTGCAGAGTTTAGTTCCAACCCTGCTACAACACATGTACCATGCAGTTTTCAAATAAGCTTTAATGACTTGATTAGCTGAATCAGGTGTGTTTAATTAGGGTTGCACCTAAACTGTGCAGGGCTGTGGCCCTCCAGGAACTGAGTTTGACACCCCTGTTGTAGATGATAGAAATTTAAACTTGTCTCACTTAATAATAACAGTGTTTGATATTTGTAGGGTTATAGTAATCCTTTACATGTTTACAGTTTTATTAAATTGTTCTTGTGTTTCAGAATTGTTTCACTGCAAAATTTTGTTGAAAATACTAGCCTGTTTAGTGGAAACACTGGCAAAATGTCTCACTAACGGGGCATGAATGTGTGTTCAATAAACTACTTTTTTAAATAATAGAGTTTTGTTGTTGTTTTTAGAAAAGACTCTTGAGGGATGTGCCTATATGAATCCCTTTCCCTGAGTATATTTAGTCTACTGGAATGAAAATGTCAACTACTTACTAAATTGAATTAATGAAATAAGAAATAATTAAATGTAGGCGTTAATTGCACATGCATGAACAAAGGAAAAATCAGATATTGTTATCCATTGACAAGGGTTTTGGAAAACTTCACGACCAAGCAGGTATTAAAAAATCATAAGCGTCATACGCGATTGACAAATTCTTTTTTAGATAAGCAACTCCTGTAGATCAAAACTGGGAAAGGAAGTGACATGGAAATTAGAGTATTTTTTGACAGTAAATTTCCGTCCTCACCCATCTGACTTATTATTGTCGGGGGTTAGGCTGGTACAGGATAGGACGGGGCACGTACTGGAAGGCAAAAAAAAATAAAAAATAGAAGCGAACTTCTGTGAAGGAGTGTCAAGTCTGAGAAAACAGAAGACAGTCCTCCTCCTCCACATGATCTCCTTCTGAACTTGACGCGTCCTGGAGGGTTTAAAAGCTGAAGAGCGGAACGGTGAACACACGGTCAGCGGGCTCCTCGTCTGATACACATAACTTCAACTGAGAAGAAGAACTGAGGGCACATCACCGACCATGAGCTCCTCACGCGGCGTGGGACTTTATTTGACGCTTTTACTCGCTCTTCTGTGCGATGCATCGAAAGGTAACGTTAAATGCAACTGTTTAGGCCTGCGTCACGCTGTTTTTATGTCGTTAGCACGGAACATAGCTCAGACATGGAGTAGACCTGACGTTACTTTTGCATATATCTTATGCTCAGGATTTATGAAAAGGAATATAAATTCCTGGGGCGTTTACGACAGTAATGATTTGTTGTTTATTTATGTCATGTTTCGTAAGGCAGTGTTTGTTTGTGAATAGATTTTTTTTCCATGGATACCAGAGTTACATAAAACATGCTTGCAGATGTTCTGGATGTTATCCAAGTTGTTGATTTATTTTCCCTTTCCTCTAATGACTAATGCCAATGTGTCCTACTTTTCCAGACTCTCCTGTCCAAAGAGAAATTACTGACACGCTGACTGATGAAGGTATGTTTGAATTAACGTTATATATTCGACTTTAGACCATAATCACGCCGCCATATTTTTTATATATATAGTTTATAGTTAAATAATATCACACCAGCATATTATTGTAAATGTCAGCACATCAGCGATTCATCCCTGCTGAAAAAAGCAACAACTATAGAAACCATCAAAGGAATTGTATTGGTTTTAATGGAAACTGTAATGTCCTTGTGGGTCTCTACTGGTAATTTGTTGCCTTTTATTGGTGGCTTGTGGAATATGTCCCAAAACACACCACAGGAAATAATTTTTTTAACGGTTAATAGTTGATGTTTTGTAATGTTTGTAATTGTATTTGTAGTGGAATCCATTAGAATTTCTGTGATGGTTTCTTTCAGTTGGGATCCACAAATATTTAGTTTAGCATGATTGTGAGTTTCACGGTTAAAAACTATATAGTAAGTGGGCAGTTACTATAAGTAATTCATTTAAGGTAGTTATCATACAACAACATACTATTAGACAAAAACATGGACAATAACATTGTATATTTTGTTCAAAAAAAGCATAGCTTTGCATGTCACCAACACAACATGCAGATTGAAAGCTGGTGTGGCTCATTGATGTTGGTCTGCATGTTTTCGCAGGCATGTGATCTGAAATTTCTCGTAAAAATTCCCCACACACATTTTTCTAAAAGTTTAATTTGGTGAAGTGAGTGGATGATGACTAATAGAAGTGTTCGCTGAGTTTCGTACATTGCTATACTACTGTCAGTAGTAGACAGTGGACCTTTTTTGCCAACTAAATTTTGCTCGTTTGAATGCAATTTTCTCTTCTTTTTTTTTTTTTTTTTTTACTAATGCAAAGCCATGCTTGTGTCAGGAGCCTGACCTGTTTGTTGTTTTCTTTTGTTCACAGATGGCCTTCAGCGAGAAATGACACTTACCCCTGAGGGTAAGGCCATGATCAGTGATTGACTTGTCCTGTTGGTTTATATTTGTAATGGATATGTGTTTTGATTTGTTAAAATTAATGTTTACTTAAGAGGCAAAACTTATTTTCATTTGTAGCTGTTAAAAAAAGCATTTTAAAAATATGTAAAGCAAGAGTTTACACTTTCTTTGTCTTATTTCAGAGCTGGACTTTTTGATGCTGCAGAGACCAATCATCCCTGACCTTTCCAAAGTGATGGGTGAGTGATCGCTTGCTGTTTCCATTGCGTGTTTCTCAATGAAAAGTCAATGAATTTGTTGGATGGTGTTTTACTTTCCTGGGTTTCTTTGTGTATATTTAGCTGCAGGCTCTTCAGACATGACCCAGCGAGAAGTCACAAACTTTCACCCTGAGAATGTCCCAATAGGTACAGTTGCATGCTATAATGTGTTTTGAGATTCAGTTTGTCAGTGTATCTCGACATCTGAGCAAGAACTTAGAGTGGTCTTTAGATAACCATTTTATACGTTTATATAAAATGCTCTTCCGTAGTGTTTAAGAAGCCCTGGACTCAGTCAATATAACACTGTTTGAATAGCAGCATTTTACAGATTTTTAACTTGTCAAAATTTTGGTGTAATTGGTATTTTTACATATCTCATCTGCCTCATCAGGTCGCCCAAGGTTTGGCCCTCGCTCCATGAGACCAGAGGTTGATTTCCCCCCAGCCTTTCCAAGTACAGGCAACCTGCAAGATATCTGTCGGTTCAGTAAAGCTCTGGTCCGGTACCCTAAGGACATGTTTCCTCAGGATGGCTTTGGCCATGAGCATCGTCAGGCTGATGCTATCAATCAACTCCAGTCCTGGTACGGTGTCTGCTGTGGCATTAATGGAACACCGGAAGAGCAAATCTGTTGTGCTGAACAAGCGGTGAGAGTCTTAACATTATTATACCTACTAATAGTGTTGTCAAAAGTACCGACCTCGATACCATTCGGTACTGAAATTTTTAAAAACGTCCATTTCCCACTAAGATTTGAGCGCTGTTGAGCGGATTATTAAACAGCGCTGATTGGTCATTGTTCACGCTCTCAACAGATAGGTCTGTGATTGGCTTCATTGATCATCACTTCACACTCTTCACCGAGCGCTTCATTGATCATTGAAGCCAATCACAGATGTATCTGTTGAGCGTGTGAACAATGACCAATCAGCGCTGTTCTCCGTATTTTCAGTACCGAATGGTATCGAGGTCGGTACTTTTGACAACACTACCTACTAATAATAGGTGTAGATTTCACAAGACTGTATTCAGAGGACCTTCTGTCAAAGCTCATATGCCAACCTGGAAGTTAACATCACCCTTGTTCTCTCAACAAAACCCCATTTTATTTTTTATTTTTTTTCTGCATTGGCTTTTGGATTATTGCGGAAAATAAGTTCGGTCTCTAACAAAAGTATATAATTCTTCCATGTTTTGTTCAACATGATGATCTTCACAAATGAACACCCCTTTTATGAATTTTCACCAGAAGTCCAAAGCTAAACATAGGCTAGGTAAACAAACTACAACAGTCGCGTGACTTTAAGCTTCTCTCTTTCAGTCTTTATTTAAAAAATATAAAGTTAGAATAGTTTGCAAGAGTGTATTTACAAACATAATGAGGTCATAAAAGCAGACTAGTGAGAAGATGGGTTTTACATTTTGTATAATGATTTTTGAAAAAGAAAATATCAAAAGGGTGTATTACTGATGGATTTTATGTTGTAAAGCATGAAAATGTGTTCAGCTTTCATTAACCAAAAAGTTATGTTATTTCAACCAACTGACTTCAGCACTATGGAATTGGAAGCTAAAAATGCAAACTTTTTTTTTTTTTCTAGTGCAAACATGTCATCCCTGAAGCACTCTATTGCCTGTTTCCAAACAGGTTTCCCAAACACGCCTGTCATTTGTCAATCCAGCACCAAACCTCTGCCATTGTTTGAGGCAGAGTTGCAAAATAAACAGCAGTGTTTTTGTGCCATGGAGTCACAGTGCTTGTTTACACTCGCATCTGGTTTAAATAATCCAGTTCTTAACTTCTTTCAGATTCCTCACGTTACTAAAGCAGAGACCACAGATCTAGGAGGATTAGCTTTTCACCAGAAAGTACATTTCTTACTAAACCGTATTTTAAAGACTGCCTTTACATTGACTTTATTTATTTTTTTATGTTGCTCAGCTCTATTGTTTACTTTGTCTTTATATGGACATTGTTGTGCACCAGGAAAATATCTGCGCTCTCATGTACAATCAACATTGTCTTTAGACAAAATCTCTCTTTGTTTTTATTTCAATATTTAGTATTTGGTGAGAAAGTATCCAAAACATTGGCAGTCTGAAATGGGCCAATGTCAAAGTAAACCGCTTTGACCGTTTGTGCGTTTATAATTCTCTAAAAACTGTTGCGGTCTCTCTCTTTCTGTTTCATTGTAGATGTACCTCATTGTTATTATAGTGTTTTTCCTTCTGTATATTTATTTCTGATTTGTCTTTCCAATCATTCAGTGGAAGAAGAGCCTGTCTGCCTACTGTACTGAGGAATTCTCTATCAAGACCAGTCACTACTTCTGCTGCAAGAAAGACAAGAAGGCCAGATGGAGCTGTTTTGATAAGGAGGCTTCAGATTCTTCATATCACGTCTCCTCCGAGGTCTCAAATGGCAACACTCCACAAAAGATTCGAGGCTTCAAATATAACTCCAGCGCTTGCAAAGGGTAGGTTTCTACTGGAGTATATACAGTGTTTTTTTTTTAGTTTGAGTGTGTAATGGGCAATGTTTTTTTTTTTTGGACAAAATAAATGTTCAAAATCAATGTTTGTAATGTTACCTGAGTGAATCAAAATGCATTAGATCATTCAACTGTTATTTTTACTAATTACTATATTCTATATTTCTTTACTGTGCTTTACGACACATCAGTATTACAGAAAACATTTCTAGCTTTTATTTTATGGTATACATTTCTGTAAGCCATGATCTCACATGTTTCATTATGGCTCCCTCTTCATGTAGTTTCCAGATCTAAAAGCCTAAAAAATGTTTTTAAAATGATGTTATATGCCATATATTGTTTTGTTTTTTTCAAATAAACTTTTTTTTTAAATTAATACAGTCATGGAAATAACTATGTTGATGTGGTGTACCATTTTACTCTGTATTTTTAAATTGTAAAATGCACATACAGTATTTGGTAATGTTCAAGCTTTTTCATAGATATCCTCTGGGAAAGTACAGTATGGTAATGGTCCCGCACATAACATATAGAATATTTAGGCACACGCTCTTATTAAAGAGTATAAAAGATGACTGAAGACAAGGCAGGTGTTCTTCTCTTCTTTGAGCTTTACTACCCTGTGTAATTGATCTCTAGTAAATATACTCTCAAATTTGAACCAGTGGCTCCTGACTAGTTCTTCAAATCCTGTTGGACTCAACATTGGTTATGCCCCATGATAGCTGTTCACATCAAATAATGAAAAGACTGCTTAAAATAAATTCTGTACAACATTGAGAATAAATGTTTTTTTTAAAAACTGTTTTAAGTAGTATTTTTTTTTTCTCTTCTGCTCTCATTCTATAATGATATCTATGACACGAAATAAAAGGTGACATACTGTCAGTTTTTGATTTGGTGATAAAAAGTAGAAGACTGAAGACCCTAATGTGGCTACTAATGTAAATAGAAAGGCACATGAGCAATAATTTCATCTCCCAGCTTATGTTTTTATAACATCAAAACAATTAAGAACTTTAATTGATGTAGTTAGATTCAGTTGTAGTAAATATTTTTGACTTCAATAAAAAGTTAGATGTTTATATATTAACCCACAAAGTACATTTTTAGATTACATGACAATATTTTACTTTAAATGAAATTCTCTTAATGCGATAAGAATCTGCCAATGTATGAGATGCATACAGTATCTTGGAAAATGTTCTCTAATGGTTAGACCACATGATGCTGTATATGTTTTTAAGTATACAGTTTAAAGACACATAATCAGTGACCTAAACAGAAAAAACATCTTACCCCCTTCAAAGTTCACTATCACATTTATTAACAGATTTGAATATACAAGATTATATAGTCAGTCCACCTGAAATTCAAATTTGGCAAACAATAAAAACAAAAATCCATAAAGTTCATGTTTAACAAAATTAAAATGTTATTTCCATATTTCATTTATAAGAATCTTATAAATGTTCTACATGTCCAACAGTCCCTAATATGCTGCTGTATGATGTTACTTCAGGTCCAGACAAGATTCATTTATATATTGTTCAAATAATTTGCAAAGATACACAAGAAGAACGAAACACCTCACTTTATTTTCAAAAGTATTTATTTGCTTTTAAGTTAATTTCAATAGGTCTGTCAAATACTGTACCAGTCATAACTGGGCCATTTTACCAACTGATTTTTTTTTGACACCTTAATCCTTAAATAAATTAGCAAAACTATCATATTTGTACAAAGCGAATTATGTAAGTAGGATTTTTTCAATGTAGACAAAAATGTAGCTGGAGAGAAAAAAGTATGTGTCATCTTCTCAACCCATAAAAAGAAGAAATTCGTCATCCTCAACACTTGTTCATTTGCTAGTTAGGTGGTGATATAACAAATACTCATTCGTCCCATCATGAAAATAAGCACATTTAGGGTTGCAAATGAGACAGAGGAAAAGAAAAATTAATAGGCAATGTATAAATACTTAAAACATGCTCAACTTGCTCTCTCTTTAATCATCCAGCTCATTGGTGGCTTCTCCAAAAGCACTTCTGAAGCAGACGGAAGTTCCATACATCAGCTTTCCACCTGGCCGTCCCGATTCCTCCAACATAGCACATATCTGCGCTCATCGCAAGATCCGACCACGATACATGCCCAAGTGTCTTCCTCGCACTGGCTACAGCTGGCTGGTCCGTCAATCGAAGGCCATCAATGTCCTGGAGAGAGAATACAACCAGTGCTGTAAGGAGAAAAAGAGCGAACAACGCTGTGCTGAAAAGAAGGTGAAGAGAAAAAAATCACAAATGATTCACAGTTCAATTCATGATTTCTGAACTCATTAAAACACTTCCAAATGAACTATTGTAATTGATGGTAAATAAAATAAGCTTGTGTAATCAACAAACAAACACATCAGAACTAAATAGTAAATATAACCATTCCTTTAAGCTGAAAAGAAAAAACTGGCACCACCTTTTCTTATTAAACTGCTGATTTTTGTCGCTCATAAGCAGTAATATTCACGAGTATCTCTTTTTATCTGTTTCAGTGGAAGAAGATGGTTGATAAGTTTTGTAAAGATGAGAAGAAAGCCAAAGGACAGCAGTTTGAGTGTTGTGGAAAAAAGAAGGGAGAAGAGCAGTACTCTTGTTTTGCAGCTTCTGCTCCAGATCCAGAATATAGATCCACTGATGGAGAACTCAGCACTCCTGCTGCTCCTCCAACCCTCGAGACATTATGCCATACACATACAACTATCCAGAGCATGTAAGACCCTCTTCATTCAAAATTGCATGTTTAACTCACAAGTACGGTGTCGGTAAGAATGTTTTGTTTGCCAAGGCATTTATTTGATAAAAATACAGTAAAACTACTTTAAATGCTTTCTGTTTTAATATAATATGTATGTGCACGAGCCATCGGAGAAACTCATGTATCATGTGTTTTATACTGTGAGAATATTCTGATTTAAGTTCTGTTGAGTAACACATGCCATTGTTCTCTTAAAATATTTCCACGAGATAATATGCTGCTGTTTTTGTGCTTTTATTATCTATGTTTAGGTTGATCTATTTCCTTTCAGACAACACTGACCATGAAAGCTAGTCAAAACAAGGATTGTTAAAAAATAATCTCGGCGTGGTTAACCTTGTGCATGGCAAAACATAGTCAAGGACAATGAAAATCCAAATCCAAATATATATTTAACTAAAAGTCTGTGTTTTTTATTGTGCAAAGTTTTTATTAATTCTAAGACAGATTATTTTTGGTTTTACCAACATGCACCAAACTGTAGGTACTGGAAAATGGAAATATTTATAAAATATTTTAAGAATTAGTAACTGATATCTAATTTATTGCCCACAGGAAGGGTTTCCCCTTTTCTGTGGATGGTATGGTTGACCGGTGCTGCACTCTAGTGTTACAGGAGAGACCTGCATGTATAGAGGCTGAGGTAAGGCAAGATTGCTGGAGTGATGCATGATTAAATATGCTTAATAAATCTAAATGTAATTGTAAACAGTCTTGTTTTAAGTAAGCGAATGGCTAAAAGATTAAACACAGCAAACATGCACATTTTCTTTATCTTATCACTGGCTCACTGTCTTTACGTTAAAATTGTCTGTATTATTTTCTTCTAGCTTGACAGGCACCTGAATGATATGTGTAAAGTGAAGGAGCTGGTGAAGCCTCATTGTTGTGCACCCAAAATCAAAAACCGTGTCAAATGTGCCTCAAAGCTGCTCCTGCGCTATATCAGCAAGGCAGATAAAGACGGCAGGAGGAAGAACTGCCCTCAGCTTCTGTTGGTCTGAGTCAGACAGAATCCCTGATGCTATGAATGTGGATCATTTATACAGAACGCACACATTTCAATATATGTACACTTGAGCTGAAGCAAACCTGTACCACTTTTTGTTTGTCTTTTAAAATGCATTTTATGTCTTTTATGCAGTTTTATTGCAAAATGTCTAACAGATTACCAAGAGACGTTTTTCAGCATTTTTTGTTTTATAAAAAAATAACTGCTTGGACAGTTCTGTTTACACCGTTTCCCCTCTGTTCCCAAAAATATAACAAATTATATATGTATATAATATATAAATAAAAAGTCTTCTGTGATTGTGTGTTGTTCTCACACATTATCATTTACATTTAAAATACTATATATATATATATATTTACATGTACGTACATATAAACATACACACATACATAGGCTATATATATGTATATATATATAGTGAACACACAAAACATACATTCAGACAATGATATAATACTATAATAGACTATAATAAAGAAGGGGTGGTTTTCTTACATTTCAGGCATAAACAGCCTGACGTAAACAGCTTTGGGAGACCAGCTAAGACCAGCCAACAATCATAGGGTGTGTTTTTTTTCAGCAGGGAGTTGTCTCTTTTTAATTTTAAATAACATGCATTATAACATATACCTTTTGGATTTATTATTTCAAATTTAAACAATTATTTTGTTCCCAGTGTGCAATGACTTCAAATGTCATGCATGCTCAACCTGTCCAAGATGTTATCTGTTCTGTGACCAGTTTTGTTATTTTTAGCACTGTACATAAAGGCTTGGCGAGTTTGTTTCACAAACTAATGGGACGTTCACTAGGCAAGACTGTCGTCAGTATCTATACACATACAAAGCGCGGATATTATATTATAGAATTTGGATTATACATTATCATTTGGATAAATTAGACGTTCGTATAAAATATCTAATAATAGATTGTGTAGATAGTTGTTAGAAACGCTTTTTGTAGTATTAGTTATAGTCTCAGTTAGGTCATTGACAGTAAAGGGTGCCAGAGAGTCAGACCGAGCGGAACCGGACACTAGTCTGTCTGTCTGGTTCCGGTCAGGGATCGGGTCCAGACAATAAACCCGAATCAAAATGGCGTCCGCCGGTCCACCCGACACGGGCTTATCCGCCCCTCCAGGTAAATTAAATCATTATGTTTCTATAGTGATATGGAGTCGTGTGTGTTTTTTGTGTTTTAATGTTGATCTGTTGCCATGGACCCACTGTTTTTACTAGCACTGGATTGATTCAGTGTGTTTACTGGCTTCAATCAAGCCTTTTGTTCTACAACAACAAAATACATTTAATCTATTATAGATATTAGTTTGTAAATATAACATATATGTAACTTATTAGATATGTGTTTGTGTAATTTATTGAATTATTTGATCTATGATGTGAAGGTTTTCCTGAAATAATCCAGATCGCTGATGAGGCTCTGTGGCTAATATGCTAACGTATACGCTAACTAGCCCAGCCATATCAAACAAATAACAGAGCTAATATTAAAATAAATAACCTAACGTTACATTAACAAATACAATTCAGTTAAGAATAATTTTGGTTGTTTTCTATTCAATTGGTTTGTTTTGGACTTACTGCTCATTTGAATGAGCCATTCTCTATAAATTTCTCCCTATGTTGTCGAGTTTCAACAACTGCACAACATGCTAATTTCTTATTTATTTAGAATTTTTTGTTTTTTGAGAAAATTACAGATTTGTTTTTAAATAAGAGATGTTAGCGTTTGGTCAAATGTATCCAAACAGCTCCGAGATCTTCAGTTTTTAAGTAACTTTAGTAGGCGACTTCATTTGGTAACATTCAGGTTTTCATGATACAATGTTATTGTAAATGTCACGAGAAATGACATGACATATGGAATAGTAACACCTTTCTCTAATAAGACAACGACAAAACGATATTTAAATCGTTTTAATATGTAAAGCTAGCTCAATGCTAATTAAGTTAAATACTCAGGTTTAAGCTTGCATCAGTGTGCTAACGTTAGTAACGTTATTTTCCACAGTCGCACACATAGTTATTGAATAAGGTACAATTAAAAATTTAAAATGAGTTTCCTCGTTTAATGAAATAATAATTTGTGGTAATAAGCCACATTAAATGTGTATGAATAGGGTTTATGTAACAGTGACATAGGCAGCATTTTATCAGGAGTTTGACCAAGAGCTAAGGAGTTCCCTCAGTTGTGTGAGAAAATGTTTAGTTTGGCTTATTTGTGCTTCATAAATATTTGCTGGAATTTATGTAAACTGCTTTTGGAGTTTAAAGCTATTTAGTCACTTGATGCTGATTAAACCGTGGCAAACATGTAATCTTAATATTTATTACACTTATTGTGCTTGAGAATGCTAATCTATTTCAAGCGTTCATCCCTTTGACACTTGAAACTGTTTCTGTTTGTGCATTAGCTAATTGGTTATTTATCATTAACGGTGCTTGTCCTGCGAGTGGTTATTCTCTTCAACTCTGTCCGTCTTCATTGACCACTGAGTAAAAATAACATCCCTTGGGAAACGAAGGGGAGATTGACTTCACTAGTATGAGGTGTTGAAGTCAATCAGGTGGCCATTATTTGGGTGGTTTTGTCTGTTAGCTTAGAATATCATGGTATTTTGTGTGGGTAACCCACATTAGGACATAGTTAGTGCTCTATTGGAAGTATTTTTAGTGCTCTCAGAGACACGCACACTGTCTTGATGATGGCCCAGGCTGTTCTTTTGCTCTAAATATAAATGTGAAAATGGGCCAAAAAACAGCTCGCTTGCCCAGATGAAATGGGACAGACTGGTGAACATCTAAACCTCAAATTCCATCTCACAGGCAGCACATCTTTCCACAATTCATGACCTCAAATGTGTGTTTGATTCCATGTGCATGAGGTACAAGATTTGTTCCCTACCACTCTTGAGAGTGAATCTCTTATGCTTGGCCTATATAGACTAGCTCAAAAGATGAGCCATGTGTTCTCTCATAGTGGTCATTTCACTTGCTTCGTGGTTTAAGGATGTAATGCAAAACAAAGCCAGAATTTGTTAAAAACAATATGTATTGATGAAGGAAATTATAGATTTATAATTATGTTATAATTTTGTGATATGCTGTTTAACAGTGTGTTTTATAATTGTTTGGTTTTGGTGTTATTCATGTGTCATTATTTTGAGACAACCTAAATTTCCCTCTGGGAAACCAGTCATCTGTCCGTTCGTCCATCCACTTATTCATCCGCCCTTGCACTAAACTGCCCGTCCATCTATCCATGTACTCATTCATCAGACCATGTATCCATCCGCCCACCCGTCCATCCTTCCATCCATCCAGTACTCACTGCTCCATCTGTCCATCATCCCATTCTTCCATCCTTGTACCCATCTGCCCATCCATCCATCCAAAACAGACAAACCAACACCCACTCATCCAAACAAACAAGATAAACAACCCAACAGCCACACATCCGAATAAAGACTCACCCATCCAAACAAACAACAAACACCCAACCAACCAAACAAACAGCAAACACTCATCCAAACAAACACCATCTCAACCAAACAACAAACAAACAAACACCCACCTATCCACACAAGCAAAACACTCACCCATCCAAACAAACACCCACCCAGACAAGCAACAAACACTCACCCATCCAAACAAACAAACAAAAACATTCACCCATCCAGACAACACCCACCCATCCAAACAAACAAACAAACAAACAAACATTCACCCATCCAGACAACACCCACCCATCCAAACAAACAAACAAACAACAAACACTCACTTATAAAGAAACAAACAACAAACACCCATCCAAACAAACACACATCCAGACAAACAACAAACACTCACCCATCCAGACAAACATCAAACACTCGCCCATTCAAACAAACAACAAACACCCATCCAAACAAGCAACAAACACTCGCCCATCCAAACAAACAACAAACACCCATCCAAACAAGCAACAAATACCTACCCATCCATTTAAACAAACACCCAATCAAACAACAAGCACTTACACTCACCCATCCAAACAAACAACAAACACCCATCCAAATGAACACCCATCCAGTTTCTCATCCACTCAGAGAGATAATTTTAGCACACACTGGTCTAAGTGCTGACAGTTTGGTCCCCATTAAAATAACTGTTTTACTCCTACAGATCTAAGGACTCCATTTTGGAGGATGTTGGCCTCACGCAGAGGTACATGCATGGCTCTGTTGTGCTGTGTGATTTAGAGACTCTAAGTGCCAATTAACCAAAATGGCTTGTCTCTTGAATGGTCTCGTTTGCAGTGGTGATTTAAGCTTGATGACTGAGGGATTGGCGGAATGTAATGAAAGTGTAAGCTGTAACTGTGACTCATCTGTTTGTGTAATTAAGGCAGATGGGAATAGGAACTGATATTTCAGACTGATGATGAAAGGGTCCAGCAATCTGTGGCAACAAGTAAATATATCACAGTTCCTGGACATTGCAACACTGGATAAGGCTTTACATAGGCCAAGTACACATCTTTCAGAAGTGACAACCAAATTCAAATATGGTAGTGAATCCCCTAATCATTTTGTGCATGTACGGAACAGAACTCACTCTTGAAACTGCAATGATTGACAAAATGATAACTGAAATTGGTTGTGGTTAAATTTGATTGTCAGTTCACATTTTTGTGCTTAATCCTGTTCTGTACACACACAGTTCATTAATTTATTGGAGTGGCAATCGGATTCTACAACCAAATTCTCTCCCGGAAAATGTATTTGCAGAAATTCTGCTGGGTGTATGGAACTGAAATTAACGGAGCTGTTAATGACGTAAAAGTGTTAGAGTTGTGGTTCAAGAAATTACAAGAAAGGAGGTACGTCTTGACTCAGTGTTACCAGATCTTGCTTTTAAATATGGCAAATAATAACAAGCCTATAATAAACTTACATCCAAACATGTTATCTTAGAAATAAACCACATACCAACATATTGCAACCTGCACCTGCCTACTTTATTATCACTATAAAATGGAATGCTAAATGAGCTGAGCAAACAAGAAGTCCAAAGATGCTTAAGAAGTATTGCTTATAATAAGTTGACATGGCAACCCTTTTAAGAGCCCGCTTTGTAAAGCAGCCTTCCAAACATAAACAAAACCTGACGGCTCTGTAGACGGTGGTTTAGTTAAAATCACAGTCTTTGGTCGCTGTAGCATTACTTTGGTCAAAAATAGCAGATACCAAACTCACGAGACTGCATAACTTTGCTTTGGTTACAGTGGTGTCGATTATTGCAATTTGAAAATGTCATTTTGGGGATTCATTCCCCTATTTAAGTGCAGTTGTCACTTCTGAAACTGTACAGTGTGTACTTGGCCATATTGTACTGGTGTTTATGCGTATTGGTATTCGTCATGGTGAGATGGAAAGGTAAGCTGTTGAATGCTGTCTCTTTTGAACATCTCTCATGTTGTTCAACCTTGACTTGTGTGACAATATCACAAGTCCTTTCACATATCTTGATCTGCTGGCCATTGAAATAACCTTTATCTGTCCTCACATAACTCAAAGTAGCCGTTGCTATTGGTTACTGCAAGAATTTTCAGTGGTAGGAAAGCATGGAAAAATGGGTGAATTATTCCATGCATTCTTTATGCAGTTACGTAAACTTATCTGCAATGGCAAATATGTCTCATCTGTACCAAAGAGATGATCACGATACCACAGCAATGTTTTTCCACCCAAGATGAAAAGTGGTGCTGGTAGTCATGAGGCAAAGATACTGTGCTTAAAGAGTTTGACTGAAATGGTAAAATAACAATTTCTAACTTTTTTTTCCCCTGGTGCAACCTATTTGTTGTAATCCTCGTTTTGACAAATGTATCAATGAAACAGTGCTAACTTTTTGTCCTGTCTATTAATTTAAGATAAGTTAAATTTATATTAAGTTAATATGAGGTAATTTTGGTCAAATAAAAAACATTCATAAAGAGGACCCTTGGAATATTACATAATTTGACCATTTTATGGCAAGGCACGGTTTGTTGACGTTGTAAAATATCATGTGGTGCAACTCCCTGAAAATATAATGATATTTATGAATAAATATTTCATAATATTTGTAAAATGATAATAATAATAATAAATAAGAAAAAAAAAATAATGTTTAAGATGTTCACTCATGTATTCAAAGTTATTATCTAATGATTACACCACAATATTTTTTTAATACTGAAGATATTACAAATAGTTTTCCAACCACATGAAACCAATATTTTTCTTAATCGTAGACACTTTATATATATATATACAGGTATATGTCATTTTCCTCATATGTTGTATGTGATATCTCAGATCTGGTGTGTGTTCACAGAGAATACAGTTACTATTTCTGTAGGTTGGATTCTAATCTTGATTGTGTGTAATATCAAACTCTTGGCAGGGTTGAAGTGTCTATGCCGGTGCGTCTCAGTCTGTTTGTTTTGACGACAGGCAGTGTTGTATAACTTCTGTCTCGCCTGAAGGCATGCCATCATTCTGAATCAAATGCAAAAAAGCATTGCCACACATTGCCATTATAAAAATCTGAATTTGAGGCCTCCGGGTGTTTTAGACTGTGATACTGTCCTGTGTTGTTTATTGAGTGAAGCGTCTGCAAAGCATCTGCTGTGACAGTCTGCTGATCGTCTGGCACCCCTGGTGTCATGACAGATTTTGCCCCCTGTGACATTGTCCAGTTGTAACAACTTTACCTTTTTTCTAGAGGAAACAAATGACTGACAAATTTTGAATGTGAGACCTGAGACGTTTTCTAGTTTTTAGTATTACAGGATGTACAAAACTACATACACTATCATTTAAAAGTTTGGGGTTGGCAAGATTTTTTTGTCTAGTCTGCAGTTATTTGATCAAAAAATAATGCTGTAAAAACAACAATGTTGTGAAATATTGTTACAATTCAAAATAAGTTTTTAATTTTAATATATTAAAATGTAACTTATTCATTTGATAGCAAAGCTGAATTTTCAGCAGCCGTTATTTCAGTCTTCAGTGTCACATGATTCTTCAGTAATAATTATAATATGTTAATTTGGCACTCGAGGAACATTTCCTATTATTATTACTGTTGAAAACATTTAGTGATTCATGATTTGGTGATCATGATCGTGATATTGTTTTCAGGATTTGTTGATAAATATAAAGTTCAAAAGAACCGCTTATATTTCAAATAGAAATGTTTACTAGCATCAAAAATGTCTTTACTGTCACTTTTGATGAATTTAATGCATCTTTGCTGATTTCAAGTATTAATTTCATTTTCATTTAAACAAATTTCACTTGACTCCAAACTTTTGAACCATAGTGTATAATTAAAAATGACCAGTAGATAGGCCACCTGAATGACAAATCGACTAGTCAATAATATAAAAATGTCCAGTAATATTAGACTGGCTTCAGGTTGGAGGAGAGAAACAGCAGGAATTGTGAAGTTCATATTGCATTTTCTTTCCATTCCCACCTCTGAAACTTTTTTTTTGTTGTTCTTCTTTCTCTCTCCCTCCACCTTTAAAGGGTCCAGCGGAGTTCGAAAGATGACCATGACGGAGGTAAGACTGATCTCATGTTGGACTACCCAGTTTGTGTAATTCATAGAACTTATTTCTTAATAGCTATTTAAATTCTAAATGTGGTGAGACTGCAGTTTCGTTCATCATTTCATCACTTCATTTTTTTCCTTTAAATCATGTTACTGTTCTTTTTAGATTTACTGGCATTAATCAATTTGTGTCAGAATGGCCTAACTGAAAGAGAAGCACATATTCAAATGCATACACGATCAGAGCAGAGATCATAACTTACACCTGATAAGTCTTCCCACTGCATAGTGTGATAGGTAATTTTAATACGCTCCATCTGTGCTAAAATGCATGATATAATTCATTCATTAATTGGCTAATAGTCAAACTTAAATTTGATGTATTAAATGAAAACATTGAAATAATTAACATTCAATGTTTTTGAAATCAAAGTTCCTTTTTCCTGGTTCTGGAGAGCCACAGTTTTCTAAACTGTAAATGTGTAACTTCAGCTTGACCTGCAGTTGTGATCTGAGCAAACAGTCAGTAAATATATGGATTTAATTCTCACAAATTTCATAATTTTCTCTGTAGAAATAACGTGCAGTAATAGTTTTCATTTCATCTCTAGGTAGACCTAAATTAAAGTTATGACTTGCCATTCACTAAGTGAGTCAGATGTCAATTATGTTGCCTTTCTGACAGATTCAGTAAATTATTTGTTAGAATAATGATGATTTAAATCAGGAATCTTTTGTAGATTCATTAAAAGAACTTACTCATAATTATTTGTTCTGGAATTATACCCAATTCAGGGCTCGCAAAATTTCAAAATCCCTGGTAGCCCTTCGGGCAGGTACTCTTCAGATTTTGGTAGCCCGAAAATTAATTTAACTTGCCCAAAAAAAAAAAAAGACCTTTATAATTTTTTTTTTAATATATATATATAGAGAGAGAGAGAGAGAGAGAGAAAATCAGACAGGAGTTTAAAGCAATCATGATATTTTCAATACACAAATATCAACAAATATGAAGGAAGGAATTTTATTTCACTATTTACAGGGTATCTGCAGAATTTTAAAAAATACATTTAAGGCAATTTATGACCCATTTTAAGAGCTGCACACGTAAAATGAACAGTGTGAGCGGGGTTGGACAATGTCTATGGTAACAGAGTATTGATCCATAAAATTACATGATTTACAGTTCAGATACAGGTTTTCACAAAAATGTCAGCCTTTAGACCATTTTTATGAAAAGGGATAAATCAAGCATATAAATTGTTAATTTAAAACGTATAAATATTACTGTCTTAATTGTTTAGAAGGCACATTAACTTCTTTCTCATTTAGAACTCTGTGTTTGCGGAGTTGATATTTGCATTGATCTGACCATAAATGGCATTCATTCTCTGCCATGAGGTGGCGCTTTAGGAGCGCTGAAATATTGCGGTTTCCCCGGTAACGATTGGACACAAAGCAACTCCGCGCTCATAAAAGCTGATTAATCAGGAAATTATAGCTAAAATGAAATTGAATTGCCAACGATACGTTTCTGAGGACAGTCAGTTCCCTTCAGATACATTCAAATAAAGACATCCGCGCCGCGTTTTGACTTGAAAAGTGCAGCTCATATTTATTCAATGACATCATTGCCTTTTGAAGCTGAATCCAGTATCGTGACTCTTGTCTTTCCACCCCCAACTGTAGAACTCTTGAAAATATAATTACATTTCTTATACCTTTTAACGTATTTAAAACTTTTTATGGCCTTAAGTTTGATACAACTCACTTTAGGAGTTTTTAAGAACCCGTGGGGAGGTAGTCCGTCGGGCAGGACAGTGATACATTTTGGTAGCCCGACTGGAAAACACAGTAGCCCCGGGACGTCGGGCTAGAGATTTTGCGAGCCCTGCAATTATACACTGTTTTTGCATGCAGTCAGCGATGACAATTCAGTAGCAAGATATATAAATATTTTAATTTTAAAGTTAGCTCTTAACGTAGTCGGCTTTGGCATCAATTTGATGTTAATTCATTATTGGTGTTCATTTTTGCCAGTTTAGTGACCATTTTATAAGCGAAAAGGCATTTGATGCCTTGCTGTATAGTAAATATAGTGATCTCTGAATGGTTAACATTTCGCTTTAGTCAAGAATTTATGCACAATATAGCACAGCCTCTTGCTTTATCACTAAACAGATGTCAGGTTCTCACTGGTTTCTGCACTCAGGGATTCAGTGCTTCATGCAAACATTTTCACCTTCCCTTGTTTTCTCATCTCAGTTTCTCATCTGTTAGCCAAACACTTGTAAAATCTCAGCTCAGTGTCCACAGTTTCATTTACACTGCCCTCCAAAAGTTTGGAAACGCCCTAGAAAAGTGGGGTTTTGGACAATATTGGCACGAATCCTTTTTAATTTGTGATAATTTTGCACTGATAAGGGACAACACAAACTACGAAAACATATTTTATTACATAAACAGTTTATACATAGAATTTTTTTTTTTTTTAATTTAATATTTGTAAACTATCTGACCTAAATTGTGTTCTAATTGGTTCATTGTATTCTAAACTTAATTGCCAATCAATTGTTGAAGCTATTAAGGTGTGCTGACCCAAAAATCTTTCAAAAACCTGGGCCAAGTTTAAACCAGTAACCAGGCATCACAGCTGGCAAAGGGGCATGTCTGACTTTGACATGTATATATTGCCATTATTATGTAATCAAAAAGAAAATTATTATTGCTGGTCTTCAATGATAATGTCAAGTTACTTTAATGTATTTGCACCACAAAAATGATAAGGATTTATCCTGATATTGTCCAAAGCCACGGGTTTTTCCAAACTTTTGGAGGGCAGTGTAAGTCTGAGTGTATTTTAGTTGCTGGACATTGGTAGAGGAATGTGAACACATGAGCCCTGCAGGCTGAAGTAAGCTTGACTTACTGTTACTGTGTTGATCAAACAGTCATGTGAGAAGGATCTTGAACAGGGCAAATATTGACACAGTTAGATACACACACACACACACACACACACACACACACAGAGCACTCATTGTCAATTGAAGATTCACATGTATCAAGGCAGTGAGAGGATGAACAGGAATGTGTGTGACGGTGTTTGACTCAAGGAAATACCTGACAAACAGAAAGTTAAACCTGGACAGGGTTGAGGCCTCTTGAATCCCCTCTATTAACATGAAACCAGATGTTTTTTTCCCTGTCACTCATTTGTGTCTCTGTCTCTCTAAATAGGGGCCGGGATCATCTCAGAGTATGAAGAAGACCATCGGTCACCGAGGAGTTGACCCCACAGGAGAAACAACTTACAAAAAGGTCAGCTTGCGGTCAGATGTGTCATCTGATAACAGAGGAAGGGCAAGAGAGGGAAACTGAGCTATAAAAAAGAGGAATAGACCAAAGGGTGGAGTTGGAAAGGAAAAAGAGATTATAAAGACACGTTCTGAAATGTTGATGATGGTGTAAAATGAATATCACAGTGATTTTAAGGTACTTTCTATTTGCCCATTACATTTCCTGGATAGAGAGTTTTTTATAGAGTAGTTTCACGATGCATCCTTATAATAAAAGCATTACGATCTAGTTCTTTCTCTTATTTAAACTTTAGTAGCAAAAACTGTTTTAAAGTTGATAAGTTTGATTCCTTTTCACGAACCTACAAAATGGTTTGCTTAAATCACTGTGACTCAGTGATTCATATTTCTTTAACGTTGTTTTTTTATATTTGATGAATTAGGAAATTATTATTTTTCATCTATATTACATATCTGGTAAATATTGCTGCTGATTGCTATGTATTGTTAAATTGATGCACACAAAAATATTAAATATTATTTTTAATCGGTGTAGTCGTTTTAGTGATAAATTTAGTAAAAAACATGGCTTTTTTGCTAGAAGGAACATGTAAATACGTATCATAGATGAAGGGCGATTATCAGGTTTATCAGGCACTTGACTTGAATCTGTGTTGTTTTACAGTGTTAGGATATACAGTATAATTATGCCTTTTATATGGGATTTCTTGAACATTTGAAAATATGTATGACATATGTCACCTTTTTAAGAGTGATTTGTTTTTTTATTTTTTTTATTTTGCTAGGCATTTACAATTTTGTGCATAAATTAAACATCAAATATTTTTTTGTTTTGTTTTAGTTTGGAAAACATGCTTTTATATTTTTAATTGGATTTTAGTTGTTGGCTTAAATATTTTGAATAAACACACTTTTTTTAACTACATCTCCCACTCACTAATAATGACACATTCCAGCATTTGTTTTACTGGAAATTACAGTTTTATTGTAAATGCATTATCTTCCCACACCACCTACATAACAGCTCATTTGTAGGTTATTTAAAACAACCATTGTGATACGCATCTAGTGATTCCCGTCTGTCCTCTCTGTTTGCACTTTTTTCTCACGCATTCTCTCACGTGTTACTCTTTATTTGCCTGTAGACGACCTCATCCGCCCTCAAAGGTGCCATCCAGCTGGGAATCACACACACTGTGGGCAGCCTCAGTCAGAAAGCAGAGAGAGATGTTCTCATGCAGGACTTCTATGTAGTAGAGAGCATCTTCTTCCCCAGGTGTGTACGAAAACATATCCCACCTGAGTATATATTTCCCAGAAATACTCAACCATGTTCTGTAGATATATTTGAATATTTATGGCCATTTAAATAAATTTTAATTGGTGTGCTGACTGTTGTTAAGTCTTTGTGTCTATAAACCAAGTGAGATGCCAACCATATCAGAGTCTTTGGCCATTCAAACCTTCAAATTGAATAATGGGCAGCCTGCCAGGGTTTATATAAATAAATAAAATTTGAATAAAACAGAAACTCATAACCCTGTCTCTGTTTTTTCCTCCTGCAGTGAAGGAAGTAATCTGACCCCAGCACATCACCACGGTGACTTCAGGTTTAAGACCTACGCCCCCATCGCCTTCCGATATTTCAGAGAACTCTTTGGCATTCGACCTGACGATTATCTGGTTAGCTGAACCACAAACACACTCGCATCTTGAGGTCTCATATAATAAAGCGATAAGCCCCAAGAAGCCGTGGTTTACAGTGAATTTATAACAGCTAAGGGGCGTTGTTAGGCACAATGTGGAACGGAGTGCCTAAAACCCCCTTAGCTATTATAAATTCACTGTAAACCATGTCTTCACGGGGCTTATTGCTTTTATAAAACGCTTATTCCATATACATTCTTTCACAAAATAAAACAAAGCAAAATAAATGTAATGATATTAATTAAATAAGAACATTATTCTTTATTTATACATTATTCTATTCCAAAAAATGTAGTTCCTCAGAAACGGTTGTGGTTGCAACAAAGTGGTTGCCGAGCAACACACAGACGCAGAAACAAAGAGGTGTATGTTTGTAGAGTAATTTACAACAGCTTCGAATGCGGCTCAACCAATCAGAATCAAGGACTGGAACTATCTGTATTATAAAGAACTGGTGGTTTGAGAATAAACTCACACAATAAGTTTATTGACCAATTAAAAAAGTTTATATAAAAAATAGTAATGTCAAACGATTAATCGCATCCATAATAAAAGTTTTTGTTTACATAATATATGTGTGTGTACTGTGTATATTTATTATGTATATATAAATACACACTCGTGCATGTATATATTTAAGAAAAAAATTATGTTTATGTTTTAAATATATTTATATATAATATAACTTATATGAATATAAATAAATACATGTAAATAATTTCAAAATATAAACTTCGTGTGTGTATTTATATATACATAATAAATGTGTACACACATATATTATGTAAACAAAAACTTTTATTTTGGATGCGATTAATCACGATTTAATCGTTTGACACCACTAATAAAAATATAATAAGTCTTTATATAAATATTACGGTATGATGAATTATACATTAAATAAGATTTCTATATGTATTGCTGATATTGTTGAACTCATATAAGATATTTGTTTTAAAGAAATTAATACTTTTATTCAGCGAGAACACATTAAATTGATCAAAAGTGGCAGTAAAAAACGCTGTTCTACACAAAAATTAGCAGCACAACCATTTTCTGTGATAATAACTGTGATAATATAATAACTGTGATAATAAGAAATGTTTCTTGAGCATCAAATCAGCATGTTAGTATGATTTCTGAAAGATCATGTGACACTCAAGACTAGAGAAAAGTACAAAAAAACATTGATCCATTTAACATGTGATTGTATTTGTTCATTCTCCTAAGGGACACCCCTGATGTGTTTTTATGGTTTCTTTCTGTCTGCAGTACTCTCTGTGTAATGATCCTTTGATCGAATTGTCCAACCCTGGAGCGAGTGGATCGATATTTTATGTGACAAGTGATGATGAGTTCATTATTAAAACAGTGCAGCACAAAGAGGCAGAGTTCCTGCAGAAGCTGCTGCCCGGGTACTTCATGGTCAGTATTTCTCACTCGTGTACATGCACCTTAGATACGTCTGTCTAGAATGAGTTCTGTTTCATTTTAATCAGAAACAATACATTTTAAGTCAAATTGTAGCAACCATTGAGGCCCAAATTGTTATTACAGAATTTTTCTTTCTATTCTCTTCTCCTTCTCTCCTCAGAATCTGAATCAGAACAAGAGAACGCTGCTCCCGAAGTTTTACGGCTTGTATTGCGTGCAGTCGGGTGGAAAGAACATCCGTATCGCTGTAATGAATAACCTGTTGCCCCGCAGTGTGCCTATGCACCTCAAATACGACCTGAAGGGCTCCACGTGCAAGCGGCGTGCCTCTCCTAAAGAGAGAGAGAAGAGGGTCCCCACTTGCAAAGATCTGGATTTCATCCAGGATATGCCTGAGGGCATCCAGCTAGAACCAGACAACTACAACGCCCTCTCCAAAACCATCCAGCGGGACTGCCTGGTGAGCATGCATGCTTGTGTTTGAGTGTTATTGCATGCTAGTCTGAAATGCAGAATCCACGATTAGTATGATGTTGTTTAGTGCAATGTATAGTGTATAGTATTTTTTGGTCTATAAAGGCTGTGAATATGAATAAAAAAAAACATAACTTATTTAATTATAATTTATTTTAAAATGTAAATTATTCCTATGATGGCTAAATTTTCTGCATCATTACTCCAGTCTTCAGTGTCACGTGATTCTTTAGAAATCATTCTAATATGCTGATTTGCTCGAAAAACATTTAAAACTGTTGTACTGCTTAATATTTTTGTGGAAACTAAGATACTTTTTTTCAGGATGCTTTGATGAAAAGAAAGTTCAAAAGAACAGTATTTATTTGAAATAAAAATCTTTGTAACATTGTAAATGCCTTTACTGTCACTTTTGATCAATTTAATGTGTCCTTGCTGAATAAAAATATAAATTTCTTTAAAATAAAACAGTCTTTCTTACTGTAAACTTTTGAACGGTAGTGTGATTTTGACGATGGCTTAAATCATACGTTGCAGTGATTTTATTACACTTTTTATTTGACCATTAAGTATGCGAAAGACTTGCTTAGACCAATTTTGTGATCTCTGTGCTGCATTTTTTTAATGTATTAAATTGTTTTATTAGTAACATAAAAGTTAAATGTTGCATTTTATTACTGTGTATAGTTTAATTGGGGCAGATAAATGTAATTAATAATTTTAAACTAGATTTTGTGCTGTTATTTTTTTAAATTCAACATTTTGAATCTATTTGGCTGCAGTAGTTTAAAAAGATGCATCCTGTGTCATTAATTAATTAATAACCATTTAAACCATTTTGGGGCAAATATGTAAATATACATATATACATATTGAATTTTGTTTTTTGCTCTTTTGTCCAATGTGATCCATCTCTGTACTTGACAGCTGCTGCAGAGCTTTAAGATTATGGACTACAGTCTGTTGGTGGGGATCCATAATGCAGATCAGGCATCTCGTGTGCGAGCAGGGGTAGAAGAGGGCGGGGGGTCCGAGGGGGCTGTGACACCAGACCACAGGAGGCCACAGGCTCAGAAAGCTCTCTACAGCACCGCTATGGAGTCCATACAGGGAGAGGCCAAAGGAAAAGGAACCCTGGAAACAGAAGACCAGTTAGTCAACATCTTACTTTTTCACCCACTTATGTTTTTGTTTGATTTTCGATGGAACCATGCAGTTCATCTTTAACTTAACGGTTTCATCTTTCTCTTAACCTATAATCCCTTGTATGTTTTCTTCATTTGGCTGCAGTATATGGTAGTCATATTTAACACATCCAATTTCATGTTCTGTCCGTAGATGGGGAGGAATCCCTGCACGCAACAGTAAAGGAGAGAGAATACTGATTTATATTGGGATCATCGACATATTACAGTCATACAGGTGACTACTCGCAGGCAACAGTTGAGTGTGCATGTTTACATGTTTGTGACCATCATTAATATCTCTCCTTTTGTTCTTCCTTCAGATTTATTAAAAAAATAGAGCATTCCTGGAAGGCCTTGGTTCATGATGGGGTAAGTCATCAGCTCCTGTAAGTTACTTTTAAGCAAACATTAGTTATTTTGTACTTATTTGCTACCTTATGAGATAAATAGCATTTATCTCATTCACGTTGTAGGACACAGTCTCTGTACATCGGCCTGGATTCTACGCTGAGCGATTCCAGCGTTTCATGTGCAACACAGTTTTTAAGAAATCACGTAAGTTCATAAAAAACACCCAAAAATGAAAATTCAGTCATCAATTACACACTCTCATGTTGATCCAAAGACATTTCGTTCATCTTCCAAACACAAATGAAGATATTTTTGAAACCTGAGAGATCGAAAGAGAGTCAGAAATTCCATCAAAACTTTCAAGCTTCAAAAAGTTCATAAATACATTGTAAAAGTGATCCATATCCACGATTATTTTTTATATAATTAACGGATTTAATTTAATTATTATTTTGTATTCAGACATAAACATTGATCAATGCACATTCAAAGAGCACATCAACAACCCAAAATGAATTGTACGTCATATAAAGTGATTGTGTCACTTTGGAGGACTTATGATGTCTTTATGAACTTTTTTTTAACCTTAAAAGTTTGGTGGAATGGACTTTCAATGGAGGGACAGAAATCTTTCAGTTTACATATAAAAATACCATTACTTGTGTTTTGAAGATGATCAAAAGTCTTATGGGTTTGAAATGACATGAGGGTGAGTAATTGACATTTTTAATTTTTTATTTAACCAACCTTTATGTTTTTAGACATTGAGCTTTTAATATTTTTGTAGTCATCATCCTATCCCTCTCTTCGTTCTCAGTAAAATCATCTCCCTCAAAGAAGAGTCGAAGTGGCTGTTCGAGTGTTGTGAGACGGCTTCCAATGGGAAGCTCTGCTTCTGCTCCCGGTGGACAGACAGTCGCTGACGCCAGACTGGTGTACCATACTCACCTTAACCAGACCGATACAGAAGGAGAGAGTGGTGAGTAATGCAACCAAAACTATTTACATCTTCATTCTTTAAACAACAGCTGGGATACTGCAATAAATCATCCTAACCTTATATAAAATGTTAAACAACAGACGTCACTGTAAAACATTGTGAATTTATTTAATGAGTTGATAAAGATTCATTGTTTTCAAATATTCTTGTGTATGACTTTCATCTGTGATTCTAATGTACTTTCTTTGGAGCATAAATCAAATCATAACTCCCTGTGTGATTGCTGTTCTCAGGCATGCAGTCGGGCAGACCGGACCTGCTTTCACAAACCGATCCTTTAGCTGGAAGCTCCAGTGAGTTTGCGGCAACATATCTGCCCAACTCCTTACCTGGAAGTACAGGAATGACGTCATCTTCACCTCCTCAAAGGTACCTCCACACATCCTCTTTATCATTTTTTTAATCAGTCACTTTTCTTTGTTTCTGTGTAGTCGTTTTTCCTGTTATGGCATTGCTTCACCTTCCCATGTATAATTATGATTGCTCATTAACAGGTCAGTAGGGGTGGAGGTGCACAAATCTGCAGTCATTGAGCCTGACAACAGCGCCCCTCACAGGTAAAACTGAACACACACTTCTCATCTCACTAACTCTTATGATTAAACGGTTAAAGGGGCATTCTTTTTTTAAAGAAATTAATACTATTATTTAGCAAGGATGCATTCAATTGATCAGAACGGACAGTAAAAAAACTTTCAGTGTTAAAAAGAATCCTATTTCAAATAAATGCTGCTGTAACTTTTTATTCATTAATGATGCCTGAAAAAAATGTTTCACAGCACATTGATAAAAATAAGAAATATTTCTTGAGCAGCATATTATAATGATTTCAGAAAGATCATGTGACACTAAAGACTGGAGTGATGCTGAAAATGCAGCTTTGCATCACAGGAATAAATTCAATATTAACATATATTAAAATTGAAAACGTTTATTTTTGATTGCAATAATATGTTATTATTTTTATTGTTTTTACTGTATTTTTGATCAAATAAATGCAGCCTTGTGAACATCAGAGACTTCTTTCAAAAAAACGTGAAATTCTTACCGACCCCAGAACTTTTTAGGGTGTGTATATAATGACAAAATGCTAATATCTGGGTGAAGTAAATATGTGTAGAGACCGTTTCTTCATCTCTCGCTCTCTTCCTCAGCACTGGAGCCGAATGCTTAGATGAGCAGTTAAGTAACGAAGATGCTGTTTCTCTCAAAGACATCATCCCAGAAACTGACATTTGTTTTGTAAGTTTTAAATGAACACATTTACATACGTACCTAAAATATTTTCATTCTGATCCCAAAAGTTTGTTTTATTAAAGCCCAAACGCTTTCTCTTTTTTTTCCAGTAAGAGCAGAGCAGAGCATTTAAACAAGAGATGGACACAGAAGCTCAAAGGAGATGAGGGGTGCTTCTGAGCGCTGGTATGATGGGGATTTTCTCTCAATGGGAGCTTCGGAAAGAACTCCAGGTCCTCAGCACAATGAAATATGTTTTAAAAGTGAGTGAGAGACAGAGAGAATGAAGGAAAGCCACCGAGCGAGGAGTTTTAGTGGCTTTTTCTCTTTCTCTTGCACAGGAAATGCTGCTAAAATCAATTTTAACAACAAAATTATTAGAAAAGTGACGTTAGTATCTCAGTCACACTCTTTACTGCCTTTGTTCACTCTTAAACATTTAAAACAGAGCAAGCAGGATGCACAAACTCTTTAGTTTTCTCTTGGCACCACCTTATAGTATCGTTGGAGGCTATGTTGCATAAATCTTTATTAGCATAGATCTTTATTTATATAGGCCTTTAAATCTTTTGATTCTCTCTGAACTGGTGTGACTCAGACTAATGGCTGCTAGCGCTCCAGTACACTTATCTCAAAAGGCATTATGCTGTGACGGAGTGTGTGTCAGAGATAAGCAGACAACTTATATTTCTCAGTGGCTTCTGTATATACAGTTGTGTTCAAAATAATAGCAGTGTGTTTAAAAAAGCGAGTAAAGCTCAAAATCCTTATAATAACTTTTACTTCAATACACACAAATGCATTGGGAACACTGCACATTCTATTCTAAATCAAAATATGAAGAAAGATTTAGCAAATGTGTTATTACTTTACAGAAAGTGAAGAAAAAGGAATATTAGGCTGTTCAAAAAAATAGCAGTGTCTGCATTTGTCTTTACAAAGCCAAACATTTACCGTATAAACAGAAAAATGCTTGAAGATTTAGCTTTCTTGTGAATGACTGAACTAACATTTAGTTGTATAGCCACGGTTTCTGAGAACTGCTTCACATCTGTGTTGCATGGAGTCTGGCACCTTGTGAACAGGTATTCCAGCCCAGGACGATTGCACTACAGACCACAATTCCTCTGCATTTCTTGGTTTTGCCTCAGAAACAGCATTTTTGATGTCACCCCACAAGTTTTCTATTGGATTAAGGTCTGGAGATTGGGCTGGCCACTCCATAACGTTAATCTTGTTGGTCTGGAACCAAGATGCTGCTCGCTTACTGGTGTGTTTGGGGTTGTTGTCTTGTTGAAACACCCATTTCCAGGGCATTTCCTCTTCGGCATAAGGCAACATAACCTCTTTAAGTATTTGAATGTACTCAAACTGATCCATGATTCCTGGAATGCGATAAATAGGCCCAATAGGTAGTATGAGAAACATGCCCATATCATGATGCTTGCGCCACCATGCTTCACTGTCTTCACAGTGTACTGTGGCTTGAATTCAGTGTTTGAGGGTCGTCTGACAAACTGTCTGCGGCCCCTAGACCCAAAAAGAACAATCTTGCTTCATCAGTCCACAAAATATTGTGCCATTTCTCTTTAGGCCAGTCAATCCGTTCTTTGGCAAATTGTAACCTCTTCATTTTTCAACAATGAGACTTTGCGGGGGCTTCTTGCTGATAGCTTGGCTTCACATAGGCGTCTTCTAATTGTTACAGTGCTCACAGGTAACTTTAGACTTTCTTTGATCACCCTGGAGCTGATCATTGGCTGAGTCTTTGCCATTTTGGCTATTCTTCGATCCATTCGAATGATAGTTTTCCATTTTCTTCCACATCTTTCTGGTTTTGGTTGCCATTTTAAAGCATTTGATATTATCTTAGCTGATCAGCTTATAATTTTCTGCACTTCTTTATATGTTTTCCCCTCTCTAATCAACTTTTTAATCAAAGTACGCTATTCTTTTGAACAATGTCTGGAACGACCCATTTTACTCAGATTTTCAGAGAAATGCACAGTACAACATCTGCTGCCTTCGTCCTTAAATAAGGGTCACTTGTTTGACACCAGTTTTTTCACAGAATGATTTACCTCTAATTAAACTCCACACTGCTATTATTTTGAACATACCCTTTTCAATTAATGATTCAATTACACAGAATCAACAGCATGCATGTCATGACTGTTGGGTCTGTTGGCTTTCTATTACTCTACCACACCTACTAGTAAAATATTTGCCATGTAGAATATAATTTCTACTAAAAACAGTGATTGATCTGGTTAGTGATGTTGGACTGCTATTATTTTGAACACAACTGTACATATATGAAGGTTCATTTTGTTATGACTTTTTTTTTTTGTTGAGTAAATCTGATGAGAGCATCTCATTGGTGAGTTTTCCAGCTCTTTCTCTGTTTAAGACAGCATGCGCCCTAAGAGCAACACAAATACGGGGGGAAAGAATGACCAAAAATGATTCCCACTTTGTAAAAAGTAAATTAATTTGAATGTTACAGATAAAATAGCTTTGTATATTCAAAATATCCCACATTCAGGCTTAGTATTTCATGGTTAGTTGTTTTACGATTGCCTTCTTTGAGGTGCCACTAAGTAGATTTAGATTTTTCTCTCATTTAATTCAGATGCTTGGTTTGCCTTTGAATCTCTATGCATCTGTCTTTTGCATTTTAGTTTTTTCCTCCTACTGCCCATACTCCTCCATACTGGACCAATCAACTGTCAAGGCTGAGAAATGGACAGACCTGCTTGCATGCCATATTCTCTCTTTTCAATGCACATATTGCTGCCATGCCAAGGGCCCCCTAATATTTGTGTACTGTTTGTGTATATAGTTCTGTAAATATTCATTCTGTGTTTCCTGTACGTTTTAAAACGCTACTAATGTGCTCTTCTGGCACAGCAGCTGTTGTCTTTTAACTAACATATTAACGAGTAGTCTGAATAATTGATGTTCCATAACGTCTTCCAATCATCTGCCTTAATGCAGCTATTGAAGGCAACGCGTTGGTATAAAAACACTCATTTCTGCTGGATACAGAAATTACATGGCCTCCAAACACTTGGACCAACATCGAAATGCTTATGAATTATCATTTCAGATCTACCTGTTACAGATGAATTTGTCACACTATGCATGTTTACTGGCCCTTTCATAAAACCTAAGCATTTTCTAGCATTATACAGGATGTAGTGTGTAGACAAGACTGAAGCAATTTGAATTTAAGAAATGCAAGCCGAATTTATATTCTTCTAACTGTTTGTACTGTCGATAGATGCAAAATTATAACGTCATTCATTGCTGATTTCCAACTGACAGGACGTAAAATCCTTTATAACCATGTAAATGTTCTTTGGTACAGTTGTACTTTTAGACTCACCCTGAGATTAAATAATCTAAGTGAAGAAAGAAATAGACACTAATGGGCTTTACCAGGGCACATGTGAACACTTTATCTTATAGAGAAGCTGGAAAGAAAACCGAAGAGCCTTCAGCTCAATAAAAGCTCTCAATAAAGCTGCCTTTCTTTTATCGCTTCCATTCGGCTCATAACGTTTAACAGAGGAAATGGGTTTTAATGGATCTATCGTTAGACAGGCATTACTTACAGTTTCTCTTTGGCTGTTACTCAATCAATAGTCTGAGCTTGGATACCTGAGTTACACACAGATCTGAGATTGATATCGCAGTCTTGAAGTATTTAGATGAAGGGCTGACTGTAGTCTTGAACAGTATTGTGTTGTCCCAAATAAAACAGTCGGTGAACCGCAGCTCTTAAAATCATGCAGCTTTGGGACCGAAGTGATCTTTTGCAGACCTGAAGAAAATGCAGATAGAATATGCAAAAGAAAGTACACTGACAGTCTTTCACAAGACTGCATTGAAGAACTTTTCTATACAGCTTCACAGTGGATGCCGTATTTATGCATATTCAAGTTGTTTTTTATATTTTTACATGTTTGTTAAAAATCAAATTGGTAAAGTTGTGTACCTGTGGACAGAAGTTATAGGGTTTGGGTTAGTGGGTGTTTTTAAGTTTACATTTTTTGGTTTGAAGCATTTCAGCGACTTTTTCAAGTCTTTGTCAGATGTTACACATTAAATCATGTTACAGAACATTTTGATAATGCACCTTAATGCTGCACAAGACTAAAGTTTAATCTAGAAAAAATGATCTACCCCACAACAAGCTAATATCACTAAAAACTAGATCTAAACTTACAGTTTGTAATTTAAAAGTGGCACTGATTTTGAAATCAAATATGTGCAATTTGCTATTTTACAGGCATCATTTCTTTTTTGTGTCATACTGCAGGTTTTTGACACTATTAATAATCTGTGATCATTTGTGAATGTCAGAAGTGACCTATATTAACACTTAACTCCAGAGAGCTAGAGTACAGTATGAATAACAATGCCCTGATTAACATTTTTACATTTTATAGTCAATTTTTATCCCCTCTCTGTTCAAAGTTACTGGTCTGTAATGATGTTACTTTTATAAAACCTTGCACACAATGTTCATATTCATTTCACTTTCCAATGTGGTGCTATTATTGCTCAGTGTAATGCCTGATTGGAGGTTCTAAAATTCATAACTCAAAAACGGATCTTTGATCAGCTCTCAGTGGCTTAATTTCACAGTTGGCGTGTGGGGTAGTTTTCTGGAAGCTCAGAAGCTATAAAGTTTTTTTTATTTACTCTTCACAATTTAGGCCTCACTCTCATTTCTGCTTCTCTGTGGGGCTTTTATTATTTATTAATCTGTGTTTACAAGACACAACAATCACTGCCTTTCTCTGACCAACACTCAGTACTGATTAATGAATCTATTATTATGGGTTAGAATGATGTTCCGCTCCTCTAAACCACACTAAAACATCTTAACATCTTGACTTTAACTTCCCAAAAGTGAATCTTTTGGTCTGGAAATAATACAAATGTAATGAAGATGAAAGTAAAATTGTGGATGCAATGTGAGCAGTCAAATAGAGACAGCTATTTTTCATATGCTTTGTCCAGTGTTTGTATTAATACAGTGAAACAGATATTTGCACAACAGACACATCAGTCGTGCACAGTGCACACCGGGTTAAATGCTGACACTAAACAGACAACCAACCTACTGCAATATGAACGTTTCTGCCAATGTATTTCAGTGATTGTATTTATTAAGAAATGTCTTGTTTCTCTTCTTTTTTTTTTTTACTCTGTGGACCTGTATGGATTTTGAATTCTCTATGTACCGTAGATTATTGTATGTATTATGTAATCTGGCAGAAAGCAGTTTCTGTGATCTAAGTAGTATGTATTTTATTTCGGGTCGGAGGGAAGTTGTTGACAATATAAATAAAGCATTTTTGTATTTTATGTGTTTAGGGTATGTCTATGGTTAATATTCCTATTCATTATAAATCTGTAAATCATTATAAATCTCTTCCTCAGCTTTTCTACATGTGAATGTCTGGCGGTGTCAGAAACAATGACTGACAACCGTAAGTGCTTTGAGGTCTATATTTTTACCGGGCCTGTATAAAACATGTATATAATATGTAAATAAGCAAGTCACGGAAATGCCTTTTTCTTGTGCGGTGTGTGCAGCCCATTTCTCCTACCATCTTTCAGTAATGTGGTGATGCTGTTTTTCACATTGTCTTTCTGATTTAAAAAGAATAAAATATTTTCCAAACCATTGTTTTCCCCTATATTTGTGTTTTTTTCTTCCTCATTCAGAATTACAATAAACGTACACCAAACATACACTGCAAATATAAGTGAAATAAAAACCTTTATCTGAAATGAATACAGGTTTTACCAAAGTTAGTTGAGAATTAAATAGAAAATTCGTTTTGAACTAGACACCATAAACTACGTTTCCCATAATTCCTACCGTTCTACTTTAACCAATAATCGTTCACTTACGTGCTTACGTCACGTAGTGCGACAGAACATTTTCAAGATGGGGCTTGAAAGTACTATAGTTTGGTAAGAAAATATACTTTATATTCTTCAAACATCAGATATAGTTTGATAAACGTGATTTATTTGAATTACGATTCAATTATGCGTGAAATTATGTTTATTGGAGGTGAGAGAAAGGTCGCGTTTAGCAAAAGGGACAGTTGTGCAGTTTTCCTTAGTCATGATGGAGCATTGATCCTGTAAAACAGCTTCTTTGTGTTGACATGTTATGAGAGAACACGTTAGAAAGCTTAAAGGTGCGATTATCAGGTTGTCTGAGTTGTCATTTTATGAAATCAGTTTCGGTTTAAATCATAAATGGGGTTGGTCCAATTCCTTTGTGATAATCTAGGTTTTTGTAAAAAAAACTGTCAAGACAGGATTTAAAATCCTTTGTGTATTAAAACTCTTTATTCTTGATGGCGTTCTCAACCTTTTTTTTACTGACTGTCACATATTATATTTAAATATTCAATAGAACACTTACGTGGAGAATTAGGCTTCACACGATCATTTGCAGTTTCATATTTGACAGGATTGTTGAGTGGACATCACAGTGTATGTTTATTATTTCTAGTGTGGACAACAGTGAGTATATGCGCAATGGAGACTTCTTACCTACCAGACTTCAGGCCCAGCAAGACGCTGTCAACATCATCTGTCATTCAAAAACTCGAAGCAACCCAGAAAACAACGTGGGGCTCATCACTCTGGCCAAGTAGGATGAAGATTTTATTTAGCCTATTTGTTTTATTTACAGGTACAAATGTAACGAAATCTGTGTGTGTGTTTTAGTAACTGTGAGGTCCTGACCACGCTGACCCCTGACACGGGCAGGATCCTGTCAAAGCTTCACGCTGTTCAGCCCAAAGGAGTCATCAGCTTCTGTACTGGCATCAGAGTAGCACACGTGAGTCGGTTGGATTATCATTTTACTTATTTATTTTATTTAATTATCTTGAATGTTTTTATTTCGTAATATTTGCTTTGTATGCATATGATTATTATTTTTTTTGTCCATAAAGTCCACAATTTATCATTTACAATACATGACCAGTTTTCTGCCCTCTGCCAGAGCCTTATGTTTTAATTTTTGCTACTGTAGCTTTTCAGCCTTATATCATCTGGACATATTTTGCCATGACCTATTTGAATGTGAAATGGTAATAAATTAAACCTCGGAAGGTTATGAAAACTTGGAGTTATTTTGACAACTTCATTTTTGGCTAGTGAGGAACTGGGAATTTTAAGTTGAAGTATTGCAGTATATTTACATATGGCATTTTACTGGTTTATTTCTGAAGTTGAAGTATTGCAGTATATTTACATATGGCATTTTACTGGTTTATTTCAAAAAATTGAAAATAATAAAATTTAAAGTGTGTGTGTGTACCATAGGTGTGTACACAGATTTATATATCCTGATGGGGACTTAAACCTGAATACACACTATATATATAAACTCATGGGGACTCGTGTCATGGTGGGGACCTAAATTGAGGTCCCCATGGGTACAAAAGCTTATAAATCATACAGAATGAGTTTTTTTGAGAAAGTAAAAATGCACAAAGTCTCCTGTAAGGGGTAGATTTAGGTGTAGGGCGATAGAAAATACTGTTTGTACAGTATAAAAACCATTACGCCTATGGAGAGTCCCTACAAGGATAGCTGACCACCAGACGTGTGAGTGTGAAATGTTTTTAGAGAAGTGAGCATATTTTTGTTGTAAAATTTAATTTGTTGTATATATGTATGTATGTATGTATGTATATATATATATATATATATATATATATATATATATATATGTATGTATATGTATATGTATATGTATGTGTGTGTGTGTATATACACACACTCTAATTCCAATTATTCCATCTGTCACTGTCGCTTTTGATTAATTTATTGTGTCCTTGCTGAATAAAAGGATACATTTCTTTCTTTTTTAAAATCATACTTACCCCAAACATTTTAATGGTAGTGTACCACCATTTATTTTTTATTTTTCAAAATTTCATATAATTTATTTTATTGTTTAGTTATGCTTCCCATTCTCTCTGCTCCTTCTGTTTCACAGCTGGCATTGAAACACAGACAGGGAAAGAACCATAAGATGAGGATCATTGCCTTTGTGGGAAGCCCTGTGGAGGACCAGGAGAAAGATGCAAGTTATTTTTGTCTTAATGTATCTTGGTGTACCAAGTTGCACCATATGAGTCTATATTTACAGAAGGCCAATACAATATGTTATTCATCTGCTCATTTGTGCCTCCAACCTGTCTCACTCAGTTGGTGAAGATGGCAAAACGTTTGAAGAAGGAAAAAGTCAGTGTTGACATCATTAACTTTGGAGAAGAGGTAAACATATATTCTGAGGGAAAGTCGTTACTTCTCATCTTCCATGTCATTTTACATTTCGTTTTTTCCCTTTTGCATTATAGGAGGTCAACACGGATAAGCTGACCGTGTTTGTGAACACCCTAAATGGAAAAGAGGGTGTAGGCTCTCACCTGGTAACGGTGCCTCCTGGCCCGAGCCTGGCAGATGCTCTTCTGTCCTCTCCTATCATGGCTGGTGAGGGTGGCACCATTATGGGCCTGGGTGCCAGTGACTTTGAGTTTGGAGTGGATCCCAGCGCAGACCCTGAGCTCGCTCTGGTGAGTAGCACACGGGTTTTATAGGACAAACTTCTCGGCTAGAGATTTTCCACATTATAAATGTCCCTGTTTTTCACATGTCTCTTTTGCAGGCTCTGCGTGTGTCGATGGAGGAGCAGAGACAGAGGCAGGAGGAGGAGGCTCGCCAGGTAGCAGTGGCTTCAGCTGCAGAGGCTGGAGTCTCATCACCCACTGCAGATGGTCAGAGTTTAGATGATTATTGAAGACCCCTAGACTAGGGTTTCCTTAAAGTAGCTGGGAGTTTGTGGATTGATATACACTACAGGGATTGAAAGAAGTCTCTTATGTTCACCAAGGCTGCACATATTTGATCAAAAATCAGTAATATTTTGAAATATTCAAATTTAAAATAACTATTTTAATATATTTTAAAATATAGTTTATTCCTGTGATGCGCAGCTGAATTTTCAGCATCATTACTGCAGTCTTCAGTGTCACACGATTCTTCAGAAATCATTCTAATATGCTGTTTTGCTCAAGAAACATTTCTTATTATTATCAATGTTTCATGGGAATTCTGTGTTTAATATGACCTGATGTCTTCTGTGCTTCTGTTAGAGTCTGAAAATGCTCTGCTGAAGATGTCGACGGCTCCTGCTATGCCTGATTTCAGCCGCATGACGGAGGATGAACAGATCGCATACGCCCTACAGATGTCCATGCAAGGAGGAGGTCTGTCTCTACTCTTCATAAATTCTTATTCTTCATTTTCTTAATTAGTTTTCTTCCCTTTTGACTTATTGCTTTTACAACATGTTTTTGTGCACAGAGTTTGGTGCTTCAGAGGCCATGGATGTGGACACTGGTGCAGCAGCAGACAGTGAAGCTCCTAAGGTGTGTTTCCCAGCTCTCTACTTTTAGAGCAGAGATCAGAATTTAAGACTGAACACTGTCATGTTGTGGGAATAATCAAAAGCAGCTACATATTCTTCATACCCATTTTTCAGAAGCTATTGTGAAACTTGATACAGCCAGCCAAAACCACATAAAACAGAAACGCTGGAACATTACATGTAATTAGATTTGCATGTACAGAAGGAAATACCAGTGGTTGCAAGGCAGTTTTAGGAAAGTTATGTTTTAGTCTTTGTTTCTGTCTAAATGAAATGTTGTATGAGATCTTGCCATACTATGATAATTAGGTACTGCCTTTAATTTGTCAAGTGGTTAATTTATAATCACATACAACTATGCCCAGGTCAAGGGCATAAAAGTGCCTATTTAAACTGTTTGTGTGTTTTGTAGGAGGATGAGGAGGATTATGATGTGATGCAGGATCCAGAGTTTTTGCAGAGTGTGCTGGAGAACCTTCCCGGTGTCGACCCCAACAACGAAGCCATCCGTAATGCCATGGGCTCGCTGGCGTCCCAGAACAGAACAAAACCACCCGAGGGCAAGAAAGATGATGAGAAGAAATAGAGGAATAAGAAGCATCTGGATGGAGGACAAAGGCAAATAAAACTGATGAAAGGTTTCCAACTGGATGATGAATAGAGATGAACACAGAATTCATATATGATTAAAAAAGCAAGAATTAATGATTTTAACGAGTTTCCTAACAAATGTTAGAGAGAGGACAGAACAGACTAACCACAAAGAAAACTCAAAAAATACTTCTTACATGTAATTGTGAATGAGCATCTTCATTTGTTCCTTTTAAGTAACATCTGATCTGTAAAATTTGGTGAAGCAAAAAAAAAAAAAAAAAGTCAGACAACGCTACTTCAAATAGTAGTGCTCACTTCAGTGTTTATTTGCTAGTTATTTCATGCCACCCAACTATAATTTTCCTTGTGGTTTTTGGATAACTTCTTGTAAAGGTTTCTTTGTCGATTTTGTATCACTATTTTCTGTTCCTTTTGTAATAAAGGGCTTTGTTATGGTTAAGGGAATCTGAAGTATGGCATGTTATTACATGTTTTGGTTTTTTAACTGCATTTACCCCTTTTTGATTTAAAATTGAGAAAATATTAAATTCCTTTGATTTTATAACTCATAATTGCTCAAAAACAGTCCAAATAGTTTAAACCTACATATTTAATTCTAATCAGAACAACATAAATATTACTATGAAAAGATTTTAAATAAAATAAATTCATTTTACCTGCATAAACATTGAGATGAAAAAACTAAATCAGCACAATTCAGTCCCAAAGTGTGAAATGTGAGGAAAATGCTAAATATATTTACAAGTCTTTCTTTAAATTTAACTTAATAGATATTTTAACAAAACGTATTACTATGAAAAGTTTTTAAACAAAATAAATTAATTTTACCTGCATAAACATTCAGATGAAAAAACTAAATCAGCAAAATTCAGTTCCAATGTGTGAAATGTGAGGAAAATGCTAAATATATTTTACAAAAGTTTTTTATTATTATTTTTTATTTAACTTAATAGATAATTTAACACAAAGTATTTTTTACTCCTAATGGTACTCTATACATACCCAGGTCCAAAACCAAAACATATTTTTAAATATCTGTTTATATAACTGTATATCTTTTTATTTATTTATATATATATAACAATGATTTTGTTCTGGGTTTCTTTCTACGCATTTCCCATGTCACACATTACTGTTGTATAAAACAGATTTGGTGCAAAATTTTATCTATAGCTAACTGATCATTATTATGTTATAAATATTATGCGTCATTTTTCTTTAAAACAGTACCCAAAATGGGTCAAGTGTGTTGATGCGGTCGGAAATCTGTGCTTATGTTTTGATGGACGATGAGATCCATGCCTGCCTCTGCAGGTCATGAGGAAAACAGCATGCGATGTGTCTCTTAAGAGAGGACAAGCCGACTCAGCACTCTGAACTCACTGATGTACCGCAGTACAGAGAGAGAGAGAGAGAGAGAGGATGGGGCTGTGGAAACATGCTGCGCTTCCTCCTCCTCCTCCTCCTCATGAGTTCAGCTACAGCAGAGACGCAGTGCAGGAGCGCAGCGCGCGCACATCCACCGCACTAACCTAACCAACGCTACAAGACTGAAGACACAATTACCCCGCGCTGCATTCTATATGTGAAGTTTCTCTGATTAATGTCTACATTTTCAACGTTTTAGAGAGGAAACCTGTCATCATAAATCCGTTACTGGAGTTCCCTTAAGGCGAAATTGAACATTTACACACACGCTCGTGCGTCCGAGCACGCGACCGCTCTCACCGTCCAGCGCGTGCTGTGATAATGCGCCACTCTCACTGATGACGCGCACCAGTCTCTTCATACTAATTTGAACGTCTCTACCTCTTCTTCGCAATTTTGATTTGAATTGTATCACCTTTTGACCTTTCTCCCTTCAGTGAGGCACTCTGAAACAGCTGCTCGAGAATGTAAGTATTTGCGCAGACTTTATATTATGCTGTTTTTGTTACAATTAGAGGCCTATGAAATATAAATTAACGTGCTTTTTTATCCTCACATACAGTAACTTTGTAAACAGTTTTCAAGCTTAATTCCCCAAGAATGTAGCCTATCCTAAATTTGTTTTGATGTGTTGGGGATTTGTTGTCATGCAGGTGTACACGATTATGATTATATGCTCTTAGCATCAATGACGGTCATGATTAAATTCATAATTTTACATTTTTGATAGACCAAGACAAGCTAACGTTAGACCTCCTTGGTATTGAGGCTAATAAGGATTTTTTTATTTATTAATAAATTAAAATGTTTTTTTTTTTTTTTTTATGAGCCTCATATCATATATACGTACATGTGTATATGATTGGTATGGGACAGTGAAAAACCCATATCGGTCGACCACTAATTAAGTCATATAGGCTAATAAACCAAAGCTCATCACAAGCAGCTCTTGCACAAGCTGAGAAGGAAATATAGAAAGTGCACTGTGTCATTCACACAAACACTAAACACCATCATGACAACACATGAAACTGAAATAATGCAATAAACATTCATTTAACAACATTAGATGTAACATACAACCCTACTGTACAAAACAGATAAGAAAAAACTAAGAAGCATAGTTATTTCAACGAAAAAACACATGAAATGTAAACGCAGGGATTTCTGTCAATGTCAATTTATGGGTTTTCACTGTAAATTATACATTCTTTCTTCTCTTCTCCGGTTTTTCACTGTATATAGTAGAGGAACTTACCGTTAACCAATTAATAGGTTTTTACTGTAGCGTTTTTACAGTATTTTACCATTAAAATCACTCTTTTTTTTCTTTTCAGAAGCCATACTCTATGTTTGACATACTGTAACCAGAACATCAAACCATAACTTGTGCACGAGTCAGTGACTTTTTTTTAAAGTGTCATGGTTCTCTTTGGATGTTCAGGTCTGCTGCAGATGATGCCAATCCAGCAGGTGCTCCTGGAGGAGCCGGTCCTCCTGCTCCACCTCCAAACACCACCAGCAACCGCCGACTGCAGCAGACACAAGCACAAGTGGATGAGGTGAGTGTGTGTTTGTGTGTAAAGAGTTCATAGACCAAAAAATGAAAGCATTATATATGCACAGGGCAGCATGTAAATTAGTTGTGCAGTTTACCTCGTACAGCATTTCAAATAACCAAAATACAATTCAATGTTATAGCAACAAGTATTCAGTGTCGTTCTTTCTTGTCTCATGTCTTTCTGTGGTTGTGGTCTGCAGGTGGTGGATATCATGCGTGTGAATGTGGATAAGGTTCTGGAGAGAGACCAGAAGCTCTCTGAGCTGGACGACAGGGCAGATGCTCTACAGGCCGGGGCGTCACAGTTCGAAAGCTGTGCTGCTAAACTGAAGAACAAATACTGGTGGAAGAATTGCAAGGTGAGTCATTGTGACTGCATGAAATCAGCTCGGTGCTCATACAGGATATTACTTACTACTTCACCATTTTAATTAATAATTAAGCAAGGGGATTTACAGTGAAAAAATGAAAATACCAAATTTAACAGGAAATTATGATATACTCCAGTGTTTTCATTTTTAGAGCTAAAACTAAAAAAATAAATAATGCTAAAACAAAATGAAATGTAAATATAAATATTAGATGAAAACTTACACTTAAAAACTATCTATAATAAGCTTAAGTTGATGTACTAAATACTAAAACTGAAATGAAAATAAAGCTATATACAAATATTTAAAGAAAAATAAAAGCACACAATAAAGCACATAACAAAATAAACTGAAAATAAAATCTAATTAAAAAAAATACATGCTATAAAAGTATATAAGTAATACTAAAATAACCCTTATGTACTCAGAGCCCCATATAGTGTGAATGAACTAACATGCAGTAAATAGGTCAGTGCTTATTGCTCATGCTATGCTCAGTGATTTTGTTCTGTACAGCTGCAAGTGTTAATTAGTGTAAACTGGAGCCTCTGGGTTTTGATAATCAGCTAGTTGCAGAGAAACATGGGAAATATCAACACAGCTTTTTGTGTACAGTGTGCTGGATAAAAATACCAGTATGATTTTTGTTATTATGGCACTAGTGATCTGTCAAGTGAGCTGCCTTGTAAAGGATGTTTTTAAGATTCATGTTTAAGGATTTCTTAAGACTGTTTTTTAAAATGTGCTATGAGATGAAAAAGTGGGCTGTCAAAAATGATCTAAGTCAGTGGTTCCCAATCCTGGTGCTGGAGAACCCTCAACAGTGCATGCAGTGTTGCCAGATTGGATGGACAATTACTAGCCCAAAAGCTCACAAAAAACCACCCACTCCAACAAAAAAGCCCAAAACTTTAACTGTCAAAATTATGTGATAGAATATTATTGCCATGTCAGACAAGGTTGATAAGAACCATTTTTAACTCCTTAAAACAAAATAATGACGACAAAATAATATAAAAATGGATCAGTTTCCCACAAAAATTTATAAAATCAGGGCAAATACATTAGAGAATGACCAAATATGACTAAAATATGCAGGCAGACTCTGTCAAAATGGCAATCAAGAAATTAACTGATACCCTCGAAAAAACGCATGCATCATTTTCAATGTCAACAGTCAGAATAAGCCAATTTTAATGCAAAAAGCGCCCAATATAAGTGATCGGAATAAACAATGTAATTTGCAGGTATTTCACACACCATGATAATCCGAAAATAAAATAACAACAACAATAATGCGCGTACCTTCATGTCACACTTTACCTTCAGACAGAACTAGAAGTCTTTTGTGAAGTACATACTGTAGAACATAATACAGAAGTTTGCCCATTCAAAACTAATGGACCATTTAAAAGATGTCCTGATGCAGGACAAGATCATAATAGATTAATTTTGATTAAATTATTCACCTGTGCTCCGATTTCAAAATTACAATAATATTAGAGCCTTCGTGTCATCTCCCTCCATAGGTGTAATTCATGTTTTGAGTCACTCTCTCACTCTTTACCATGTAACTTATATTTAGGCCACTCTGGCATTGTGATTGCTTGAATATACAGCTATACATCTGCTTCGTTATCGCACTAAAAACCCATCACTCATGAATCATCATGTCTGTCTGCTGATTCCTAATTGGCTAAAAGTGTGGCAGGCGACATCAACATCAGCACCAGTCAACTCTGCAGTGTGTGTGTGTGTGTGTGTGTTTAGCAACATCATGATGACTGATTGGATGCAGTATATGCACACTTGGATTTTGTTTGTTAACCAATTAGCCTATACAGTTTAGATGTTTGAAAACTTCCAAACTGACCCCCAACCAGCCCAAATTTTGTCCAACTGCCCAAACTAATTTTTACCTGCATAATCAAATTCAAAACCATCCAACTGCGTGGGAACCTGCCCAATCTGGCAACACTGACTGCATGTTTTTGATGTGTCTCTTATCTTGGGGTCTTTGCTAATGAGCTGATGAGGCCAACATTTAATGATGAAAAAATAATATAAAAATAGATCAGCTTCCCAGGAAAATGGATAAAATCAGGGCAAATACATTAAAGAGAATGACCAAATATGCAAATGGAAAAATTAACTGATACCCTCGAAAAATGCATGCATCATTTTCAATGTCAACAGTAAGAATAAGCCAATTTAAATGCAAAAAGTGCCCAATATTACCATTATTTTTGCTCATACTCCCACTTGAATTTTTTATGATTACATTTATAAACAATCTGACTTATCATTTTAGCCAGGCATCTGATAAAATGAGCAAATTCCATAAGGAAATAATTCCATAGAGTTATATATACAGTATGTTTTGTTATTTTTCTTTACTTAAATTTTGAGGATTTTGAAGTATTTGTTAGCATATTCTTGAATAATATGATGATTCCTGATACTCAGGATGTTGGATAATTTATGTTTTGCTCGCTGACTTTCTTCTTGTAATGCAGATTGAGTGATGCATTGTGATTTTAACTATTTTTATCCTTTTTTTCCTCCCTCAGATGATGATTATTATGGGTGTCATTGGAGTCCTCTTCATTGGAATCATTTTCTGTGAGTTTTGAATCATTTGAACGGCTCCTTCGAAGCATTTGTTGTTACATTCAGAGCACATTATCATCAGACAACTTTGCCATTATCTTCTATTATCTAATTACACTAGGTTACATGTCAGTTAGTTATAATTATATATTATTATATGGTATTATAAAATAATTATAAAGGTACAATTACCTGTTATTAAAAACGAAACCATTTGTAATTCTTTGAGCTGAAATTCTGATTATATTTCTACATTTGTATAGATATTTTAAAAGGCATCAGTGTTGGTGCTCAGACCAGCCATCTATGTGAGTTTGTGTGTTTAGAGGCCAGACTGGACCAGCACCACACAAGCTCAATAATTCATCCTTACACTCATTACAGTCAATTATTCATTAAGGGCAGTGGTGTGCAGCAGTGCGGTGTGAGGTAAAGAAACACATTTTGCAGTGTACCTTCATCACACTCTTATCCTTTTATCTTTCCTTATCTAGTGTATTTCTTCTCTTGAGCCGATCCACCTGCAACGAACGAGTGAATGAAGAAAACACAATCTCCACATCCTTCTCCCTTCAATCTCGAGGTCTCTCCGTTTAGTCATTTTGCATCTTGGTGTGATGGTAATACACAGATATCTGCTCTCTTTTCTCCTCTAGCAGAATGAGCACATTTCAGTTTCTCTCTCTCTCTCTCGTTCCCTCCCTTCCAGAATCTCCTGCATTATTTAAATGTTCTGCAGATATTCATACATGAATGCACAGAGAGAGCAGAAGAAAAACAGACTAAGAATAAGTGAGAGAGGCCAGGAAGAAAAACATGTGGTGACACTGTCTTGTGAAACAACATCGGGAGATGAAAAAGTAGAGAGAGTGCTCATGGGAGGAGGCGTACAATACCGTTTAAAAGTTTGAGGTCAGAATTATAGAAAATAAGTACTTTTATTCATCAAGGATGCATTCATTTGATCAATAGTGACAGTGTCAGACATTCATAATAACAAAGATTTCTAATTTTGTAAGCATGGTTTCCACAAAACATTAAGAGACTTTTCTTGAAGTTTCTTGAGCACCGAATCAGCATATTAAAATGATTTCTGAAGGATCATGTCACACTGAAGACTGAAGTAATGATGCTGAAAATTCAGCTTTGATATCACAGGAATAAATGGCATCGTAAAATAGAAAAGTTAGTTTTCATTGTAATAATATTTTACAATATTACTGTTTTACTGTATTTTTGATCAAATTAATGCTAAGAAAAAATGGGTCACATGATCCTTCAGAAATAAGTGTAATAATGCTGATCTGCTGCTCAAATTAAACTTGATGACTGCTTAAAACTCAGGTTTGACCATGAATTACTTTTTAATTACAGATTGAAATCTATTAAAATAGAATACAGTCTAAATTGTAATATTTCACAATATTACTGTTTTCTGATCAAATTATTGCAGCTTTGGTGAGCATAAGAGTTTTGAACGGTAGTGTATGTGAGAGAGAGAATGAGTGAAATAGATGAGGAGTAAAGTCAGGTAAACATCATTTCTGTCTCTGTTTTGCCAAAGCTTTCTCATCTGACCTTTTGGAGAACTTTTATAAATTGATATTGACATAATCTATGTCTCTGAACCCATTATCACTACTGCTGTTACAGAGACAAGATTCATACATCCACTGATTTTTATTCTGTATGTGTACTTCAGATTCAGACATTTCCAGAAAAACAGCACAAATATACAGATCAGTTATGAGAATAGCTGTGTGTTTTTCTACCTACTGTATAGATGCACAGGTTATGAAAATAAACAGCAAAAAAACATGCTGACACTGTAATAAAGGGGAAAAGTGTACACAGAAAACATAAAAGGTGTTAAGAATAAGAAGTTCATAAATTCTTTTGACTTGCATGGCAGAATAATCCCACTGTTCAACTGTTTTATGTGTGATATGTTTATTTATTACTATTAACTGCCTGATATAATCCTGTTCTGTGGAAAAGCCTCATCTGGGAACAAGATGTGAATGCTACAAGCCTGCCAAAATGTACTGAAACGCACATAAATTCACAGATAATCAGTGCAAACAGAGCATAAACAATCTATACTGCCATGCAATTTACAACTGTTGGTTTTCACATTCCTTGCTGCTGCTGGCTCACATTCCTGTCAGCACAGACTTTTATATTTTGTTCTGTTGGAGGATTTAGACATGTCTGTTTTTCTCCTGTACGATCAAGTGAGACAAACTAAAAATGATGACACATTATTATGTGTATAAATATTAATGAAAGCATATACCATAACAGAGGGGTAATGACATTAGCTGCCATTGTTAGATTTTAATGGCATAAACAGCATGCTTATATGCCCCTGATACTTTAATGATGCCAATAAAACCATTGACAAAACCTTTTCTGTTGTTTTTATTTCACAAAAACAAGGGAAATGTACAACAAATAAACAACATCCAATAGATTAGACCATCAGGTAAAATAAATTAATTTTACATTTATAGAATAAGTTGATTCTAGAATTGATTTTTGACATTTAACTTCTATTAAACAAATGTGCCATGACTGAATGAAAATAAACCCGCGTGAAGACAGTGCAGACAGATGAAGTGAAAAACGTAAGATGACTCCTTCCAAGAATTCACGCAGAAGACTGGTCCTCAATTCTCTTAAAAGACAAAAAAAAAAGATAATACAATAATCAATAATACATTTAACATTGTCCCTTCACTATCTTTTGGTCTTGTATAGTAAATACAACTGTTCAATTTTTTATTTATTTATTTTTCTGAAAGACTCTGATCACCATAACTGCATTTATTAAAGGAAAAATACAGAAATTAATAATATTGTAACATAACAATTTTTGATTGATTTAAGATCATTTAGATCATGATTAGATTGATTGTTTATTTTTTATATATTGTAAATGGTCATTTATTCCTGTGATGGAAAATAATTTTTAGCAGTCATTACTCCAGTTTTCAGTGTCCTTCAGAAATCAATCTAATAAGCTGATTTGCTGCTCGAAAAGAAAATTATAATTGCTTATCAATGTTAAAAACCGTTTTGCTGCTAGATATTTAGGTGAAAACTGTTTTTTTTTTTTTCAAGTTTTTTAAAGTTGAATCAGATTAAATTATTTAATTACATTATTTACATTAATTACATTATTTCAAATGTAATTTATTGTATCATTGTAAATATCTGTACTGTCACGCTTCACTGTCACAATTTAAAGCATCCTTGCTGAATAAAAGTCTTAATTTTGGTATATATATAGTTAGTATTATATGTAGTTACAGGTTTTAAAAAACTAAACTCACCAAACTCACCTGCACCTTTGAATGCTTGATACAAAAACACCACTGATATCGCCAACATCAAGACTACAGTCCAGAAGACTGTTGCTGCTGAGTTAAAAACAAAAATCAACCGCTTTCTTTTGCAACAGACTTCATGAGTATTTACATTGAACAGATTTACTGATACTAAATCAAATTATTTTGCACATGAAAATAACTATTAGTTTGCTCTGTGATCAACATTCAATTTACATAAATCATATTTGTGAAAACATCATGGGTAACAACACAAAAGATCTCTTACATGGCTCAGGTTCGTCCACAGTCAGAGTGGCATCACTTGGTGTTTCCAGGGTGGAGTGAGACACCCTACAGGTGATAACGGTCCCGGGTGGGTTTTTGTCGGGCCGTAGGGTGAGGTGAGAGGAGAGGGAATATGTTCCATCACTGTGCTGCCGGTGACTGGAGAGGGAGGATTCTTTTGACAAAGAGACAGGCTCTTCTTCAGAGGGCGCCTGGGAAAACCACTCCACCTACAGGAGCACAGGGCTGTCAGGACACAAGCCAAGAGCCCGACTCCAAAACAACATCAAAATATGGTTTTGAACTTCTTCTGAAAGCGAGCTGACCTGCACATCCAGAGGATAGTAGCGATGACAATGGCAGCTCAGTTTCTGGGGTGTCGTGTCCTGAAATATCAGTTTCTCCTCAGACAGTGTGACACGAGGAGGTTCTGGGTAAAGAAATCGGATGGAATATTTGACAAATTTCCTTTAAATGAAATTTAAGGATTTATGGATGTGAACAATTTATGGGTTTCTTCAACTTTGAGCAATTACTGTATGTCCCATGTGTGGATTTTTATTAAAACGAACATATTTCATGAAATATATGAAGTTATATGAAGCTCAAGGCATTAGAAACTTTGGTAACACTTTAGCACAGGGAACTATTCTCGCTATTAACTAGTTGCTTATTATCATTCATATTTCTAGCAAATTGGCTGTTTATTAGTACTTATAAAGCACATATTCTGCATGACCATATTCCTAATCCTACCCAATACCTAAAGCTAACATCTACATTACTAACTATAAATAATAACATAAGATATTAGTAATTAGGAGTTTATTGAGGCAAATGTCATTGTTAGTTAGTAGTTAGTTAATAGTGATAACTGGACCTGGACTTTAGTGTGACTGAAACTTTTTATCATGCCTTGACCTTTTATTATTTCATAGTTTTACCCTTGTCCCAGCTCCACACACTCAAAATTAAACTATGGAAATCCATCATAAAGTAGGAATGGGAAACTATGTTTAAAACTATAGTAATCTAAACAAAGAATTAAGTACTTTAAATTGTGAACGATTTAAATATTTAATCAAAAATATTACTATTTTAATTTTTTTTTTTCGAAAGTGTACTTGTTTACAAAGTTACGATGCCCCTAAATTGGCATAGCGATGGTAAAAAAAAAAAATATGAGGGGAAAAAATATATATTTCAATTTTGTGTTATCTCACAAAAGTTTTGCGTTTCCCCAACAAACTTTGCATCTGCTCACAAAAGCACTAAAATATACTTTTTCCTCCCACCTTATTTCAATCACAAAAGTTTTGCAAGTGAACCCAAAAGCTTTGCAAGCAAATACAAAACTCAGGGGAACAAAATACTTTTGTGAAGGAATGCAAAAGCATTAAAATATTTTGTCGTCCTATCTGACCATGTCCTTATAGGGGCTCAGGTACCAAGGAGATGATGAAAATAAGACAATGCAAAATGTATCAAAATGATTAAATGTATCAAAATAATGAAATGTGAATTTTCCACCACAGAATGCTTTGTTACAAAATCGATCATTTAAGATATGGTGGGGTTATTAATAATATGGTGGGACTTTTAATGACTTTCAGGAGGAAAAATGGCAGAATTCTCCTTTGATGTATGTCCACTACTGTTACATGATAAATTAAATAAACTAATGAGTGTGAATAAAAAGTGTCCATAGCTGAAGAAACATCTTTATACAGAATATTAAAGGACACTTCGACCTTTCTCAGTATATGCCAATGAAAGACTCACGTGTGATGTGCAGCTGCACAATCTGTTGAGTCTGAAACTCCCCAGAGCCGACAGTACAGATGTATGTGCCCTCATCTGAGACCTTTAACCTCCTCAGAGTCAGAGACGCATTACCGTCCCTCACCAGAAGATCTGCTTCAGCGCTTGTGCCTTCCCGGTCCACAAATACTGTAGTGTACAGTAATAGTGTGATATTTAGCATCCAAACATGTTTTCCTTTAAATATGAATATTTCTCACTTACAATCTTGTCCCACGTCTGCCTCTGTTTCCCTCGCTTTCATGTCAAGTATTTTACGGCCATTTCCTCTGTGTTGTATGCGCCACTCGAGTGCCACATCCTGCCCAGGGACGGAGTTCTTCTGTCTGAAGCCACAGTCTAACAGCACATCACCCCCGATTGGAGCCACAAGGGATGGGACACACGAAAACACCACAAACACGACTGAGAAAAGAGAAAAGTGAAGGAGAGGAGGGAAATGGTAAACATTTCATTACTTGCACAAATAATGCATAAAGAAAGATTATTATATATTTTTGTGAGAGTGCAAATGTTTTACAAGAAAGCACAAAGTTTCTTGGGGGGAATGCACTATTTTGCAAGGGAACACAAATGTGTTGGGAGTGTACACAGTTTCATAGATAGATAGATAACATATTACAATATTACCCTCTGTCTGCAATGTTCCTGATTGGCTGAGAGGCAGGTTCAGTTTACTCTGCATAAGTGGTTGCGTGTCAGATTGTGTTGTCTCACTGTGAAGGGTCTGCAGCACCAGAGTGAGGCTGATGCCACCACCTTCCAGCTGAATTGAGCCAATGAAATGAGCAGGGAGTGAATCCAGCTCAGCTCCGCGAGGAACATAACGGCTGATCTCACAAACCACTTCCTGTTCATTGCAATCAGCATGAAGAAGCAAGTCTGCATTAGGAATCTGAATAGATGGTACTGTGGGGTGAGAAACAACAGAGAAAGAAAGAGTTTCTAACATATGTATTTAATGTAGACATTATATTGCTGACTTTAGGTTCAGTGCACTTACACGTCAACTCAAAGATGAGATCGTCGGCGTTAGGGGTCTCAGGGGGGTTATACGGGGTCACGAGCTCTGGTGACAGACCATCATTTCCAACAAGATCCCTGAAGACCAGAGTGGAGGGAGTGCGCTTGAACATCGCCCCGCCCATCATGCCTCCCATCCCGCCCCCTTCCTCGATCAGAGAGCAGGACAGGACCACATCTGCTCCCTCCAGCCCTGTGAAGAGAGAACATTCACTCAAACAGCAGGGGACGCCAAATCTACCAAAACCAGACTACAGAAAATAAAACCGAAAGCAAAAAGACCATTCTGACCCATCACTCGATTTTAACGTCGTGAAACATTACATTTTTATTATATAAATTAATATAAAATCTGCATATGCAAATATATGCAAGCAAGTCGGCTGAAAACAATATAGGAGCACGAATAAATATAGAAAACTCACCATAGACCAACGAAAGGAAGACGAGGATTGTAAACATCACCGAACAGCTCCTGGCAAGATAGCTAATAATTTTGCAAGATGTCGCTATAATAGTAGGCCTATGTGTATATATGATTAGCCTACATTAAATGAGGAAACACGCATTTTAGGACAAGACAGCTCTCTGCTAGGCTAACATCGAAACTCGAATCGTGATACATTCAATAGGTGATATTATACTTTCACTTTTGTTAAGAGTTCTTCCTTATTGGCAAATTCAAAATAAGAGTGAAGTTTTCCGTTTGGTTGCGATAGAAAATGTGGTGATTTTTGTTTAATATTATTTATTATTTTTATGTGAGACATTTTGTCCATATCTATATTAAAGGCTGGTATCTGTTTTACCAATGTATCGATTCCTTGCAGGGAGATTGTACTAACCCTTAAGAAAATGAACCATAGTTTTACAAAAAAAAAAAACATGGTTACTATAGCCTAGTTCAGGGGTGACCAACCCTGTTCTACCTTCCTGTTGAGTTCAGTTCCAACCCTGATCAAACACACCTGTCTGTAATTATCAAGTGCTCCTTCAGATCCTAATTAGTTGTTTCAGTTGTGTTTGATCAGGGTTGGAACTGAACTCTGCAGGAAGGTAGATCTCCAGGAACAGGGTTGGGCACCCCTGGCCTAGTTAAACCATGGTAACCACAAATTAATGGTTTTGCTACCATAGTTTAACCATGGTATTTGTATTAAAACTGTGGTTATACAAATGGTAATTACTACACACAAAAAAACATGGATACTACAATTTTATTATAGCCATATCAAACCATGGTTAATTTTCATAAGGGAAGGTACGAAGTGGTTAAATACATTTAAAAATAAAACTACAGGGTTAGTTGCACATTTTTTACAATTTTCAGGGTGGGTTTATGAAAGAAGTTTTCTGTATAGACTCATACATAAGTCTTGGCTGCTAAAAAGCTATTGAACATTTTCTTGTTGTCCAGGAAAACAACAACAACAACAACTGTAGCTTATTCATTAACTCATTGATCTTCCTGGTCAGATTAATGTGTTTTAAAAAAGAAAAAGATACAGATTAGCCAGGACTCAAAAAGAGGAAGCTGACAGCGTTTGTTGTTGTGTTTGGGAATTGCATAGTGCTACTCAAACTCTGGGTCAAGATATATGACCTGCCTCTCAGAAAACACCAGAAACCTGTTTGAACACTTGTCAGATGCAGCTTAAAGGTTTTAATATTCATATTGTTTCTGATTGGGGAACACTAACACAGCACTGCAACAGAAATCAGAGTGAATCAGCAGTTATGAGACTCAAAGCCAGAGAATCCCCCTAGGGTTAAAGACTGAACCTTCTTATGCATAGACTGGGGTGGAAACACCTGTGCCTGCTTAATTATACACACACCTAAAGCCTGGGAAACAAATAGAGTCAGAGGGTGTGTTTGCATTTTAAAATATGAAATCAATTGTGCTTTTAAATTCAGTTCTCTGAAAATCAAAGACAGCGGATCATTAACATAAAACCGCTATTTAGCAAAAGCAGGGACATGTACATATTTCATGCAAATTTCATACAAATAATAAAACAGCTAATAGAATATTCTAAAATAACTATTTACTTCAAGTTCATTGTTAAATACTACAATACAAGTTAAGCTGGCATGTGTAATATAAAAGTTTAGGGTTTTTAAATGTTTTTGAAAGAAGGCTCATCAAGGCCGTGTTCATTTGATCAGAAATACAGTAAAATTGCAATATTGTGAAATATTATTACAATAACTGTTTATTTTAATTATTTTGAAAAAATGTATTCCTGTGATGGTGATATCCATCAGTTTCAGTTTCACAAATTAATGCATGTGAACACAGAATATTCTTTGGACTTTGTTTATTCAACTGATAAAATAAAACCATAAAAAAATATTTACAAGGTTTTTTTTTTATATAAAGACATCAAAACTTCAAGATACAGCACAATGAGGAAAATGTGTAAACTATACATTCATGTAACACATAAGGTAATGAGTACAGTGTAGCATTTGGGGCATTCATCAATGTATGCTATTTGTTGAGCATATTACAACACAACGTCTTCATAGAATAAGAGTATCTATATAGATCTCTTATATTCAAATATTATGCAGGAAGTTGATAAAGGAAAGGACTAAATGCATGCAAAAATCTGGTACTTTTTTTAGGGCTTCACACTGTTGGCCTCAAGGGGGAGACAGCACATCAAAGAAGAAAAAGCCATAAAACCTGTCTGGCATATTATAGTGCTTTGGAAGAGCATTTTATGTGTTGTTCAGACTGCCCATCATAAAGTTTATTTAAACGAGTTAAACTGTACAAGCAGGTCCACTTAAGTGCATTCCCAAGTCAATGACTTCCGAGAGTGTTTTCCTCTTCTAATACAGAGCTCATAAGAACCAAACAGATGCACAGAATGAATGGTAAGCTGCTTCAGGGTAACACAAGTTCTCCCAGTAGAAGTGTGTTATTGTGGCAATAACATTTAAATTTCAGTAAGAGTCACCCGGAAACAGTCTGCTTGATTGTCAATGGAAAGGATGAATGTGTCCTCGTTGCAGTAGTGCTCAATAATGTTGTCATCCATGTTGACCAGAATACTAGTGGTTGAATGAAAATTAAATTTGAATTCAAAATAATTTAATACTAATCACTATATATATAGAGACTTTTTTTTTTAGCACTGTTTACTTACCCTTTCTTGCTTTTCTTATAGATTTTAGTCATTTTCTCCACAGGAACAGAATATTTGCCTGATATCTTAAAAAAAAAGAAAGAAAAAGAGACCTTAATCCAAACAGCAGCTTAAACAGAACATCTGACAAGCCTCTGTGAATGGCAGCGTATTTCCGACTCTGTTGTTGTATTCCATGGAAAGTAATCTGATCTGCTACTAAATGCAGTGTAAAACCTATTCACTCCTGTCCGTTAAGAATCAAAGTGTTCATCCCATGTGCTGTACTGCGTGACACTGTACTTACTGCCTCAAGCAAACTTTTCAGTGTTGGGGACCTTAGCATCAGTGCATCAAAAACCTCATCAGTTTCTCTTCTTACGTACAGCAGGACTGCAGAAAAATATCATTAAGAATTAATATAGAAGATTGGGACATATTCTGTTGACTTGTAGATGTCACACATGTGCAGTAAATAATCATACCTTTCCTTTCCTCTCTGCTGTATTTGGCGGGTGGAGAAATATCATGCTCTGATGACCGGAATGGTCTTTTCATGGCCACACTGCATGAGAAACAGATGAACAAGTTTATGATTATAATAATGCCTTTCAATGCTACAGTTATTCTGCAAGAAACAGATGAAACACACTGGATTGATTCTACTGGTCTGATGCTTGCTGGACTTTGGAATACATTTCTCATATGAGAGGTATTTTTATGAATGAATTAATACAAATAGACATTTACCATACTGAATATACAATTAAAATAACAAAAAAGACAAAATAGCCTAAATATTTTCATGTTATAATCAAAAGCCAATAAATGGCTCATAATAAAACTTTACATTATTTTGTCTAAATACATTACAAATAAAACACTAAACAACTAAAATCAGTCATTAAGCAAACTTAGGCTTCACAACATTATAATGTACAGTATGAAAATTGATATTCTTGTTGAAATTTGCTGAAGATTAAAGTCAAAAGTGCTATTACATACAGTTTTTAAGTTACATTTAATTTAAGTGAGTGTTGGATGATGGCAAATGTAATATTAAAATAAAAATAGGGAAAATAGACAGCAATTAAATACTGGTCAATTACTGTCCACTGATACTTAGCACATAACCATTACTATAAAGCCATATCTTGCATCCCTAAATACCAAGAGTAATTTTATTATAATTAAAGCAGGACATTCTTAGTAAATGCACGAACCCATTACTCTCCATTTCTTCAACGCCAAAACTGAACACCTGTAAACAAAGAGAAAACAAAAGGTTATAGAGACTTAAATCTGCACATGCTTTCACATTATGTTCAAAAGCATAAGCAGCGACTTTTCATAATTCAGTTAGAGAGAGATTACATCCATTTGAATAATTTAAGTCACTACAATCTAGTCATTACTAAGAGACTACACCTTAATAATTAGTTCTGATCAGTTTAGCACTGAAACAACTCCAGTGTCACATTGAGAACTGCATTGATCCTCACCTGACCGGCTCTCTGGAGGTTGTTCAAATGCACATCAGGGATGAAGAGGACAGGCTGGGACTCCAGGTCTGATATAGTTTTGAAGAGAATAATATCTGGTCTCTTTTGAGCTAAAGTGGCAAAACTTCCTCTCTTACCTAATAGAGTGAAAGAAAACCAATGACTCGAGTCAAAATCAGCAAGCTGACGCAGAAAAACACACATAGTCACGTTTCATAGACGACATGGTCATAGTCGTCACATATTAGGTCAAAACCTGTAATGCAAAATAGTTTTTATTCATATTCTTACTTATCGCAAAATGCCTATGTGCATTTTATCCATGATCAGAGTAAAATCATAGATACATGATAGATAATGACACTATATTATATAAACAAATGTATGGTTGATTGACAGAACTCTCACCATCATGACCCTGGTTGCCCACAGCTGGACCTTTGACTTTCTTCCGAAACTGCTTTTTCTCCTCATCACGAATTTTTCGCTCCGCTCCCTGTACAGAAGAAATGTTTGTGTGATCATACTGCATTGTTGTTGTTATGCAGATAAAAGGTATGGAAAGGACAGCAGGGAAAATTTAAGAAATAAAAAAGCACTATTAACTAAGTTTAGTATATAAAGTAGTTAATTCCAATGACAAATTAACTGCAATGCAAAAATAATTACACTACATAAGGTCACATCATTACAGCTATTACAAGAAATGGTAATGGCAAGCAGAAAATGTCCACTGTAAACTGTAATACTTATTGTATAACTTGTGCAAATAAAATAAGTCTGGTCCTTGACTTAAATGGAGGTGTTTGACTCATAATCACACTGACGCAGCACCAACCTTGTCACAGAAGACCTTGATCTGTGAGTAGGCTCTATGAATGGGTCTGTTACTCCTGTTGTTGTAACTGTAGGTGTCTATCTGGATCATAAGTGGAAGACCTTTGACTCCCTTCTGTGAGGAGAAATCGGTGCTCAGACAGTTCAGCGTAATGAAAACCTAGAAAAAACAAGACGCATACACAAATCAGCTTAACAAAACATGCATTTCTGAGCTTGGAAAAGGTCAAGTATGGCCAGGCAATCATGTCTTATTATCTTATGACAAAAGAGCCAGGGGCAGTTTTTCCACCAAGCTGCTCAGCTATAAATGAAATGTTCTTGCAGAATTTAAAACTAGAAAAAAAAATTACTGTGAAAAGTCACACAGAACCCATTTTTGCATTTAAAAACTAGAAAACATTGCAGTAAGGGGCTGTTCACACATGACAGGTTTTCTGAGTTTAAAAAACAGAAAACTATACTGTAAGGGTTGTTTATACAGAACATGTTTATGCATTTAACAACAACAACAACAAATGTGCAGTAAGGATCCGTTCACACAGAATGTGTTTAAGAACTAGAAAACAGTGCAGTAATGGGCTGTTCAAATAGGATGTTTTTACGATTTATATCTAGAAAACCGTGCACTAATGAACCCGCAAGTTCAAATAAGTTTAACTAAAAAAAATGTTAGACTTTGCTTCTTCTCATTCCACTGCCCTGCAGTCCTTGTTTTTGTGTATCTGTGTTTTTAAAACTTCTTTTGAATGAAGTTTTAGACAAATACTTTCGTCTTGCACATTTACCAAAAATCATTTAAAAAGCATCTGTCAACCAACCTAAACATTTTTTTTTAAACTTAACACTGCTATAAAAATGAGGCGCGCATGCACAAGATGCTTATAAAAGCTGCAGAAATGTGCTGCAATGCTCCAATACTAGCATCATTGTTTCAACCAGCGGCGTACTAATCAGGAGAGGTGCGTCAATCTGTTCGACCAATGGTAGACACAGTTCGGGAAACATGTTTGAAAATCATTATTTTTGCAATTCTGTTTGCTAGTGGTGATAAGAGGTGGTAGTGAAATTACACATCTCAATGTGAACCTTTACAGACTGTTTGATTAATAGACTAATCCTGAATAAAAAGCTATTACTGGATGGCCTCCAAGACTTTAGCAAAATGGTAAATAAAGCACAGCAGTTCATGTCAAATCTTTTTAGCACTAGTCTATCTTTAATCTCAAAAACACCCATCCAGCTTCTGTGTAGACTTGTGACCTTTAATAGTGAATAATACATCTTATGTGTTGAATATGTTCACAATTTTAAAATCTCTAAATGGCAACTCTAAACAAAAACCACACAACCACTCTATCATTGTGTTGCTGTCTGCGGTTTATTCAAATAGTAAGCAAAACTAAACTGATTTGAAATATTCCCAACTGTAACCTGTCTTATGCCAATACATCAAGAGACACTGGAAAAACGGCTGTTGAAAGATGAAAGGTAGCGAATCTTTCAGCCCGAGGTGAAAATAGTTTCCCACTGACGGTCTCCCGTTCCTTCATGTCTGTGCCTGTAGCTGTTGTTTCATAGAGGAGCTTGTTGTTCGATGTTCTGAGAACCACTTGCGTTCTCAGGGCCACGTGATCAGTTCTGACAGGAATCAGTTAGCAACTGCGTACACGGACAAATCTTTCCCAACAGATCTGTTTAGTGTGGGCTCTGGCTTTCTGTGTGCATGTGGGTGCATGTGAGCAAATGATGGCTGAACAAATACAAAGTAACGCTGAAATCTTACAACATTATCAAATCATCATCAGTTGGCTCTTAAAATTGAAGGCATGCAAATGTTTATATTTCTGCAACCCTTTATTAAAAATCTTTTATATACATTATCTGAATTAGGAAACTGCAAAAAAAAAAAAAAAAAAATTATTTCCAGAGGTAGGGAATTTGCTATTAAGTTTCCCACCGGCTATTACAATGACACATCAGGCTACTTCAAAAGCCTAGTTTTAAAGACAAATATTGACCATGAGCACTGGGTGAACCTCCTCCCTTAAGTGTGCACTTAAAGTAAGCTTGTTAAGTACTAGAACTAAGAAGGAAAATCCTCCTGACAGTGAATAGGATGCTGCAGGGAAGAGGAGGAGAAGGGAGCTGTAATGTCTCCTCAGGCTCAACGGCTGTTATCAAACATCTTCAGCTTGACCTGCACACAGCAAACTTAAGATTCCAGGAAAAACTCGGAGAATCCAAGCTGAAGCCTCACCTTTGCCTCCTCATTGACGTCCCAGGTGAAGGACACAGCATTGTAAGCGATTTCTTCAATGTTGCCAATGGTGCTGAAGCTCTCTTTATAGTCAGCTGAAGGGTGAAACATGACATTAGTTATCATTTGTAATTTTATAAGTAACTGACAATTTCTGGCATTACTTATAATATTTTCTTTAAGACCTTAACAGTAGTATGGTTAAATACATGTCTGAGGCCACATAGGAAATCTGAGATTCAAGATCTTATTTAGATTAAAAAAAAGTATTAAACCAAATTAATTACATTTATTTGAATTAAATTATAAAACAAAACGGTCACACTTTATTTTAAGGTCAAATTATTGCTATTAACAAACCATTAACTACGACTTTTGCCTCAAACTCCTAATTTTCTGCTTATTAATAGTTAGTAAGGTAGTTGTTAAGTTTAGGTATTGGGTATGATTAGTAGGAATATGTGCTTTATAAGTACTAATAAACAGCTAATATGTTAATAACAGGCAACTATTTAGTAGTGAGAATTGGTCCATATACTAAAGTGTTACCAATAAAACAGTCAAAGAAATGATAGTAAATAATAGAATAAAATAGAAAAAAAGATAATAAATATTTTTGACTACATTTTTTTAAAATCTACAATTTAAGATCTTATTTAGATAAATAAAATAAACTCCATAAAGTTCATCAAAATGAATCAAATAAATTTAAAACAATTTAAACAAATAAAATAAAATTTTAATCTGGAATTTCTGGCAAAAATCTGGCATGCATGATTTTATTTAGATAAATAAAATATCTAATTGAATATTTAGATATGCTATTCAATATATCTAAATATCAATCTAAATATCTAAATATTTTACTTTGAAATGTAAAATCTGGGATTCCTAAAACCTAAATAAAATAAAATACATTAAAATAATATTGTTTGAATAAATTTGTTGAATAATTTATCTAATTAAATTCAGATAACAATCTTAAAGTAATGAATTGTATTTATTTTCTTCATTTTTTAAAACAAGAAATTATATGCAAAAAAGAGTAACAAAAATTGAAGTTTCTACATTATTTTTAGTCTCTAATCAAGTTTGTGACCTTTTAAAATCTTTTGTGCAGAAGTCCAGATTTCATTGCTTTCACTGAAGCACAAGATGCTCTTATTTTTGATTCTTGAATCATGCTGGATAACATGATCATCAGGTTTTGCCAGCTCAGATGCTCTTGTTAAAGCAAAGGCTGGACATACCAAATACTGAGCCATTGTCAAATTCATGTCAATGTTCAAGTTCAACTTGTCTCTCAAATTGTTATACTGATAATATTAGTGGCAAAATGCTACATTTTTGCTACACAAGACTTCACACCCCACTGTATTTTCAAACAACATGAAGATAAGATAAATGTGAGGGAGAGATAATTTACTTGTTTTGCCCTGAGTATAATATGCAAAGCTGCAAACAAATTTGAACACTTCAGTTTATATTCAGAGTCATTAAAAAATTTGAAGAAAAAAAACCCCCACAATGGGACGCATTTTGACCTCAGACGCAGGCGTTCTGTTACACGCTTCACGTCTATGACACAGTGCCTGCCTGCTGTGTAAATACAACACCTCTTAAATGTATGACAGATGTTACTCAAGCCTCCCGTTTACAAAAGAGTAGGACCCTTTCCCAAGCCCCCGCTTGTCTGAGGATCCTGCCTCCCCCCAAACGGTTAACGCTCCTATTCAAATCCTGATCTTCTGCCTCAGGCATTATGAAAAATCCCTGGATACTGTTATTCAAATCAGGACAACATCAGGATCAGCAGATCGGGTTTCAGTCTTCCAAAATCATGCCCAAACCACGTCAGGTTGCCAGCTGCCACGGAGAAGACCATCGCAGTGCCCCTCAGGTGTCAACCCCCCCCCCTTCCTTTAACCTGACCCCTCATTGTCCTTATGGTTCCCAACTGGGAGTTATGATGGAAGACTTTGCCTTAAGCATTGTGCTAAAGTTGCAGACCCCTTTTTTAGGATACACCTCAAATAAAACAAATGAGGAACCGGGAAGAAAAAAGATGAACAAAAGGAAGGGACTCCAGTTATCCAGTATCTGTATCCCAGGGATACAGACGCAGAGCATAAAAGAGGTGGAAAAAAAGCATGTAACGACACAAACATAGAGTCACACAAACACAAACACACTGGTTAGGTTAAGTGTTAAGGTATTGTAATATTTACTATTGTTCAGTAAGTTTTTGTGGGTAAATTCCAAAATTAAATTCTTTCTTACTCAGTATTTTTGCCTTGTTTTCCAGTATCTGAACATTCTTAAATTAAGATACATTTACTTGAGAAGTAAAATTACTTATGATATAAAGCCTTGTTTCCTAAAAAACTGATCAAAATTAAGTGACTCAAAACAAGAAAAATATCTTCCAGTGGGGTAAGAAAATAAACTTAATTTAAAGAGAAAACACGTTTATTTTTCTTAGCCCACTGGCAGACTTTTTCTTGTTTCAAGAATAAAATCACTTAATTTTGAAAAATGTTTTAGAAAACAAGACTTATCTTATGTAAATTTTCTTTTCAGTACGTGCAGGTACGATTTCGCAATGGATTTGTATTTACATAATATATCTGTGTGTACTGTGTATATATGTATATATAAATACACACACTGTATTATGTAAACACAAACCTTTATTTTGGAAGCGATTAATCACAATTAATCGATTAGACAGCACTTTGAAAGTGAATGTTTGAATGTGCTTTACCTGAAAAATGTGTCAAAAATTTTAGCTAATGTGCACCTTTCAGACATATGTAAAGTATTAGTACTGAATATTAGATCAGCTCTGACTATCTCTAGTTTTAAATCATTGTTAAAAACGTATTTATTAACGCTTATAATTTCTCTGGGTGCTGAGTTTTATGTTCTTTGTGTCTTTTCTGTGTTGGTGTGATGTTATTGTCTGTGTATATTTATGAAAATGTTTTTCTTTATCGTTGTACAGCACATTGGGCAACAATGGTTGTATTAATTTGTGCTATAGAAATAAAATGAAATGAAAAAATGAAATGTAAAAGATATATACTGTATATAAAGCAGATGCCCACCTATGTCAAGGACTCTCTGTTTGGCCGTGTGCTGACGGTTGTGCCAGTAGTTCCAGTGCTTTAGCTGCTCATCTCGATATTTCTCCTGTCCAAACACCACCATCACCACACTCTGAGAGAGACAGTTGTGTTACAATGATTCTGGTCCTTAAAAGCAGAGTTAAGAGTGGTAGTCATAGTAACGGCAAAACTCACCCGCACTTTACTGATGGGATGTCGAAGGCCCTTGTTGGCCCCAGTCTCACTGAGAGTAATGCCATAGAACTGGCCCTTGTTCAGATAGATCATCGGCCCCTCGCCGGCCTTCTCACGAACCGAACGGGTTGCTTCTATACTGTACTGGAACAAATCTCTAGGAGTGGACAGAAAAACTGTGACTGTACAGAACATGTTCAAATCTAGATGTCTTTTAAGCCTCGGCTCATAATTTGAAGGATCTAATACAGAGATTCTTGATAGAGCTTGATTTCCAGATTACCCCACACTTTTGAACGGTAGTGTAAATGAATATCAAGTGTTTGGCATGTTGCACTTACATTCCCGAATGCTCCTGGGAGAAATTGTCTGCCCCTAGTGTGGTGGGCACCCTGTACTTCTGAAAAAAAATATATGAGAGAAGTGTGAACCTACTGAAGAAACAAATTGGTCTAAACTGCATTATGTTCACATATTATTCTCAATGTTTAATGATGAGTAGCTACCATGACTGATGTAAAACTGAGATGTTTTCAACTGACAGAAAGCTCACCATAGTCTCCTCAGGGTAGGAGTCCTCAAAGGTGCTATCTGGTGTTCTGCTCTGTTCGTCCTTCATGTATCTGTCGTGGCTGATGCTTGCTGTATCCTGTAAAGGCTGATGGTAGGTCATGCGCTGATACTGAACCCCCTGCTGATGGTGATGGTTGGAGAATCCCTGAGCGTAAACCTCAGCCTTCACAGTGGCCTCGACACCCTCCTCAACCGGCACTGGACCGAACAGGTCTTGTTTATTTTCTGCACTGTGAACATCAGTATTCAAGGACAGGTTGACAGGACGTGACTTCAGGACATGGATACGATTCTCTGAGGACTCAAGGCCATCTTGACTGATCCGACTGAAAGAAAGCCAAATGAGTTAGTCCAATTATTCCAATTGGAACACAGACATTCATTCATTCATTCATTCATTCCCTGGAAATAAAGTTAAAAATTAAAACAGGAAATTTATGGCTTAAAATGAAGAAATATTTCAGATACATTCACTAATAAGCAAAAATCATGCTGGACAATATGTATCACGAATATGTTCTGAAGTTTATGTTAATTCTTCAGTTCAAAGTTTCACTCAAATTGTTATGCTTTTAATTTGAAATAAAAATTTATTCATTTAGAAAAATGGAAAACAGGTGCATTTTCACAAGTGATCTCAGACTTTCGGACCTCAAATAAACTGTGTTGGACTGACCTCTTTTCATGATCTTCTGGAAGTTTGGGTACTGGTAAGAGCCTCTTCTCTTTAGGAACCTAATGGAAAAGAAATAGTATAACTTCCTGACAATACGTTTTTATATATGTACACAACAGGCACATTAGTTTTCTTCTTAAGTGTTACAGAGGATTTCTGACCTTATAGTAATCATAAAGGATTCCCAGGGCAGCCACACTGTCCTCATCTCCATTAATGCTCATCATGGCCTTGGTGGCAGCAGTCAATGGATTCTCCAAGTATGATTTCCATGCCTCATCTTCACTTGTGAAGGCACGGCGTGATGGAATATTCATCTCATTAGGGACCACCACCACCAGACGCTTACTGAATTAATGAAATTATTAATAAAAGTATTTAGGATTAGAAATTAGGAATAATTTAGGAAAAATATACATGTACAGTATATATATATATATATATATATATATATATATATATATATATATATATATACACACAGGTGCAGCTCAATAAATTAGAATGTCGTGGAAAAGTTAATTTATTTCAGTAATTCAACTCAAATTGTGAAACTCGTGTATTAAATAAATTCAATGCACACAGACTGAAGTAGTTTAAGTCTTTGGTTCTTTTAATTGTGATGATTTAGGCTCACATTTAACAAAAACCCACCAATTCACTATCTCAACAAATTAGAATACTTCATAAGACCAATAAAAAAAACATTTTTAGTGAATTGTTGGCCTTTTGGAAAGTATGTTAATTTACTGTATATGTACTCAATACTTGGTAGGGGCTCCTTTTGCTTTAATTACTGCCTCAATTCAGCGTGGCATGGAGGTGATCAGTTTGTGGCACTGCTGAGGTGGTATGGAAGCCCAGGTTGCTTTGATAGCGGCCTTCAGCTCATCTGCATTGTTGGGTCTGGTGTCTCTCATCTTCCTCTTGACAATACCCCATAGATTCTCTATGGGGTTCAGGTCAGGCAAGTTTGCTGGCCAATCAAGCTCAGTAACACCATGGTCATTGAAACAGCTTTTGGTACCTTTGGCAGTGTGGGCAGGTGCCAAGTCCTGCTGGAAAATGAAATCAGCATCTCCATAAAGCTTGTCAGCAGAAGGAAGCATGAAGTGCTCTAAAATTTCCTGGTAGATGGCTGCGTTGACTGTGGACTTCAGAAAACACAGTGGACCAACACCAGCAGATGACATGGCAGCCCAAATCATCACTGACTGTGGAAACTTCACACTGGACTTCAAGCAACATGGATTCTGTGCCTCTCCACTCTTCCTCCAGACTCTGGGACCTTGATTTCCAAATGAAATGCAAAATTTACTTTCATCTGAAAAGAGGACTTTGGACCACTGAGCAACAGTCCAGTTCTTTTTCTCCACAGCCCAGGTAAGACGCTTCTGATGTTGTCTCTGGTTCAGAAGTGGCTTGGTAGCCCTTTTCCTGAAGACGTCTGGGCGTGGTGACTCTTGATGCACTGACTCCAGCTTCAGTCCACTCCTTGTGAAGCTCTCCCAAGTGTTTGAATCAGCTTTGCTTGACTGTATTCTCAAGCTTGCAGTCATCCCTGTTGCTTGTGCACCTTTTCCTACCCAAATTCTTCCTTCCAGTCAACTTTGCATTTAATATGCTTTGATACAGCACTCTGTAAACAGCCACACCTTTCAGTAATGACCCTCTGTGACTTACCCTCTTTGTGGAGGGCGTCAATGTTCGTCTTCTGGATCATTGCCAAGTCAGCAGTCTTCTCCATTATTGTGGTTTCAAAGAACAAGAGATACATGTAATTTATACTGTAGGGATGGTCATTAATTGAAACTCAAATGTAAATATTCTAATATTTTGAGATACTGATTTTTGACTTTCATGAGCTGTAAGCTCTAATCATCAAAATTAAAACAAAAAAACTTTTGAAATGTTTTACTTTACATGCAATGAATCTAAAATATATTAAAGTTTCACTTTTTGAAATAACTTACAAGAAAAAAATGAACTTTTTCACGACATTCTAATTTATTGAGATGCACCTGTATATAGCAAAAATAATGTAAAACATATGTGTGGACAACAGGCTTGATCCCAATAATATCACCTCTCTCTATACCTTAGGGTTCATGAAGTTTACCAAGGGTTAGAGCATACAACTGAAATTCCCAGCACTATCCTTTTACATTTTCCACACAATTGCTTTTTTTTGGTGGGACAATGGACTATATCCTTCTGGATATTGATACTACAGTGAGGAAGGGTTGCATGGGAGGGGCTGTACAAGGATGTTAGCTAATATAAGCCACCTGCCCAGGCCCTCCGTTATAGATGTACTGCAGCAAAAAAAAAAAGAAAACCACAAGCCAGAAGAGGAAAAGGTAAAGAAAATAAACGCAATCTGTCACACTTGTTCTTTGATGTTGCAATTTACTGTAAAGTATGCAGTGTAGAAACCCTTTTACCGACGATCATCTACATAGATTCTTTTGAAAAAAATAATAATAAAACATGAGCAACTATAGTAAAATATAGTGGAGTTCCACAAGGTTCTATTCTAGGACCTCTTCTCTTTTCTTTTTATGCTAACTTTAGGTAGTGTAATAACGAACCATGGGATCGAAGCATGCTGAAACATATTTACTTTGAATTTTATCAAACAAAACGACCTGCTGCGATGACATAACATATAAAGATAAACGTCATGAAATTCCAAACAACTTGTTGCTATATAACAGACTTATGTTTGCCGTTTCTTATAAACTGCATCAGTGTTTACATTGGTGACTTACTTCTCTTCCTGAGCCATGTGCACTGCTGGGCTCCCACAGTGAAACTGGACTTTCAGGTTGGTGAAGATGTGGCAGGTGAGTCGCAGGGAACGGCTGAAAGAAAACTCAGACTACAGGTCAAACAACTTCTCGCATCCGACACTCATTACAGCATCCTCCTGTATGTTCCGCACAAAGGAGAGCAGCCAAACTTTCAGGATCAAGCGGAAAATTGTGTTAATTCTGGGAAGTCTCAAGTTGACTGTTATTGTGAGCAAGCAAAGGTGCGCTCTCATTACCTGGAGGAGGGGATGAGCCAGCCAATCCCCGTGCAGCTGCTTTGATTCAGCGACAGCGATTGGCTGTAAAGCAAAAAGAAGGCGTGGCAGCCACCTGCACGCTTATACTGTTAAAACATGCATCCGAAATAGAGACTCACATTTTGCTTGTGGGAGTTTTTCATTGATTGCGCAAAGAGATATTACTCGAGAGGTGTGTTTTATGGGAAATGTTTAAATACTGATTAATCTCTCTTTAATAAAATACGTTTTGTTTATTACAAAAATGATTAGAGAAGCTCTGTGAGGTATTGAGGAGCAAGATGTTTACGTCTGTACATGACATTGCAGCTGGCAGAGCAGTTAATAATAATAATGAAATATGACTTTTGTTTCCATTTTCTTGTTGGGAAAGGGAATGTTTGTTCACTTTTAGCCATCTGTCTGAGCCTATCCAAATACAGGTATTGTTGACTAGCAGACTGCTATTTGTTTGTTAGGGCTGCAAATAAAAGGGTCTGTTAGACTAACAGGTGTGGCTCTATTTTAAAAGCTTCAAATGTGCTCTTTATTTGCTTGCATCTGGGATTTGGCCAGCCTGGGATGAGCTCCTGTACCAGTTGTGCTTTTAATGAGCAGACCAGTATTAAAAAAAAAAAAAAGACAGCCTATGACAAAAAAGAAAAAAAGAAAGAAACTTGATTGACCAGGAACTTGAAACTTTTTTAAGAAACTTGTCATAATTTCAGTGAGTGCTAATGTGTACGTGACAGATCAGAGATGAAGATGACAGGCTTCAACAAGACTATTGATCAGTCAGGTGAAATCTACTAATGACCTGCAGTTATCAGTCATGGGAACAGAAACTGACACCTGAGTGCAGAAAAATAATATTTCATAATTTGCTCCAACAAAAAGACTAACTGAGATAGAGGCGTATAAATACATCATCAGTCTGTATTTGTAATTTTAATTTGCTTGTCTTGTTCTGTCATGATTATTTTTTTTAAACCCATTCAGTTTACTTGATTTGGGTCCTTATCAGACTTCATGGGACATTTCACAAGAGGTGTGGCATGCCCGAGTACTCAAAATAAAGATAACCGGTTTTGACCTGGAGAAGGGCTTCAGCTTCTACCCGTCTGACAGGTAACGATTCTGCATTGTTAGCAAAATGTGACAGTAGTTTATAGACAACATACACACACACAAACTGAATTGACACATTCTACCAGTTGCACCAGTCCAATAAAGCTTCGAACTCTGGAGAAAGTTGTCCTCTGACAACTTAAGTATTCTCATGTTGGGTGTCTAGTATTATTAGGAAATTCAAATGAAGAAAATCTTTCTCATGCACCACCTTTTAAAAACCGTTATGGTTGCAAATACCCACTCACTTGCATATATAACATTAAATGTAATTTGATGGGAAAATATCAGCGAGCAATTCAGGACTAATCCTGCTGACTCACATGATTCACATGAAGTCATCTCTTGCCTGAGCATGAGAACAAGGCCCGCCCCAAACTACTGCTACAGAAACCAGACAACTTCACAACACTGAACATTTTAAAATGGTATCAGTCTCTGTGCATCTATTATGCCACTCCAATAAATAAATAATAAACTAAAAAGTGACAAAGTCCTATTTAGTAGTTTTTTTTTTTTTTTTTTACTTTTTATTCAAGTTTATTGTATATGTTTTATATATATATATATATATATATATATATATATATATATATAAAGTGTTACATATTTTAGAAGAAAGCATTTCATTTTCAACTTCAAAATTTTTAATTTATTTTAATGTGTTACTTGCCAATTCATTGTAATTATTCTTCTGATCATTATTCTTTGTATAAATTTACTATTCATAACTATTTCAAAGTCAATCCTACAGCTGTTTTTTTTTTTTTTAAGTGTACAATGTAAAGCACTTAAATGCTCTACTTACACAATGGTTATACTTTTAAGGAATGTAAAAGTTTCACCACTGTTTCACCGCCTATCTAATCTTACTGCACCACAATGACGGTGATATAGAGCTGCCCGGAGTACCACAGAGAGTGTCAGACATGTGTAAGATTTCCTCACTGAAGCCCCTGGGCTGGGCAGGACCTTCAAAAACGGGCTTTTCATTCATTCAGATTTTATGCCTGAACCCAAGCATGTAAACAAATAATTCACCTCAAACATAGAAGTAAGATGACATCTTGTGGCCAAAGTTGGTACTACTACATTTCAACCCATTTTGAGGGAGTTTCTCTCAGTGGCTGCCATTGGGGAAAAAAAAGGATGATTCTAAAAGTAAATGAATGCAACACAACACACTTTGTTCTCTCAAGATTTAATTTCTGCTCAATATGATAACCAAAACAAATCTCTATGTCTCAAATCTACAGTCACAAAATACAGATTACCATACAAAATCTACAAAATGCAACAATTACAAACAATTTGTTTGACAAATAACAATTATACAGTATAAATTTATACAATACTGCTTTCATATTTTTGGCACCTGACCACATGATATAACTGTGATACAGAAATGTTACGTCAGATGTTTTAAAAGAAAACAAAATTAAAATAAAAAAAACTACATAAAATATGCATAAAACATGAAATTACAGAGCAATTTTGATCTGCCACTTTAACTTTTCTTTTTTTATATTTTTACAAAAACAGCAGTTGTTCAACAAGTAAAATAAAAACATTCATTAACAGTATAGCAGAACTGAATGCACTGTGGTGAGGCATTTGACGTTGACAAGGACATTCAAGAACATTGAACATCAGTAGAAGCAGTTGGCAGAGGCTGATGATACAGGAACTATTAGGAGTTCTGAATAAATGCTCTCTACCTATTGTTCAATTCAATTCGTTCCGCAGGTGAAATGGATACAGGTATGAATACAACATGAATGCAAGGGACATTTGAAAAGCGATGGGTCCTATTTCCTCTTACACTCTTAATGTTATTTAGAAATGAGCGTGTAACTCAGTATGACAGATTAATAGGCCGTCAACATAATTACAATCTGTTAAATGGGTGAATGGCAAGAACATGGAGCTCAACTCTTCAACAGATGGATGTTTGAAGCAAATTTACTGCAATTTAAGCTTGATAAAACAAAAAAAGTAACAAAGCCATATTAAAATCACGGTAATACTTTACAATAAGGTTCATTAGTTAACAACATTAGTAAACGAACAAAGAATGAACAATACTTCTACAGCATTTATTAATGCTTAGTTCATGTTAATTTCAGCATTTACTAATGCACTATTAAAATCACAAGTTGTGTTTGTTAACATTAGTTAATGCACTGTGAACTAACATGAATAAACAATGAACAACTGTATTTTCATTAACTAACATTAACAAAGATGAATAAATAGTGTAATAAATGCATTGTTCATTGTTTGTTCATGTTTGTAATGTTAACAAATGACACCTTATTGTAAAGTGTTACCAAAATCACTCACCCACAGAAACACTTGAGTGTGTATAAGGCAATTCAGTAACTACTTGATGCTCATGTGTACAATCCAGAGTTAAAGACGGTCTGTACAGCAGATAAATGTGATTCTAAAATCATATTAGCTTTGAATCAATAAAGCTTTAGTTCTTCTTCAATAACAAAAACGTTCTGCAATAATGCAAACGATGCATCACGACATCTAGAACCAGGATGAGCAAACAGGGCTGTAACTGATATTAACCAAACACATACACACAACACATGCATACACATTACACAAATACTCTCCTGTCCACAAATGCAAATAAACGTGGTTACATGCTTTTGCTAAAAATGTCAAGAAAACCAATCGCTGCATCCTAAGATGGAACTCGGAGTACAGTTTTGCATGCGTGTCTGATATTTCAGATTTATATACAAGCCTACAGTTACTAGAGTACAAACATTAGAAAACTGGTAAAAGAGAACTCAGTTCATTTCATGTCTTTTGAACCTAGACTGTCCGACTAAAACCAAACTAATCCACACAAAATTGGATGTGCGCTTCCAGCACTAAGTAATAAGGCTCTTTAGATTGTAAGCACAACGTGGGATTCATACAACTGGAAAATCTGCATGTCTGATTTATTGGTCTCATTGGATAATAATACTGTGATCTGCCAATAATAATGCTGGCCAAACTATGAATTGAGAGAAACTACAGTCTAAATAACGTTAAAAATAACCCAAATATGTAAATCAATAAGGCTGAGGTGTTTACACACTATTGATTCAGGCATCTAACTTTTTACTAAGTGCATACATTATTTCCCATCTTATATTCCTGTCTTAGTCAAGATTAAACTGCCTCATCTAATACCCGGAGAAAATAAGAATAAAACTGACTACTTACTTTGACATGAAACCTCTTTCCTAATCAGGAAGTGATTCGAGCTCTGATAAATGCTCTAGTTACCCATATTCACTCCATCACAGGCCTCTTCCAGGCCCGGTGTGGCTCCCTACAGAGATAACACAGCCAATAACTCTGTGTGCGCGTGTGTGTGTTTCTATATCTGGCCAAGCTCAGTCTGATGAGACCCAGATGCCCTACTCTGGGAAAAAACCTGACCCTCCATCATTTCCCTGCGAGTGGAAGGAGCGACTATATCAAAAACTAAATTAAAACCCATAAATAAATAAAAGGTTGAAGCATGAGACGCTGATCTCAGAACTGTCCTGCACTGCTGGGGTCACACTGTAGCAGACGCACAATGGACGGGTCGCTCTTTGCCCCTTTGATGAACTCCTCCAGAGACAGTTTTCCTAGAATAAAACAAGAGAGGACACAGGCTCTTAGAAAATCATATTATTTACAATAGAAAAATGATGGCTAGTTTTCTGATATCTGGCTCATTGTGTTAGAATCTGAATCAAGCTGTTCAAATGTTATGGAAACAATGGAAAAGATTTTAGTGCTTCTATTAAATCAAAGAAGCCTAATCTTCAGGTTAAAAAAGGGCAGGATATAGTCTAACAGAAGTTAAGCAAAATTGTGCATGTTCTTTTTCTCTATTTTTACATCCAGATTACCTTTGTTTTTCTCAAACATTTACTTCATTTTAAAAACACTAATGACTGAATAATAATAACAAGAATGTTAAATGTAATCTTTAATCTCTTAATATCCATTTTCATACTGTATATTTTTGATTTGTGATGCCTAAATTCATGTGTAGGATTTAAAACTATTCTAGTTTTCCTGTTTAATTGCAACAGAAATAGTAGAATTGTAATAATTTGGTATATGACTGATGTTTAGTATAGGGACATCCCTAAAAACATGCAGTGACTGAAGCTCTGTATCAGTCAGCAGGTGGCACTGCCGTCTCCTTGCATTCAAAAGTGAGAGTTGGCGAAGGAATGTTTGATATTTGGTTTGGTGTACAGAAACAGTTACCCAGTGAGGAGTGATGAAATGGCACAAGAACAGGTCCTCTCAGCCATAAATTAGCATTCAGTTTAGTCCATGCTTAGCCTGCATGGTTTAATTTGATTGAATTGTGCATTTGTAGTGTTTCGTTCCTCAATTTCCTCACTGTGCTCAAAGTAGGCTATCTGTCTGAGAACACACTTATGCTGCATCTGATCCCACAAATACACAAACATGCACACAGCCTCCGTCCCTTGTGACTCTAGTCACGAGAGAGCAGGAAATGCAAAAGTTCATCTGACCATAGAATCAGACCACTCTTTCCACTCTCTTTTCTGTATACTCCCATTTGTGCGGTTTTTGATTAGCAATTTCATGCACACCCCTCGACGCTGAAGTAGACAGTCCCAAGCCTTGTTTAACCGCTAATGGGGCTCTTCAAATCATTCAATAATCTGAGACCTTTTTATAATGGCATGATGCATTTAAATAGGTTGTACTGGAGTGCACAAACAAGCATCCAGACTTTACACAAGAATGCACAGTCAGAACACTTTTGCTATAAATGTAATGTAAAAACATATTACAATTTAATATTTAAGAGTAAAATTTAAAACTGAACACACTTAGTGATGCAAAATGATTTTTGTCTTTTACTGACATCTTTCGGTGATTGAAACAATGATTAATTACATTAGACATGATATATTTCAGTAAGTTGACAGTCAAATCATGCCATCGGAAAAGCGCTAATTAAACTTCAGCCCTAAAAGACCACTTGTTCATATACAACTGCTAAAGAGGTTTGATGATATAGGGAGAAAAAGGGTTTACCATCCCGGTTGGTATCCATTTGTCTGAAGATCTTTTCTGTTCTCTTCTCAGGTGTGGCCTCATCCTCTGGCATCTTCATCACTGATGACACCATCTTGTAAATCGCCTGAGAGAGACGATACACACGGGATTCCCTTCATTAAAACTCCATCACATCACAAAATACAGGAATCTCATATACAGCATTAACTGCTACAGCCTTAACAGTTAAGTTACTCTCCCCTCCTATTAATGCCTCTGTTTGAATCAACACTGCACAGACTTTATTATCAAAGGTATAAGAAAGTGAAAGTGAGAACAAGACCTGTGACCCGTAACAGCATTTATTACTCAAAGATGAGGCAGAATCCCAGCACAAGGCTGATAGCAGTGATATGCATAAAGATCATGTAGAAATATGTCCAATATGATGATCTTTAAGAAGGCAACAGGCCTAGATACTGCACTATTTGTGTGCAAAAATGCAAATAATAATAATAAAAACTTACATTTTTAAATACAATTTGTTTGTATAGTACTTTTTCAAAATAAATCCTGCTACAAAGCAGCTTTGCCACTAAAGTGCCATTAGCCACTAAAAATCGTCCATTCATTGATTTTGTACAACCATTTTTATATAGTGTAAAATTAAAATTGGCAATTATGATTAAGCAAAACTAATTATTCTTTTGTGGTGCAGCCAATGAAAATGCTACTTCGAGCAAACGAACAAAAAACAGAAGTACTCGCCCGGTTGGGACAGGAGAAAAAAAACAAACAAAAAAAAAAAACTATGGACCTGTTGAACAATCAGTTTTTGTATGAAAAATTTTAATTTAAAAATGATGAACAATAGTACATCCCTACTCCAAAAGGTCACCATCATCACTCAGGGCAGAAAAAATATATACGTCAACAATCCTTTCTCAAATAAACATCTGATGAGCAGGAAGAGAGGTGAATGAATGATTAGATTTCCTCATATATATTTGGTTTGAATATACACTTATTTCCCGTAACATTAATATCCGAGGAAAAGTGTGCTGTCAAGTGCAGCTCTCCTGTGGAGAGTTATTGACTCTTCTCATTACAGACCTGCAGCCAGTGCACACTTCTTTAATACACTATCTGGCTATTCATCATTAAAAGAGGTGCATCATTCAGTACATCATTAGATTTACCTTGGCTTGCCAGGGATGGAGGTAAACCATCCATCAAAATAAAACAATCAAGACATGAGAAGTGATGGCCTCATTCTTGATGCCCGTCAAAACAGAAATAAATTACATTTTTATACTTTGTTATATGAAATGCATCAACTAAACCACTATTTTAAATATCATTTGTGGGTATAGTATTTTCCTTTATTCTATATTACAGCTGAACTTTTATAGTACAAATGTAATATATAAGTTACAAGTCTTCAAATTTTTGGTTTGTTTCGAAAGGGCCTTAAGATCTGAGAAATCACCTGTTGCTAAAATTACTCTTCTCAGTAAAGCTGCAAAGATAAAACAGGCCAATCGCAATGACAGCAAACATAAATAACCATGTGAAGGAGTGCACTTTGATGAGAGCCTGTTTATCAGAGACAGAAATAAGACTTGGGCTCTCTTTACAGCGTGGAGCTTCCTGACAGTCTAACACCACGGCTATCCTTGCTGTTAACGCAAGTGAGAAATAACAACATATGCGATGTGAAAATTGGGTAGCAATCCTGGGTTGGGTTCTCTTTTGTGTCTCCTGAAGTGATATCTGATTCTATTTCAGACCTCAGCAGTCATTATGATGATTAGAAAAGGATTCAAAGAGTGCCAATATTAGATAAATTCATAAAAGCTTTAGGAAGCCTGACATACCTGCACAATCTCCAGCATCTCTGCTTTGCTGATGTATCCGTTTCCATCCAAATCATACATGCTAAACGCCCACTTGAGCTTCTGTTCCAGCTTCCCTCGTGACGTGACGCTCAATGCAATTATGAACTCCCTAAAGTCTATTGTGCCATCGCCATTTGCGTCAAAAGTACGGAACACGTGCTCTGCAAACTTTGAGGCATCTCCGTAAGGAAAGAAGTTTCCGTAGATTTTCTTAAACTCCTCCATGGAGAGGTTGCCACTGGGACAGTCCCGTAGAAAGCCCTTGTACCATTCCTGGATTTCATGCTCCGTAAAGTCTGTGCTTTCCAGCAGGTCCTGCATCACCTCAGGGCGGAGCTTGCTGTTCTGCTTCCCCATGGTTTCGTTTCACGAGACAGCACTGGCAAAAGAAGGGAAAGAGAGAAAATGAGTATGGAAAGTTCGGTCATAATTGGGGTCCCTTATGCTGCCATGATCTTTTATGTAAAATGTCCATCCAATTTTCTATAATTTGTGGCTCAGTTAAGAACGCAATAAAAGCCTTATTATGAAGAAGTGCTGTCATCTATGCTCTGAAATTGAAAAATCCTAGACCTTAGCTGGGAAAACAAATAAAGTGACAGATGAAATAAAGCCATATACTGAAGTGACACTATGATGTCTTTTTCAACGAGAGCTGGTGATTTTCAGTAATGTGACAGTTTTTGACTAAGTGTCAAGCGTGTCCAGTCATGCAAGTTGAGAAGTTTAACTTTAACTATGTCAATGAGTAGCAATGCAATGCAGCTACTACTGATAATGACAGATACTGTAGTGTTACACAGGCAACACAAAAGAGAAATTAATATTACTGTTACCAGTGACTTCACTGTTCTATATGGCCCACATGTAGTGATATTTTACAATTTGTAAGCATAAGTGAGATTGATTCATGCACTGAATTGTTCATTTTTAGCAGTAGGAAAAATGAATTCTGTCAAATTAGAATTTAACTACCAATAAAATAAATGCTATTTTTCATAAGCTATGACCAATTGTAAAGCCCACCAGTAACATGAGGGCATTCAGCATCAGGAACACCCACAGCGACCAATAATACAGTGACTCAGTGACCGGCAGTGGTAAAATCACTGTATGAGTGAATGGGACATGAGTCAGATTTCCCACAGTACCCATTCAAGCAAGTCACAAAAATAGATTACAATTAATACAATACAAAATTTATGTATCAAAGCATGAAAACCACTGGACAATACACCTTTAAATGTTCCAATTCAATTTGTGGACTTATCAAAGTGTCTTAAATGTGTTCAGTCTGCTTGTTGGGCGACAGTGCAGATAACACAATCCACTGTTTTGCCTCTGATGTCCTCATTAGAAGTACAAATGACAAAATCTGAGCAGCGATTCATAACATAAACAGAACAAAACTATTAAGCCATACACAAATTTCTCAATAATTAATTTTGCATAGCAGCTGCATTATCATCATCTATAGATGCACAGTGATTCCAGAAGGCATACCACATATAGTCAATTTTACAAGACAAGATGCCTTTTCTCATGCAAACACAGATCCCTAAAGATGCTTGAATTCTACGGAATAATATCCCTATATACTGTTAAGATAAAACAATCATCAACACCAGGACACTTTCCAGTCTCCCTAATGACCAGATCTAAACATTGAGCCTTTAGAAGCAGTTTGAGGACAAATTATAATATTACATAAGATAATTTATATAAGCCATCCACCTCCATATCTCAAAATACTTGAGGATTTTCTTTTAAAAATAAAGGTACAACAGCTAACTAGATGGCTCCTGTGGCTCAGTGGTAGAGCATTGCGTTAGCAGCACAAAAGGTCGTGGGTTCAATTCCCAGGGAACACACATACTGATAAAAAATGTATAGCCTGAATGCACTGTAAGTCGCTTTGGATAAAAGCGTCTGCTAAATGCATAAATGTAAACTAGACATTTCTGGATTTCGTATGAGAAAAAAATAGGCAGAATATAAATAAAAACATGTCAAAACAAAACCAACAAAAACTTTATGATAAATCTAAAGAGTACAAAACATATCTAGACATTAATGTCTAGCAATCAATAAAAATGGCAAAACAAAAATGAAAAATGAGTCCATGTGTTAGGTCATTCACAGTCCCCAGCTGCAGAGCCTTCATTCAGGCCGGAAGGTCTGGAGAGGATCAGCTGGTACGTGACATCTGATGCGTCTATATGCAGGAAGTGACTCGCGTTTCTCAGTTGGGTCATGGATCTTTGAACTAATCAGACAACTGTCTTATTAAAATTGTAGGCAAACACTCAGATGCATACATACACACCCCAGCCCTGTGAATGTATTGTATACAAGAGTCACGGCATAAAATGTAAATAGTTTTAAATGAGCCTGAATGAATCATGTGCACTAGAGCTGAGGGGTGAAGGTTATGGCAGAAGAGGAGATAGTACTCACTGTTTGATTAGAACGTGATTATAGCTCTTCAAAAATAAGGACACTTAAAGATCTGACACTGCCTTTCTGAATGAACTGCACAAGTACACTACATCCTGTCTTAACTGGTTTCATGTAGGGGGGGGGGGGGTAGTTTTGCTGTAGTGCTTTCATAAAAACTGAAATACACACTAAAAACGTACCCCCCCCCAACCATTGAATTAAAAGAATTAGAACACAGGAAATCTCTGACAGAGTGAATAAAATCATGCAGCTTCGGTAACAACTTTTTCTTCTGAAGTCTGTGTGAAAGAAACCTGACATCATTTTTCTTGAATCCAGTGCCTGGTATCTGATTACACTTCATAAATTCCCTCATTTACAGGTATTACACTACTAGTATATTAGCTAGCAGCTGTTGTCAACAATTGGAAATGCTATTTTGATCCTAAGCAAACCACCTCATCAGTGATGTCTATGGTGGTTATTCTACTGGGCATGCTGGATGCCAGTGGAACTGGTTTTTTTTTTTTTTTTTGTATTTGACACTTTTCTGAACAAATTATTCCTATGAATATATATGGGATATAATGCCATATTTGGATTGCACACACTATGACAGTAATAATTTACATTAAATTAACTCAGCTTTACACAAAATGTGAATTAAAAAAAGATAAATCTGTAAAACAGTAAGATTGTTGTACAGACACGCTGTATATGGTATAAACATTTTTGCCGTTTCCTTTGTTAATTATTAGACAAAAGAGTTAGTGAAAGGAAAATACTGAGGAAAGAGGGAGAATAAAACAAGGGAGCACTACACACATCAAGTATTTGCATGTCTGCTTGTGCCGTAGCTCTGACAAATCCTATGCTATTTTATTGACTTTGCTGCGCACCAACCTATTACTTGGTAACACAATGACATGTAACAATAAATATTGTCTGATTATTTTACATGCAAGAAAGATTTTTTTTTTTAAAGTAGTTTATTTTTGCACTCAACTTGAAATTACATTTTAAAACATTAAAAACAGAAAACAGTAATTTAAAATGGCAATAACATGGTGAACATGAGGCTTTAAAAAAAAAAAAAAAAAAAGAAACACTGACCCCAAACTTTTGAACTGTAGTGTACACTGTAGAGATGACAAATGGCAGAATGATATTGTTCTATATATATCAAATATATATTAATAATATTATAATAATAACGCATTTCACAGTATTGAGTAACTTCTAGAACCAGAAATAAATTCCAGGTACTGACATTTACGTCAGGGAACAAAGCATGCTTTGTAAAATACATTATAAACCCCTTCAGGCAAATAACAGACACACCTTCTTCATTTGACATAATATTTGTACTTCATGCTGTTTAAACATTGAACACAGAACAAGATTAAAAGTAAATGGAAAGACTGTAATCAGATGAGGATAGAATCAGAACAACCAATTTGTTCTTTAACTACATATAACAGCAGACAAGAACCAAATTCCTCATTGAATCACTGTGTGTCTGCCCAGAAACCTGGCCATTCAGTCTAATGATAGAGGCCATTAGCGGTAAACACAGAACAACAACTAAAGGGCTTGTTGTTTGGACTCTGTGGTCTGAACTCTCTCATGTGACTCAAGACTGAAACGGTCGATTGTATCTCTGCAACTGAATATTCATCGTGTCATACGTGTTTAATCTATCTTCAACTGCAAATTGACAAGGAAAGCAGATGCTGAGGTCACACTTCATTAGCTATGAACTACATTCACAACATTCTTTTTATGTCATGCGCTGAGAAATAGTTCTCAGCTAAGAGGTGTCATGGCTGACAGGCATGTATTAAGTATCCAGCATTAACCCTCCTGATCATCAATTTAAACACAGAGGACAGACTGGGGCTTAATTACAACGCAGTTAGCAGCAATGCTGTCTTCGTGTACAATAATGAATCTCTGTGACCTCTTGCCATGTTGCTATGGAAACAGACACTCCATGCAGCATTGGTTAGCAGAGAGAAAACAATAAATCAATGAGACTACAGATGTTTGCATCTCTAAACGGAACACTGCTGCTCTAAACGGATTTCCTTAAATATTTGGATTTCATCCATTTGGAGAGAAGAGACTAATTGTACAGTGATAGCATTGCACAGGGAAACTATTGAATTTCTGACCGTTCCTACCAATAGTTTGCTTTGTTAGTGATCCAGCGCAGGCAAGCGTAATCTTTAAATCATTAGCCAGTAAAATGTTTGGGAAAAGACAATTCAGGCAGCTCATTGCTTAGCCTTAGTCACACCTCAATCTACCACTTCCCCAGCAGAGCACAAACACATCTTTGTAGTGTTTTTATTGTTAATTAAAACCTAAACAATTTAAAATAGTTTTCACTCATTTAAATGCAGCTTAAATCGAATAAACAAATATTAGACGAACAACAGCAGCATAAGGAGTAAAGCGCATATCATTTCCTCTTTGACAGGATCAACCTGAGTTTAAATCCGCCTTTTGCAGAACTCATTCTTCTCCCTTTTCACATCAGCAAGGCCATTTATTTTCAATAAAAATGAAGGAAATAATAAAAAAGTGGAAAATAACGTGCCTCACGGGTGTTTATCAGTGGGTTAGGTGTGGGGGAGGGCTTTATTGCACCAATTAGCAGCATCCATTTAATAATTTTCATAATTATAATTTACACAATGCGTTACTACTGCATAGTGTTATGTACTACAATACGTGAAGATATCTACCACTATTTGCACTAAGTAATATAAATAGCATCTATTATTACTACTATTGCAAAGAAAATACTATTTTTTTACTATTTTTTTGCACTTAGTGTAAAAAGCATCTATCGAATAACTATATAAAGAATCTATAGAAAAACATAATTAGAAATTTTCTAAATGTTCAAACTGAACACAAATTCTTAAAACAAATGAAGTAAAGCTGAATAGAAATAGAAACCGAAACATTCAAAATATGAATACTATAACAGTATATGTATATATATATATTAAATAAATATAAATATAAAATAAGCAATGTAGGACACTGGTGGAAACAACATCCTATCTTCCCCTCTTGAAACTGTGTATAATAAACATTCATATCGGCAGCATGAAAGCAGAGCTTCCAAAAATAATGTGCTCGATCTGGGTGGTAATTTGCTAATGCCTAATCTGATTTATCTCTAGCTGAACATTGTCTGAAAGACTTATCTTTGATGTCCACCCTGTTTGCTGCTTTCAGCCTCTTGTCATTTTGTAATTTCAAAATATTAGTGTTTTTGCACCGTTTGGCCAGTGAATCCATGACTTTTCCAGTTGTCCTTGATAAGTGGATGTGGACTTTATGCAAAAAAACAAATAAATACTTCAGCATAGGGGTGGACGTTATACCAGTTATCAGGCACGTGTACACATAGACATCAAAGGGGGCTTAAGCACCTGCCCTTTTTCTTCCTCAAGAGCAAGTGCCCTTTTTTCTGGGGAGTTTTTTTTATTTATTTTATTTTTTAAATAAATGAAAATATGTGTGCATGTGTGTGTTTCTGTTTGCGCACAGCTTTCCCTGTCAAACAAATAAAAAATCAAGATGTCAGGTCAGGTCAGGTCGGGAAATGTTGAGAGAAAGTCGAGTTCCGATGCCTTTCTCCCCTCCGTGTCTTCACGCAGGCGCACAGCAGTGTAGCACACACTGATCAGCACATCACATCACAGACAGGCAGAGAGCCTCCCTACCTTTCCAGTTGTGCTTGTCTTGGTGTGGAGGTGAAGTGGTGATGAACAAAAGAATAAGCTACATGTGCCTTGAATTTACAGCTAATTATACAAAAGACAAAAGGCAAATATAGTTAATTTGTCTTGCTAACACCCATGACTCATGAGAGCTACCATGCAAGTTAGCTAAAGTTTAGCTAAGGCGATAGGAAGTCTAGTATGATAGACATCCTAGCACGTTCTTTCACTGCATGATTCAGTTTATTAAAATGCAGTTAGAATGATAACTAAATTCAAGATATGGAGGCAGAAATGTATATATTTATATCATATAGTTAATCAGTATCACGCGAAGACTGACGTTTTTTCCACCAAAAAGCAGCATGATTACAAATGTGATATTGATTTTATACAGCAGTTTAATAAACAAGAATTTAATATTATTAAGACACTTACGTTTTAGACACAATATTGCCAGTTTTTGCTCTATTTCGCCAACAAATATAATTCCAATTTGCACCTCTGAGCAACATGCTGTTTTGTTCATGAATGAATCAACCGCATAAATGATTCGGTTCAGTCACAATGACTCGCTTATTAACAGTGACTTGCTGCCACCTACTGGCAGTTTTAATTTCACATTTAAAGTATCTTAATTTTTTTTTTTTATAATTTCAAATATCAGTATTCAATGTTTTATGTTTAAAATATCAAAACGGTATTTATGCATTTGTAACTGCATGTTAAATGCATTCATGTCCTGCATTAAACAGTGTGTAAATGCATCTAAATGCCACTTCTAATGCAGCTTCTGTGTTTTCTCTGCACTGCAAAGATTAATTGTCAATACTGATTTAATTTGCTTGGTAAAAGCCCAAATTACTTATTCTAATTGACTGATTCAATTTAAGAATTTGAGTGAAAAGATGATGCACACTTTTAGAAAAAAAAATGGCTTTATAAAGGTAAACATGCCCATAAAAGGTAAAGATCAATTTAAACTTATTGGAAAAGATTTATTTCCATCACTGCTGTGAACTGATCACCACACAGAATATGAAAAACTTTAGGAGTCAGCTGTCCACGGTAGTCCTTAAGATACTAGCACAATAACACACTCAGCAAAATATAGTCTAATTATCGTTATCCATAAAATGCCAGAAAATGTTGAGATATATTTGTCAATATCAAACACCCCTAATATATTTAACGTTTTGTTTAGAAAAAAAAATAAATAAGTGCCCTTTTTTCCACTTGAGCCCCTGCCCCTAAAAATGTCTGTGCACGTCCCTGCCAGTTATCAATTTTCATTATCCACTGTTCATTAAAGAAACTGCTCATCTGAGTATGTGAAAACTCTTCTATGAGACATAGTACTGGACAAAAATGAACCATGTGAAATGAACCGTGTACAAGGAATTGAATTTGCTGTACTATGTTCCTCTAGTGACTGTGCGGTGATGGAGGATAAATGTGAGCAATGAATGATTTGAAAGGCAAGAAGAGTAAAGGTGACTACATCGGTAAGTTTGTCATCACAACAGATCATCATTGTCACCCTGGGTCACGTCACCCAGGCAATTCAGGAGGAAAAACTGAATATATGAAACACAGGACAGCTTTGAACTCATTCCAGAATAGGTCAGGATATACTGTGAAGCAAGAAATTGTTTCCTTTCAGGAGGGAATTGTTTCCTCTTTAAACTCGTCTTTTTGGTCACAAATCAGACAACACTGTTCTGTCCATATAATCAACAATAAAGACATTTGGAACAATTTGTATTGTCTGCTATGTAGCGCTGGGCGATATGGCCAAAAAATGTTTCACAATTTTTTTCATATCAGTCGATATCGACAATTATCACAATAAATGTCAAATCTTTATTTCAAGTTTTCATACCAGACTGTTCATTTTCCTTAAAATAAATATCTTAACAGAAAAAAAATATTTCTTAGATTCTGCATGTTCTAATGAGTAATATTGTTTCAAATCAAGAAACATGTTTGCGTTGCCTGATAATATTAATAATAATAATATTACTTTTTTGTCTCTTAGAAATGCACATTTGATAGTAGTAGTAGCTTGAGTTAAGATGCAGATGCAAATTTTTGTTCATTATGAAAATCAGTAACATCTGTAAGAATTGTAGCAACCTCATTTTTATATGGTGAAATTTAATTATTCTGACTGAGTTTTTTTTATTTTTTATTAATTAATCATTGGTCTTCCAAAGTAGCACACATTTAAATCATGATAATCACAGTTAAAACCACACATAGCACCTCAATACCATGGTAAAAATATATCTATATGGTTTTTAGGTATCTGTTTGAAAAACAGTAGTCTAAAGACATCTAGTATAAATGCACACGTGCTATAGCTTAAATCACAAAAAAAATACTGTAATTATATTCCATTACTCCTTTAATACATTTAAAGGGGTCACCGGATGCCTATTTTCCACAAGTTGATATGATTCTTTAGGGTTTTAATGAAAAGTCTATACCATACTTAGGTTAAAATTTCTCAATGGTAGTGTAAAAACACCTTTACCCTGTCAAAATCAGCTCCGTTTTCATCAAGCCGTTTTTTTTTAGTCCACGTTGCTTTAAATGCTAATGAGCTCTGCTCGCCCCGCCCCTCGCTTCCTTGGAGTGACGAGCGGTACGGTTTACTTTAGCCACGAAACTGGCTAACTAGATTCATAAAGATTCATAAAAAACGTTATACACACTTCTACTGTAGATGAAGCTGGATCACGAATGATTCGCGCTAACATAGATGCATTTAGGCAGATCGGGATCGGCACATTCCCTTCAAAGCAAAAATAATGTCAATCCCCTGCGTCTTCAGCAGCTCAGATGTCGGAAGTAACTGACGACTGCTATGTTCATTATTACATCCAACAACAAAACACGTCAATCGCTTAATCCGACACATTCCTGTCTTCCCCTGCACTGGAGTCGACACAATGGCGGACTGATGACAGCTCACTAAGGTCTAAGGTAAGGCGGCCTTGTCAAACAACTATCGTGGGAGCGGCCTGTACAGAACTACATCATTCTGACAGGAATCTCAGAACAGCCTGATTTGAGAGAGGGGATTTTAAAGGGGTCATATGACGTTGCTAAAAATAACATTATTTGGTGTAATGCAATGTATTTATGCGGTTTAAGGTTCAAAAAACACATTATTTTCCACATACTGTACAGTATTGTTGCTCCTCTATGCCCTGCCTTTCTGAAACGCGTCGATTTTTACAAAGCTCATCGTTCTGAGAACTGAGGTGTGCTCTGATTGGCCAGCTATCCAGTAGGGCTGCAACAAACGATTATTTTGATAATCGATTAATTTAACGATTATTAGAACGATTAAATCATCTAATAGTCGCTTATTTCACTGATTAATCAGTAGACTTTGATTATTCAGCTTTTGCAATTAGTTAAAATATTAAGTTATACATATTCTAACATAAATAAAGGTCACTTCAGCTTTAGAAAAGCATATGTAATTACAATTATTATACAATTAATTGGTAACACTTTACAATAAGGTTCATTAGTTAACATTAGTTAATATGAACTAAGAATGAACAATACTTCTACAGCATTTATTAATCTTAATTTCAGCATTTACTAATGCATTTATAAAAATCATTCATAAAAAAAGTTAACATTTGCACTGTGAACTAACATGAACAAACAATGAACAACTGTATTTTTATTAACCAACATTAACAAAGATTAATACATAAATGTAAAAAATTTGTTCATTCATGTTAATTAATACATTAACTAATGTTAACAAATGATACCTTATTGTAAAGTATTACCAATTCATTAAACAAATAGATGTATTTGGCACACAAAACGAGATGACAGACAGAGACACTCGCTCACCATTTAATTAGCTAGATGAAAAAGTAACTGAATGACACATCATTCTGCCTAACATCTTTTGCATGTCATATGGATAAGAAACAAAATAAAGGTAAGTGATAAGACGCTTTGGATAAACTATTTTATTCACAACAATGTCTTAAAATACCTTATAGGGTTATGATAACCAAAACAGTCCTGAGCTAGATCAAGCTTTGATCTCTGTAAACCAAACTATCACTTTAATAAAAATTTTTTTTTTTCCCACTAATAAAAATATTTTATCATCAGCTAGCTCCACACTGGAGACAGAAAATCAAGTTGTAATTCTAACTGAAAGTGACACTGGCTCTGGTTTTTCATGTTTAATACCGTAAAGCTGCTTGAATCAAGGCTATCTATTGCATAAAGTACTATATAAATAAACATGATGTGACCGGACTTTACTGGAGTACTGAACTGCAGAGCTCATGCAAACGCACACATCGTTGTAATCGCATGCATTTTTAACTGCTGCTTTCACACTGCTGTCAGTTTGTGTTTATTTCATTACTGAGAGGAAAGCACGCAATATATATATTTACATATTCATCCAAACGCATTTTGCTCTGAAGCGCTGTGTGTGTCGTCTTCTCTTGAATTGCATCCAGGAGAGCTGAATTACACTCTTGCGCTACAGTGCCACACTCACACTACTCGACAACAAAAATATTTGTCGACAATTTTTTTTTGCCGACGTTGTCGATAATGTCGACTAATCGTTTCAGCCCTACTATCCAGTGCGTTGTGATTGGCCAAATACTTCAAGCGTGTGATGGAAATGTTACGCCCCTTACCATAATGTGATGCCGTGTCCCGGCACGACGACACAAAAACAATAAAACCATTTGTTGCATCCAGTGGGGACATAATTACTGATTATAATGATTTATACGGTCTTTTTAAACGTTGCATTGCATATCCCGCCGCGTAAACATAACACCATGTTTGCATTTGTGATCGGAGCTGCAATTAGTGCTGTTTCGTTCCGGTTTTGCCGCATAAACATTATCGAACATTTGTCAAACTCTTCATATCGTTTTGTCTTTTTAAAATAATATTGATAATTATCGTTAGCGATTTATCGCCTAGCACTACTGCTATGAGAGGTGGTAATTTGCTAATTCTCCATTAGGGATGCTCATTTCAGTTAATTTTCCTGACCGACAACTGCTGCTCGCTATCCGAACATTAACCGCTAACTGATAAAATTAGAATAATAAATTAGTATTAAATAAAAATAGAATGAACAAGCATCTGTGATGCATTAAAAATACAAAAAATATTTTATTTTGACGTGCAAACAGCAGCATACAGGGCAACAGCAAAACCTGGATTCACACATCCTATCATGCACCAGCAGCACTTCTGAGAACAGAGAAAAACAAAAAAATATATAAATAAAGGAACATGTCGACATGCTGTACGGATAGACTGGAGTGCTGCCTGATAACTGTTAGACCCACAACAAAAAAACATCACAAAAATCCCGTCAATTTGCAGTTCGGGACTTTATCCACTGGTCATATGTTTCTATTCACAGTGTGTTTGCAGCAGCGTTGAGCAATATAGCCAATCACAGACATATCAGTTGATTTCATGAACGCAATCCACTCACCCTACCCAAAATGCTGGTGTCCTGTGAAGTTCTGCTGAGTTCTACACGTTCGCGAATTCTCTCATTAAAACAAAAAGTGTAGACATGTAAATAAGAGATTAACTGTGCAGTATAAAGCTTCTTTGATTATTTTTAATTAACTTTGTGTGATCACGATGATCTACAGTGAGATGAGTGACAGCTTTCCAGTGATATTGGGGTGCGCCCATTGCGCACTATAGGCTATAATCCATTCAGAATTTACATACATTCACTTACGGATTCACTCTCTGATAACCATTTATCCAATATTTCCACCTGCCATTGTGTTACGTATACTACATCAGTTAACTAAGCGAAGGTGAAGCAGGTGCTTGCTCAGTGAAATATGCACGGTGCACATGTCGACACGCGCCAGTGAGTAAACAAATAGGCTACTGTACGTATAGTGTTATTTATTTTTTTACCATGCAGCAAACAAAAATATAAAAAAAAAAAAAAAAAAACAACAACTTTTAAACCATTTAACGGGTAGTATTAATTGGTTCAAATTCTTACTTTCGGTTAACGGTTAAACGGTCAATATGAGCATCCCTATTCTCCATAGCTCAAGCTCCCCATGGTCATGGAAATAGTGTAAATATCAAGGAACTTTAAGATTGCATTTTTTTTTTTTTAAGGCCTGGAAATATCATATAAATGTCAAGTTTTCTAGTTGTGCTGAAGAAGAGGTTGATGATATGACTCAAAGCTTATATCACGATATGAGTGATTTTATTTCACAGTAAAGGTCTCTGCACACTGAGTAACACGTTAAAAAATAAATACGACCTCACGTTGTGTCAATCACGTTTGCACGCTGCCATACGAAACTTTCGTCCATCAAAAAAAATTCGGATCAGGTTAATTTTTCTGCGTTTTTGCATCCGTTGCATGCATTTTGATAGGAAAGGATGGAGAATATGAAAAAAACGGAAAAACGCATGCGAAAATTTCAGACTCCGTGTGAAATGGCCTTAACAAGAACTTCTGCAGCAAAATCATCCAGTTGTGTGGATGTAAAGTGGAACCAGGACTCAGGGCTCCATCAGTGTAGGCCTTGCCCTCATTACCCATTACTACACACAACCAGTCTAAACTAGGAACCTGGCTGCATTTCCTTCCATGAGTATTTACTGTATATAATTGATCAAGGTCAGATGTGTGGGGTTTTTTGGAGCTCAGAAAAATAAGACAGACCACAATTAAGAAAAGGGAACTGAAACCAAGGAACTGGCCTAAAGAATGACTAATATAATAACAGGCATTTCATGTTGGCGTGCCAACAAATAAACAATAGTGCAGGAAAAAAGTTTCCCACAGAGAGAGGAGAGCCAAGGAAACAAACAGAATGACTATTAACACTTTCAACTAACACATCATAAATAGTGCAAACTAAGGAGGAATGCAACAGTATCCGTTTCCAAGTTTTCTGAGAAGAGTATTTTTAGCAATGGCAATACATTGATGTGAGAAATACCAGAAATACGGCATTAACAAAGGTATAATTTTATCATTTCGGTTTTCTCTAGTTTAGGCCACTCTATCTTTAAGGGAAAAAAGAAAGATGATCTACTAAAAAGATCTAGCAATAGGCTTAAAGCTATACACATTTCTATAAATTAAAGCATCTCTACAGAAAATGTACAAAATGTATGGGCGAAAAAAGCTGTGTGCAACACTCAAGAGCGTAACAAAACAAGAACAGCTGTGTCTAGCTCTCAGCATGGTGGAGGATATTTTTTGACATGAGGTGCCCTGCAGAGAATGAGCCGGACACAAACAGGGCAAAAAATGACTCCTATTTGTTTCAAACTGAGAGCAAATCCAAGCTATTTGACAGTGTAGTTTTTTTTTCCCACTTTCAGCAACTGAAAGGAATTGAAATGGAAACAGTAGACATGCTAACAAAGTTCATGTCCACCCAAAGACAAGCAATGACATACACGACCTAAAGATCATTGTAATTCTGAGTGCAGAAACCCACTCCAGAACAACTTGCAAAAATGATATTGTAAGCAAACTTGTGGCAATACTAAAGACCAATGCACAATAGGGTTGGGCGATGTCTACAAAATTGGCATCGGAGGATGTCTACAGTGAAACATCGCGATGGATGATGACATTGGAGGGCATGAGGGAGGGAGGAGTTAGGGGGTGTGCCCAAAGCGTGACTCCATATTCAGAAAGACACGGGAAACACATAACGATTGCTAACGGTTGCTTGTTTCATTACAGTACTTAAAATTTCACTTACCACATAAACGGAGTAAGGAGAGATGACTGAGGACCATGGTGAATGGTTTGCAGATCCTCAGCACCACTGACAAACATCTAATCTTGTAAAATGTGTGGTAAGTACTGCCGCTCCATAGTATAAACGGGCGGATCTCGATGTCTACCAGCCATCGGACGATGGACGATGGCATCGTCTATCAGCCCAACCCTAATGCACAATTTTAATGCCAGTAAAATATTTCCATTCTATTAAATGCACTTCATAACAGTAATATAATCCCTCAGTTTGGAGAAAGTAAAAGGTGTGAATAAACCAATCGAAAAAAAAAAGCCTTACATGATATTTTGCATTGATAATATATATTTATATACAGGGCTCTTCTCTGGCATGCAGTTGTCAAATATTTGTCAGTAATCACAGCTTATCAGGGTAACTCATCTCATACATATCAGTGCTACTTCTATGCATTTCATGCCACTTCACTGTATGGCTGCACAAACAATTGCCATATCGGTACCTTGCTAAAGCACAAGATAACATTAACGTTCTGCTTGAGCAGATGAAAATTGTAACTTAATGAGTGTATGACAACTAGAAAATGAATATTTTTGTCTTCATTTGTATTGGGGTTGAATACTTGGGGACATTTTGCTCGGTTTTGTCTTTATTCAGGAAATGTAATAAAATAAATTATATTGCCCATCCTTTAGGATACCTGGAATCAGTGTTACAAGTACCCCAGGCACATCATTTTTCCATTTTTGAAGCATAAACCCCATAAAAACCGATGCGAGCTTCGGATCTTCCAATGTTTCTCTATGGCGCTGAACCCTAAAGATGTCCGAGTTCCGCTCCCCGTGCAACTGATACTCGACTGCCACTGGCTAGTCAGCATTCGAGGGGAGGGGCTTACCGATAGGTCAATTGGAAAATAATTGAGATAAGCGCTTCTGTCATTAATTGATCGTGAAAAGTGTTGAGCACTGTAGACAATAAAACAGATGTTTGTTGAGAGCATGAACAATATGGCCATTTTAAAGGCATTTATTTCATTTAAGCTTACTAAATTTTGCACTTTTGCTAATTGTATGTATGTAATGTAAAATAAGATATTCATGTAAACAAGATATTCAATGCAGTGTAGTCAGCTTCACTGTAATAATCCCTTCAACAATCTGAATACAACTGAACAAGAAATACTGGACAAGAAGATCTTAGCAGAACCAGCCTACAGTTCTTCTAACTTCTCTAAGCTCAATGGAATAAAATTCTCCCCCATTTTTATTGCTCTTTTATCTAAGTAAAACCTATAGCACAGAGATATGAGGAACTTTCTTAGGTTACAAATTCACACCACTACTGTATAAAAACTACAGAAGGAAATCTGCTATCCTGCGTGGCCAGATCTTCTATAGTGGTAACATTCTGGATGATTTTTAAATAGTCCAGTGCTGCCTTAGGCCTTGCCCCTCCACTTCACATTTTAAGAATGAACAATGAGCTTGTAACCAGTTTCTTACAGAGCCTGTGAACAGTCCAAACTAAAAACAGAACTTCCCAGTAAGTTTAAATAAGCTTATCTTCTGCTAATATCTTCTGCATGAGAGTTGCATAAGAACAATATTACTCAAGGCATACGTGTAGCAGAAATTACCAATCGTTAAAACACTAGATATTCTCTAACAGTGAGCGGTTGTGAAAAAGCCTGTCACAGGCAACATTGTTTTTCAACCCTACAATTAGTGTTTAACAAGTAGAGGTCTGCCACCGAACCTAAGCTTGACAGGAACAGGATCTGATTAGGGTAGGTTTAGGTAAATTTTTCATTTCAGCTGAGTTTGCAATAGGTCAGGTTATTAAATAAAATATTTTTCTACTTAAAGCCCCCATGAAATCAAAATGGAAGTTTTTTGGCTTTTAGTATAAATATGTTAGCCTTAAGGTTATTTTGTAAACTAGTGTGCTCCAAAACAATGACAAAATTGCTTTGGTCCAAAATGCTCCACTCCAGCAACATAACACGGAGCGGATCATATGTGCGAGTCGGCGCAGACCACAAAACGTATCAGACCTACGTATTTGAGTTCTACACAGAATGCTATATTTTAAAGCGATATGGAAGAGATAAGGAGGAGAAACAGTTAGACAGATTCAGCTTTAGAAACAGTACTGACGTGTGGAAGAGATAACACTGGTGCCATTCACCAACATCAGTTACACACTTTTCAAACTACACACCCTCATCATGATTATGATCACGACTTTGCATTATTGTTTTATATGGAATCTAAAGGGGGAATCTATTAGACTGTGGCTATTATAAGCTGTCAAATTTAACAAAGGGGGTGGAGCTGCTCGATATGTCCTGCCCTGTCGTCTTGTTGCAAGTGAAACTGATCCTTCGCAAAGACCCCCCTTCATTACTATATCCAACAAGCCATGCTGCTCTCACACCAAACTGACAACACACTGACAGATGAAGACAGAGCAGGTTACTTTAGCTATGAATCAAAGTCTATTTTGTAATTTAAGAAACTCAAACAATGAATACTGTTTTGTGGCTCTTTAATGTGTCATGACAGATCGATGTAGCACTTCAGTTCAAGCGGCACGTGAACTGATCATCTCTTCCTCTTTACTAGTTATAGCATGAAATAAACATGAATGAACATAAGGTATCTTGTTTCAACCGTGGAAAGACATCAAAACACCATTTTTCAAGTTCAAGTCCACTGATTTTAATCTACGCTCCAGTCTGGTTTGTCAGACAAAAACAGCAGATTTGTCATTGTGATTGGTCAGATCACCTGTCAATCAAGCTCCCTGTGAAGGGTCAATTACATCAACACACTGAATAATGCTGCACGTTTCAAGGCACTTCAGTGGATCTTTAATATTAATCTGAACTTGTTTTGCGCAAGCTGTAAGAATCAGCAGACAAAGAAATGAATAGCGAGTGAGTGATTTAAAGTTTTAAAGTGTGACAGTATCAATTGGGTCAGGTGACCAGATGTCATTTTAGAGTCAGGTTTAAGTTAATGCAGGTTAGTGCAGATCTCTAACTGAAAGTCACTTTGGATGAAAATCCACTTAGTTTTGCCTGGAGCCACTACTGTTACATAAAACTATAATTTACAGTATAGTATGATGTACTCACAAACATAATTTTTGACAGTAAACAGAAGAATAATCCAGATTGATGTGAAAAATCAGTCCGAATTTTCATGCCAAACATCAGACTTGGTGTGAATAGGCCTTAAAGCAATCGTTCACCCAAAAATGAAAATTCTGTCATTATTTACTCAACCTCAGGTTGTTTAAAACCTATGTGAGTTTCGTTCTTCAGCTGAACACAAAAGATGATATTATTAATAATGTTGGTAACCAAACAGTTGTTGGTAGCCATTGACTTCCATCGTATTTTTTTTTTCCCCATACAATGGAAGTCGATGGCTACCGTCTGTTTGGTTACCAGCATTCTTCAAAATATCTTCTTTTGTGTTCAACAGAATAACTAAATTGATACAGAATCGGTGAGTAAATTAGGGTGAGTAAATGACAATTTCTATTTCTGAGTGAACTCTTTCTGTTTTTTCACTGGGCCCTAAAATGGGAAAAATGATTTTACTTAGTGTTTATCTCGAAAATGAAAGAGTGCTTTAGTAAACACTAGTAGCGTAGGTTTGAGATGCATACAGTATGGCATAAAGTGCTTATCAGAATGATACTGACTTTGAAAATGCTATTAAAACAGCACTTAGAGGCTTGATAATAAAAAAAAAAAAAATGTTCATTTGGCACTCTGTGTATTTAAGTCGTTTAATAGATACACACAACACACAAGCACCACCTACACACCGCACACACACACACACACACACACACACACACACAGACGCTGTAATAACAGACAGGGCTGATAACACACAATAGCAGTTGTTGCGGCGAGGATAATCTCATCCCACACACGTGGGCCGTGCTGAACAAGCTGCCAGCAGTGTCTCTCATCCCTACAGCCAGCAGGCCTCCAACGCAGGAGTGTGTTTGTCTTTGGTGCCATGTGTTTCTGAACTACCAGTAGGCCGTGTGTGCACGAGTGTGCGTATAGGAAATACTGCCACATCACAACAGGTATCCACTAACATCTAATAACCCATGTCTCACAACAGAAGTCAAGCCGAGCATGGGTCTGCTCCTCAGGTAGGTTGATACATTAAATTAGCTGCTGGTAAATCAGCTAGTGATGTATACGATGATCCTTCCATTTGAAGTAAAAGTATCTTTTTCTTTAGTCTGCTAGAAAGCTCTCTAACACAAGCTCTTCTTGGGTTTGAAATGATAGCACAACTATTTTTGAATAAAGCCAACCGCCGAGCCTTCAAAAAAGCTCCAGCAATTAGCAATAAATGTTTTCTTCCTGCCATAGATCACCCTCCACCCACGTTCAATGCGACAGGGGGGATGGGGCTATTCTGGTATTCAGTGCAAGTGCCTCTCCTCAGAGAGAGCATTCTTAACACACTCACTCACCCACATGCATGAGTTAAGCGAGGAGTGAAAGTGTGGGGGAAGGTGAAAATGAAAAGTTGGGGAAGAGTAGAGGAAGAATTTGGACAGATTATGCCAGCTCCCTCATCTCTCAACCTTTCCCATGAGGCTCTCTAATGTAGCTGTTTCCGCTATGACAATATGACAAAATTCAGAGCTGGTGTTGTAGTGATAACTGGACTATCTCACTCCAATTCATTCAGCCTACAAACCAACCGATAACAAGAGATGGATAGGATCTGAAAGGGAAGGGAAACACTGGAGGAGACAATCTGTGTACAGGGGAGTGAATGATAGAAAGGGAATGCTTAACTACATCCTTTCTCCTATTCATAAACTCCCAGTGCGCTGTTAGCGTATGACGGAGTGAGAGAGCATGCAACAGCTGTGCACGAATAATCACACTGACATTTTGCACAGCCGAACCAATAAAATCTCACCTCTTCTGTGATATCACATACTGAAATAATCAATAAAAAACATTGGGCATTTCTACAAAAGAAGTATAAGGAGTATGACTTACCTCTTTTTCTATTTTTCCCCTGCTATCTACTGCCTTCAACAGTCCATAACCTGGCTATTTATACCTAACGATAAGGATGATGCTAGCAGCTAGCAGAGACCACCAAGACTAAGACTAACTGATTCTATTCAACAAGTCCTCAAGATTCCACGAAGCCCTATGCAGTCAAGAGTGGACCAAACTCTGGTAGCGTCCCTCCCCCGATGACGTCAACAGCCAGTCACGTGAGCGCATAAAAAGCAGAAGCGAGCTAGTGTTGCCCTGGCAACAGGAAGACAGTTCTACAGTGATTTCAATAGGTCATTTGTCAGAGCTGTGCTGAAAGAGACCCTCACAAAAACCACAGTCAAAATGAGCAAATGTTTTGGAAGAAAAGCTTCAGTGTAGACAGGAAGCTGCGTTCAACGGCGAAAAGAAACCACATGAAGTGCGCAACAGTATGCGGAATGTGAATCCACAACAATCATCAGATTGTAGCAGTGTAATGCGCTGCATGAAGAAGCGTTGAGGTATGAAAAGCAGTGTTGTGGTAGAGTTTCCAGCAGTTTCAGACACACTTCCCTCAATCATGGCAGGAACACTGGTGCTGAGTCAATGGTTCCCATGAGACTTTGGACCCAGATTATTAACATTCTTTGGTAATCAGAACCACAGAGGAAGGCAGAACATAAACAGACTTCAGCTTCATGATGTCAACATTACAATCCCACTGAGTTACCAAATTCCCTGAGAACGAAAATCGTGTGATGCAATGACAATTGGTATGTCATCAAATTCCTTAAACTGAAAGTGAACCTTTAATGGTTGTAATCCAGCTCAAAATCAGAAGAACTACAACTAGAGCTGCAACAACTAATTGATAAAACTAGGCAATCATCAAGTGCAGGCCATCTTTTCCAATCACCCACCTCAGTATTTAACACTTTTTTTTTTGTCATTATTGGTGACAACCAAAAACAACAAATAAAAGATGAGCTCAGAATAATCACCAAATCACAAAGTGAAAATCACAAATAAAGCAACAGTATAAATAAAAGGCTGCTTAAAACACTTTTGAATGACAGAAACAGTGACATAAAAGTGAAAAAGTCAACCTTTCTAAAACATTTGCTTTTTAAGGTGTGTATATTTAGTATTTACTTCAATTTGTATTTGTTTATTGTTTAAATGTGTCATTTCTTCAGTTATTACACAAAATAACCAATTTCAAATAGGGTTTTCCCACATCTGCCATTGCTTGGACAAACAGATACGTTTGGATGCTGCTCCAAACTCATGCCAATGATTGACCCTTAAAATGTCACTTACTTTGCAATTGCAATGCAGAGAGACAGTTCTTAAATCAACCTACAAATTGCTTACGTAAAATACATTAAACAGGGATAGGAGATAGTATTTTAACATTGTTTAAGTGTGCTGGAGCCATCAAGTTCTCCCAAACTTGATTTAGGGGAAGATTTGCAGGATTTAGAAACCGAAATATAGCTTTTTAGATATGAAGAGTGTAAAAATAATGTGCTTGTCATAAAACTCCAGCACATTTTTCACTGTAATCATCATTCAGGGATGAAAAACCCAATTAAACTAACATTAGGTTGTAAGCAGTTTTGTGGTTACCCTTTCAACATAACATTTTTGAAAACCAGGCAGCACATTTGATTTGTGTCTTCCAGAAACACACAAAATTCTTTGGGCTGCACTGGCCCGGCCCATGGAGTGAGTCCTCATCTCTGGATTCCTTTACAGACAGCGGAAGTAGAAGCACAGGGGTCTCTGGGTCACTATTTCAGGGTGAACCCGCCCACTCTCCAGCCCAAGAGCGTGGAAAAACTCTGCTTTCATGCAAGGGGTCTAATTTGAATACCATCTGGCGACTAGTTGAATAGAGGTAACCAAGCCTCTAAAATGAGGCAAGAAAGGATGACAACAGAAAAAGGGCAAGGTCAGGAAATAAGAGCACCACGGGGGAGAGCTTTGGCACAAAGAGAGAGGGGGAGCATCCCCCAAAGGGCTGATGGGTAAACTAAGGGGGAGAGGATGCTTGTGAGAAACACGCATGTTTGTTCAAGACCATACAAGGAAAAAATAAGTTATCATGTATGCCACAAACAATGGATAAAGAAAGGTTAGTGAAAAGAGATCTGCCTGCCACTATGGTCAGCAGCTTGTAAGACATCTCAAATTGGTATTTGACAAGAAATGCCCACTGGTCGGATGCAAAGACTGCATCTTGAAAAAAATAGTTGATTATATCTTGATGAACAGAAAAAAACAAAAGCTATTAGTGCACATGTATGATTGGCTGTCTGAATGTTCAGTGGTGCTCTGTTGCCTGTGTGTGAAAGCTTTTTGTAGAAACATGTGAGGACATGGACATGCGAGTTCTCATGCTTTCTTTGTGCCAGAATTAATTTTGTACTTGATTTTTCTTTGTCATTGTCTAATTTCAAATATTGTGGCTAATATTTGTGATCGATGCAAAGCAAAAGATGTAAATAAAAAGATAAATAAAGACCCTTTTTCTGGTCCAAATTAAATACCTCTACTGGCTGATGGGTTCATTTTTTCCTGTGTAGGTACCTCTAACCTCAATGTATGCCAGTGTAGTCCTACCCAACTATTATAGTAAACTATAATATGATATTAAAATATTTTAATTTCAGTCTGGAGGACAGAATTAAACAATTTCCCAAAGAACTAGGTTTTGGAAACCACAAACAAAACATACTTAGATCAGTGTTTCCCCTACCATTATTTTTGAGGGGGGGCAGCCCACCCCCCCAACGGCACCCCCAGCCCCCTTGAAGGTCAAGTTAATTTTATTTTCTCTATAGCGCCAGATCACAACAGAAGTCATTTAAAGTTACCATTCCTATAGAACAGGTCAATACCTTGTTCTTTTATTAAACAAACTAAATAGCCTTATGTTATTTATCTTATTTACATGACGGCATGTCATGTCATTTCTGTCTCTACATTACATGGTCGCGCTCTCTGTTATCGTGCACAGCGGAGTTCCGCCCCGATGCGCACTCACACACACACACACACACACACACAAGCGTATGCGCACACACAAGTGAGCACACTCCCACTCTTATTTGTAAATATTAAGCCGCAAAAAGACTATTTAAATATGAATTCTGCATGTCTCTGTGTTAATGAGTGGCGCAGACGCGCAGTTTTGTTTACTACTTGTACTGAAGCGTGTGTAACGGAAAAAAAACATAGGGCTATTGTAAGAATAAATTAAACTTGTTTTATGCTTTCAAATATATAGAAATGCAAAACACAGAATTTGGTAATAAAAAAACATAAGGTTACAAAAAAATAAAACATTTCATAGGGCCCTAAACATGTAATTTTTGTTAAACTTTTAATAAATTGATGTTAAATTGTTCAAGTTTCATGATTTTAATTAGCTAGACATGCTTTTTGATTAATAAAATTTAATTTAACCATTAAAAAGGAATCCAGAAAAATTTAAACTGAAAAAAATGGAATCCTTTTTTTACTGTCTTAGTCTTCGTGCTTTGCATAAACCATGAATTAATTTTAGTGTGGCGGAAGACAGGTTCTTACATTTGCCTGTCAAGATAACCCAGGAACGTTTGTCTAAAGTGGCACGGCAGAGCATTAGATAAGGCAGCCACAAAGATACAGCAGCGCTTACTGAATTAAACAGCAGAACTGCTGCACATCACACACTCCTGCACAAAATAATCCTTTGGACTACAAAAGACTACCAGTAGAGTTTAGATAAATGGGATGTGGAGAAACTTAGTCAGAAAGGAACAAATGACTTAAGAATAAAAATATCTAGCATTTCAAGTCTTATTCAGATGATTTAGCTTTGTCCTGAATTAATTTAACCTTTTTCAGTTGTAACCTAAGAGTTTGGGAAGCAACACAAAAGCATGAAAACAACATTATATCCCAAGATTTTTCCTATTTTCTATGCACAAGCACATTAAGACGGTGTCCTGCAAGAATGATCATTGTCTAAGTCAGCAGGTGGAGAAGGTAAATGGAGATCTGGGCACCTGGTTCAAACTAGACCATCTATCAAAGGCGTTCTGTTATTGGAAAACCAATAAAAATAAAACAAAACAAAAAACAAACAAACAAAAAGCAAACAAACGAACAAAAAAAACAACAACAATGGAAAACCAAAACTGACCCGACTACATTTGATTAATAAACAGGGATTCATTCTTCAATACAACAGAAAAAAAGCTGGTGGCTTAGTAAACTGATCAATATTGCAGAATACAAGGTTTATCTTCCATTTTGGCACTTTAAGTTCAACTGAGTGAATTGTGTTAACTGAAAGAGAAGGAAACAGAGTTTAACTATTTGCAGTTTGTGGATTACAGTTGCAGTTAATGGATCAACAATCATTACATAAATTGAATAAAGTAATCAAATGTAAAACAGCATTGCATATTTGACTGTATAAATTAAAGATTAATCTTTATTAAAGTTACAAAAGCAATTCAATCAAGAGCAGTGAGTGATTTCTTTGTTGTTGCTGTTTGATAAATGTTAAGAGTCACTTTAAGAGAATGCACTGATCCAGTGCACTGATACTGTACGTTCAGCTGGCTATGTCTGCTATAGGATACTTAGCAAGACGGGCATTTTGGCATAATTTTTGTTAAATATCTGCTAAGTGTGATACTTATTTTTGTCAACCTGGCAACCATGTGTACGCGCGCTCTCTCCACTGGATAAACGCGCTTGCTTTCTGAAAACACCAGCTAGCTAGCAGTTTAGCGATCTGAAATTCAAGTGTTCACTTATGAGAGAGAGAGAGAGAGAGAGAGAGAGAGAGAGAGAGAGAGAGAGAGAAAGAGAGATGCTGTGTATGTATGAATGACCACCGCAACAGTAAAGCTGTGGCTTAAATTCCTTCAGAAACAATGATGTTACCAGCTCCTTGTTGAGAAATATAATGTAGCTCTTGAGCGATTAAGCTATTTTATTGATAAAATTGCGGGGCAGCGGTAAAAACATTGTTGCTGAATGTCTGTGTGCGGCCGCAACGTGATCTGAGCGCGTGTGTGTGAGACTGAGCGTGCGTGTGTGTGTGTGTGTGTGTGTGACTGAGCGTGTGTGTGCGTGAGATACAGCGAGCATTAGTTTAACTCTTAATTTTTAAATGTAGAGAGTGTGTTCATTTGTGCAATGATAACCTACCAGCAATGTTAAGATGATTTTTAAATATATTAATACGAGTACATTACAATATAAATTCATTAGAAGTGTACATTATTTTATGGGCTTAAAAACAAGATGCAAGCAATCAGAATATTTTACCTGGTGGGGAGTGCCCAATGTAAACGTGAAACATATGTCATTAACTATATTGTACTGTGGTACAGTTATGGAGGCCCTTCATAATGCAGAGGTCAACTGCCTGCTCTGCCTATAGTTAGCAATGGCCCTATAGTATGCAGTGTTTAATAAACAGCTGTTTTACAAATTTTTTCTGAGGTGAAATTCAGTGCAGTCCCGTATCGTGATACGTATCGTATCGTGACTTTGCTGGTGATACACAGCACTACTGTTCAGGTCTCACCTGTGCGCACGCGCTATCAGCACCCGGGTGATGACGGAATAAATGACAGCTCATATTCCAGCTCATATTTCGCACTGAACAAGAGTGAATGGTTTGTCCACTTTTTTTTTTTTTTTCCCCAATCGCTGTTATTGTGATGTACTGGGAAGCCAGAATGCACATCCATTAGCAGAAACATCCATTAGCCAAACCCTGTTTGTTTTACGTGTTATTTATAACAAACCATATTACAGATGCGTTGTCAGATTTAAGATTTTTTTCCGCGAACCGTGCCACCCCTAGCAGAGACCCTAACAAATGGACCATTTTTAGGCATCCACCAGCCCTGAAAAGATTTTCATAATATTACTGCACAGACACAGAAGGTGTGATAACACCTTGAGAAGGCATTTACTGTATGTAACAATTTTCATATAAAATCAGGGCTCGCAAAATTTCAAAATCCCTGGTAGCCCTTCGGGCAGGTACTCTTCAGATTTTGGTAGCCCGAAAATTGATTTAACTAGCCCAAATAAAAAAAGACCATAAATGTCAAATCAAAAACATTTTCAATACACAAATATCAATGAATATCAAGGAAAGAGTTTTATTTTACTATTTACAGGGTATCTGCAGAATTTTTAAAAATCAATTTAAGGCAATTTATGACTGAGCTGCACAAGTAAAATGAACACCGTATGAGTGGGGTTGGACAATATCTATAGTAACATATGAAGCCATAAAATGACATGATTTACAATTCAGATACAGGTTTTCACGAAAACAAAAATCTTATAAAAAAGGTATTTCAGCCTTTAAATCATTTTTATGAAAAGGGATAAGTCAAACATATGAATTATTATACTAATTTAAAACACTAAATCTAGTCCAAATCATTTAGATTTTTAGAAGGCACATGAACTTCTTTCACATTTACAACTGTGTTTGCTGCGTAAAAACATGGGTTTATCTAAACATAAGATAGGCTTTTTGGAAATGCAAATTCATTCTCTGCCACGAGGTGGCGCTTTAAGAGCGGCCGCTGAAATAAAGCGGTCTGTTCCCCTGGTAACGGCTGTAAACAAAGCAGCACCGGGCTCATAAACGCTGCTTCATCAGGCATTTTATAGGCAAGATTAAATGAAAATGCCAACGACACGTTTCTGAGGTTCCCTTCAGAGATACATTCACAAAGACATCTGTGTCGTGTTTTGACTTTAAAACGTGCAGCGCTCATATTTATTCAATGACATAATTGCCTTTTGAAGTTTAATCCAGCCATATCGCGATTCTTGCCTTTCCACCCCCAACTGTAAGACCTCTTGAAATTACAATTAAGACTTTTCTTATACCATTTAATGTATGTAAAACTTTTTTAAGACCTTAAAAACTCCCTGCCCTGTATTTAAGATAGTCCGTCGGGCAGGGCGATGATACATTTTGGTAGCCCGACTAGAAAACACAATAGCCCTGGGACGTCGGGCTAACGATTTTGCGAGCCCTGAAAATCAAACTTGAACAGAATATAAGCATTCAGGAAGTTAAACGCATAGGTACAAATAGAGCTGTGCGATATGACGATATATATCGGATGGACGAAATAAAAAGTCTATCGTTTCATATTATGCTCTATCGTTTATTTCGTGGTGTCGCTAATACATTGTTTACGGTAATACTTTTTCATCATTTGGATGACTGCGATCTTTACACGCCACTACGGGGCGTGAAGGGGAGACAGAAGCAGGTGACTCCGAGTAGGAGCACGATCAGCCACGACAAAACGAGGAGCTCGTTCCTAAACGAGGGACTACATCTGTAGCATGGACACGTGTTTTTAAGCACAGTCGTTTTAAAACAAGCGATTTTAAGCCGTTGAAGCACAAACAACAGAGCTATATGCGTGCGCCGTCTCTGTTTCTGTGTGAGAGGACCGCACATTTTTTTGCCGCTTTATTGGCTTTGAACGATTACATAAACACACTTATATGCGTAACAATCCCCGTCTTTGCAAGTATCCTCATAAACACAGTGATTTAGGTCTTAACCCTCTGGTTGTGTTCGGACTCCTGTCACTCTTGTTGTGTTCCCGGTCAAAAATGACCGGACTCCAAACAACTGCTTATAAATCTGTCATTATGCTATATTATCACTAAATATTGGATTCATTCTTTTTGTCAACTTGTTTTCTTTCATTTAGGACTGGTTTTGTGTTTCTATTTGCATCCATTTAATCGTAGGCCTCATTTATCCGAAAGTAGGCACCTCCTTTTTTGAGTGAAAAAATCATTTTTTATGAATAATTTTCACAATATGAGATAAAAAATTATGAAAATTTGCACTGTTTCTCACACTAGTGTACTTTAATGATTAATCAGGAAGTTTGCTTTTAAATGCTTTTATTTTGTACAAAATTGCAAAAAGTCACACTTGTGGTGTTCCCGGTCAAAAATGACCGGACTCCGATCAATTGCTTATAAATCTGTCATTATGCTATATTATCACCAAATATTGGATTCAATCTTTTCGTCAACTTGTTTTCTTTCATTTAGGACTGGTTTTGTGTTTCTATTTGCATCCGTTTAATCGTAGGCCTCATTTATCCGAAAGTAGGCACCTCCTTTTTTGAGTGAAAAAATCATTTTTTATGAATAATTTTCACAATATGAGATAAAAAATTATGAAAATTTGCACTGTTTCTCACACTAGTGTACTTTAATGATTAATCAGGAAGTTTGCTTTTAAATGCTTTTATTTTGTACAAAATTGCAAAAAGTCACACTTGTGGTGTTCCCGGTCAAAAATGACCGGACTCCGATCAATTGCTTATAAATCTGTCATTATGCTATATTATCACCAAATATTGGATTCAATCTTTTCGTCAACTTGTTTTCTTTCATTTAGGACTGGTTTTGTGTTTCTATTTGCATCCGTTTAATCGTAGGCCTCATTTATCCGAAAGTAGGCACCTCCTTTTTGAGTGAAAAAATCATTTTTTATGAATAATTTTCACAATATGAGATAAAAAATTATGAAAATTTGCACTGTTTCTCACACTAGTGTACTTTAATGATTAATCAGGAAGTTTGCTTTTAAATGCTTTTATTTTGTACAAAATTGCAAAAAGTCACACTTGTGGTGTTCCCGGTCAAAAATGACCGGACTCCGATCAATTGCTTATAAATCTGTCATTATGCTATATTATCACCAAATATTGGATTCAATCTTTTTGTCAACTTGTTTTCTTTCATTTAGGACTGGTTTTGTGTTTCTATTTGCATCCGTTTAATCGTAGGCCTCATTTATCCGAAAGTAGGCACCTCCTTTTTTGAGTGAAAAAATCATTTTTTATGAATAATTTTCACAATATGAGATAAAAAATTATGAAAATTGGCACTGTTTATCACAGTAGTGTGCTTTAATGTTTAATCAAGAAGTTTGCTTTTAAATGCTTTTATTTTGTACAAAATTGCACAAAGTCACACTTGTCAAAAATGGCCGGCCATTGAAAGTGAATGGGGAAGAATGAAAGTAAGAGAAACAACTAGTGTTCAGGAGAATGTTGTGCTTGCAAACATAAAGGCCTTGGACCTGTGCGTGTGTGGATGCATGTATACTCACGCTATCACACTCACACACACACACATCTATGCATACAAACTATTGTGAGAATTACCAACGCTATCTCGCGGCAATTCGTACGTATTTTACGAGGTGGCTAATTCGTACGAATTCGTACGACCTCACTCGTACGATTTAGTAAGATTTGTCTAAACCCCACTGACGGGTAGGTTTAAGGGCGGGGTTAGGTGTAGGTCATTCGTACTAATTCATACGAATTGGCAACTCGTAAAATACGTACGATTTAGCAAAAATCGTATGAATTCCTATGAATTAGCCACCTCGTAAAATATGTACGAATTGCCGTGAGATCGGGCTGGAATTTCCAACGCTATCTCACGGCAATTCGTACATATTTTACGAGGTGGCTAATTCGTACGACCTCACTCGTACGATTTAGTACGATTTAGTACAATTTGTCTAAACCCCAGTGATGGGTAGGTTTAGGGGCGGAGTTAGGTGTAGGTCATTCGTACAAATTCATACGAATTGGCAACTCGTAAAATATGTACGATTTAGCAAAAATCGTATGAATTCCTACGAATTAGCCACCTCGTAAAATATGTACGAATTGCCGTGAGATCGGGCTGGAATTACCAACGCTATCTCACGGCAATTCGTACATATTTTACGAGGTGGTTAATTCGTATGACTTCACTCGTACATTTTAGTACGATTTAGTACAATTTGTCTAAACCCCAGTGACGGGTAGGTTTAGCGGCGGAGTTAGGTGTAGGTCCTTCGTACAAATTCATACAAATTGGCAACTCGTAAAATACGTACGATTTAGCAAAAATCGTATGAATTTGTACGAGTGAGGTCGTACGAATTCGTACGAATTAGCCACCTTGTAAAATATGTAAAAATTGCCATGAGATCGGGTTGGAATGAAACCTATTTCATCCTACCCTGAACTGCATGCAATATGCTTTTATGAATCTGATATTATAACTCTCTCTCTCTCACACACACACACACACACACACACACCACATGCTCAAACTGCCTTGTCTTTATCCTGCATTGACTTCAAAATAATCTTTTCTTTCACTACATATTCTAGACAAAACATTATGACAATAGGTTTTGAGGCTTTCGTGTTCTCACAGAGTAGACAAAAGTTTACAAATAAATGCTAGAGTATACAAATGCCTCACAGTGCCTTGCTTGTCATTCACATAAGGAAGGGACAACTAAGGATGAATCTTACAATGAAGATGCATTGCAAGATATATTGGAAGAGGAAAACATCACTGAACAAGCTGAAAACCTTGCAACAACTGAAGTGGAGCAATCTTCTGATTTCGAGGACCCAGCTGAAGTTGATGTAACGTTCTGGTCGAAGGATGGAAAAAAAAATATTATTTTGAAGTCAATGCAGGCCAAAGACAAGGCAGTTTGAATGTGTGTGTGTGTGTGTGTGTGTGTGTGTGTGTGTGTGTGAGCGAGAGAGAGAGAGAGAGAGAGAGAGAGAGAGAGAGAGAGAGAGAGAGAGAGAGAGAGAGTTATAATATCAGATTCATAAAAGCATATTGCATACAGTTCAGGGTAGGATGAAATAGGTGTAATACTCACAATAGTTTGTATGCATAGATGTGTGTGTGTGTGTGTATGTGTGTGTGTGTGTGTGTGTGTGTGTGTGTGTGTGTGTGTGTGTGTGAGAGTGATAGCGTGAGTATACATGCATCCACACACGCACAGGTCCAAGGCCTTTATGTTTGAAAGCACAACATTCTCCTGAACACTAGTTGTTTCTCTTACTTTCATTCCTCCCCATTCACTTTCAATGGCCGGCCATTTTTGACAAGTGTGACTTTGTGCAATTTTGTACAAAATAAAAGCATTTAAAAGCAAACTTCTTGATTAAACATTAAAGCACACTACTGTGATAAACAGTGCCAATTTTCATAATTTTTTATCTCATATTGTGAAAATTATTCATAAAAAATGTTTTTTTCACTCAAAAAAGGAGGTGCCTACTTTCGGATAAATGAGGCCTACGATTAAACGGATGCAAATAGAAACACAAAACCAGTCCTAAATGAAAGAAAACAAGTTGACAAAAAGATTGAATCCAATATTTGGTGATAATATAGCATAATGACAGATTTATAAGCAATTGATCGGAGTCCGGTCATTTTTGACCGGGAACACCACAAGTGTGACTTTTTGCAATTTTGTACAAAATAAAAGCATTTAAAAGCAAACTTCCTGATTAATCATTAAAGTACACTAGTGTGAGAAACAGTGCAAATTTTCATAATTTTTTATCTCATATTGTGAAAATTATTCATAAAAAATGATTTTTTCACTCAAAAAAGGAGGTGCCTACTTTCGGATAAATGAGGCCTACGATTAAACGGATGCAATTAGAAACACAAAACCAGTCCTAAATGAAAGAAAACAAGTTGACGAAAAGATTGAATCCAATATTTGGTGATAATATAGCATAATGACAGATTTATAAGCAATTGATCGGAGTCCGGTCATTTTTGACCGGGAACACCACAAGTGTGACTTTTTGCAATTTTGTACAAAATAAAAGCATTTAAAAGCAAACTTCCTCATTAATCATTAAAGTACACTAGTGTGAGAAACAGTGAAAATTATTCATAAAAAAAGATTTTTTCACTCAAAAAATGAGGAGCCTACTCTCAGATAAATGAGGCCTACGATTAATCAGATGCAAATAGAAACACAAAACCAGTCCTAAATGAAAGAAAACAAGTTGACAAAAAGAATGAATCCAAAATTTAGTGATAATATAGCATAATGACAGATTTATAAGCAGTTGTTTGGAGTCCGGTCATTTTTGACCGGGAACACAACAAGTGTGACTAGGTGAAATAAAACCCACAAAAAATTAAGAAAATTCAAAAAAAATTAGTGAGAAGTACTTATACCCTATGTGCACAAAGTCAGTAAGTTTGAGTCCAATGCGATAACGTTAACTAGTATTTTCGGGAAAACGAAAATCTTTTTCGGGTCAATTTGACCCGAACACAACCAGAGGGTTAAGAGAGAAAACAGCTGAAAACAACACACATGTAACAGTGTATTGGATCCGGACTTCGGTCTTAAAGGGGAAGCTGTCCAATATTCGTCCTGTCAGCCATTAATCAAACAACAGTGATAGAAAATCTCACTGCTCTTGACTATATCACTTTTGTAACTTTAATAAGAATAAATTAAAAAATAATGATATATTTATATATATCCTATAGAATCTATACACAATACACATGTTAATTATATCTACATTTACATTTAATCATTTAGCAGACGCTTTTATCCAAAGCGACGTACAAATGAGGAGAACAATAGAAGCAATCAGACCATCGAGAGAGCAACAGTATACAAGTGCCATGACAAGTCTCAGTTAGTCTAGCACAGTACACATAGCTAGGATTTTTTTTTTTTTTTTTTTTTTTTTTTTTATTAAATAGAATAGGTAAGTGTTAGTATTAGTTAGTCAGGTGCTGGCAAAAAAGATGTGTCTCGATGTCACAATGTAAATGTAATTATATCCATCTAATTAACACAGTGAAGACTAATTAATTTTCAATGTGTAGCGTTTCTTATTTATGTAGGTTTTTGTCCTATTGCTTGCAATTAGTTTCTTATCCTTATTTCATCACTGACTGTTTGTCTTCAGTGAGCTTTAAATTTAAATTTTTTTATTTTTATTTTTTTTTTACATTGTATTGTATTTCTATTAGTTTGATATTGACATTGGTGTCAATGATTATGAAAATTCTATGGTATCAAAGATTTAATATCATAAAAAAAAGTAAAGAAAAAAATTAACTATACCGTGATATAGATCGTTATCGTGATATAGAATTAGTCATATCGTGATATAAGATTTTGGTCATATCCCCCACCCCTAGGTACAAATGTAGGTGCAAACAAAGTAGGGCTTGGTCAAAGTCCCTTTAAAACAATTCGCTCAGCGATTCATTTTTCCAAACAAACCTCTCCTTTGCGTGACGCTAATCTGCGGTGATTGGTCAATTTTATTTAAAGCAGTGTTTGTGAGCTTTTAACACTCCAAAAGCGGCTCCTAGTGGCAAAGAATGAATTTGCATTTTCATTCAGACCAACGTGAAAAAGTTTTCCCAGGTCTGCACGTGCAACAAGTGGGCGGGCAATATGCTAATGTTTCATGTTGATGTCAACATGAAACGACTTGAGGTTCGTTTTAAAAACGACTCGTTTCAATGATTCTGAGTCGACTTTCTTTTGAGAGACAATAACTTTATACACGGTGCACTTTCAGATTTAAAACTTTGCAGTATGTTTTCATTCACTTAGAGCTGTGTTTCACACTGCATGAAAGGTCATTTTCAAAAATCCATAATAGGGGAACTTTAAGGCTTTAGAGCAGAGGTGTCCAAACCTGTACTGGTGGGCTACTGTCCTGCAAAGTTTAGCTCCAGCCCTAATAAAACACACCTGAACCAGCTAAACAGTCAGACTCACTAGAAACTTCTAGATAAGTGTGTTGGAGATGATTGGAGCTAAAATCTAACATTTGGCCCTCCAGGAGCAGGACTACACACTAGGGGTCGACCGATATGTGTTTTTCAGGGTTGATGCCGATACCGATTATTACAGACCAAGTAGACCGATAGCCGATATTTTGAACCGATATATATGTCTGGTGTAAAAATGAAAATGAATGTCAAAATTAAGAATAACAAGGGCTCTGACAAAAACTGCCTTCCCTGGTGTTGGTTGCACTTACTCTTGTCTTCCTCCATGCATCCATCTACAATAAGGGTAATATAAAGAGAGAGTTAAAAGTGGGGCCACTGGAGGGCTGCATGATATATTGCATGCGATTGTCATGCACATTTAAGCCGGTTCTGTGATTAGAATTACATCTCCATCACCTGCTTTCCAACCCAGTAGATGGAGCGGAAGTCAATACACAGAGCCGTAGTTCACTGACAAGCTACGCAATTCGTGCTCATAATCACAGATGAATCGCCTTTGATAATGAACGTGATATTGGGTAGCTTTGTCAGTGAACTACGGCTCTGTGTATGCGACTGACGAGATGCACATGACTATCGCATGGAATATATCGTGCAGCCCTAGGCCACTGTATTCTTCATGATTAAGCCTATGAATACTGTACTACAGCTAAACAGCTTGGGAAAATGTAAGTATTTGGCTTCAATAATTTACATGTTAGAAATGTATGTGTAATAGCATAACCTCATATAATTCTTCATTATTTTCTGATGACTAAATCATAACCTACAAGAGGTGACTATTAAATTCATCATCTAATGCACATCAATTGATTAACTTAAAAAGCACAATGTATATAACAAGTGTAAATCATTTAATTGTCTTCATAGCTCCATTGTAGAAGTTGTTAAGAAGACCACAACTATTGTATTGTAACCAATTGTAAGTCGCTTTGGATAAAAGCGTCTGCAAAATGACTAAATGTAAATGTATTTTAATGAAACTATAACACTAATAGCCTGTTATAGGCACACTTGGTTCAATAGCCTATTGAAATGTCACAATTTCTGTCATCTTAATCTTGGCCTATGTGACAGTAATTTCCATTAGTTTTAATTTCATTTATCTTTTAATCAAATGAGAGTTAAACTATTTTTTTTGGCAAACAAATGGGTTTACTATTCAAATTAAATAAAACATGGAAGAAATTGCGTATTGTGTGATTATTCTTTTAAACAAAAGTTGTAATAATTGTTGTAGTATTAGTAGATAAACCAAACTTTTATTTTGACGGGTTGCCAAGAGGACCTCTTAAGTTTCTGTAGCCCATGTATGATATGACGGTTTTACTCAAATGAAACGGTCAAATGCTCATGAAGTAACTCTCAGAGCAGTTCTGGGGATGTTGTTCATGTATTTATGTCCTCGTTTAGTGAGACGGTAGATGCTGAAAACACCGCGAGCGTCGCGAACTTCAATGTGTGTGTGTGTGGGGTAATCAAAACCGCGCGCCTGTGCCACATATACAGAGACACGCAGAACATGCACATTTCATATTTAAATAGTCTTTTTGTGGCTTAATGTTTACAGATACTAGTCCATAGTGCGAGTCGATTTAAGTGCACTGACCTACTTTTGATTAATACACCCAAACTTTGACAAATTCCGTGACTCCGCGTTATATAGTAAATTCCATTTATATGACTGTATTCCTCGATTCAATCCGCGTTTTCTCCAGTGCCTTTAGTCTTCCACGTTAATTGGTCGGACTCGTGACTCCCAACAAATCAGATGCGTGGTTGGCGGAGACTGCTCTAGGCCACAGAGTGGTGAGTTCCGACAGGCTGCATCAGAGCCAAATAGCGCGTTTCAGAATTAAATTATTTTATCGGCACATCGGTTTTGAAAATGACCGATACGATAATCATAAAAATGCTTAATATCGGCGCCGATAATTGGTCGAACCCTACTACACACCCCTGCTTTAGAGCATCAGTGATCTATTTATACACCCCTCAAAAGGACACATGCTCCAACCTGAAGCTTTCACATGTACCACTCAAAAAAATAAAAATAATAATATAAAAAGTGCAGATGTTTCCTCAGGTGACAGCCGCAAACTCTTTGACTCTACTGGTCTTCACACCACACCATTCTCATTCAGTCATAGGTTTACCATACATAATCTAGTTTTCCACTGAAGCAGTTTCCTTGTATTCTATGCACTGAATGGAATTTCCACACAAATGCTCTTTACACTCACTGAACTAACCTTGAAAATGTATCACTGAAAAGGAAAACCGAATATTAAGGCTACGTGCAAACCGTTATTGAATCCCTGTTTCTTCAGACTACATGGTCACGTTATGACCACTATCAGAGCACTGAGTATTAATTTTGTGTGACCCATAACAATGTCTATTAATAGCAAGCTTGTCCATAAAACTTTGGCCTCTAGTGTGATGAACACGAATGGAAACAGGCCATTGTATAAGTCCCTCTTAGTTACCAAACAGACCATGCAAAACAAGAACACAACCACTATTTGCAGAGCCCTTTAAAGTGGTTTGCCATGATATTTCACTTGAAGAAAAGAAAAAGACATGCCAACAGACCAACTAAATGACACTCAAAGCCAACGCTGTAAAGGTTGTATAATACAAAAATATACAGCAACTTTGCCTTCTCTCATATTGATTGTTTCCCCCAAAAGATTGCTAGATGTGCACACACCCACATATCTAATCGACCAGAGGTTACTGACGTTGCATTGCAGGACGTAACAAGCTCTCACTGAAAATGATTTTATGAGATTGCTTTGTCGCTGCACGTGTGAACGGGACTTCAGATATTCCAAACAGAAATCCAAATGCTATTAGGCCAGTGTCTTCAATTACTCTCAAAAAGGTTTACAGAACAGGGACAAAAACAGTAAAACAACAGACACTATTAGACTTGCTGCGATAGACGGTGTTGGCGGTGATACCGGTGTTAAGCCGTAACACCGGTTACGTCACTTGCCCACCGCGGCAATGTCCCTCACCGTCATTTTGATTTTTTTTTAATAGTAATAAAAATAATTTAGTTCAGTTAGAGAACAGACACTACAATTAAAACTGAACACAGCTGCTCAATGCAGCGCACCGAACGAACGACAGTCGCACATCACAAATCAGATTTAATTTATCATGTGAGGAGAGGTGACTGACAAAAAGAGTGAGGTGAGACAGACAAGACGAGGTCAGAAGAGTTTCAAAAACAAATGTAAAAGCTCCTGTTTTAAAAATATTTTGGATTTTGAAAAGCCTGTTGACCTGCCATTTATCTAAAGTGATATTGGAAGTTTTTTTTTAAACATTCGTTTCTCATTTATTTGGTTCCACAATATTTGCTGATTTTTATTTTATTTAAACGGTGTATTTTTTTCCCATTATTTTACATCAAGGTGTATGCAGTCCGAGCCTCCAAACTTTCTTAATCGTTTTGCTAATAAACATCCTACGTTTTATAATTATTTGTTCCTCAGTCTTTACTGATTTTCAGTTTTGTACACCTATTTAAAATGTGTAAGTTATTTGTAATTTTATATTAGGCATATAGCATGGTGTATTTTTATTTGTTTTGTTAATAAAAGTTATATGTTCTACGTTGTATTTTGTTGTTGCTTGAATTAAATAAAACATTTCAAATTTAAATGTGCACGGTGCTTTTACAAGCTATTTAAAAGCGGAGGGAAAGAGGGAAAACTCAAACGAACTAAAAGCAAACAACTGTTTGATGCCGAATTGCCGCTAATTTGAAAGTGAAAGTAAAACGTGCACGGAGCTTTTACAAGCTATTTAAAATTGAAGGAAAGTGAGGAAAAGAGGGAAAACTCAAACAACCCCCCACCACGGTGATACCGGTCCTACCAGTGTTGTCACACGTCGATTAACCGGTGGGAAAATTTCCGCACCGTCACAACCCTAGACACTATAGATGAAAAAACAGATTGTGCCACATCTTAAAAAAATGCATGCGAGATACTAATTTATGAACTGCAACACGAAGACTTCAGTAACTGCAACTCATAATATGCTGCCAACCACCACTCGATCTGCTGAGACCATCACAGCATTCAAGAAATTCAATCCGCAAGCACTTAACTAATCCACAATCATAAAAAAAGTCAGTTGCTATAACTAAAATGTATCTTTAAAATAAAAATAAAAAATAGAATTCTCCTCTGCTCTTGTGTACTAACCTAGCTTACACTTAAAACTCTGAATTGTGTACTATGACTATTAGGGCTGCAGCGATTCGTCGATGTCATCGATTATGTCGATTATAAAAATACGTCAATTAGCATGGAGTGCGTTGACTCGTCGCATTTTTAGCCACGTCCATTGCGCGAGCCTGCAGTTATCCCTATTTAAGACTGTTTTTCTGCCATGTTTAACACAAACAAGACTCTAGAGCAGAAGGTAAAGGCTAGTATGGCAACATCACTTCATAGAGCGTTCATAGAGCATTCTATTATTATATGACCGTCAGAACCGCATATAGCCAAACTGACGCCTTTACATTGTCAGGATTCACAACCGCATTCAAAGCTGTGCTGAATGAACGGAACACCACGGGACATCGAGTTGCCTATATAATCATGATGGGTTTAATTCACCCACAGAGACAGAGAAGGAGAAATGATTCGCGTTCATCTTAATATGAACCGGAGCTGCCGTCAGTGGCGTGGGCACGACCGTGCGAGCTCTGAGACGCGCGCACCAAACGCGCTCTCTAGGGCTGGGTATCGTTCAAAAATTTTCGATATCGATACCAATACCTTGAGTTCGATACCAGTTCCTTAACGATACTTTTTTCAATACCAATTTTATGAAATCAGTTTTAACAAGATTACATTATCTAAAAAAACTTTGGTTTTATTTTTTTCAGCTTGTTGACATTTATACAGACTCAGACTCATCTTCTGAGCCACTGCACAAAGGAACAAAATATATCCAACACAATAAATCAGTGCAAATAATTTTAATAAAGCTCAAATAGTTTTCAGTTTACACTAGCGCGTGTTCGTTCTAAAATGCATAGCTCAAGCAGAATCATCATTTCTATTCATTTATTCCAAGTTAAAGACTTCAAGAAATTGAAAATCTTGTTTTCAAAAAAAAAAAAAGTGTTTTTTTTATTTTCTTTCACCATATGTTTTATTGTTATTAAATTCTGTGTTGTAGTACGTCTAATTATTTGAATGCATAAAAACTACTTAGTTTATTCAAATTTATTCTTAAAATAGCCTTATGAAATATTTTATTTTTCCTCAGAAATTCTGTATTCTGTATCTGGTTTTCAAATGAAGGCATAAAACATTCATTTCATTTATCTTTTAAATGATTGAAAATCAAACTTTATTCATTTATTTTGGCAAACAAAACATGGAAGATGTTGTATGATCATTACTTTTAAAAAAATAAGTTTTAATAATTCTAATAGTAGCCTAGTAGTAGCAGTATGTACTGTCTGCTGAACAATATTAATATATTTCTGCCGCAGTGTCTTCCAAATTAAACCGAACTTTTATTTTGACGGGTTGCCGTGAATACCTTTACAGTTCTGTGTGTATATGATATGATGCTAGTTTTACTCAAATCAAGTGGTAAAATGCTCATGGAGTGACTCTCAGAGCAGTTCTGGGGATATTGTTCATGTGTTTATGTCCTCATTTAGATGGCAGATGCTGAAATCACTGCGAGCGCGCTTCAGTCTTTGTGTAGTAAACGAAACACACCATATAGAGAGCAGACTGATCAGTACGCTTTTGAATCGCACTCGCGGATGTCAAACACGGATCAATCTGCGGCGCACCACTTCTAGTTGAACACACCTAGTGCTGCAGGCTTATTGCCTCACTGACGTTGATGAGATTAACCCCTTAGGTATCGAAATTTGGTACCGAACGACAAGACGTTTTTCGATAATCGGTGGTATCGAGGCAATTCGGTCGGTGCCTAAAAAGTATCGAACTCGATACCCAGCCCTAGCGCTCTCTGCACTCACTAACAAAGCATTAAAGTCATTGTTAGTTGATTAACTGTGTGATGGATAGGACAAGCCTCGACTGGGCTCATTTATTTAAAAAAGGGCTGTCAACTGTGATAAAACTTCCCGGTGTTATGACGCCATTTTTGATTCTGTCGCTCTAGTGTCCTGAATGCGGTTGTGACTTCAGCTGTTCATTCATAAGCAGATGTTTTAATCTGCTGAATAAATAAAACACATTTCAAGTCTCTCACCTGTAAGCAACTGCTGTCAGTCCCAAACAGTAACTGTGAATGCAGCCATAATGTGCATTTCTATTGATTGTATCACTGCCCTGTAATTCTTTTTCTTTCTTTCTTTTTTTATTAATTATTTATTGTTATTATTTTTATTTTTCTCTCTCTTTTCTTATTTTTTATTTATTGTTGTTTTCTTTCTTTCGTTTTTATTTTTTATTAATTATTTATTGTTATTTATTTTTCTCTCTTTTCTTGTTATTATCTTTCTTTATTGTTATTAATGACTATTGCTGGCCCTTCTGAAAAAATTGCTTGAATCTTTTCTAATTTGTAAGTGCCTCTGGATAAAAGTGTCCACTAAAGTAATCAAATGTTCAGGAAGCAATGGCATCATTGTATGTGATGCCAACAGATGCCCTAAAGCTTGCGTAACAAGACAGCCATGCCTCATTTGTTGAGTTCTGGGAATTGCCCAGTGATGCCTTATTTTCATTTACGTTTCTCAATCTTGACTTTAATGAGACATTCTCCATCAAAGGAATTCAGCACAACATAAAAGCTCAACCATATCTGCATCATTTGCATTTTCAGGTATAAAAACTATTGCTTATTACAGCAAGGCAACATGGAAAACCTAAAGTTATTTCCACATCGATCAAATATAGTAGCAATATCTTTGGGACATATATAGTAGCAATGTCTTTGTCCCAATCATGTTCTACTGTCAAAGCATGGTACTTACTAAGAGGAAGAAGTTCATGATTCTTTGGAGATAGCCAGTTACTTATATCACATTCAGATGGCTGTAGGACAATGTAATTCATTGTCTAAAATGAGTCATTTTGATAGCATGATAGTTAAGTTGAGTGAGGTATTAAACTTAATAGACTAATAAATGTCTTTTACTAAGAATAAGAAAAAGGTGGGCATTGTAGGTGCATGAGACCATTATAAATATGAAGAATATTCATGAAAATGCAGAACAGTGAGTGTCCTGCCTACACTGCTGGTAGTTACGCCACAGATCCATATTCAGACAAGTGAAACTAAAGGTGCAGGACCAACCAAGATGCCACATTGTTACATAAAGTTTGTTACAAAGTAGGCTTGCCGCGATAGACGGTGTTGGCGGTGATACCGGTGTTAAGCCGCAACACCGTTTACGTCACTTGCACCGTCCCTCACCGTCATTTTGATTTTTTTTTTATAGTAATAAAAATCATTTAGTTCAGTTAGAGGACACTACAATTAAAACTGAACGCGGCTGCTGAATGCAGCACACCGAACGAACGACAGTCGCGCATCACAGATCAGATTTCATTTATCACACATGAGGAGTGAGTCGAGCTGACTGACGAGAAGAGTGAGGTGAGACATACAAGACGATAGCAGAAGAGTTTCAAAACGAAATGTAAAAGTGCCTGTTTTAAAAATATTTTGGATTTTGAAACGCCTGTTGACTTCTGCCAATAATCTAAGTCAGTGGTTCTCAACCTTTTTTTCCACCGGGCCACACTATGGTCCAAGTGCAAGTATCATGGGCTGCACGCATGTCATTTACATATTACGTCATCAATACAAACCAACCAGATTTATAATATTATTTATAGCCTAAATATTCTGATATCTAAATGATTACATTTATTGAAATAAATAAATAACTAAATAATTCTACTCACCATTAATAAAACACCTGATGCTGTCGGGAGCTGACCAATTTTGTGAAATTCTGCTCGAAAGGAGTAACAGCACAATGACGTTGTGATTGTGAAGTTTCAGTCTGAGACGCGCACGGAAGCGTGACTTGACGCGCGACTGCAGAAAGTGTGCGTTCACAAATGTAGCCTATGTTGATCCAAATATGAAAATCATTTTCGAGTTTAATAATCTGAGGTTCTCTCCAGAGATGTTTTGCCACATCTCTGTAATTAAGGATGATTGCTGTGTAGTAGTATGGGTGTTTCTTTTTACCTGAACATCTTCAAGTGAGTGGGGGGGCAAACCGAGAGTCCAGCACTCTCTTCACTGCTGATGATGATGCTATTCTTGTTTGAATGCGTTCCTTCGCTGGCATTTTCCACATTTCGTTTTCTCCCTTAACAAATTTGTCCATTCTGATGCTCAGTTTTACAGAACTAATGGCTGCTGATGACTATTTGAATTGAATTCTGCCAAAGTCCGCGCTTGTAAGTGTTCGTTAAATGCGTAACATTAATTACGTGAGTACATAGATCTGCTCATGTCTGAAAATAATATATGAAAAACTAAATTATTTTACATAACATTATAGCTTATATTTGTTTAGTAATTTTTTTAATGTAAAAACTAAAATGAACTGTAAAACTGAAAGTTATTTTTTAATTGTGTTCAGCACATAGACTGTAACATTCAGCATGGTGGGCCGCATCTGGACTCGTGACGGATTCGTTAGAACCACTGATCTAAGTGATAATGGAAGTTTTTTAAAACATTCCTTTCTCATTTATTTTGTTCCACAGTATGCTGATTTTTATTTTATTTAAACTGTGCATATTTCCCCCCATTATTTTACATCAAGGTGTATGCACTCTGAGCCGCCCAACTTTCTTATTCGTTTTACTAATAAACATTCTACGTTTCATAATTATCTGTTCCTCATTCTTTACTGATTTTTAGTTTTGTATACCTATTTAAACTTTATAAGTTATTTGTTATTTTATATTAGGCATATAGCATGGTGTATTTTTATTCGTTTTGTTAATAAAAGTTATTTGTTCTATGCTGTATTTTGTTGTTGCTTGAATTGAATTCAAGCAATTGATGCAGAACTGCCGCTAATTTAAAAATGAAAGTAAAACGCGCACGGGGCTTTTATAAGCTATTTAAGCAAAGGAAAGTGAGGAAAAGTGGGAAAACTCAAACAAACTAAAAACAAACAACTGCTTGACGCCGAATTGCCATGAATTTAAAAGTGAAAGTAACAGGTGCATGGGCTTACAGGCTATTTAAAACCGAAGGAAAGCTAAGGAAAAGAGGGAAAACTCAAACGACCCCCCCACCACGGTAATACCGGTATTATCGGTGTTGTCACACGTCGATTAACCGGTGGGAAAATTTCCTCACCGTCACAACCCTATTACAAAGTCTAAATGGTATAAATAAAATAATATGATACCATTTGTGCTGGATCGATTTCCATTACTATAAAGAGCGAATTACATAATTCTTTTACTGATATTTGGCCTACATTCAAGCATACCCACAACAGACACGCATGCGGTGTTACAGAATGAACCATTGCGTGCCCATCTCCTTGGACACCTGCTACGAAGATGTGGGTGACTGTTGAGGTATGCAGGTTGTACAGTCGTGGACGCACGCAGGTTTATATGAATGTGTGTGGGCAGCTGCACTCCTACGAGTGTTTCAGTTCTCTTCCTCACGGCAGAGACGACTGTCACGACTTTGCCCACTCACACAGCAAAACCTCCCATTTCATATAGACAGGCAGGGAGGGAAGCAGAGATGCACTAGATGTATTACAGTGTTGCTGTTCACCATGTGGAGTCTAACCAAACCCCCTTCACCACTGTACCTTACCCAGAGTGCAGCTGGTCACGAAACAATGAAAGAATGAGTGATTCATCCCTCTGCAGTGGTTCTGTTCTGTCAACAGAGCCGCGTGGGTGATGCCTCTTATGATTCAATTTAGATGAATGCACACGGACAGGCATGTTAAGAACTGCCAATGACTTCTGGATTTGAACATCTTAAGTGCTTGTCAATCCATCTTAAACTATGCCCACACATGGAAAATCATTTTGAGAGTTTTTTCTCAATGTCATTTGCCTCTGTAAGTGAAATTCTGGAGTTCTTACACCTGGTTTACAAATTTGCAGTACATAAACAGTGCATGTGCCATTGTGCTTTCACATAAAATGCATTTGCAGTGTACTACTGATCAGTGGCTTGATATGTCACATTTTTAATCAGTGGAATATAGGCTTTAAAGCAAAATGCATTTATGGAGGTTTGATATTTGAGAGAGATTTCTACACCTTTAAGGCGAATGTGATTTTTAACATACATTTTAGGCTTCTCTTGCCAATTGCTTGTTTCTAAAAAAGCAATTTCTCTCTACAGGAAAAAATATGACTGGATGGACTAAACTCATGACAAATTTATTATGAAAGAATGAAGTATGAGTGCAAAAGGGGGTGTGAGTATGTGAGCCAATGTATTTGGCATTAATGGAGGAAAAGCATCAAGTACTTTTAAAATGTGAGTGTTAGGGATGGGCGATAATTCGATAACGATAATTATTGCGATATAATTTTCCTCGATAAAACGATATGAAGAGTTCGATAAATGTTTATGCGCCAAAAGCGGAACGAAACAGTGCGACTCATTTGAATCGTGCCACACAGACCAAAGTCAAACTGCCGCGCAGCGCGAGCTCATTAGAGCAGATGCGTTTAGGTCACGCGAGCATTAAACATCGCTGTGAGATCCAGTGTGAAGCGCTTGCATTCAGCGATGAACACAAATGACTCTGTGATTTTAAACTAGTTTAAGGCAAAGAAGAGAAACACTGTGTGTGAAATTGGTGTTTGGTGATGAGTTTTTGGCTCAAGGTCTGCATTTAGTCACACCAGAGGTGTTAAACTGGGATTAGGACTTGGTTTTATGCAGACCAGTCAAGTTCTTCCACACTGACTCAATCAATCATTTTCTTTTTGAACCTTGCCTTATACACAGAGGTATTGTCATGTTAGAATAGAAAAGGGTCCAAACTGTTGCTATAATATTAGAAGCACACAATTTCCTAGAATATCATTATATGCTTTAACATTAAGATTTGTACTCATAGAAATTACTAAAGTAGTCAAACCTGTTCATTAGAAGGGGTGCCAATACTTTTGGCAATATGGTGTACATTTGCATAAAGCATCCATATTTGTCCATGCCCATGTTGATTAGAGTATTAAAAATTTGAAAAGGATTGATTTAAGGTACATTTAGAACAAATAAAAATGTGTGATTAATCGCGAGTTAACTCATGGCAATCATGCGATTAATCGTGATTAAAAATTTAATCGATTGACAGCCCTAATTTTTACCATGGTATTGAGGTGTTATATGTGTGGTTTTAACTGTGTTTATCATGATTTAAATGTATGCTACTATGGGAGACCAATGCTTAATAAAAAAACAAAAAAATATATATAAATAACACTATAGAATAAATATAACCATATAAAACTGAGGTTGCTACAATTTTTACAGATGTTACTGATTTTAAAAATGAACAAAAATGTACCTCTGCATCCTAACTCAAGCTACTATCAAATGTGCATTTCTAAGAGACAAAAAAAGTGATATTATTATTATTAATATTATCAGGCAACCCAAACCTGTTTCTTGATTTGAAACAATATCACTCATTAGAACATGCAGCAACTAAGAAATACATTTTTCTAGTTAGATATTTATTTTGTTAAGGAAAATTAATGGTCTGGTTTCTACAACTTTCACTTTGGAGCAAAATTCTGGGTTTAAACTTGAAAGAAATAAAGCTTTGACATTTATCGTGATAATTATCGATATTGACTGATATGAAAAAAATTATCGTGATAATTTTTTGGCCATATCGCCCAGCCCTAGTGGGAGTAAAGAGAAGCTGTGGTTTTATCATAATGGATGAGGTTGGCGTTTTTACATGGCTGGCCTGTGTTGCAGGATTTAAATGGTACTTCCCTATAAACAATTCTTACAACAAGACCTATTTTCTAGATATTTGATAGTATCCAAAACTGGTTTAACAGGTTGATCGCACACAGTAAGATTATATTTTGTTTTATACAGGAAACATTTTACAAATCAGCCTATGGTTTGCTGCCACCCACTACTAGAATCCAAAACTTACTCCTGAATTTTAGCGTTAAATCTGTGTAGCTAATACAAGTATAACATCTATTTCAAGTAGCAGACTCTGAGTGTAAAGCCATCTGAGTGTAATGACCTTTGCCAAAAACATGCTTCTGTTATGCCACAGGACTCTTTCGCCAGCTCAGGAGGGTAAAGCTAGAGCCTGTCATATGTAGAATGTGAAGCCAGGGCTGTCAGCACCACTTAGTTACCCCTTTCAACTCTGTCTCAACAGTATGTCACGCTACAGCCGTCACCACACTGCTGGTTTCACCCATCCTAGTGTAACAGTGAAAAGGCCAGCTTTAATCAACACAGCTGAAATCGATCTGAAGTTACACTCTATCAAACTTTTTGTGAACACACATTATGTAACTTAGAAATCTCTTACTGCTGAGAGAGTCCAAAAAAATGAACAACACAAAAACATTTTAAGGGAAAGCTGCCAAAACTATTAACATTTCATACCACAGACTCTTTCAAAACAGCTCAGTTTCACAAAACACCACTCTAGTAAATTCTGCATCAGGAATGTGCAAAAATAATGAAACTGGAGTGCATTCTAATCCATGTCTACACAACTCTTATTTGTGCTGGAGACAAAGGCCCAGTCCCATTTCTACCCCTTAGCCCTTGGGGAAGAGGTAGGCGGAGGGGTATAAATTAGAATTGGGATTCGGCCAAAGTATGTGTTAGGACTGCACCATCAATTCACACAATAATCACAATTATGCTGTTATGATTAACTGATGCAAAAACAACATACTGTACTCTAAACTGCACTTTGCATCTATTCCCATTCCATCAATGGCCAACCAGAGATTTTTAAAGGGCTAGTTCACCCCAAAATGAAAACTCTGTCATCATTTACTCATAATGTTATTCAATAGAGGGGCAAAGATTATGAAAGAATATTTAAAAATATATATTAATTTATGTTCCGTATGTCTTATTGTTAAATTATAAAATTGAACCGCATTTTTTGGTTGAACAAACTTTTTAAATGACTCCAAATTCAATTAGTAACATCCAACACTAATAAGAGAAGTTTAAACTGTCTGTTTCACTGATGCACATTTTAGGTTTTACTTCCATGCGTTGTGGAATAAACATCACCCGACACACAAAAAAAGCATTACCTTATGGGCCTGTTTACACCTGATCACTTCATGTATTTTCTCTGATCAGATAACTATCTGATTTGTTAAAACCCTTCCATCTACACCTGGCCACGTAAATGTGTCTCCGCAAAACGGATACAAAACAGATTTTCAATTCCCATGTAATATGCAAATTTAGAGTTCAAGTCAACGAAAGTGACATATGCGCTGCATTTTATTCATCATAAGTTTATTTCAAAGTCTTGAAAGCATTTCGAAGGCCATTTACACCTGGTCTTTTCACGATCGGATAGCTATTTGATCAGAGAAAACGCATGAAGTGACCAGGTGTAAACAGGCCCTATGTGTCACAGAAAAAAATGTCTAAAAAAAAAAAAAATATATATATATTTTTGGTATTTTTGCCTTTATTATGATAGGACAGATCAGAGCTGACAGGAAGCGAAAAGAAAGAGAGGGGGGCGGGATCAGGAAAGGTCCTCGAGTCGGGATTCGATCTCAGGACACCCATAGTGCAACGGCGCTGTATGTCTTCAGTGTGGTACAATGAACTCTTACCTCAACAGATCAAAGAAAATAATATAATAATCATAAAATAATCCCGTTATTTAAGTGATGTAGCTACCAAAGGCATTTCCATACACACTAGAGCTGGACGATTCTGGATAAATTGAGATTCACGATTTTTTTTCTCAAATAGAGATCACGATTCTCCCACGATTCTGAACTAAACAAAATAATGTGTGACAAAATATTAATTGCTGCAGTCTATTTAAAAGTGTTTAATTTAAATGAATTATTAAACATTTTAATATATAATACAGTATGGCCAGGTTTCACAGACGGGGCTTAAACAAAACAAAGGCACTGATATATTTTAAGATCAGTCAGAGCGAGTTTCTTTCAGTTGAAACAGCTCAGATTTACATTTTTGTCTAGGACTAGGCTTAAGCCTTGTCTGTGAAAACCGGGGTATATGTATCAGAATCAGAATCAGAATGAGCTTTATTGGCCAGGTATGTTTACACATACGAGGAATTTGTTATAGTGACAAAGCTCCACAGTGCAACAGAATGACAGCAACGGGACAGGACACAGACAACAAGAGAACAATATACAAATATACAAATAGGCAATATACATTGCATATACATGTATTTAAATATATATTTAAATACATATATTTATGTATTTAAAATGTATTTAAAATATAGTGTATTTAATACACCAACTTTTAGAATTAAAATGATGAAAAATTGGTTTGTATTAATGATTCAATGACTCACTCATACCTCACTTGTTTCATTAATGGATGATTCAGTGTTTTTGAACGAATCTCGAATGAATGATTCAATAAAAAAGACATTTTTTAACAGTCACTTGTCGCCACCTAGTGGCGAAATGATGCAATCGACAAACGTTATTTGAAGCGCCAGTTGCTTTCAAAAGATGAGTGGCTCTATTTTGATCGCTACCATAGACATCAATGTTTGTAGCCGAACTATAAACTTTTATCCCAGTATTTCTATTAATGACTGTAAGACAGAAATAATACTGTGTAGTTGAAAAGACTGTTTGTGAAGCTTTTTCTTACCTAAACATGTTAACTGTCTGCTCTCTGGATCAGCAGCAGCGCGAATGCAGATTTGAATGTTCCGGAATGATTTTTTCAAAGATTTAATAGACACGGGCGAATCATTGTCATTCAGAAATTAGATTGTGTGGGTATTTGAATCGAGATCGCGATCTTTTAACGATTAATCGTGCAGCTCTAATACACACACGGCCATTAAACCTTTGTTGACACTAAATACCATCATTAATTGTTCTATTGTATATCAGTTATTTAATCTCGCAGTCCAAACATTCTTGACGTAGTATGAAAAAGTGTCAGTACTGAAAGCGTTCCACCACACATTCCATCCACATAATATCCAAAGACATCAAGCCCAGGTTCTGCCAATAGTCAACGCCATGTGCTGCAGTGATTGATTGGTTTCAGCGTGTAGGCAGCGCTCCGGTGGCATGTGTCTGCTCACAGAGTTTGTGTTTAGGCTGAGTGATCTGTTATTGACTTCCTTTCAGCCGACCACCTGGAGAATAATGACATTTACATACATCATTATTCAAGAAATGACGGCATCAGCTCAAGGCTTTGATAAAACATTATCGACGGATGGCTGTCTGTATGCCTCCCACAGAGCTGGGCACTATCTTGCAATCTCACTCTTGATTCATTGTTCTCTGCAACTGTTCAACTTGAGCAGAAGAGAGCTTTCTCATCGTGGATCAAAACATGTAGAAAGACCTTTTCTACCCTTAAATCCTCTACAAATTCTTCACAGAACACTAATTATATTTTTTCCATCACCAAAAACACTTGGTCATGTTGAATTAGAGTTTTCATTGATTCCACACAGTTGGTGTGAGGTGACATTTGAATGTGAGAATGGGGATGTGGCTCAGAGTGTAATTCATGCGAACATCCTCAGTGAGACAGAACGTCTGCATCGATAGCCACAGATTTTCTCAAACAAATGCCCTGATGATTATGTAATAACGGAGATGACTGGACCAATGGAAACCGCATTCCTATCAAGGACTAATAACCGTGTCCTAACCAGGCACGATGAGGCCAGATTCCAGCACCAGGCAATTTTTCTGCTCAAACAAAACGTGAAAATGGGCCATGACGCAAAATCAATCACAAAACACAGCCAATTACAACAGTTTTCTCCATTTGGGTCTCTCACGCTCACAACGCACTGCAGCTCAAAAGAACAGTCAAAGACGGCATGACTGGTTAAATGTCTGTAAAGTTACAGTCCCTATAAAACTGCAGCATGATTTCACAAGATAAATTGCAAACTTTTTCATAACCATTTTGGCCACATACTCTTTGGACCCCCAATGATTTAGAGCAGGGATGTCAAACTAAGGCTGCAATTACACTTGGCATTAACATGCGACCTGTATCCAGATGTTGTCCACTTACACATTGAAAAGACAAGTGTAAACGCGCTTCTGATCTGAATGTTATCCGATCAGCGTGTCCTGGTCCAGAGGTAGTTGATGATGCATTGTGATCGGATCTCAGTGTAATGTAAACACAATCCAGCCATCTTGTCTGCATTCGCAGGTCGACATGACGCAAAACCCTGCCCCCTCTCTCGCAAACTGTCAGAAGAGAGAGGCTGTGGAGTGCTAGGGAGACTCTTATTTTCCTTAAATGTTAAATGTCCCGCGACTGAAAATGGTTTTCAAAAGAAAACCCACCACTTCAGGTCAACTTTGCACCGGGCCATTCTCTGCAGACTTATTTAAATATTGCGCAGGAAAGACATATCCGATCGGTTATCCAGATAGAGAAGTCAGCTGATGTTTCCAAGTGTAAACGCGCCATGTCCTGATTGACTGACGATCCGATCTGCTTGATCCGATCACGGTGATCTCATGTTAATGCCAAGTGTAAACGCAGCCTTAAGCCGGGCTCACACTGTGCGATTTTTTAAAAGTCCTTTAGGATTGTACTTGTCAGACTGCACGAACATGATGATCAAGTAACACTGTGGGATCTCAGTTGTCATTAATGTCAGACTGTACGACAGTCAAGACGAGTTAAAAACAGGTGCGCGCAAAAAAACTTCTCCGGACACGTCCAGTGACTACGAACTGCATTACACGCGGGACCGAACTGTTGGCTATCATGAAAAGTATATGAACGGCAGCAATACCGGCGTATTTAAGAAGAATAGTGTATGCAGCTCTACACACCCACATGAAAACAGCGGCTCAACCAGTATCAGCAACGTATCAGATGAATTCCGTGAGTGGAGGACGGGAGCGCCGGAGTTTATGGCTGATAGAATAATTCTCCAGCATTAATTCTGCTCATAGCTTGTGTTGAAAAACGGAGACAGTTTGACATTCATCGTAGGCGTAGTCACACTGCAGGACTGTTCGCCAAATCTTCTGACACTGCCAGAACTTCGTCGGAGGTGAAATTTGATCGCAACAGTCATTAATCGGCTGTCGGTGAACATGTCAAACCAGCGATCAAAGTCTACAGATTTTAGCCTAGGATTATAGGAATCTTTTAGGATTTTCAAAATTTGTCTCAGACGAGCAAATCGTGGCCAAAATCGCACAGTGTGAGCCGGGCTTTAGTTTCTGGAGGGCAATAGCTATGCAGAGTTTAGCTCCAACTCAAATTAAACACACCTGAAGCAGCTAATCACGGTCTCCAATTACCTCAAAAACTGAAGGTAGGTGTGTTGGAGCTAAACTCTGCAGGACTGTGGCCCTCCAAGAACTGAGTTTGACACCCCTGATTTAGAGGTATTAAATTTATGAGGTACTAGTCAGCAGGTGTTTGTAAAATGCTCTTCTGGTTTTACAACTTAACATTAGGTAAGAATCACTCACACAAACATGCGTCAATATCACTGAGGTCCAGTATACATTTGCTCTCACAGACATAGACATAGAACGTGCTCTTCAAAAACAACATGCAAAAGTTAATCTGCAAATTTTTCCACAAACAAAACATCAGGTTACCGCAGGTTGTTGTCATGCCTATTAAACCTGTCCCACATAGAAAAGGACAGGAGTTCGGAATAGGTCGAGCAAATATTTTCCACATATTTGCAGTGAACAAAAATATTTTTTTAATTTCTGTTTGATTCTTTCTGTAGAATGGTGCTTTGAATACCACTTTTGCATGGCTGCATTTGATCAATATTTATTTAAAATATCAATCTCAAATGTCAAGTTTTTTAATAACAACAATGACAAACAAGTAACCAATTAAATTGTGTTTCATTATTAAATTAGAATATAAAAATTAGCATTACAGTACTTGCACGTTCTTCATGAATTGCTGTCAACCATATAAAGCAAAGTGAGTGCATGTAGCACTAGTCTGGGCATCAGTGAAATACTGGGATTCAGCCAACATCAGACAAGGGCTGGGCAATGTGTCAGAAATATCTTACCAATAATCGCCTTAAAGAATATCGTGATATCCGATAATATCGTCTACCTAAGCCCCACCTCCACCAGGCCCCGCCCCCACCAAGAAAACATTGCCGACATGCACCATAAACACGCACCATGTTCAGTTTGGTCTTAATTATTGCCACATTAAAGTTTGGTATTACTTTTCTTAGTTTGTGCTTAAACTAACAGAAAACATTAGCTTTGCTGTTATGTTGGTGTTGCTAATAATTTCCACTCTGTTCTTATCAAATTGTGTTTGAAATTAATTTTGTTTTGTGAGGAGAACTGTTGAGGAAAAATAATAGAACCCAATTTTAAGCTCATCATGGTGAAGTTGGACATTCTGGCGGTGATTGTAAGAATGATAAATGCATGTTGATGTCATATAGTAATGTCTTGAATAAATATGCCTGTTTTCTGATGTTTCTCTTTCTTTTTGGCATTAGACAAATTTCATGATGGTAAGTTTAATTTCCTTGATTATAATAATTGTAGCGCTGTTTTTAAACTTGTAGTCAAGCTATAACGTATTTGATATTTATCATGTATGACTAAAGTCATGCAGAGATTAAAAAGGATTCTGAGCAAAAACGTAAAGTTTTTTTTTTGGTAGCCTTGTTCAGAGGTATCTTTTGGCCTGTTTTTAACAAAATAAAAATAACTGCTTTATTTAGAACCAGGGGTAATTTTAAATATTATTTTTGTATTTTAGTTTTTATCATTTTTTAATTGTATTAATCAAAATACAACTCCCAAAATATAATATTCCGTGTTGGGCTGCCGAATCTCCGAACACGTTCATGTTAAGTGGTGAGCACAGTAGCCTATAATGTCTTCCTCTGTTTGCAACAAAACTTTAGTTTTGTTGCAAACTTTATAGTAGAATTAAGAATTTATAGTGCTATATCTCAGCTTAATTAAACATAATTATACTGCATACACGGTTTAAAAAAATCTGTAAAAATAGGGCACTGTGTGCGCTGCATGAATAGACTGTGAAGGAATTTGCGTATTTTAATTATAACTCATGTGTGTGGTTTTTCATCATCATACAGTCTGTTAAAATAAATATTCAGAAACACATGCAGTGCTACTATTTGTATTTTTTTTCTGTTTAACTTTGATTAAACTGCAGATCAAAATAGAATAGGCCTATACCCTATATAAGGATAAATTATAGCTATTGGAACGCATCTCCAAAATAATCGCACACACAGATGCACGTTGCCATTACAGTAGGCAGCGCTGAACAACAAGCAAATAAAATATAAACTGAGGTTACAAAAGCGATTCAGTCAAGATCAGTGAGGGATTTTCTTTTCTTTTGTTCTTTGATTAACATTAATGACTGGCGACAGCGGCTGCTGTCAATGCACGGATCCAATACACCCTCTTTACGTTCACTTAAGACATAACCGATTGTATTTATGGGATAGTTGGATATAATTCTGTGTGTATTTTTCCATTTGAATGTGTAAGAATGTGAGAAAGAGAGCTCAGTCCAGTGTTCATGTATAAGAGGTGGCTTTCGTGCGAGCACTGTGTATGTGTGTGCTCTGCACAGAAAACAGTGCGCGACTGCAGAAGTGAGTTCTATTTCGTCTTCTTGCAGTTGAATCTTTTGAAATCACAATAAATGCGCATACAGGAATCGAGAAGCAGAATCGAAATTTAATTTTATAACAAGTAATTCGATTCCTGACCTTACGCATCTGATCTGATTTCCAAAATTGGAATAGCTTTTCGATTCTCAACCCTCCTATTAAATTATTTCATTCTTGCATGCAAAAAGACCTGTATGGTGACTATGGGGCTGTGTAAAATATTTTTCGCAACTTACTAGGTTTATCATTTGTAAAAAAAAAAACAGATAATGTCGATAATAGTCTGTTACCTGACTGTTGACATCGACATCGTGATACTTACGAGACATCGTCGATATATGATAATATCGTCATATCGCCCAGCCCTACATCAGACAATAGAGGACTTATGACAATAAAGTACCCGCAGCAACAAAAGGTGTTGCATTTTCAGTTTGAAATAACCTGAGGCTTGTCGACTGAGCCAAGTCTTTTAAGCATGGACAGAAAAACAGCGTTTGACTGCCTCAGCGAAACAACCTTTTCAACCAACCCACTGGGCAGAGATAGTGTTGTGTGGGCTAGATCAGCAATGCGATAACATGCCCACTGAGTTAAATGAGATCAGCTATAGAGTTGAGCCAAGTTTTGAATACCTCTGTCCTGAGATAAAGTGAAAAAAGATTGGGCTTAAAGGGGTGGTTGATTGCGATTTCACTTTTTTAACATTAGTTAGTGTGTAATGTCACTGTTTGAGCATAAACAATATCTGCAGAGTTGCGGTGCTGAAAGTTCAATGCAAACGGAGATATCGTCTTTTAAAATTCTGGCAGTTTAATGCCTACAAAAACAACAGGTAAGGGACTACAACAGGTAAGGGACTACAACGAGTGATACTTCCCGGGTCTGATACGTCACGGACCCAGAATACCAGCAAAGGGGGTGAGTGCTGCTGCTTTAGAAAGAGGGATGCAAGTAAAAATCTATTCATATGAATCGCGATTCTGTCTTATAACGATTCTAATGGATTCTCAAGTTTGGATTCTCGCCCTCTCTGCATCTCCCATTCAGATCTCTCATAAGCTCCAACAAACTGCAATTAACACTGTTCCACAGCAATGAGAAGCATTATAAATGGACACGCGTGTGGTTGCTGTGCTGTATTGAAGCTTTAATTGGCTTTATCACCGTATACCCTGTTAACCTGTTGACGCACCCGGCCGGCGCACTGAAAGCTCTTTGTTTGCACACGTCATTGTTTTCAAACAGATAAAGTAAAACAGGACAAAATTAATCTTGACAAACTATATATCATTTTGAAGGTCTAAGCCTCAAGCATCGACGACAGATCGCTGTTTTTCGATAGAAAGCTTATAAGGAATGTATTTGCTAAATTTGTGTAAGCAGTACACATCAAAACATGTATAAAAAAACGCAGTACATACCAGATTAATCCTGATAATGACTCTCAAACTTATCCACTGCTGTAAATCCCAGTTTAGTTTCAGAGATAAGGGTCCACTGAACAACATTCCATCGAGCACTTTTAGTCCAAAGAAACAACAAAGTTGTAATTTGGATCGTTATTCATTTGTTTACGTCTCATCTCTTCAGGGAGAGTTATTGTTTGTGTCCGTTATGGAACAAATTACGCTCAAAAACAGCATCTTGGTGGTAAAAAAACAGCATGATTTTGTAGCAGACAATGTCCCAAACAGAACGAGACCATCCAAAAAAAAAAAAAAAAAAAGTCAAAGACACACGGAAGATTGTTTATTTGAATTCTGGCGCTCCCTCGCGACGGCGCGTGACGCACGCTGTGACGCACCTGTCATCTGATGGGGGCGTAACTTAGCGATCGCCTTTTTTGCACAAATAAACCTTTCTTTTCTTTTCATCTTCAACAGTTTTCATATATGTTTGCGTGTTTTGTGGGTAATGTGCCTGTATCTGTATAATTAACATCTGTATGGCTGATAATCAGCGTGTAATTATTGACTGTTCACAGATATCAGTGTGAATGCAGTCTATATAAAAGGCCATTATAATGTGATTATTGACTATATTGGGGGGCCATCTGTATGATTAGCATCTGTATGAATGATCGTCAGCAAGTGATTACTAATGTATGAGCAGGAGCATCTATCTGTATGTCAGGAAATCAGTATGTACTTAAGTTATTTTTTATTATTATTGTTCTTTTTTCATCACTCAAATTATTATTGTATTTTTCTAGTTCTAATTTATTTTCTCAAATAAATCACTGATACGATGTCTAAGATTCTGTCTACTGTTTTATAATTGAAAAACTGCAGTGGCATGTATAATGACTAAATAGTTTGTAGTAGAACCCTTCAATAATTTGGTAAATATTTTTCCTCAAACAGAGGGGGGGGGGACTAGAAAAATGGCTGCATGAAAATCATTTTTCATGGTATCTTCTTCAGATTTGAAATATAAACTCATGAGACATGTGACTTTCAACCCATTACTTTTCTGGATTGCTTCAGGACTGATTTCATGTATTTTTATATGAAATAAAAAAAAAAATCAGTGTGGTACAATTTTTATCAAGGCACTTCAGTGTCTATAACTTTTTATATTTTTGAGCATTATCAACTCTGGATGATGGATAGTAAAGGCCAAAGGGTCTTCTTTCCAAAGACACCAAAATCTTCAGTGTGTGTGGCACACTGAAGTCAGGAGCTGTTACCATTTTAATTTAGTTAGTCATTTTCAGCTGTGATTCCCAATATGGGGGGTGCTGGTTAACAGGTTAAAAGCTAACAGAAGCAGTAGCACTTACAAATAGCAGCGTATTTAAAAGTATGAGACAACAACAACCAAACATACCATTAAGAGCCGTGCTTGCACATGTTTTGCACGATCCTCTTCACTAATATCCTCTGGGTCTCAATCGGGCTCAAATTGATAAGCATTATAGACAACGCCACTGTTTACAATTCAACCGGAGCACATGCCACTGAGGAGAGGGGCGGGACGTTCAGACGTGCAGTAGAGGCGGTTTAGCCAATCACAACACACTGAGCCAGCTAACCAATCTCAGCCCATCGCGTATTTCTGAAGGAGGAGCTTCATAAAACCAGGAAATAAATCGAGGCGTTTGTCAGAGAAGGGACAGAGAGGTGTGGAATATAGGTAAATTATGTGAAAAATAATGCGTTTTTAAAAAAACCAAGCATGAACACATGCTAGACTGCACCCCATAAACACAATCAAGCCTAGAAAAAAAAAAGTCAACCACCCCTTTAAGATTATTTATAGAATGCTGGAGCCATTTCTCATCTTAGAACAAATTGCAAAATACCTCTTGACAGAGCACTATTTTCACTATGTTTTTACTAGGAGCAATATATCTGTAAAACAAATACATAAAAACACATTTATCATGTCAAGAAGTGATTTTTAACGATCAGTCGAAGAACTGATTTTGGATAGCTCTGCACTGTTTTGCAGAGATATATTATTTTCCACTGCATTTTGTGGATTTTAATATCAAAAACATACATAAAACGTAAATGTTAGTGTTTTGCACATTTTGTTTGGATTCCACCATTCAATTCAATTCAAGTTTATTTGTATAGCGCTTTTTACGATGTTTTAGGCTTACACATCAAGCATTGCCATAACATCTCACTTGAGAATTAATTTTTATTTTATTTTCTCTATAGCGCCAGATCACAACAGAAGTCATTTAAAGTTACCTTTCCTATAGAACAGGTCTATACCTTGTTCTTTTATTAAACAAACAAAATCCTTGTTATTTATCTTATTTACACGAGTCACAATGGCATGTCATTTCTGTCTCTACATTACATGGTCGCGCTCTCTGTTATTGTGCATAGCAGAGTTCCGCCCCGATGTGCGCACACACACAAACGTGCGCGCACTCACAAGTGAGCACACTCCCACTAGTATTTGTAAATATTAAGCCGCAAAACGACTATTTAAATATGAATTCTGCATGTCTCTGTGTTAATGAGTGGCGCAGACGTGAGGTTTTGTTTACTACTTGTACTGAAGTGCGCATGATGCTTTCGGTGATATTAACGTCTGCCATCTCACTAAATGAGGACATTAATACATGAACAACATCTCCAGAACTGCTCTGAGAGTCACTTCATAAGCATTTGACCGTTTCATATGAGTAAAACTATCCTCATATCATATACACACAGAAATGTAAAGGTATTTACGGCAACCCGTCAAAATAAAACTTTGGTTTAACTTAAAGACATTGCGGCAGAAATATATTACTATTGTTCAGTAGTATATACGTAATAGGCTACTACTACTAAAATTATTAAAACTTGGGCTGCCGCGATTCGTTGACTATTTGATTTTTAAAAATCGTCGATTTCATGTTGCACGCGTCGACTAACCGGCAAAATATGATGTAATGCTACTACAAATATGTTATAAGGAATAGGTTACCCCAAAATATTTTTCATCCAAAATTTTTCCAAAGTTTCGTTCTTATGTTGAACCCAAAAGATTATATTTTGAAGAATTCTGAAGAACCAAGCAGTTGTTGGGAAAGAAATACTATTAAAGTCAATGGGGACAATTTTATCCGATTTTTAAAAATCGTTGACTTCATGACTAACCGGCAAAATACCAAAAAGTGGCGCATTTCACAGACAAGAATCCATAAAACGTTTAAAAAGACTCCATTATAAAAATAATCCATTAAGGCTGCATGATATATTAAACCCATTTAAAAATCATAATCAAGCATAATTGTGAATTCACAAACGCTAAGATTTAATGAAATAATGCGATGCAGGTCTAATATAAGCGATTTAATTATTTACATGCGTGTAGTTACGTACGTGTGTCTCACAGCGGCTCCGTTCTCAGTAAATGCTGGTGCACAGGAAACGTTATGTTTGGAGTAGGGATGTTCATTTTAACCGTTTAACCGTTAACCGACCGATAAGAATTTTGACCGATTAATACTATCAGTTAAACGGTTTAAAAGGTATTTTGTTTATTTATTTTAAGTTTGCTGCATGAATATTGCTACACATATTTAACTCACAAGGCATCGACACGTGCAACCACACGTGCCTACAGATTTCGCAGAGCAAGCAAAATGAAGCGAGCGAAAAAAGTACTGTGTGGGACCATTTCGAAAGAAAGGCAGACGAAGTGACTTGCAAAATATGCAACGCGGTATTAAAATACAGCAGTAGTACAAGTACAATGCAATATCACTTGCGAAGCAAACACCCACAGTCATCGTGTGATGAAGGACAGCAAACTTTGCCCTCTATTTTGGCAGGAAGAAGATGCACGGCGATCTGAGGAGATAACTCAGAGAATCTGTTCAATGGTAGTAAAAGACATTTTGCCCATCGGTGTCGTCTGTGGTGAAGGCTTTCAAGAACTACTGGGCTATATAGAGCCCAATTACGAAATCCCATCAAGATATACCATTACCCGTAGAATTGAAGCCTGTTTTGAGGAGAGAAAGAAAAAATCGCTTAAAACGCAACTCAGTAGCACAAAGTGTGTGGCCCTTACGACTGACTGCTGGACAGCACTCACAACGGAAAGCTATATAACAATAACGTGCCACTACATAGATGACAACTGGAAAGTTAATTCAGCTGTCCTACTAACACAGAGCATGCCAAGCAGACACACAGCTGAGAACCTCACAGCTAAACTAGTTAATGGGGTGGAGACCTGGGGTCTAAATGGGAAAGTGTGTGCATGTGTTCATGACAATGCACGCAACATCGTGGCTGCAAACTCTCCAGAACGGGTGCACTGGGACTCGGTTCCCTGTTTCGCGCATACACTACAGCTCGCTGTAAATTATGGATTTAAAGTGTTTGTGCACCGGGTTATCGTTGCCTGCTGGGCGGCTTGTCAGGCACTTTAACCACAGCACCCCTGCTTGCAAAGCACTGGAAGCAAAACAAGAACAAATGAAACTTCCGAAACACAGAGTGACAGAGTTCAAAGCGAAAGTTCGGCAGTCTTTAAGTGACCGCATGGAGGTAGATATTGATATTATTATTATTAGTATGCATTAATTAGGAGGATATTGTTTGCCACAGGTTGACACAGATGACTTGGTGGCCAAACCAGCGCTTATTGCCTCTGTCCTGGACCCTCGCCATAAACATCTCCGTCTTTTTCCAGAAGCGCAGAAAGAAGCCGCAAAAGCAAAACTTACTGAAATATGTGCTGCTTTGGAAATGGCCACTACGGGAGGAGATGAGAAAGCGGTGTCTTATGCCCAAACTGGAGATACACAACCCAGCCAGAGTAATGCCATGATGTTGCTCCTGGGAGAAGACTACAGCACCCCTCAACAAGCCTGATTATCCAGAAGCAGAGGTGGAAATCTATATGAGAGACAATCTGCCCTCTTTGGATATTAATCCTCTTGACTGGTGGAAAGTAAATGAACGGCGCTTCCCGAGACTGGCCACTCTAGCGAGGCATTATCTCTGCATTCCCGGGACTTCTGTGCCATCTGAGAGGGTGTTTTCTGCTGCGGGGCTAACTGTCAACAGGCTGCGCTCCAGACTATCCCCTCACCACGTAGACATGTTACTTTTTTTAAATAAAAACTAAACAATTTGTGGATTGAGGTAGGCCTGCTATTTTAATTTGATGAACTTAGTCTGACGAAAAAAACTGCCGTTTCTTCAAAGCTTCAGAAGGATTCACTGTGTTTTCGTCGTTCGTCGTCGTGTTTATTTAAGAGAAAAATATTTAGTGTAGGCCTATTTATTTTATTACTTTTTATTTATATTATTCTGTTTTTCTCTGTTGTCAGAAACGCTACAGGTGCGTGAAAATCTGACTATGTGTGAATCCAGGTTCTGTTGTTGATCTGTTCTGTATGCTGCTGTTTGCACGTTAAAATAAACCCGTGAAAAAAAGTTTGTAATATTTAATGCGTCAGGCACTCATTAATTCGATTTTTATTCAATGCTAATTTAATATTCTAATCTTATCAGTTAACGGTTAATGTTCGAATAATGAGTGGCAGTTGTCACATCATCTTGCTGACTGTTCATCGCAATTTCTAAAAAGCTCAAACTCTCAGTCTGAGTTTACACGTGTTGATAGGGGTGCAACGGATCGTAGATGATCCGTGATCCGTACGGACCAGTCCCCACGGTTCGGCACGCATGTGATTCGCGGATTAACTGATAAGTTTAACCACCATAGAGTGAAAGTTTATCATTTGCACGCGCTCCATTTTCTGCGCTCAGCCGCTGCCGCGCACACGCAGAGAGAGAGCGTGAGAAAGAGAGGCGTGATTTAGATACCGCGTTTCAGACAACGCCTCACAGACACACAAAAATACCCGTTTTGGCAAGTATTCTGGTAAACACAGTCAGTTATGTCTTAACGTATTCAGCCGAGAAAGAAACCGGATGTGTGTCAGTATTTGGTCCGTGCATTTAGTCTTAAAGAGACAGCAGCCTATAACACCTGCTTCTGTCTGCTAATCATCTGTATTTAACTTATGCAGTAAGCATTATTGTGTTTTACACTTAATTTTTACATTTCTGCACCTGAATACTACTGTTACTGTCTTTATTTATAATTTTATGTTGTAGGCTGGAAATCTATCTATTGGTTGAAAATCTAATTAATTTGTGTAATTGTTCTTGGTTTATTACTGACTTTAGTAGTAAAGCTAGTAGTTTACACAACTTTTTTTTGCTGATCCGAAAAATGATCCGATCCGTGACTCAAAATCCGTAGTATGATCCGAACCGTGAGTTTTGTGATCCGTTGCACCACTACGTGTTGATGTCCACATATTCATTAAATTACCATGGCTATAGCATTTCTGTCGTAAAGAAATGGATAAATATTAAAGATTAAGTGGAAATTTGAATTAAATTATGCTTGGCCAATATTAAACGTGTATAAGATCGCACAGCAATATGTAAAAACCCTCGTCAGGCCGTTGGCGCCCCCTGCAGGCCTTTGTTGTAATGTGTAATGTACATTAGCTCTATAATACATTATGTATTTTAACAGTTTTGTTCAATAAAACCATATGATTTCTTGCTTTTGATACTTTATTTGAACAAATTATTATTGCCTCATTGCTATTATATATGTATTTTAAGTAATGTTAAAGGCTATTGTTCATTTACAGCTATTTTTATTACCACAAAAAAATTATTATAATTATAGGGCCCTATGAAATCTGTTTCATTTCCAAATTCAGGTTTTTTTCCATTTTCATTTTTCTATACTCTGCTTTAATGGTTAAATTAAATTTGATTAATCAAAAAGCCTGTCTAATTAATTGAGTTTTACAGCTTTCTCTTTACCAAACTCTGTGTTTTCCATTAGTTTTCTGGATTCCATTTTAATTTCCATTAAATTTTAATAATCAAAAGCATATCCAATTAATTGATTTTATTTTTTTTAAATGTATTTTTTATTTCTCCCCCCCCCACCCACCCACCCACAGAAATACTGCATATTTACATTTTTCTCCTAAATAAATTCTGGTAAATAATATTTCTGGTAAATACTCCTTTAAAAAGTGTTTTTTGATTATAATTTTATTATTAGAGGACCAGAACACGTGGATATGTTGTCATTCTTATACTATATACTGAACTTTGATTTCAGTGATTTGGACTATGAGATGTACACTTGCTTCTTGCACTCTATGTTGCACTTTACGTTTGCTTTGAAAAAGGATTTCATTTGGAGTTTCACTACTGACTCCTGTTCATTTTTTTCATGCTGTGTAAATCTGTTGTTTACACATTTCTAAGAGTACATAAATTTTAATACTTGATTCCAGTGGACTCTAAACATTGCATTTATTTAATGTGAAAACCCAACTCTTGGGTTAATTGAAACAGATTTTTTTTCCTTTGTAGTTGCACTCACAGCTGTAATGAAAATATTTTGTGGGAAATTAACTGTTTAGATTAACCGATTAATCGACAAATTAGTTGACAGATTAATCGATATAAAAATAGCCGTTAGTGGCAGCCCTAATTAAAACCTTATTTTTTAAGGAATAATCATACAATATTTCTTCAATGTTTTAATTTTAATTTTAAATCCCCTTTATTCTCCAAAAAATAAAATTGTTTAATTTTCATTAATTAAAAGAAATGCCTTAAAAAATGTAAATATACAACAGAATTTCTGAGGGGAAAAAAAAATCATAAGGCTAATGGAGATATTAACACTGGAGATCTATGAACTGAACTGAGTGTGTCAGATAAGAGAAACATTCAAAATGTGCAGAGCAGTGGGTCCTGAGGACTGGAGTTGAGGACCACTGATCTAGAGGATGGCCTATGTAAAAGCCTGGAAAAAAGTCATCCAAACCACATGTTCTGAGAATCTAATGCAGGGTATTGGGAAGAAGAAGAATGCAAACCGGAGTACAGCCATGCAGCCAGTTAAAATACAGCAGACGTGAGACTCCAAGCTCAAGGCAATTTATGATTACAGATATGAGAGCCAGTAGGCGTATTCATTCAGGCATAGCAGCATGATTTGGGCAGTGACGCTACAGTGGTTTTCAGAAGAAAATTCCTGTGAAAGTCACCTGATCTTCAGTTGAGAACATGAAATCAGACACAGTCAGGATTGGCCATTAATTGTCCACCATTCGCAATTTCAAGATCTGCATATAAATAGCATGACAATTAATTTTTGTCAGCCTAAATCTGTTTGGATGTTATTGAGAAGTTTTCGTTTATGTCTTGCCCTTGTATTAAATGAATACTGCCTCACATCATAACCTGTCATTTTTCAGTGCTTTCAATAGGCAGTCACCATGCTAGAAATGTAATGATTTGAGTGACACAGGTGGGCTTTTATTTCCTCCCTGTAACTAGGCAACAGCAGCTTATAGAAAGTTCTAAGTTATGTTCTTGAAAGAGTCATTACTTACTAAAAACAAATGCACCCATTTAAGTAATTCAACAACATAAACCTCAAGGTCACTTCCTTCCTGTTTTGATGATGACCACAGACTGTTAGGCGTTTTCTGGTTAAAACAAAACCCACCAAATGCTCTGTAATAGATTTACAGATAGATTTATCAAGAAAGCTATTCTTAAAGAAACAGATCCTCACCAATTGCCAGAAGAAATCAACAGGCTTGACCAACTGACCAGGCTGCTTTCTTCAGCTGCCGTCCAGGGAACTCTTCACCTGAAAGACAACAGACAAATTTCATTAGTGAAGACATTTGCTTTATGCAAGATCTCTCAACTGAGGTTTGAATTATGGAAATGAGAGCAGAAAAAGACCAAACTACTTATTGAAATAATGGGTTAATGTTGATAAAAAAAGAGGTTGTGTCCTCTGGGTGGGTGCTCTTGTTTCTAAGCAACAGAAACCTTGACTCATCCCCTCATTGTTCTTATGTTGTTCAACAGCTACAAAAAAATAAAACAACAGAACCTACGGCTCTGGCTGCTTTTGTATGTACATCTGCCATCAAACCTTCATCAGCCCTTTGATGTTTACTGAACCTGGCTCAATAAGCACCTCATTGTATGAAATACAATATATTATAGAATGAGTTTACTCAAATTTAAATTTGCTGAAAATGTACTCTACTCACCCTCAAGATGTAGATAATGTTTCTTAATCTTAAAGGGATAGTTCACCCAAAAATGAAAATTGTCATCATTTACTTATCCTTATGTCGTTCCAAACTTGTATTTGCTTCTTTTATACTTGAACATAAAAGAAGATATTTTGAAGAATGCTAGTAATCAAACAGTTGATGGTCCCCATTGACTTCCGTAGTATTTCTTTCCCAACAACTGCTTGGTTCTTCAGAATTCTTCAAAATATCTTCTTTTGTGTTCAACATAAGAACGAAACTTTGGAAAATATTTGGATGAAAAATGTAATATTTTTGGGTAACCTATTCCTTTAAAGGGTTAGTTCACCCAAAAATGAAAATTATGTAATTAATTACTCACCCTGATGTCGTTCCAAACCCATGACGCAAGTGCGTGGTGGCGCAATCGCTGATCAAGATCCAGCGTGATGATGTTGAACACAAGGCATGTGTTTAATGTCATCACGCTGGATCTGGATCAGCGTTTGCACCACCACACGCTTGCGTCATGTACTGTCGTGAACGCACGTCCACAAGAGAAACAGTAGAGACGAAAATGTGGAATAAAATCATTATTTTAGTTTTTTTTGCACAAAAAGTATTCTCGTGGCTTCGTAAAATTACAGTTGACAGACTGATGTCACATGGACTACTTTGTCGATCATCTTGGTACTTTTCTGGACCTTGATCATGTAAGGACCATGGCTGTCTATGGGAGGGTCAGAGAGCTCTCAGATTCAAACAAAAATATCTTAATTTGTGTTCCGAAGATGAACGGAGGTCTTACGGGTTTGGAACGACATCAGGGTGAGTAATTCATTACATAATTTTCATTTTTGGGTGAACTAACCCTTTAACATATTTCGAGAAATGTAGCATTACATCACTTGCTCACCAATGGATACTCTGCAGTGAATGGGTGCCATCAGAATAAAAAGTCCACTCCAAACAGCTGATAAAAGCATCACAATAATCCACACAACTTCAGTCAATCATTTAACATCTTGTGAAGTGAAAAGCTGTGTGTTTGTAATAAACTAATCTATCATTAAGATATTTTTAACTTTAAACTGTTGCTTCTGGCTAAAATATGAGTCCTCTATCCATAATGTTGCTTTCTCAAGTGAAAAAGTTGTCTTGTCTGAATCAGGAGAGGAATGTGCAAAGATCAAGCACTGTTTACAAGCAAAAACAGTTCTAAACAAACACGTTGGCTTTTAAGGTGAGAGGACACAGGGGATGGACTGAGGGTTGTATTATTATGGATTATGGACTGGTATTTCGTCCAGAAGTTACAGATTAAAGTTAAAAAACCTTAAAGATGGATTTATTACAAACACATGGCTTTCACTTCACAATATGTTAATTGATGGACTGAAGTTGTGTGGATTACGGTGATGCTTTCATCAGCTGTTTGAACGCTCATCCACTGGTGAGCAAGTGATGTAATTTCTCCAAATCCATTCCAATGAAAAAACTCATCTACATCTTGGATGGCCTGAAGGCAAGTAATTTTGCAGCATATGTTTCCAGCCATTAAGACTGATTTGACATTAAAATAGGAATACTGCTGTCAGTTTTGGTGAGACCACACATTTACATGGCATTGACCATAATCGGCATTGTCACGCATGCCGGTCTGTAAGGTGAAGCTTCATGTCTGCGAGGTTGCCACACCTCCATATTATGCATTATTCTAAGTGGCTCTTCTTCACACAAAGTGACAGCAGGATGGTCAGCTGGCTTGGATCCTGTTTGCCAACTCTCTCTCTTTCATTGCAAATTATATGCATTAGTAGAATTGGCCAACAGATAGCACAGACGTGTATGTGTTTGTTAGGGGGGGCATCTGGCATGGGAACACACGGTTGTGAGTGTTATCTCTTGGCTTTCATCAGTGGCTCTAATTTCCATCTGGTCTGCATTAGTGGGAGAATTAGGGAGGCAGCAGATCTGGGCTCCTCAACCGCAGTCATGAAAGTACACAGACCAAATGACACAGACCAAAGGACTTTATCTTTTTTTGGGAACTGTAATAGGCATGGATGAACTCTTCAAACGCTGGTAGAAAAAAAAGGCGCATGCATTAAATCAAACAACTTCAATTAAGCATTCAGGCTATTTCAAGACAACATACCAATTTCAAGAATACTTCTTGAATGAATCTAACAAGTTTCACAAGCAGTACCTCCTAGGGTTTTTCATAATCAAAATTGCTTTAAGCAGCATCCTTGGCAATCTCAAACAAAGACAAAAACATTGACTTTTTCAGTTCATGATACTTGAGAGGTATTTATACGTGCTTAAAAGCTATTTCAGTGTCAAAACCTCACACGTTCTGAAGGATAGCATTGTATAGCATGACATCCATCTGAGATCTATCCTCAATGATGACACTAGAGAAAATCCAAGACAATCAAGAAAAACTTGAAACACTCATAATGCATCAACATCTACAACAGGCATTTAATAAGCAAACTTAAGCAGACTATTCAAGTGAAAAGTTCATATGAGAAACTCTCATTTCTGAGTTCATGTGTGGCAGTAAAGATAACAGTCGTCATCAAAACACTCAAAATCACCCGTTCATGTTAGTAGCTAACGGTAATAACGTTACTTGACAAACTAATCTTTCTACAGGAGCCAGTACAAATTTTGCGTCAGGAGCTGGAAGAGCAGTTTAAATCAGTATAACGAGTTTACCTTCGGTTTAGCGTTCAGAAGACCTAAATTTACAAGCTGAAGTTTAAGGAGACTTCCTACTATCAAGCTAACAGCTAAAACACACGACAGGTTATGTCAGCGTAAAAACAACGAATTGTGTCAAGAGACCACACGACGTTATCGGCTATTTATGCGAAGAAACTCTGTTGTTTATCATCCTCTTTAGATGGCTTTACGTTGTTTATCATAGACAAGAAACACAGTCACGAGCTGAACAACAAAACAGACACAGCGCTCAAAGAAAGAACGACAAACAGCGGCAAACTTGAAGAAAAGTTTAGGAAAACAAGAAAACTATACTCACGATAACAAACTTTCTGCAGACGACTGGAGGAAGCCAAGGAACAAAACCAGCTGTAGGGTCCTATGCTACGGCAGAGAACAAAACAAGAACTGTGGCGAAATGAAACCGAGCACGGTCTCGCACTGCCCTCGCGCCGCTCGGGGAATGTGGCACGAGAACTGTCTGATGACGTCATCCGCGCGGCACGCCTTCCTCTTGGCTGCAGCTCAGAGAAGAGTATCAAGCCTGTGGTTATTACTCTACATTTTTATTTTGATGTATATTTCAGAGAATATTGCTGCATCTTCGCGGATGTATTGTTTTCAAATGCGTTTTTAGATTTGTATAACAAGTCTTAATATTCGTTCATTATATTAGAATTGACTTATAGGCTAGTATTTAATACGACAACAAAAATTAAACATGCAGTTTATAAGAAGAAGCCGTTTGATTTCACATTATGCATATGTTGTATATAGAATATGTACATTCTTCTCAACATAGCAAGAGTCAAACGTGAAACGTTGAGAAATATTCTCAAATCTATTAATTTACTGACATCTAGTGGTGTTACAGTAACAACAAAGAACAGCACCGCCATGTATCTCATAACGAGTAAAAATATAATTAAAAGGCAAAATTTTAATTGTGTTAAAAAGTCACATGGGTTTGGTGAGTAAATGACAGGACTTTACTTTTCAGTTATTCTTTCATTTTGCTCTTGGAAAGCAGTAACACTTTTTATTTGTTCATTTATTTTGGGATATTGTAGGAGGCATCGACGTTCTTTTGTGTAGCCTATACTTTAGCAACACAGCAAGTTTTCATAAAATGTAAACAGTAACAGGCCTGCTGCCAGAAGAGAGTAATGTTTCTTATTCAACAAAACAGTGAAAACACAAAAATGTAGTTTTCATTTTTATTCAGTACAACTATTTAAAGGAAAATATACATAGAAAAAAAGCCTAAAAGAAATTCTAGATTTCTTGCACTTTTATAACATAAATCTTTTTTATTTATAATAAATAATATACATTTTAATCAATTATATAACTGCTAAAAGTGTTGGCTCCTGACTTTAGAGTAAGTGCCAATACACACATTAGCTTTCAAAAATAAACAGGCCCTCAAAGAATAATCAGAAAAAAGTGATACGATTGTGTTCCAACATTTACCTCGCTATAACAATAAGCTGTAATGACCATACAAATCTTAATTACAATGCTTAAAAGATGGGCGTTTCATTGAATTTTATTCTTCTCCACAAATTTCTGCATTTCAGCCCGAACCACTTAACGCTACACCAGAATCCATGGATGTGTATTTAGATTTACAACTTTGGTTATTTTTCCTACAGCTTGTACTCTATTAAGTTGCTGTCTTGCAAGCCCTGGGATGTCATTCATGAAATGCATTTAGTTAGTTACACAGTACTCTTTCTGTAGTTAGATCTCTTTGTGTAGAAGACTAGAAGTAACAGGTAAATGTGCAAATTACTCTCAGAAAAAGGTACAAAGCTGTCACTGGCACTGTACCCTATGGTACAAAAGCTGAAAAGTACATCGTTGTACCTTTCTTTTCTTTCTTTTTTTACCCATGAATGATACAGTAACTTAGTAACTTAAAGGTACATATAGGCCTATTATAGCTTAAGTGTATAGTATTAGTACCAGTGAGAGTTTTGTACCTTTTTCTGACAGTGTAGTTTTAGTTTTTTTAAATATTGTTTTTGTTAATTATGGCATGGAAGATACATCCCAAGCTTTTCATAAATCTAAACATTTTCTTTCAATGTTGTGAAATATCTCAAGGTGCTAGAAATGTGTTGTCCTTTTTTTCAACATTAGATGGCGCTATAACTCTAATCTAACAGTTGAAATCTGCAGCAGTCTGTGCTTGTTCTGTGTTTTTCTATGTGCAATTAACCAGAATGGGAAAATATCTGATTTTAAACCCTTGTGCCAGACTAGATGGATTTGGATAATATGAATGATAAGTAGATAACAGTGGAAAGAGAAGATAAATAACACTTTCTACAACCTACCACACGGATCTGAAATGCATGTGACTTCAGGGTAATAAACTCTTAGATATGCTTTTTGAAGATGGGCCTGTTTAAAGTATACACAGAACTTACATTAGCGAATGATTAACCTTAACAAACAAATGCTTCACAAGTTATTTTTATAAACACGCACACCACTCTTGTGCCACTTAGAAATGACATGCAGAGACATGAGACACATATTGGCAGTGACACTGGTGATAATGGATGAACACAGAAGCACACATTATCATTGTTGTATATGATCCCACCTCCTATTTCTGCATGGCTGCCAGGCCCGAGGCTGATGCCAGGCGCTGATAGCTGGCAGACTGTCAGTAATTTGTGTTAATTGTGGGAAGTTTCCATTGCTGGCGACCAGTCAGCTGGCACTACAGCCTGGTTTCCATGTGGCCCAGGAGCTCATTCATGCTTTCTGCCTGTCTACTTTCACTGCTGATCAACGATCAGTGTCTGTCACTAAAATATCTTGCTCTTACATTGTTAGGGTGTTAAAAAACAATGCTTAAAACACTCTCAGATCAACAGCTGAGAAGCTTATTGTCACAGTTTGTCTTGATTCCAGATTAATTACTGAAGAAGCAATCTGCTCCTTTTCAAATCGTCTGAATTTATCCGTGCGAGTCTTTAATATACTTTCAACTTTCACCACATAATCAAAAGCTAATATTATTTAAGGTATTAGAATAATTGTATTTCAGATGCTGTGAAAAATTAACACAATGTAGGTAACTCTTATGCAAGGAAAATATATTTCCTTATATATTAACAATCAATATACTGATTTATTTAATGTATGTTGAAAATATACAGCATAATATATTGTGTTAATATATTATATTGAATAATACATAAGGAATAGCCTCTTTCCATATATTAAAAAATATGTGACAATATATTTACTTTATTTATCATAATGTATGCAATTTTATATTAAATAATACACTTCATAATATGTAGATGTAGAGAGTGTGTGTGTGTGTGTGTGTGTGTGTGTGTGTGTGTGTGTGTGTGTGTGTATATATATATATTACTGTGTAAAAATGTGCTGCGGTCTTCATTGCTATTTATGTATTATATGTATCAAATTATCAATATATTACCATACATGGTCCATGCATATATTGTGCATATATTGCAGTAAATTGAAAAATATAAGCAGTATTTTCACATACACTAATTAAAATATTGCATAATATTTGCAGTATATTCCTAGTATGTTTCATAAGGGGAATATGGGTGATACTATTAAATAAAAAATAAAAAAAAGATTAATGAAATTTCAAAGGAAAAATATTAGTCAAAGTTGTATTAATGAAATATAAGTTCATTAATTTCTCTTACAAGTGATTCATCTTTTACCGGTAGGTATTTATCATCTTTTAACTAACCACAATTAAGTAATTACACTAATTAAGCTAATTAAGACCAATAATGAAGAGCTGAGAGTTTTTTTCTCTCATTCCAGACTAAGCACACTGCAGACTCATCACAGATGCCCAGACAGAAATGCACTGTTGGCTCTGGAACAAAAGAAGTAGATTGTAAGTAGTACATTTTATCAAGAATAACAGACAATTGCACAAATGATGGGCACTGTGGAAATCTCCACAAACAATAAGAGGAGAATGCACATAAATGAATTCAAGAAAAAAAGTGTTGTAATTATTGAAGTTGTATTGTGGCACGTGAAATTGCTAATTATGTCAACAATGTTGCCATAAAATTGTTATCTTGGCAAAAGATTTGCGCTTGCTTCTTAACCATTCAGCGTTTTCCTTTTTTCGCCCGTTTTTCAATGAATTAATTAGGCGATCACTGTAATTACTGTTTATATTGTTGTTAATGAGCCCAAAGGCAAGCGAGCAGTACTCATCCAAATTACACTCACTAGGCACAGAGCCAAGGAAGAGTCCAAAAGAGAGCAGGGGGAGAATTACATGCTAAATACTCCCCATATCTGCCTAATCATCAGACAGCCTTTTAGTCTACAGAAACTGCTAACTCATGAACTAATGCACATTATTTAACGTTAATCTTGTTGAAAAGATGCTATGGAGACCGAAAGGCCAAAAGTTATTTTAGATTGGAGATTTGAGCTTTAGCGAACTATAGGTCCACAATGGTGTGCTTTCACTGTTTGCTGTAGCAGAAAAATTATCACTGTATAAATTAATTGTGTGGTTGCTTTTAATCATCTTTCTTGATATCTTAAAAAAAATCGAGTGGGTTCTAATGTCTGAGACCACTCAAAAATGTGAGATTCAATACGCAGTTTAAACCTGGAAATAAGCATAAGATATACTGGAAATAAACTGTAAAATTAATTAGAAATTAAGTGCATACGTTTGCAAAGCTCTTTTGGAATCTGAAAGTTGTTTATCATTTAAAAAAACATAAAGAGGGTTCATAAAAAATAGCATTTCCTTAATTTAATACTGCACTGATCAAGTTATTAATATAAGGATACGGTAACACTTTAGAATAGGGAACACTTATTTACTGTTAACTATGACTTTTCCCTCAATACATTCCTAATTTGCTGCTTATTAATAGTTAGTTAGTTGTTAAGTTTAGGTTTTGGGTAGGATTAGGGATGTAGAATAAGGTCATGTAGAATAAGGCATTAATATGTGCTTAATTACTACTAATAAATGGCTAATATTCTAGTAATGTGTATGCTAATAAGCAACTAGTTAAGAGACCCTAAAATAAAGTGTTACCAAGGATACTTATATTCATGTTGAAATGAACCTGTTCAGAATCTCATAAGTGGTTCTTATTATGGTGTGTGGCTTCGATGATGATCATTATTTGTATGTTTTGTGCATAATAGTGCATAACTGAGTAGTGAAACAATTGACTTTTCTTCAAAATACTAATCCTAGTTCTGAACATTTCTCCACATTTTCTGCAGATTTGAGCTCATCCCAACTGTGGCTGTATGATATTGAGATCCAGCTATTCACACTTAGGAAAACTGAGGGACTCAAGAAAAGGTACAAACATTCAATGATGCTCAAGACGACAAAACACTGTATTAAGAAACAAGGGGGTGTGAACTTTTGAACAGGAGAATTGTTATTATTTTCCTTGTATATAAATATCTTATGTAGTTCTGAAGGCCAGAACTAAATTCTAAAATATAATATATTTTATCCCTTATGTTTTCAAAAATTCTGCAAGGGTTTATAAACTGTATTTAAAAGTCAAATAAGATAATAAGCTAATTTGTGATAATAAGCATGTGACATTCATGGATTTTTTTTATTGTTTATTTATTTGTTGAAATTAATTAAATTATTTATTAAATGAATGCATATCTCATACAATTAGTCTCAGTTTTTGGACCCCATGCATATTTAAAGTTGAATTCAAATAAATTGGCCAAATTTTACTCACACTGTTATACACTGAATATGTGCACGTTTCATAAAAAACATATGTATGCATTTTTGCATTTTTTATAGTAGCTATTAGAATCAGTGCTCTTGCTTCTCAGTGTATAGGTGTTCTGCTCCATTTATTGCAGCAGTAATGAATTTATTTTATGCGCTCCACTCTGTGTAACACTCTGCGACACCTCTGTGATTGCTGCAGCTTCACATCTATTGTACTTCCTGTGTCGGAATGGCTTTTTTTTTTCCACGGGAGTCAGCTCTCACTGCTCATACTTCCTGGCTTTCTTTCATTCATCTATTAGTTCTCTCTTTTAAAGGTCAGGGGTGCCTTTTATGCTATTGAGTAACGGATAGAAGAGAGACAAACTGTCAGGCTTGGTATTATTGCTCCAAATAACACCAGCATGACTAAAGGCTGATAGAAGTATTAGAAGCGCTACACACACATAAGGAACACAGACACAAGTGCGTACGCACACACACACACACACACACACACACACACACACAAATGATCTCCAGTCTCCCTGGCAACCATTTAGCCCTTTCTGGTCAGGTGAAACAGAGAACTGACCTCCCACACGAGAGACAATGGAAGCATTTAAGATTTTTGCTGATGGATTTGAACCTTGAAGAGATCAGGGGCACAAAAGTGCTCTACAATGTGATGCTGCGGAAGATGAGATGAGACTCTGCAGGATGGGAAAAGGGACGTAAACCGGAGATGAGAGAAATATAGGGTTAAATTAGAATTTTATTGAAACAATTGCGCAAGGTACCATTGCAAAAATGTCTTTTGACAGATGTAGTTAGCTATTTGATCAAGGATGGTCCATGTATTTGGGTTCAGACACACACACACACACACACACACACACACACACATTCACAATGTCGCACACACAAGCACACTTCCATTCACACACGCAGCAAGCGACATGCGAGCTGTCAGCTCTTTAATTAACAGTCATTTCCTCTACCTTCTCTCCATGTGGCACTTTGACCCAATCAGTGTTGCAGAGGGAACATTGCAAGTACAAGAGCAGGAAAACGTGTGCAGAAGAAAAAAGGCTTTAATAAAAATGCACGCACAGGAAGGAGGTAAAAAGAGAAAGCAATGCACGCTAATGTAGATGTTCTATTTCGCTCAAATGAAAAATTGAATTTAATTATTTTAATATGAAATATTAATAACTACCTCACGTTCGCTCGCAGACATTTATCTAAATAGAGCGTCTAATTAATGTGTCTGGCGCCCTTATTATTCTTCGAGGGGGTTTGGAGCAGAGAGGAGAGGCATGGAAGGTCATTTTTAACCGGGGCTCATGGGAAATGAAGAGAGCCAACAGAGAAGGGTCATGGTGGTGGTGGGCATGGCCGCCAGCTTATCTCTCCTAACCTGTTGAAAATGAACAATTTACAGCAACGTAATTCCATGAATGCTGCACAAAATTTAATGGCTATTGTTAAATGTTCCACACTGAAAATTCTCTCTATTTTACTGATTGCACAGCGAAGAAATGTGTGTGGGCAATGACACGGGTTTGTTCTTAAGGTGTGTTTTGACATTTGCCATTCTGATTTGATTATGCTGAAAGAGTAAAAATATTTTTAGAGTGATGGGTAAAAATTATTATAGCAGAATTTCAATTTATGTTGAATGTCATTTTGTAATTAGCAAAGAAGAAAAACAAAATTAAAGTGCTTATTGAATCATATTGAAGCTTATTATACAACTAACTTGGGAATAATAAAAACAAAGATGCCTAGATAATAGAAATATCAATACTAATACACCTTATAAATTCATAGCCTGGTATGTAATAAATATCAGATGTTAGATTAAGGGTCAATGATAAATAAGTGTCCATGATAAAGAAAAAAATACACTCTTCTTATTCATGTTAATTTTATATGATTTTCAAAATATTTATACCATTTTCAAGTTTAAATTTAATTGCTGTAGAAATATCATGGGGTACATTCATCGATTTTTTTTTTTTTATACTTTGAATACTTGTAAGTGTGCACAATTATTATATTTTCAAAATGTGTATTTTAAAAAAAAAAAATTTCAAGATCTACCTGTTTATTAGTCTACCAAATTAATTTAATTTGTTAGACTACAGTTTTTCAAATATTAGTATTAAGTTAAAATATTTAATCATGAATATTAAATTTAAACAAAGATAAAAGATAATTACTTTTTATGAGGCTTTTTTATATAAATATGATATAAGGACTGTTGTATCACCCTGACGTTTATTACTTTTTATATATATATTTCAGGAGGAGAACAAAGCATTTTTGCTGGGGTCTGAACTCTGTCCCCATGACTGCGTAAAGCTGAAATAACGAGGCCTTCAATTAGCAGTGGCCAATCAATGTGGTAATTGCAGTGAGAGGCTGATGTAGAGTGAGGGATTGCTGCTAGCTGCAGTCCCGTATCGATTTACTTAAAGCAATTAGACGCCTTCCCTCCACCATGGAGCTTTAGTCCCTCACCATCTGCTCCAAACACACAGCGCAGAGGCTCGGTAAATATGCTACAGGAAATAAGGATATGAGGATCAGTGATTTTTTATTTTTTCATTTTCTCCGCAACACAGATATGTGAATAAAGATAAATGCAAACACTACACAAAGAACTTAATACACACACACACACACACACACACACACACACACACAGAGATAAAGTAATAGGCTATGTGGGTGAGAATGACAAAAACAATGCAAACTGTACACTCTTTGATGAACATTCACGGTCTGCCGTTGCAAAATAATATCGAGTCATTTTTCTATGATTTCCATCATGCTGCAGAAAATTAGAAGATTGTGCTCTCACCTCTTGAGTACTCTGAGAACATCCATTTAGAGTTTATCTGTAATGGTGATAATAGAGAAATGTAATATACAGTAGAGTCTACACAGCTCCCTCCTCTTTCCATCAGCGCCGCCATACAAGACTATACAAACCGAGTGCATAATAGATGCTAGCTAATATTGATTTTGAAAGCTTTTTCTCTTTCCAAGATGTCTTTTCAGTTCGCCCACAGCTAATCTTCAGGTTTCTTCTAATGCATTTGCCTGCAGCCATGAAAGAACCACTTAAGTGGGCTGCAATGACAATCCAGCGTTCACTCGGCACAGTCGCATCCGCTATTCTGTGCTTTTGACTGGGGGAAGCTAAATGGTGCTCTAATTGTGATGACCTTCATTGCAGAGGGAACTCTGTAATTGGAAAAACAGCCCTGGAGTGAGTCCATCTTCAGGAGAGCCTTGGAGATACTGGGAAGGCAGCAGAGAAAGAGAGAGATACAGAGATAGAGAGACAATAAGGGACAAATAAAAGAAGGCTGTAGATATTAATCAGCAGATTCACTGATGCATTGTGAACAGAGCAAGAATTTATGAGAAGATGTGTGTCGCTGTAGAGATAGCATGAGAAATGAGAGCCCCGTGCCTGCCGGTTTCCCAGAGTTCACTTCACCCTGCGGCTGATTATGTCAACGCATGTCAAGATCTGGCAGTGCACATTTGGATGGCAGTTGTCACTCAGATGGATGTCCATTAGCGAGACCACCACTCCGCTAGACTGAACAAACACAGACGCAGCTCAGCTTGAGCTCTGCGATTGTCATGTGCTCAGAATTCTAGAATTCTAGAGATGATGATTCTAGATTCTCTGTTAAATGAGAAAGGCAATCTATCATAGTAATGTACAGTCTGCTGGTCATTTTTGCAAATTAAATCTGATGAATAAATAAATACATGGACATATTGATAGGACGTATAGATGAGTTGAAATTCTTTCAAAACTCTGTCTGTATTATCTTAAAGTTTCCCTAGTAAAAAAGTAATATATTTAAAATACATTTATTTCATACTATATGTATAGTATAGTTCAAAACTATTAACATATTTACTGACAGATAACTCGAGACTTACTGATATAAAAATTACAATTAAACTTTATTAGGAGTACTACTTGTGCACAGTGCACATTTCTTAATATTAAGTCTAAAATGTGTTTTAATGTCACTTTTGATGGGGATTGTATAATCTTTGAATAATATCGGTCTTTAAATGCAAGATATTTAAAGTATACCTGAAGTATACTTGCAATAGTTCCATATTAGCACAATCAAATATAAGTATATCTTTAATTGGACTTCAGCACTACTTTTGCACAATTAAAATGCATTAAGCACAAAATTACTTGTTTCAATTTGGACTTTAAGTATACCAGTTTAGTATGCTAAAAGTACAATGAAAATGTATTTGTAGTATACTTAGCATGAAATAAATGTATTTCAAATTCATTTAAGTATATTTATTTTTCACTAGGTAAGCTAACAAAAAATGAACAAATACAATGTACAAAACAATTGGCCTAGCAACACTGCAAAAATATTTGAAAATTAATATTAATACTTAAGTCTCGGCAATGCTGCATTTATTTGCAGTAAAAACAGTAATATTATGAAGTATTGTTGCAATTTAAATTAATCTGTTAACAATATATATTTTTTTTAGCATCCATTATTATTCTAGTCTTCAGTGTCACATGATTCTACAGAAATCATTATAATAATCAGGTTTGCTGCTCAAGAAACATTTCTTATTATTATCAATCTTGAAAATAGTTGTCCTGCTTAATATTATGGAAAATATTATGGAAAACATGGTACATGTTTTTTTTTTTTAGGATTCTTTGAAACATTTATTTGTAATATACATTTTTTGAAACAGTAAAAGTCTTTACTGTCACTTTTGATCTTTAATTCATCCTTGCTGAAAAAAGTATACATTTTTTAGGTCTTTCTGACCCCAAACTTTTGAACTGTAGTGGACATGAAGGCTGAATTCCACAAATGGCAAATCAGAATGAAGTTTTCCAAAAAGCTGTGTAATAAGAGTAAATATGAAAACCTGGAGAGCTGACAATATAGCATGACTTTTTATTACTAAAAATTTTGATATTCTGCTAACTCAAACCTTTTTTTAATTCAAAGCAGAGCTTTTTGAGTTATTCAGTCAGACATAAGTCAAATTTATCATCTCAGTTTCTTCTCTCTTCATCAATACTGTAATTAATTAACACCATCTGAGCCACGTTCATCACAAAGAGATAGTCTTTTATCCTTTACCTAAAATCACCTCAAGCTTGTCATATCGTCTGACGGTGGTCTGCTTTCAGTTTGCTTTAAAAAAATGCCTTGCAAGCCAGTCTCTTTATCCTTTAATGGTTTGAATAAAGCAAGTTTATTAATCTGCGGAGAAAGTGAGGGGCGGAAAAAAGACTCAAAGAAAGTGGAACGAAAGCACTTTTGGCTTTCATTTTATTTGGTAGAAAGTAAGAGGGAGAGAGAGGGAGGAAAAAGAGAAAATCAATTACTGGGCACACCTGAATATTATTTCCTGTCCTATCCTTCTCCGCTGCCTCCTATTCTAGCAAAAAAAAAAAGAAAAGAAAAAAAAATAGGGAAAAAACTAAATTACTCAGCAAACTTATCGCTTGCCGTAGCAGGGCCGGTATTAAAGAAAACAATCAAGGCTGGTGGGATTAATCTCTGACAGCAGCCTTATCTTTAACTTGCACCTTTGTTATTTTCTGATGAGCTGCTTCTTTCTGTGCTGCCACATTGTGCCATACCTCAGTGCTCCCTTTCATTGGTTCCCCAGGCTGTGGCGGAGGACCCTTTCAGTTTATTAAAAAACCTTTATTTGTGAAGAACAAAGAGGAGACGAAGGCAAACAATAAGGTCAGGCAATCTCTTTTCTGCCAGCTCTCGCTCCTCTCACCTGATATTTGGAGCATTATCAGAGTGTGTGCGGCGGCGGAGGCAGTGACAGCAAACAGCCTCCAAATGGTGATTGACACATATCAACCTCTGGCGAATAACCTTTTCCCTGCTCTTCATATCATAAAGGGCACCACCATCTCCTCGTGCCACTACGAGGACATGTCAGTGGCACGCACACGGATATGCAGAAACGAAGGCTAAATAGACATGGCAGTTGGAACGCACCTGCAGTTGTATTTCATGATCGCACGGTGGTTTTATTTTCATTCCCAAGCAAGTGAGAAAGTTGAGTCTCAATGATGAGTCGCTAATTTTTCATTTATGATGTGCTGGCGGATATGACAGTGGTCTTTGATTTCTACTGACACCTAGTGGTGGGGATGCAGCATCATGCAAATGCAATTTTCAGTTGCCATTGTGGAAACACACTATTAGCAGTTAGCCATAATTTGTTTATTCCATGACCAAAAGTGTCCAAGGGTTAATTTTAAATCCTCGATATTAGGCTACTGATGTATGAATTAACTGGTATGCATTCTATATATGATATGTTATAAACAATATATGTGCAAAATATTATGCTTTTTTGTTTTTTGAGGAGTCACCAGTGGCTGTCCTTGCTGACTTGATGCTCTAGGCAAGATAAGGAAAAATATTTTTAATAATTTAGAAATTGTATGAATAAGTGGCTGACCCGATTCATTAAATTCATCCATTCTTCTAGCAAATTTTGAACCCCAGAGATCACCATACATTGTCATCATTAGGAAACAACATTTTAACAATACCCCCATTTGTTTTCCTTTTCCATTTTTATTATGTTTTCAAGTGACAGGGTGAATAAATTGATAACTATTTTCAGCTGAAAGAAAATACACATGATATGTGGAAGGTGCAACTCAGTTGGCTTCACCAAATTTCTATCATGTCAACTTTCTGAAGATTTTAGCATGGTAATGTATATGACATCAGTGTTAATATGCTATTCGATCTTGGCGGAATAGATCTGCTATGCTGCTGAATTGCTGCTGCTGTTGTTGTAGATTATTGCTGGTGCTGCTGCAAAGCAAGTACAGTAACTTGCTACTGTCAATACTGCCCTACGACGGCAAAAGACCTTAACTCGCTAGAGTGTGAAACTGAGAAAAATGACTTTAAAGTTTTTTACTTGTCCAGCCAAATTAATTATAGGTAGGACACTGGAAATTTGGCAATTATTTGTTTTAGTAATGAAAATTATCTACATTAAAAAAATGTGAGCTCAAACTTGATTTTTACCCCTTTTTTTAAGTTAACGTACTCTGCTTTTGCATTGTCTGCAAAAAGTGAGATGTCACACCAAGGCAAAAGACAATAACTTCCACATTATCAATATTTTGTTGCTGATCACCATTTACAAAATCTTTATAGTAACACCTGTATAAAATCTAGTGATCATGGCCTATCTCATATAGGCTATTGCATATAGTAATGTGACTGTATTATTATTATTACATTTTTTTTGACTGGAATAAGCAGACTAAAAGTTAAACATGTGAGTGGATAACATTTTGCAACCAATTTATTTGCTGCTCAGTAACGTAAAAGAATGCTAGACATAGCATAATTGCTTATATTTGACTTGAATGAAATAGCCTAACCTAAAAGAACGACTTGTGGATTTATGTGAACACCAGCAAGCAGGCATGCTCAGAAATGCATGTGGATTAAACATCTCCGATGACGTTCAGCGCCATGGATTGATTTTATCAATATAACTCCAAGCTGTAACCGTAACTTCATTTTGACGCACAGTTAAACAAAGTCAGAACGCCGTTACTCAATTTGAGCGTTCCAAACAAAGTGAAAGAGTGGTAACTGGTGTTATACGGTGTTCTGCCTTGGTTTCTCTGGGGCTTTTTGAAGTTACGGTTGAGACGACCCATTATTTTCTCGGAAAAACAATGAAATTGACTCAAGATACTTATGTACATGATAAAGGATGTCTTGAATGTCCCAAAAATATCAATAACTCATTTTCGACAAAAATCGAAGTTACGGTCTTTTGCCTTTGCACGGCAGAATACATACGCCGATACAGTGCTGTGAGTATTTAAGACCTACTGCTGCTGCACAAGTAGCATATATATTAACCCATAACAGATCTATACAGGTGGAGGGTTTCAGAGTAACACTGAAAGGATGCTGCGAACTGCTAGTGAATGATAAACGGCCATTTAAATGTAAAGCAGCAAGTTCATTGGCTGTGTATGCAACATGAACCAGTCAGCTTTTGCCAAGTAGTTGTGAAATAAAGCTGTGAATATCGTCAGTTTGCGTTAACGACCTGTCAGCCTGCGCCATTTAGAGTTTCTTAACAGAACTCGGCATTTAAACAGGTGAATGTGTGATTTCTTCCATTTTAGGCAAACATTTTTTGTCCCCTTTTTTTATTTTTTATTTGGAAGGTACATAGAAATTTCACATGACTGCTCTGTCTGAATAATGCTTCTGATTATGTGAGACTTTAAAGGTCAGTTTGATATTATTATTTGAGGAATGTTCAAAGTTCACTATTTACAAGTTAAGTGTGGGGAACTTTTTTGCCTCCTATTAAAGGGATTGTTCTCTCAAAAATGATCATTTAGTCATTTAGTCACCCTCAAGTTGTTCCAAACCTGAATGACTTTCTTTCCTTCTTCTGCAAAAGAAGATATTTTGAAGAATGTTGGTAACCAAACAGTTGGTAACCAAGCGGTAGCCATTGACTTCTTAGTATGGAAAAAAAGAAAGAAAAAGGAATTCAAAGGCTACCGTCAACTGTTTGGTTACCAACATTCTGCAAAATATCTTTTGTGTTCAACAGATTTAGAACACCTTGATACTGGACACATTAAACTGACTGGATTTCATCAACCCTGACTTTTCTTCTTCTTCTAGTCAAATTTATTTTTGTGGTAAACAACATTGCCCCAAATGCCGTTGATTGACCTTAACTTGTATTGAATCCGGAAAGTCCCTTTAATATTTGTCAGACGAAGTGCTGTTGGTCTGCTGACCTTATGAACATGTTACTCCATATCTTTAGGGAACAGTGCTGTCACAGAGTTCTTCGAAGAGGACCTTACACTTTTGGCCACTGCATTATGTCCAGCCACACTCGCGAACATCTTCCCTCCCTCTCAACCAAAATCAAGGCCAACATCTGCAGTGACAAGTGTTCCTGTTCACCTCATTCCGCTTATCTTTCGTTTTCCAGCGAGCTCTTTCTCTCTCTCTCTCCAGGCCTCTAATCTCCCACCCTCCTCCTTCCCTCCTGTATTCATCAGACTTGGCCTGTCCACCCGATGGCTCTTTTTATCTGACTGAAGAAGGAAGAGCAGATACACAAATAAAATGGGGAAGGTAGAATCTGATGAATGCAGCTCCCTGCAGCGGGCCGCTCCGAGTGTGCCGTCTTCCTCTGGCCCGTAATGGAGGTCCCTGTTGGCGAAGAGATTTGTCCTTTATTATTCATTGAGCTCTGAGGCCATTTCTTCCTCAGAGGGCGTAGATGGAGGAGACAAAGCTAACAGCTCCTGCACCGGGAACATTGCGGTGACTGTGTATTGTTTGATGTTGTTATTGAAGCATGTAGACGGTGCAAACACTTGACACAGTTGTTAAACACGGAGCGCCTAAACGTCTTCTAACTCAACATCAAACACTATGCTAATGTTGTGTTGCATTAGCGGCGCGTGGCGGAGGCAGAGCGGAAGAGGGTGGTGAGGCTGTTGAGAGATGCAAATAAACACAAACGCACACACGCATACAAACAATCTGAGGCTCTGTGCACTCTTGTGGAGTGGAGTTCTGAGAAGTGTTTATAACAATGATAATAGCACATACTCAGACTAACTAACCAATGTGTGCAGGAGTGCTCTCTCATCCTGGCTAAAGAGTTTCAAATCACTTGATGGGAAGTGGTCCTTAGGAAATGAATTCAATCAATCAGACGAGCAGATAAACACGTCTCTGTTATGCATACATACAGACACAATGCTACAGCTGGACATCATGCAGATCACATTCAAAGTAATAATGCATCGTGTCGGTAAGGATAGATTGAGGTGAGATGCCAAGGTTAATGTCTTGTGCTTTGGTTGTGGTTGCTGTCACTTTTTTACAAGCCTTAAAGTCGTGATGAAACAGAATCAGTACAAATCTATTTTTCCGTATTGTGACGTACACCCAAGTGAAATGGATTATCAAAAAAGAAAAAAAATGTAGAAGGGGGACTTGGTTCTATCCACTAGTTGCTTTGTAGCTGTAAGAAAGGGACATGGTTTAAGCTGACTAAATGATTGGAGAAGTCCACCATACGTCACCAGAGAGAAGCATGGATTAATCTTTCACAATAAGATGCACTCATTTTAAAATGTCATTTTATGCCAACTTGTTAAACTTTTAAAAAGGGGTCTTTTTTTGTGTCCAAATTGAGGCATGTTAAATCATTTGCAGTGTTTAGGATGGGAAGCAACAAACTTTAAATTTGCTTTGCACATGCACCTTTTTTGCACTAATTAATTTCTTTTGAACAAATTCATGAAAATGACTCACTGTACCTGTACTATATACAAAACACAATTTGGACTATTTTCACATTTCTAGGGTTCTCAGAAGCAGAAGTCATCATAGTTGGGTAAACTTCAGTAGTGGTGAATGGAAACACCAACAAATAATATTTTTGTGTGTATTTGAATTTGCCCCAATAGCAAAAGAAAAAATCCACAATAGCAGTTCTATGACTTTCTAAGAGATGAAAAAAATGGATATATATACAGTATATATATATATATTTTTTTTTTTTTTTTCATCTCTTGGAAAGTCATAGAACTGGTATTGTGGATTTTTTCTTTTGCTATTATATATTTATATTGATTTTATATATAGTATGTATGTATGTATAGAGAGAGATTATGTTGGTCAATAGAAAGATGTCACATTTTTTGTCACTCCCTCAGCCTTTGTATTAGAAACACACAGGCAGCATACATGGCTAGATTTACTATGTTCATAATTGTGTAAACGCATCATCACAGTCTGTGAAAAGAGTCCATTGTGTTTGTGCCGGCAAAACATGTGACTCCTGTTTAAATTATGAACTATATCATATCGGTACATTTATGAAAACATATTGCCCCCTTGAGTAAATTCAGTGTAGTTAGCTCTATGTTGTTTGTAGCTAATAGTTGGTGAGGACACTACCGATATAAATATTGTTCTTATTATACAGGTAGTTATCTCTTAACTACAAATTATGATTAGCTTGTAGCTTGACAAGCTATAGCTTCAAAGTAGCTTTTTTTAACACGGCTCATTTGTATAAAACACCTAGTGCTTAGGTAAAATGTATTCTAATACATTCTAACTCTTTAGACAAGATTTTTCCATATTGTAAAAATCTACTCTAAAGACTGGTCCATGCCCAACAAAACCGTGCTAGATCATTGTGGGCGGTTTCCAGGGTATTGGTGTTCTGAGTGGTTTTAGCATGTGCTGTGCAGTTTCCAGAGTGTTCATGATGGATTCTCTGGTATAATTTGTATGTCTCCAAGTTTTTTGTTCAGCCGAAAATCAGTTAGTTTCCGGCTATAGATGACAACATTGTCAAAATTATCCAAATTCATACTAATCTGCAAAAATGACTATAAATTCTGCATTTTGCATTCCAGGCCACTAGTTAGAGATATCACTTTGAAATGAAACACTACGCGCCTGCGCACATACCTATAGACTGAGCATGTAATTTGTAATTTAATAGTAATTTGTAATTTTAACGGTAAAATAGCACTTTCAAAAGTTAGCGTTTTCAGGCCTCCGTGACTGTGTAAATGGACGGCCAAATAGCATACAAAGTTTTTAGTTGAAAACAGTGTCATGCAAGCTTGAGCAAACACTGGTGTTCAACAAATGCATACCAGTGTCTGCACTATTTCTTTCCAGAAGTTATGAACGATAATACATTTCTTATTACTCGTTTTATTTATTTATTTATTTAAAATGGTTGCACTTTAGATTGGGGACTGATTCTCACTATTAACTAACTAACTATTAACTACAACGTTTGCCTCAATAAATTCCTTATTTGCTGCTTATTAATAGTAAGGTAGTTGTTAAGTTTAGGTGTGGGGTAGAAGTAAGGGATATAGAATATTGTCATGCAGAATAAGGCATTAGTATGTGCTTTATAAGTACTAATAAACAGGCAATATGCTTGTACTGTGCATGCTACTTAATAGTGAGAATTGTCCTCAAAATAAAGTGTTACCTATATTGAATAAAATAGAGAAAACAATTTAGTTTTTCCATGGGCACATGACTACTATAAGTGTCACGGTCCCACGGTTCCTGACCGTCACATAAAGAGGATCACACACACGCAAACAAAATATTTGAATAATACAATTATTTATTTACAATGGAAAGTGAGAAGTTACAAAGAAAACACCATGTCCAGGGATTAAATAATAAAGGGAAAATATTGATCCAAAGGGGAAACAAATATTAGTAAATGTTAAGCAAAAGAAGAAGGGAACAAGTTGGAGCTGAGGACTTCTCTGGAAACTATAACAAACTTTTATACCGTCCACCCACAAATTAACCAATTAACAAGGAAGTCTGCAGCCAATCACATTTCAATGTCGAACTGCCCCCAAAAGGCAGTAACATAAGTAGGCAGGACAGCTAAACAAATTTAGATGTTACACGTATAAAAACTTGGCTCTTAAAATGAGATTTTCTGCCAACTTCATGATACCAATATTTCTGGTATCCCACTGTTTTGTTCATATGTCTTGTCCAGAATGTGGGACACATTAATCCTGAAGATGACATCTGGGCCTCACGTCAATTTATTTTGAAAGGTATTAAATAAATGACTATGTTTTATAGTAGCTGGAGAACTAGGACATATTAACTCTGTTCATGAGGATAAACCAAACCCTTCACAGCAGCCTTAAAATAGTCTCTAATAGGACCGAATGGAGCTAATAGCACCTGGAATCTTCACTCGCTCAGTTTCTTGGCATAATTTCCTCATTGGCCCCAGAGCCGTTTCTATCATGCGGACGGTTCGCCTGTAAGGGACGTACTCCATGCTCCTATAATTGTCTTGTGTCCTTTGTTTGAGGGGTAATGAAGCTCCCAGCATGCATCTGTCAGGTGTTTGTGTGCTCTCCCTGAGCTGGTGCGTGTGTATGTGTGTTTGTGGGTCCCAGCTGGAGTTCTCTACATGTGCTCTCACACACACACACACACAGGGGGCTTTGGTAAAGAGAGAATAGGGCTCATTATTGCTACCTAACCATGGTGTAAAGCCTCTCAGACACCTGTCCCTTCCATGTGTGGCGGTATAATGACCTCACACCTGACACCAATGGGCCATATACACAGGGCTAATTCAGTCACCAGGAGGTCCAAAGTGAGCATTTACCACGCGATGACACCCCGCGGAATCAGGCCGCTACACCTGGACCCAACACAGATGGTTGAAAGTAGAATGCGAGGAAGAGAAAATGAGACAGAGAAAGGACATTAACTAAGCATCCTCACTCACTGTTTATTTTTACAGTCTTCATTGCTTCTCAAAGACAGCAGGTCACATTATCCTTAGACCCAAGACTAGTTATTTAGGGCACAAAAAAAAAAAAAATTAAAAATTCACCACTACAATTCCATTGCGTTGCAATGTAGTTGCTAAGTTATTGTGTGTATTTTTTGTTATGCAAATGCTAGGACATTGCTAGGTTATGGGCTGGTTGCCAATCCCAAGTCTCTATAATTTTGATCTATAAACACAGACACACAAACACAAAAAAATTGTTTCATCAGCGGGTCTAGCAGTTCTTTAAGGTGGTTCAGGTACTATAGCACCACTGCCAAAGAACCCATTATGCCCCTGTATAGTTCTTTATAGGTTCTATAACTCCCTCTTTGTCTCTTAGTTTAGCTGGGGAAAAGATTAAAAAAACAACATTAAAATAACGTGTATTTCCTGAAGATGATGTGGTTCTCAACCTTTTTGCCCCCATAAGGAAATATTCCAAGGCTTTTTGACCTCAGAAAAGCATAAAAGTGATTCAAAACAGCTTTTGCCATTGTAGTAAATTCCCATTCGTAGCAAATAAATGAGAGTGGAGTAACATCCAAAATCTAAGGAGGAAAATAAGATTCATCTTATGGTTCTACATAGCACCATTTGACAAACATGATTGAAAAATTTTAAGTGAAGAAAATTGGCACAGGGATTTCCGGCTTTCTTTCTTTTGCTCTTCTTATTCATTAGTGTTGCAGTGACGGTAAGTCTGATTCTTTTCTGAAAAGTTGTACTTTTGGACAGTTTGCTTCAATGAACTGGTTAAAAAATGTTCACCAGTTCATTTTTGTCAAGAATTCAATTAAATCAACTAAAACCCAGTTGGATTTTTCCATTGGCTTTTAGATTATTGCAGAAAATAAGCTCTGTGACTAACAAGCATTATAATTCTGTACATACACATTGCTCATCAAGATAAACCTCACAAAAGACTTTTATGAAATTTGAAGCCTAAATACAATTCAGAAGATTACCAAAAAAAAGTAAAAACTTTTTTAAAATGCTAACGTTAGGCTATAAACCAACTACACCATGGTCACATGACTTGTACAAAGCTTCCAACGACTCTTCAATTAGAATGTTTGTTCACACATTAAGGTCCAATTCTTGCTATTAACAAACCATTAACTACGACTTTTCCCTCAATAAACTCCTAATTTGCTGCTTAATAATAGTTAGTAAGGTAGCTGTTAAGTTTTGGTATTGGGTAGGATTAGGATGCAGAATATGTGTTTTATAAGTACTAATAAACAGCCAATATGTTACTAATAGGCATGCTAATAAGCAACTAGTTAATAGTGAGAATTGGTCCCTATACTAAAGTGTTACCGAAGTTTGAGTTAGATTAGTTTTCAATAGTGCGAGTTAAAACCCAACAAGGCTGTAAAAGTGGATTAATACATGAGTTTACCTATTCCGCTTGATAGAGTTTAATGTCTCCAACAACCTCTGTAGTCCCGTTTAGCCTCTTGTTAGCATCCGCCTTTATCAAGACACTTAAAAACTTAAAGAAATCACAAGTCAGGTATTACTAATTCATTTTATGTTGCAGAACAAAACATACAAATATCTCAGGTTTGTATTAAACACAGACCTTATTTCAGGCAATTAAAGCCATTAAAAAAAACACTAACTGAAAGTTCAAAATGCTAACTTGTTTCCTGGTTTTAGGGCTAATTTCTGCAGGTCACACTTATAATTTAATTGCTTGTTTTGTTTTATGTTGTCGGTCTCCTCAATGATTCATCCAAGCCCTCTGTTTGTTCACACTTCTTGTGAAAATGGGGTAAGACATTACACGAAACACATTGCCAGTTACACTTTCAATTCATTGTCGCTTGGCAAAATGGTAAGCGTGGTTTTATGTAACATAAGCAACTTCATGCATGGGACCAAAAACACAAATCTAATCGATTGGCCAGTTGGTATTGCAAAGGAGTTTTAGAGATTGGAGCAAAAAAAAGGTGAGCGTTTGTGACAGTGTGAATAGAATTGTTTACAGTTGTTGAATCATATTCAAATGTTTATCACATAATTTTCTTGCTTTAACAATGCTTACCTTATCAGCATTCAGTCTTTCTTCCACGGCAATCTAAAATCCAGAATGAAATGCAGGGGAGCAAAACTCCAGCCATATGTCTGTCCACTATGATTAATTATGACCCTGAACTGTCATCAGCAATGTGACTGTGTTCAATAGCTATGATAGAACACTGTGCTGCTTCACAAGCCTCAGGACAGTAGATGCTCCAGGATCTCATGGTGTGTCTCACAGAATGATGCTCTAATTAAAGCCACCCATATGTGGATAATAAGCGTATAACAGTCTGCATTCTGAGCAAGCACTATTAGGAAAAGGAAGCTTAAAAGGAGTTATGCATATGTATGTAACGTTTTCCTTGTTCTTTTTGCCTCATAAATGACTAATTTTCCCTCTTCATAGGCAGCACATGCAAATAGTGCTCCTCACATAAGATTTGACTCACAATTGATTGTTGTTAACATTTCTAGGTTAACATGTGATAGTCTATTAAGTGTAAAAATAGCATACATATTAGCATACATTTTGTAATCTATATATAACATATTCATAATCAGCATTTCTCTTCAAGGTTCCAATGTTAACAATCTTAACAATAAGGTTAACTATACATTAGTTAACAAGAAATAACAATAAAATGACTTCTAAAGCATTTATTAATATTAATATCAATATTTACTTATTTTCTTGTCTGCTGTAGATACATGTAATGTTGCCTTAGAATGTGTCCAGAACAAGGTATCTTGTAAGGGAGCATAATATTTTTGCCTATATTTTGAAAACCTATATGAAACCTACATGTCAAGAGCGAGCATGATTCTTTAATGCTGTCGAGGTAGGCAGCTTACTATAGGTTTTGCTTCTTTATTTATTTGCTTATAGTCTTTTTCTCATCCTATCTGTCGACTCTATATTGTAGTTAGAAAAGAGGTGGCAAGGCTTAGAGGAAGTTCTGTGTGGCTCACAAAACAGAGTCTTTAGCCCTCATTAACTTTTGTCTTATTGCAACAGTCATGACTACTGATTAACCACCTGCTACTCTGTGCTCGCTCTTCTTTTCTTTCTCTCACTTGTACTTGTTCTTTCCTTATTTACTTCTAAATAACTAAATAAACAATCACTGATCGAAGCTAGATTTTTAATGGTTTGATGTTGAAGTTTATATATCCCATTAAACAAAACAAATATTTTGTTTCTTGCTAAAAACTGGATAACAGAGATAAATGGTTAAACTGCATGGGGCTGCAACAAAAATGTGTGATACAGGCAGCTAAATATAAAAAAAAGTAAAATAGTATTAAGCACTTGCCCCTATGGATTTAATGTGTATTCAGATAAATATTATGTTTTAGGTAATACATACATTTTTTTTTTATTAAATACTTTTCATGCAAGTTTGATTTTATGTTAGATAATAATCTATCAAAATATCTAGGTAACACTTTAGTATAGGGAACAATTCTCACTATTAACTAGTTGCTTATTAGCATGCATATTAATAACATAATGGCTGTTTATTAAAGCACATATTCTGCATGACCATATTCTACATCCCTAATCCTACCCTATACCTAACTAACTTACTAACTATTAATAAGCAGCAAATTAGGAGTTTATTGAGGCAAAAGTCATAGTTAATGGTTTGTTAATAACAAAAATTGGACCTTAAAATTGTCAGAGAGTCACAGTCACAGCCACCGCCGTCAACCGCAACCACCTGTTCACAATCACTGCCGTCATCAGCAATCACCAGATCCCAGTCACCTGAGTTCTGATCACCTGCACCTGCGGTCCTTCATCAGCACCCCTATAAACTCCACACGCTCTCTGACACTCATCGTCCGGTCTACGGTTCACTACGCGGAACAGTACCTGACTCCCTATGCACTTACCTGTGAATACTTACCTTATAGACTCTCCAGTGATTCTCCAGCGCATCTTCCAGGACTCCTGTGTTTCCAGCGATTCGCCAGCATCGATTCCCGCTCTCCCGAGCGCCCAGACTCCCTTCCCCTGTGGACGAAAAGGATATCAGTTCTTGCACGGATCACGTGAATATATCTATGCTCAAGATACTCACCAGCTCATCACTCTCCTCTCATCCAGCATTCCCTTCAATAAATATCCCTGTGTATTACTTACCTGTTGTTTCCGGCTCTCATTGTGACAGAAGACCGGACCCATACCGACACCGTAGGTAAATCCGGGGATCCATAGCCCGGACTTCATCCCCGACGGAAATCTTGGAGGAGCTGGTCAACACTCTACGGGCTTCGCTCTTGCCAGCTCCTGCCCCTCCACCATCTGCCTCTGCCAGTCCCATGGTGTTACCAGCTGTCTATGCGGGTGATCCAGCTGGCTGCGGCGGCTTTCTCCTGCAACTATCGTTGTTCATCGAGATGCAACCGCAGAAATTTCCTATGGAGTGCTCCAAGGTAGCCTTTCTTATCTCTCTTCTTTCGGACGGAGCGCTGACTTGGGCAAAAGCCATATGGAATGCCAATACTGCCATAATTAACTCCTATGAAGCATTTACCACTCATTTTAAGGAGGTGTTTGGAGGTGCCACCGGAGCGCTCTCAGTGGCGGATCAGTTACTGCACCTGCGTCAAGGCTCTTCCTCTACCCAAGAGTATACGGTGAAGTTTCGCACTCTGGCGGCCTCAAGTGGTTGGAACGAGTCAGCCTTGCTCAGTGCTTTTCGTCAAGGATTGGATTCTCGCCTCCGCGCTCAGATGGCGATCTACGATGACACCGTGGGATTAGAGAGTTTTATGCAGAAGGCTAACCGTATATCTCAACATTTATCTTCCTGCCACTTCACCGAAGCCGCCCACCAGCCAGCCTCACCCGCCAACGGATCCCCAGTACCAGAACCCATGCAACTAGATATGTCTCGCCTCTAAACTCGTGAACAATCTCACCGTTGGACAGCTAGGCTCTGTCTCTACTGCGCCTCATCTGACCATTTCATCCAGTCATGTCCCATTAAACCCCCACGTCCAGCGGTGAGTACAATTCATACTGACCCTATCGTTTCCAAGCTTACGGTGCTGAATGTACAACTGCTTACCTCAGTTCAATCCTTTACAGCCTCAACCCTGGTCGACTCGGGCTCCTCAGGCAACTTCATCTCCCAAGACCTAGTAGATCGACCTAATAGTACTGCCAGCGGCATGCCTGGGAGCTCCGAGTCGAGACCATCAATGGAAAGCCGCTAGGACGTGGGTATGTGAGGATTGAGACACCGCCCCTGAAGCTTCGGATCGGTACTTTGCATGAGGAGGAGATCAAGTTTCTGGTACTGGAGGAGGCCACCGTGGATCTCATCCTGGGGCGCCCTTGGCTCATCACCCACTCTCCTGAAATCAGATGGGAGAATAGTGAAGTAATTCGCTGGAGCGAATCCTGTCACCAACACTGCCTCAAGGGAATTCCTCGTCCACTGCACCAGTCACCCGCCACCCAGGTAGCCTCCACACGAGTTGAGAGTCCCGAATCCAGCTTGACTCCCTCCATCCCATCTGATTATAGGGCGTTCCAGGATGTTTTCAGCAAACAGGCAGCCACCCAATTACCACCTCATCGGCCATGGGACTGTGCAATTGATCTGCTGCCTGGCTACAAACTCCCCAAGGGTAGAGTATATCCACTGTCCATCCCGGAGCTCAAGGCTATGGAGGAGTACATTCAGGAGGCTCTCAATCAGGGGTACATCCGTCCATCCAGTTCTCCTGCGGCGTCAATCTTCTTTTTCGTGGGTAAGAAGGACGGGGGCTTGAGGCCCTGCATTGATTATCGAGCACTGAATTCTCAAACTGTCAAGCTCCCCTATCCACTTCCCTCGGTCCCTGCCGCTCTTGAGGAACTCTGTGGGGCACGCATCTTCTCTAAGCTGAACCTGCGAAGTGCGTACAACCTCATTCAAATTCGGGAAGGCGACGAATGGAAGACGGCATTCATTACCCCATCAGGCCACTACGAGTACCTCGTTATGCCGTTCGGCCTAGCCAACGCCCCCTCCGTCTTCCAGGAATTCATGAACGAGGTGTTCCGGGAGGATCTTCATCGCTTTGTGGTTGTGTATATTGATGACATCCTCATCTACTCCCGGAACGTGGCCGACCATCGCCAACACGTCAAGCTGGTCCTCCAGAAGCTCCGACAGTACCATCTGTTCCTGAAGCTAGAGAAATGCGAGTTCCACCGCCCCACGGTGCAGTTCCTCGGCTATGTCATCAAGCAAGATGGAATCCAGATGGACCAAGGGAAGGTAAAGGCCGTTGTGGAGTGGCCCACCCCTTCATCTGTTAAGGAGCTGCAGAGATTCCTAGGTTTCGCCAACTTCTATCGCCGCTTCATCAAGAACTTCAGTTTGCTCACAGCCCCGCTCACCACCCTGCTTCGCGGTAAGCCCAAGTGCCTGTCCTGGAATCCCAGCGCCCACGAAGCCTTCGAAGCCCTCAAGACCGCCTTCAGCATGGCCCCAATCCTTCATCACCCCAACCCACATGTCCCATTCGTGGTAGAAGCGGACGCCTCCACCACAGGTGTCGGGGCCGTGCTGTCACAGCAGTTCGGTGAGTCTCCTAGCCTCCAGCCTTGCGCTTACTACTCTAAGAAACTAGATCAGCACGAGCCGGATGAGCCCCCTCATCCTGAGATCCTTGATCAACCATCCGTGTATCAAGTCCGCGACATCCTGGATTCGCGGCGATGGGGAGGCCGGCTAGAATATCTGATTGACTGGGAGGGCTACGGGCCCGAAGAACAATCCTGGGTGGCCCGGGACGATATCCTGGACCCCACATTGTTACTGGATTTCCATCGCACCCATCCTGATCGTCCCGCACCCAGAGGCCATGGTCGCCCCCGTCACCGCTTGAGGGCGTCAGGAGCCGCCCCTGGAGGAGGGGGTAGCGTCAGAGAGTCACAGTCACAGCCACCGCCGTCAACCGCAACCACCTGTTCACAATCACTGCCGTCATCAGCAATCACCAGATCCCAGTCACCTGAGTTCTGATCACCTGCACCTGCGGTCCTTCATCAGCACCCCTATAAACTCCACACGCTCTCTGACACTCATCGTCCGGTCTACGGTTCACTACGCGGAACAGTACCTGACTCCCTATGCACTTACCTGTGAATACTTACCTTATAGACTCTCCAGTGAGTCTCCAGCGTATCTTCCAGGACTCCTGTGTTTCCAGCGATTCGCCAGCATCGATTCCCACTCTCCCGAGCGCCCAGACTCCCTTCCCCTGTGGACGAAAAGGATATCAGTTCTTGCACGGATCACGTGAATATATCTATGCTCAAGATACTCACCAGCTTGTCACTCTCCTCTCATCCAGCATTCCCTTCAATAAATATCCCTGTGTATTACTTACCTGTTGTTTCCGGCTCTCAATGTGACGAAAATAAAGTTGTCCGATATGGGATAATTATTCATTTCTTTTTTGAAATGTCTTTTTTTTTCATTAACCAAGAGCTATGAGCTATAAAGGCATGATTTAGTTTATATGCACCATATATAAGAAATGTTTCTTGAGCACCAAATCAGCATATTATAATTATTTCTGAAGGATCTTGTGATACTGAGGATTGGAGTAATGGCTGGTGAAAATTCAGTTATATCTTAATATATTTTAAATTACATTAAAAATATTTTGCATATTATAAATAATGAAATAAATTATTTTAAATTGTAACAATTTCACAATATTATTTTTTTAATAGTTTATATACATATATAATTATACATTATCTCCCGGGTTCACAGACAAGGCTTAAGCTAGCCCCAGACTAAAATGCATGTTTGAGCTGTCTCAACTGAAAATATATTGCTCTGACATATCTTAAAATAGGTCAGTGTCATTGTTCTGTGTCAAGATACACACCTTAATGTTTTCTTCCAAGGCATTTTTGTAAAAGTTGCTTAAATATCTTAATTTAACTAAGGCCTAGTCCTGGCTTAAGCTAAGCCCCGTTTGTGAAACCGGGACATTATGTTACATGAAACAAGGCTCCGCCCACAAATGGTAGTGTGAAAAGTGAATTAAAAAGAAAAAAATGATATTATTTTGGACAGTTTAGCTTTCTGTTTAACACTATTCTCTTTGTTTATCCCTTTATGTGCTGAAATACTTGCCTTTCTATACTTACAAGGATTGCAAGAAAAGCACATCTCTGTAGCTTGGTAACGTCTTTTCTCTTTACTCTCTTTTCATTGAGAGATGCAAGTACTGAATCATAATCTCTGGGTGATTTTGTCTGCGTTGAATTTAGATCTGATCAGGGAGTCTCAGTAATAAACACTGTGTGTGTGTGTGTGTGTGTGTGTGTGTGTGTGTGTGTGTGTGTGTGTGTGTGTGCGTGCGTGTGTGTTGCTACTGTACTCTCAGCTTGTTTACCTCTCAGTCACTGCTAATGAGTGATCAACTTTCCCAGCGTGAGTGTCGCGTGGGTAATTCGATGGCGCTCCATGTTCCCAAATGCCAAAGAGAAGCTTCATTAAAGAGAAGCCCTGTATAATCAAACAATTAGTGCACTGCCTGAGATGAATGCATTCCACTCATCAGTGAAGAATCATCTCTGACTGCCATGCTTCCTCCTCCTTTAAATCCGTTCAGATGATGAAACCTGACAACTCCAGGCTCTCATATCACACAAAGAGCATGAGCCTTAAAATGCTGCACCAAAACCCTGTAACCTATAACACATAACTCACAGAAACACACAGCACAAAAATGATAACATTCAACACAAAACAACACAAAAACAGTCATATATTTTCAAGCTTATATAACAGAGTATTTACAGAAGCAGAGTAGCTTTACACCATGAAATCTGTAAAATTAAAATAATTATTACTATAACAATGCCATTTGCTATAGGCACACATATATATATATATATATATATATATATATATATATATATATATATATATATATATTCATGCAAAAGATTATATAATTGCTGTGGGATTTTTTTTTTAAATTCATTAGAAATTTATAAAATAATTATATATTTCTTTTTTTTAATACTTGTTGATATTGTTAAAATGTAATATTTTAAAATGTAATGTAACATAAATGTAACATTGTTAAAATGTAATATTTAAAACAACTACAAATATAATAATAATAATAATTATTATTATTATTATTAACTATATGATTAAAAGCAAAAAATATTATATCCCATGGCTATAAGTGTTGCTGTGTGAACAAAAATATTTATGTAAGGATAAATAAAATTCATGCAAAATAATTATATATTTATTTTTAATAATAATAATAATACTTTTTAACAATTTAAAATTCAAAACAACTTATTATTATTTTTAATAATAATAATAATAATAATTAATATTAGTATTATTATAAATCAATTAATTATATTATTATTATATATTATAATATAAAAATATAATAATATAATTAATATAAAATATAAATTATATTATTTATATTTTAATAAATTATAATAAAAATAATAATAATTATTATTATTAACTATATGATTAAAAGCAAAAATATTATATCCCATGCTGTAAGTGTTGCTGTGTGAACATATATATATATATTTATGTATGGATAAATAAAATTCATGCAAAATAATTATATATTTATTTTTAATAATAATACTTTTTAGTATTTAGCAATTTAAAATTCAAAACAACTTAATAATAATAATAATATAGTATTTTTATAAATTAATCATTATTATTATTATATTATAATATTATAAAAAGTATAATAATATAATTAATATATTATAAAATATATTGTATAAACCCCTTAACTATCACCCCCCATTTTTGAACATATATGTGAAAGTGCACTATCCAAACTTAAACTCTTATAATTCATGAATGCTTTGGAATACAGACATAAGGTTGGACTCTTTTTAAAGAAGACAATTAGCAGATTACTGCAGAAGTGGAATTATTTTAAAATATGAAAGTAACAAAAAGTTATAGAAGTTTAAATTCACTGTAAAGAAAATACACAGTATTCAATTTTTAATATTTTATATAACATAAATATTTTACATAACAGGTTTTACTCTAAAATTGATATAAAATTAAAGCCTTATGTCTAAATAAGTTATGTTCCAAATTTGAAGTTGATATGAAAAAAAATGAGGTTCCTGTGAGATTTTATTTATAGCGTCATACCACAAACAGCCACCGGGTGCCATCAAACGCCATTGAATTGTTTTAAATGCATTTTTCTGTCACAAATGTCTAAATTTCTCTGTCAATATTACTCCGATCACAAAAAGACCACCACATATGGAATCCTGAGAGTCAGACCTTTCTCCCGATATGTATTTTGTCAAGACTATAAAAAGTTTTGATTCTAAAAGATGGAATACATTGTGTAATATGACACTTGACACCGCCCACTAAGGGGGAGGAGACCGCCAAAAGATTTTAAAGTACCATTTCCATGGTAACGCAATGTCCGATTTCAAAATGGTTTTCACAGGATGAATTTTGAGGTTTTAAGCTTTCAAATTATATATAATTTATGATGAGTACTAAAATATTTGATAGGGCAAAAAGACAACGAAAAAAAGAGCGCCAAGCGTCCTACAGGTGGGATGGTGACAGTAAATAAAATTATATTAGTTATATTTTAATAATAATAAAAAATAATAATAATAATATAGTATTGTAATAAATACATTTATTATATTATTATTATTATATATTATAATATTATAAAAAGTATAATATAATTAATATATTATAAAATATATTGTATTAATAAATACAATTATATTAGTTATATTTTAATAAAAAAATATATAATTTATTGTTAGAAGCAAATGTATTATCTCCCATGGCTGTAAGTGTTGCTGTGTGAACAGCGTCACCATTCAATATACAATATGAATACAACATGAATTTAAACAACAGCAAAATAGACAGGGCAGCTAAAAGATGTCATTTTCCCAAGCAAGCTATAATCTTAATTTCATATAACAAGCAAATACCCTCAAATCTATTGAATAATACAAGTAATGCAGAAGATTTGATGTTTTTGTAATCATGATGGATTACATTTCATAAACCATACAAGCCATCTCATTATTTTCAGAATATGGATGAACCTCTGATATTGCCACAATGCTACCTCATCCTGGGGAGCGGCACCATGGTTATATGAAAAAATTCCAGAGTTATGAATAATACATGTTTCTCAGCTGTCTAAGCATATTAGGGATGGGCCTGAATAGCTGATGAGATTTACATGGGCCAAATAGAGCAGTGCCTTACTGAGGGGCTGTATTAGACTTAATCTAACCAGAGTGCAAATGAAAACAAATTAATAAATATCTGCACTGTGAAATAAATAAATAAGTCAGGTTGTTGTGCTGACGGCTACATGCTTGACTGCATGTGAGCGTGACTACGGTGCAAGTGTAAAAAAAACGGCCAAAGGAAGGGGTTAAAGAATCAATTTGCTAGTCTTGCACAGAGAAAGCGTATGTGAGGTTTAATAATCAGGATTATGTATTTTTTTGGGGGGGTTCTGAAACACAGAGTGCTGTAGCATAGGAGCTTTTAGTTGAATCAGCATAAATTAGCATTGATGGCACCTTGCTAATATGCCACAGCTGCACTGGTGATCCAAATGCGGTTGCTGGGTGGAGGCCCAGAGGAATCTATGACCCCTCTTGGGTCCATTGAAAACTGGCAAAATGCAGGCATCAGTTTAGCCAATTATCCCGATCCCGCCCGGCTGGTCCCTGCAGTACACCACACATGTTTTTATAGTCATAAATGAGACATTTAGAGCCACAGCAGAGATTATTATTGCCTTATTTGGTCAGATCATTTAAGCAATACACATTTACCGTCACATAAAATCTGTTCTTTTATAAATATCACACACACACTCACTTACTCACTCACTCACATATTCTTCTGCCAATGCTAATGGATGATGTGACATATAAAAAACTGTGGTTCAAGGACACACACACACACACACACACACACACACTCACTCACATATTCACACACACAGCTGTCAGCTTTCAGACGCACAGCTGTGTTATGTCAGACAAGCCTGGTCCAGCAGTGTCTCTGTATGTCTGGACTTGGCGCCGGTCACTGAAGAGCTTGGCTGATAATTGAAAACGGCCTGATATTCTGTCAACACCTTATACTTGCAAATGACAAACCGCTGTCTGCACACATATGAATGGACAGCCCTGGTTTGTACACTGGCCAAAACAGCAAAGAGTGACACTCTTTCTCTATGTATGCTAATCAAGTATGCTAATCCTTTAGCATGCTAAGTGGCTTTTAAATAGAGACGTTTTAAAGAGTGATTAAAGATGTTTTGAATGAATAGTTCGCCCAAGAATGAAAATTCTGTCATGATTTACTTACCCTCATGTCCTTCCAGATCTGCATGGCTTGCTTTCTTGTGCAAAAGGAGAAAAATTTGAAGAATTTACTGCTGCTTTTCCATGAAGTTACAATGAATGGGGACTAAGTCTTCAAAATGAATGTAAAAGCACCAGAAAAGTATCATTAAAGTTAATCATGTAAAATATATTCTACTATATTATGTGTATACATATACTATATGTGTGTGTGTATATATATATATATATATATATATATACATACAGACACACACACACACACACACACACACACACACACACACACACACACACTCTGGATTACGTAATCAGATGAAAAAAAAAATATTTAAATTAAGTAAAATGCTTACAATTAGATTACAGGATTACAGTTATTTTTTAATAGATTACATGATTACATATTATTAATGCATTATTTTGTTCGAAGTCTCCCTGAGATCTTAAATTAAATTAAAGTAGTGAGAATACATACTTAAAATGTTTATTTTTATTTTTAACACAAAAATTATCAGGCAACACAACCATTTTTATGACTTATAATAATACTAATTGTTTCAGCATATTATAATGATTTCTAAAAGTGATACTGAATTTCTAAAAGTAATGTCTCCTAAAAATTCAGCTTTATCATTACAGAAATAATTAACATTTTAAAAATGTATAAAATAGAAAAAGTTATTTTAAATTGTAATAATATTTCAGAATATTATTTCTACTTTATTTTGACCAAATAAATGCAGCCTTGGTGAGACTTCTGTCAAAAACATTTTGAACAGTAGTGTATATACGGAAACAAGTATAGCCTACAGATTTCAGATTCATGGATTAAGAAAAGAGAGTATTTAGTTGGAAAAAAGAAGCATAAAAGTTTTGTGAAAATAGTTCTAAAAATACATACAAGTGTGTAAAAATAATCATACATCACTGTCAAGAAACTAATGAAGAACATATAGTCAAGTTCTGTGTGAATCTAAAGCTTGACATGTTCTCCACTTTACTATATGAGCACATTAAAGTGCTAAATGAGAGATTGGTGGCTGAGAGGGCCTCATTTTTCACTACAGCTGCTGCCAGCTTTAGGGATCTTTCATTTCCTTAATACTAATGAGCTAAAGATGGAGCGAGAAAGAGAGGAAGAGAATGAGACAAACAGACAGACAGATAGAGAGACGGGATGGTTTATGTGGCAGCCCATCTACCCTCACTCTACTGGAGATAATGTGGTGCGCGATAGGAGCCTTGGAGACCGCCAATGTCCTCCTGCCTTCAGATATGGCCTGTGATAACACTGGAGTGCAGTGGAGACTGTGTCCAGCCAGGCCGAGATACCCGCTGATGAGAGTGCAACAGCTGGCACCTCTGCTGCAGCTTTTCCTGCTCTAATAAAGAGAGGATTATGGGATACACACAACCATCCTGCCCTCTGTCTGTTTGTCCTCTGAGCAAAATGCAAGATCACTGTATTTACTGAAAAATAACATTGCAGATTTACTGGATTTTGTACCAGGAAAAACAGCATACAATGAGAGACTGTTTATTTAAATAGTTCATTTGAATACACTGAATTTTTTCAGCATTTACTGTTACTTTTTTAGTAAATTTTAATATATATATATATATATATATATATATTTCACAGGAATAAAACACATTTTTACAGTTATTTTAAATTTTAATAATATTTCACAACATAACTTTTTGTATTTTTGATAGATAGATAGATAGATAGATAGATAGATAGATAGATAGATAGATAGATAGGTTTGTATATACTTGTATAAGATTTGTACAAAGTTCATACTCAAAATATAGAAAATAATTATGTGGCATGAGCTTCCACAAAAATTGTCAAGTCAAATAAACATCAACATAATTCAGAATGTGTCCATCATAATTAAGTGTGAAAATATAAAAGAAGCCAAGTTATTACTTTCTTTATTCATGAGCAGCGCTCGTTTAATTGAATTAACTTCCTGAGTTTACAAAAATGGCTTGATGTGAAGATGACTGAGACATTATTTCACAAAAATCTACAAAAAAAATGGTGCCACATAGGGCGGAAGATTTTTTTCAGATGCATTTATCATAACATGCATCGAAGTTATGATAAATGCCTGATTCGCTGTCACACATTATATTTTATTATAGCATCCCCGTTGTTTATGCATAATACAGTTCTGAGAACTTTGTCTTTTGTTATTATTGTTGTTGTTGTTGTTGTTACTTTTTTCTCACTGGATTGTGGAAATGACACCCACTGACTTTAACAATTGAGGGCTAGAAAGAATCACACAGAGAGTTCTGTCCATGACAACCTCCGGTTACCACGGTGAGGAATGTTGTTGTTATTGCCAGCGCCGGTCATATCACGGGAATCCCAAACTCACAAACAACCATGTTCTAATGGGCTGCCCATCTGGCCAATAATCCTGAGTCAATGAAAAAACCTTTTTAAAGTGACCTCTCAACTGGAACAAATTAACATCTGAATTAGGAGCTAAATTAAGCAGCCGGGGCAACCCATAGAAAGCCACAAAGTCAGAATGTTATAGATCAATGCAGCCATCGCTATCCATGCCTGAAATTTGGAAGATAAATAAAGGAGTTAATATCATTATATATTTTTTTTATTTTTATGACTAGAAATGTATAATATAATATAATATAATATAATATAATATAATTCAGGCTGTCATTTTTTTTTCTCACAAAGATAAATTTTGCTCAGACATAAAAGCATATGTTGGGCAATAAATATCTTTTGAGTGTTGCATTGTATCATTTGAAGACGTGAAGAATTGAAGTCTATGGTTATTGGACAGAATGCATCTTCTAACTTAATACATTTGATTCATGAACAGAAGGTTTCATTTATCATTCCAGGCCGACGGATGGCGTTTCTCTGACACGAATCCCCTCGGGCCAACTCCACATCCACACCGACTATACTTTTCTTTCATTTAATTTCAGTTGCACACTGGCTTTCCACTAGCAGGTGTGATTACAAAAGAGGAGCATTAATATACATATACATACATGCATGCATTTATACAGTATATATATATGAAGAGTTCAGATGCAAAAGCCTCTAAGTACGTCTGACATTTTTCTTTAAAATTAGCATTTCTTTCTGGCTGCTATGCATAGGTTTCTATGTAAGTACTGGTACTTCTGAATGGGTTGAGGCTGGGATTTGAAGTGAATGTACTTGATGAACATATACTGTGTGGAGAGCATTCACTCAGTATTGTTATCTCATTTTTGACCAAGATGGCTTTAGAGGCTTTCACATTGGAACTCTTCATATATATATATATATATATATATATATATATATATATATATATATATATATATATATATATATATATATATACACAGCCATTCTGAAAAAGAACCTTTGGCATAGAAAATATTTTCACTCAAAAATTGCTAATAATAAATGTGCTGATTTTTACTAGTTGGTAAGGTAGTTGTTTAGGTATCGGGCAGGATTATAGATGTAGAATATGTTCATGCAGAATATGTGCTTTATAAGTACTAATAAAGCGTTAATATGTAAAAAAAATAGGCATGCTAATAAGCAACTAGTTAATAGTGAGAATTGGTCCCTATACTAAAGTGTTACCCCTATAATCTTTGTTTTATTTACAACTTTGAAAACTCATTCTGCTAACACGTTAGTATAGGGACCAATTCTCACTATTAACTAGTTGCTTATTAGCATGCATATTACTAGCATATTGGATTTTTATTAGTAGTTATTAAGCACATATTAATGCCTTATTCTGCAAGACCGAATTCTAGATCCCCATCACTAAACTTAACAACTACCTCACAAACTATTAATAAGCAGTAAATTAGAAATTTATTGAGGAAAAAGTCATAGTAAATATTTAGTAATAGTAAGAATTGCTCCCCAAACTAAATCCTCATTTTCACAGTGCATATATGTATCCTTTTTTTTTTTTTTTTTAATAAATAAGGTAACACTTTATTTTAGGGTCTCTTAACTAGTTGCTTATTAGCGTGCATATTACTAGAATATTAGCCATTTATTAGTAGTAATTAAGCACATATTAATGCCTTATTCTACATGACCTTATTCTACATGCCTAATCCTACCCAATACCTAAACTTAACAACTACCTAACTATTAATAAGCAGCAAATTAGGAGTTTATTGAGGGAAAAGTCATAGTTAATAGTGAATAAGTGTTCCCTATTCTAAAGTGTTACCAAAAATATATATTTTTAAAATTACAAAAAAATGTATACAGTGTATATGACTTTCAGTTTAACTGTCCACACACACATATAGCATGGAAAGAACCCCCTGAAAAAATCTATCTCACACCACCACAAGTGGTTCAGCCTTTTCATGTCAGGCATAATCAGCCGGCGTATGAACATGGTGCCAAGTGTCTGTGTGCCAGGAAACCTGTGGATGTGGCCCTGGCACCCTGCGCCGGCATTTGCAGTGACATATTGCCCGTGTGATCATTCCACCTCAGGGTCGTGTTCCTCTAGCACGGCTGGCGTCCCTTCCTGACAGCAGTGATCCAGATCCCTCGCCCTCCTCTCTAATCACTCGTTCTCCAGGGATAGAAGGGTGAATGGGGGGAGGAGTCATTTGAATGAGAGGCAAAGGCCTGGCATGGTTTACAGGGCTCATTTCTGTAATTCATTCTCCGTCTCTCAGGACCTGAACGTTGGCAATGAATCCACCCGAGCCTTTTTTCTTTCATATTATGCGCCACACTCTTATTTTACTTTTTTCTTTCTTCTAATCATTTGTCCTCCTATTTTCTCTTTTCATTTTCTTTCTTCTCGCCTGTACGGTCATTCCGCTGCCTGGCACAATAAGAAACATTGATTTTGAATGAATGAGGTGTTTTGGAGTCTGGAAGAGACGAGCTCTCAGCAGAGGCCTATTTTACTTACAATCAGACACGCAAGCCCTCAAAGTGCTTCCATATGCTCCTGCATAATGACATAGATTCAATATCTATACCTATATTGAACCAATATGCTTTATTTATAAAAACTCATACTTGTCTCGAATGAATCAAGAGGCTTTTGAGCAGCGCTCCCCAAATGAAGTATTACCAAGCACATCTCAACCTCACAGACCGTAAATACACTCAATCCAGAAACAGAATACAGTCCGAAAACCCATTTCAACTCTAATGTCAGGAATTAAACTGAGAACAGCAAGGTATTGTTTATATTTAAGTCATTCAGTATAACCTTAAATTGATTTTTTTTTATTATTATTATTATGTATATATTTTTTTAAAAAACATTCTGTTATTTTCATTTTATACACTCATGATATATTACAAATAAAATGCATAGTATAATTAGTGGCTAGTAGCATTAATGTTTCTAGTAGCAATATAGTTCTATTTATGATTAAAAAAATAAGTTGTTTTATATTGACTGTTTATCTATCAACTATCATAAATATTGCATATATAAAAAAATATTTAATATGGTTAACTAATTATTTTTTGGTGTAATGAACATTTCACTACAAAAAATACATAAATTAATTAAAAAAATACAATTAAAGGAATATATTTATAAAAAAGAATTGAAGAGCATATGCAATATATAAAAATGCTTGTTATTGGAAAACTCTTATGAAAAGAGCTGAGCTTTTAGTTAGTTACTAAATACTGGCAATTCTAATCTCTCCAAATTGAAATAATCTTTCCATCGTGCCATATTTTCAGAGGCCAGATCTTGTCTTTGTTTATGAGTGAGTGACTGCCATTGTGTGCTAATAGCTACTTTAAATAGCACCAATTAGCCAGAAGCCTGAGATGTTCAATCACTCTGAGGCTATTAGCCTGTAATCAGGTGCTGTTCAGGACCCGACGTGTTCTGCTCGCTCGCTCCATCTCTCCCTGTCCATTTCTCTCTGCGGGGGTCAAGAAAGCAGGAGGAAAGGGAATGAAGCCCCTTGATGACCATAAAATGAAGACTAAATGTTCATGGTTGAGCGGCAAATACCATTGCGTTTTTAGTCTTGTGAGGCAGTTTTAATGAAAAAGTGGGCGATAACTGTTTAAATGGCTGCTTTGCATATTTGTGAAATTACACATTTTCTTTAAAATTGGGTCCCTAAAATGGAAGTCACTGATGCCTGAATATAATAGTGTATTTTTACAACAGTCCAAAATTTAGACACGCCTTGTGTAATATTTGTTATTACTGTTCTCCATTTAGAATAATAGAAAATTCATAAAACAATGCAATAACATTATAAATAACATGTTAAGATTACAGATTTGCAGACTATGTACATGCTTATTCTCTTTAAGATGTTCATGCTGGGATGCTTATTAAATGGTTTAAAACAGCTTTTTAAACAGTTCCAAGATTTTCTTCGCACCTGGCTGCTTGACTGCCTTTCCTTCATTATGTTTTCTATTAAAGATAAATAAATATTAATTTTAATTTGTATATGAATACATTAATGTATTATATATAGGCCTAATAAAAATACAGTAAAAACAGTAATATTGTGAAACATGTTTAAAATTTAAAATAACTCTTTTTATTTTAATATATTTTAAATGTTGAAAACAGTTGTGCTGCTTAATATTTTTGTGGAAGCAATAATAATTTTTTTCAAGATTCACTGATGGAGATACAGTTTAAAAGAACAGCATTTGTTTGAAATAGTTTTTTTTGTAACATTATAAATGTATTTATTGTTACTTTTTAGCAAATAGATAGAGAGATATAGATAGATAGATAGATAGATAGATAGATAGATAGATAGATAGATAGATAGATAGATAGATAGATAGATAGGTTTGTATATACTTGTATAAGGTTTGTACAAAGTTCATACTCAAAATATAGAAAAAAATTGTGGCATGAGCTTCCACAAAAATTGTCAAGTCAAATAAACATTAACATAATTCAGAATGTGTCCATCATAATTAAGTGTGAAAATATAAAAGAAGCCAAGTTATTACTTTCTTTATTCATGAGCAGCGCTCGTTTAATTGAATTAACTTCCTGAGTTTACAAAAATGGCTTGATGTGAAGAAGACATTATTTCACAAAAATCTACAAAAAAATGGTGCCACATAGGGAGGAAGATTTTTTTCAGATAGATAGACAGACAGACAGATAGAAAAAACAACATCAACCCAATGAAGTGTGTCCAAACGTTAACTAGTAGTGTATCATTAAATAATATATATATATTTTTGAGTAAATTAAAAAATATATATATCTTAATGCTATTACTGGACAAACTGACCTGCTGTTTTTTCCAGTGATCGCTTTTATTATTGGATACAGTTTAAAATGGACAGATGCTCACACACGCGCATTTACCCACGCGCACAACAACACACAATGTCATACTGTCTCACACCTGTTCAAACAATCCCGACTTTACAACAGGAGCCCTGGCTGCTTGTTTTGATAATAACTCTGTTAGCCGAAAACATTTCCAGACCACTGATCCTTGTTTGACTGCTGCTCTGTTGAGTTTGACCAACGCTTCACGGAGGCCTATTCTTATCAAACAGGATGTGATCATTTCCCACAGTCACCCTCTTCACTGCTTAGAGCCAGACGAGGCGCCAGCAGAGAAAAACACCAAGGTGTACGATCAAACAAAGAGTGTAAAGCAGACTAACACACTTATACACTGTCCGGCTTGTTTATGGAAAATGATTATGGAAAGTAATATGACTGTGTGCGATGATGAAATTGATTACTGTTTCAGTAGGGGAAAAAAGACAGAAACCTTGTGCGGATTTCTCATAAAAAATATTCTTGGAACTATTCATCTGTTTAATTGACTTAAATCCATATAGCTGGTTATATATGCTTATATAGACCAGATGATTGACAGCTGGGGGAGGTGTGGCTTATTCCACCGTGTATATTTGTTCTACACCTGGATGACATAAGCAGTATGTTGGCTTTGTATGTAGTAGCAACACACAGGTGCAGTTTGTACCTGCTGGGAATGAGGGGCCCTCAGGAGCCTCTATTAGTTTGTACGGTGGCAGCGGGTCACATCTTTTTTCACAATATTCCCCTGCCCTTTTTGAATTTCTCATTTCGGCGAGGCTGAAAATAGCTGAGAAGCACAAAACCTGAGAATCTGAGAACATGTGACGCTGTGACCTCAGAGCATGCTGGGAGACGCTGCAAATCTGCAGGCGGTATCTACAGTATCCCACGGACATCTACGGGCTCCGTTGTTTTTAACCTTGAGAGGGATGGAGAGAGAAGGAGGGGAGCTGCTAACTGTGCTAAAACGCTTGGGGTTTTCTTTTGTCGGAATTGATTTTACTATGCAAACAACGTTAGAAGAGATAAAATGTAGAATACCTGCAGAATCTGCATATTTGGTTCAACTGTCTGATTGTTTTTCTGCATAATCTACTCTAAAATAGATCAGTCCATTAGGGGGCACAATCAGAGAAGAGACTGCAGGCTTAAGCGTAAAACAGTCCACAGATAGGTAAACAATGAACAATGCAATAATAATAATAAAAAAATTGGTATCACTCGGTTTGGAATATTCAGATGTAAAAACGAGCAGGTATTGTATCGAAATAAACCTTTTTGTTTGATTGACAAATAGCCAGCTCATTTTATCTGTAATATAATATCAGACAATATATAGTTATGTTTTGTATTTTTGTCACTGTGAGTGTCAGTGTTTTCTAACTGTAAAGACCGCTGTACAGTTCTTTCAATGCAGTCTGGTAATAATACACGGCAAGAAAAATGTCTCAAATCTTTTTGTTTGCCAGGAACAAATGGCAAACATGAAAATGTCAGATGCAGGATGAGTGAAGTGGAAATAAATGACAGTTAGATATGTCTTGTTGATTGAAGACATTTTTTCATTCCCTCAAACACTATGTATTTTATTCACTGTGGTTCTATAGAATTATAGAAGGTGAGACTTTAAGTGTCTATGAATAGTTCACGGTTAAAACATACTCAGTATACAGATATTAAAAAAATATCTAAAATATACTGTTGAAAATGTTCAAGGTTTTGCTTTTGTGGACAAAAAAGGCAAACTTGAATAGGTACATCTGAATTAGAAATTAAAATGTTTTCAAAGATCACACATACACACGTGTATTATAGGATTTGAGGTGTTTGGATTACAGGACAATATTCTGCACACGTTTATGCCTGAATTGAAGCATGCTATGAAATTATTTTTCACCTTAACGGAAAATCTAAAATTCCTCAAATGAGATTTAAAATATTGTGAACTTGTTTACAGCTTGCATTGAAGACAGGGTAGATGTGTTTGGAGAGGTTTTGTACAAACAAATGCCTCCTTTATTGATTGTTCAGTGAAGAATGTTCTCAAATAATTTATTCAGTGTATGAAAAGTATTATTCCATGCCTTTAGCAATTAACTAATTTAAATGAAAGAGTTTCTAAATATATCCACGCATCAGGAATGCAGTGACATTTTATTGTATATATGTTTTAGTAATTGTGCTCACAAAACTAATTTAACGTACAGAAAACCGAGCACGAGCAAACTAGTTTATGATGAGACCTTTATTAGCAGAACATCATGTAATCATTCACTACATTTATGTGAAAACACAATATTTACAGAACAAAACATTTTTGATAAAAAATATTTTAGAATAATTACAATCAGCTGGTTGAACATATATTCTCTTACACATACATTTATAGAACATCCTTGTTATGTACAGTATTATTTAAGTCAACACTTATAGTTCTTTACAATATTAAACAGCAGGGAAATCCCTGTTCAACACAAATCACCTAACAAAGATGTCAGATGTTTACATTTTCATTTTGATTCATAAAGCTTTACAGTCTGCTGTTTTTAGTCAAATTAGATGCAGGGTTTTTTATCTGAGGTGCCTTTAGTTATGTTCCAATTGGAATTCCAGTGGAAAGGGGGTGAAGGCTTTGGATTCTCTGTCCAAATTCAGCGCTTCCCCCACTGAGAGAGAACAGAATGGGCACAGGAGAAATCTGTCTGGCTTCACCGCATCTTTGACAGCTGACGTTAAAATGTTTACATATTATGATTTAGTAGCTATTAGTTTCAGTGCTGCTCTCCTGCGATTGGGCCTGGTGTGTGTTGGATTCCCTGGTGAAGCTGGGCTTGGCTTTGGATGGGTTCAGTGCACACCTGTGAGAGAGGAATGAATAGAAGGGGTGTGTGAACTGTGAGCTCCAGACTGACTGGCGCCACTGACAAAACAGAGAGCATGCTTGATCAACAACCCAAAACAAACCAGGTCAAACAACAAGCGCAGTGCTACGCAGGCCCGGACCGCTAACCTCACGCGTATACGCGCTCCCACACACAGCTGCGGGCCAACCGCCTTGGACGTTTCACTCTGTAGCTACCGTCTAACCCCCCTCTTAGCAAGACCGCCATAGAGTGGACAGTTATTGCGCAACCTACAGCTGGGTTCGAGTGGCTGCCAGCGTCCGGGAGCCAGAGTTACAGTCCAGCCAGAGCGGAAAGCGCAAGTAGACAGATTGTCACAAAAACCGGCATTCATACTAACAGGAATATTATGGTAATAACTTCTATCTATGCGGTTTTTACTGTCATGGCTCTATTAATAATAGCCATTGCAGCTGCATGTACTGCCAGCTCTATTGGAAGTCTTTTACCCAATTATCCTGACAGTTCAGCCCTGTTCTTAGGCTGTGAATTCTGGGTAATGAAAAGCATTTCTCTGGCTTTTTCCACTGCTGCATGTGTTCAAGCTTGTTTGAAATAGTCTTAATGCAGGCTGATTAACACACTTGGTGTATTTTAATGTAGATGATTTCTTGTATCAGGGAAATAATTGGTTTAGAAACAAAAATGTGACAATATTTTGGAAGCAAAACTCTAAAATGTATACTTAATAGAAATAAATTTTATTTAAAAATAGTAAACAAATAATTTGTATGAATTAACAGCCATTTCATGTTTTACAAATAAAAGAACGTGTGACACAGAATGTGATGAGAAATCATTTTAAAATGATTAAATTAATAATTAAAAGCAGTATTTGACTATGCTTAAAAACAAGACACATGCCTACACACAGAAGTGCTGAAGAACCGATCTAGGGTTGGTTGAATTATTATACGTAACCAATGAGACATGGGATGAGTCCTTTGAGAATATTTTATATTGAATTGCATGTACTCACCGGTGTGCAACATTTCAGCGACATAAAATTGAGTCTTCCTGATTGACACCCGTCGTCCTCTGAAAGCAAAGGAAACAGGTGCGTTCATTCTTACTGCGGCTAACGGTGAGGTGACATGAGGGCCACAATAACCATCAATAAGCTGTTGTACATGGAGTCATTTAAAATAATAATGATCATACAGGAGATAATATAGCTATAATAAATATGCACACACACAAACATATATACACACAAAGGTTTAGATATATACCTACATAGAATATTATATTACATTATATATTCAGGCTATATATAAGATTAGATAAATAAAACTGAACACTAAGAAAATTAAAATGTTTTTACATTTTGGCAAAGAACAAGGAAACACAGGCCTCCAGCAGTCTGATGTACAGCATCATATTTAGTCTGGTGCAGTTCATAGAAACACGCACTATTGTCACTTCCGTGCGTAATGAGGCTACCGTGCACAGCCAGTATCACCACAGTTGTTTTAGTGAACGTTCACGAAGGTTTGGTCCTGCTTACCTGCTCTGTGTTGATTTGTGTGAGAGGGGTGCGTGTGGAGGCGGGTGGGCTCGTCTGTTTCAGGAGAGTCGGGTGCGTCTCCAACGCCAGCTGCAGGTCCAGGATGTAGTCAATGACATGCTGGAGGATCTCCACTTTACTGACTTTCTTATCCTGCGGAATAGTGGGCACCAGGCGCTTGAGTCGGCTGTAGCAGTCGTTCATGTCGTACTGCAGACAGAAAAGATCCTCCTCTTCCATTTTGCATCGGCTGCGCTCCGACAAATAACGCAAGGAGAGCTCACTGCTGCCAGAAGAAACCTTATGAGGGCGAACCGGTGCGCTGGCCTTCATTGTAATAAACAAAAGCACAAAGAGCTAAACGAGAAGGGGGGGAAAAACAAACGTGCGCGGGACGCAACAAGAGGTTTCGTTTAAAAACGCGATTTGGAGCACGCAAGAAAAGAAGCGCAGTTCTATCCTGACCACATCTCCTCTCTGAGTGGGAACGCACAGTGTAAAACAGCGGATGAGTTGAGGCTGGTCATATATAGAGGAAAAGGGGAGGCGCCACCCGCTCGAGCTTTGACAGTCCTGCGCGAGGAGAAACCGGTCAGTCACGAGCGCCCGTGATGATGGAGCAGCGCGCGACCTGTATCTGCGGAGGGGCTCGAGCGCAAATAAGAGGCTGCTGGGTGATTAACCGAGTGTTTCCGATACAGAAATAATGAAAGATGTACAAATATTTTCATTCGTTAATTATGAACAGAATCATTCCATTGTTAGCCTACATTTTTAGCAAGTCATTAGCTATAATGTAAGTAGGCTAATTTATGCCTTGGAGATTTAAAAAAGCATAGTAGAGACCGGGGCAAGTTGTCACATGGGTATTTGTCACAGATATCTCAGAAGGCTAGCCTAACTCGTTTGGATTCAAAAGTCGAATTATGAAATTATTCAAAATTAAAATGTTTGCTAGCTTAAGCACAATAATCACAATAAAACTCTACTTTTTAATTAAGGTACAACTAGATAAAAAGGCAAATTTGAACTAAAACTGGTAACACTTTACAAGAGGGTCCAATTAGTTCATATTAGGTAAGCATTAACTAATATTAAATAACAGTGAGAAATACATTTGTTACAGTATTTATTAATCTTTGTTAACGTTAGTTAATACAAATACAACTGTTCATTCTAAGTTCATGTTAGTTTCATTAAATAATATTCAACTTTTGATTTTAACAGATTCAACTTTTGATTTTAATAATACGTTAGTAAATGTTGGAATTAACATACTAAGATATCTTGCTTGTCATTGTTAGTTCATGTTAACTAATGTAGTTAATTTTAACAAATGGAAAGTTATTGTAAAGTCTTACCTTGAAAGTTTGAACTGTGTTCTCGGGACAAGGGATTTATATCAGTCTCATGCAGCTTTTATTGTCATGTGTTTAATAACGTGACATTACAAAAAAGGGGGTTATTTTGTACATGACCTTGTACTGTTTTGATGAATTTAATGATGTTTTCTCTTTAAGTTTAGCTGAAATCTTAGACTGTTTAATCACAGATTCCATTGTGACAACTTACCCCATGTAGTGTGATAACATGCAAAAATAAACCTATACTGAGAAACATGAACTAAAAGAGCCCTGGCCTGGTCCTCCCTGTATGATAAAAAAAAATAAAAAAATATCAGTGCACACTATATACAGTATTGGGTCAGTTACCTATTATAGGCCATTTAATAGCTTTTCAACAACATTCAACAACAACAATAAAACAAAATAAGCAATAAACAATGTATACTGTATATAGGCCTATATAAAAAAAAACAATACAATATTCTTGTGACACTGTTCCTGTATAAAAACTATATTTCTAATTGAACATGAAGTAACGGCCTGTTGGCGATTATTATAAAGTTTCCATAAAAAATATGTAATTTTAAAAAGATCATCATGAACATGACTGGAAATTTGGAATCTACATCAACATAAAAATTGCTCTGATTATGGTAGGAATAGCCTGTTTCTAAATTATTACTTATACAGAAAAGACTCAGTCTATATCCATTTGCAAACTTCTTATGAAGTGTTCAAAACTTTATACAGCATTGAAAGAGCAGGATATTGTTTTCCAGGAAAATACTTTGAGTCCAGACACTCATTCATGATCAGTCACCTCAACACCCAATGCTCATAGAGTCATGAACATTATCATATTCTTCTAGGCATCTTTCATTCAAGCATTCTCCAGAAGAGGTTTTTGATTATGAAACATGAATGAATCACCGTTTAGTCTAACTCATTTCATTCATTTTGTGTGCCAGCCTTGCCACAGTACACACAATGTTCCCATAATCCTCATGGTAGATTCATGGGTCTCGCACCACAGACGGACCGGCGCCAGTCCTGTAATGTCCCTTATTCGCAGCGGTCCACCTTCAAATAGTCTCACATCCGTGGCAAGTTGCCAAGGTGATGGAAATGCCTCCCCTCTGGTGGCAACAAGTTAGAATCCGCTTTGCCTTTCCTCTCACTTTGATGCATGGAATGGTGTAACGCTCTGCCTGGGTAGAATTTGTATGTGTGTGATATGTATTAGGTAATCATGAGTCTTTGCCATGAAAAATTCTACTTGCTTTCTGCAGGTGGGTTGGCCAAACACCCTGCAGCTTAGCAGGTGCAAAGAGTTTGCAAATAGCGCTATCCGTCATGTTCTGAAAAGGGGTCCTCAAAACGTAGCACTGGCGTCCTCCTTTGAAAACAAAACCACTTACGATGCATAAAGCCCTGCAATTAGCACATCACAACAAAAATCCTCGCCGTTCTATTCTTGTTTAGTCAGAACTTGCATTGGTTGGTAATACTTTATTTAAAAGGGAATGTGCAAGGCCATTACAGGAATGTTTACCACATCTCACATCTAACTCAGGGCTCAGATTTTATTCAGCATGCTGTTTGATTATAAACCAAATGATAGACTAGGTATGAAAAGGTGCATTTTATAATGCATAAAATTAAATATATAAATATTAATATTATTATACAAAATTATTAAATTATTCTAAATATAAATTAAATTATGACACATTTTTATTATTGTTTCTATAAGGGAATTATATATATTATATATAATATTATATATTATATATACACACACACAAACATAAACATTTAGTGCTTGTTAATTATTTAAAAAAATGCATATTGTTAATTTCTTTGAATACATGGTTCATATTCTTTTTAATATGATAATATTTTAGTTTGCTTATTAATCAGCCTATTTTCTGTGTTTTGTGTATTAGTTATTACTCCTGATGGTGTCCTATATAGTTCCTGGATGGGGGTTGTGTCCATTCAGGTGAAGAGAACACACATCTCACCATCTCTTTCAAAGACAGCTCTTCAAAAGAGACAAGTGTATGAATCTTTGATGGTAACCTTTCCCAGAATACCTCTCTGTCTCTCTCTCTCTCTCTCACACTTTCTATTTCATCCCCCAGGCAGCAGGATACACTGTAACGCCTGATGTCTGCAGGCACCGTTACAGAACTTATCAAATGTGACTTTTTATCCTTAACAAAATCTTGAAAATTAACCTCTTTGAATGGATAAATGTCAATTTTATTGGAAGACAACCAGCCTTTGGGAGAAAATGTAACTCTTTTAATTTAAAGGTGAAGTATGTAATTTTTTGATGTCAAAATATAATACCATCTTAATTTGCAAAGTCAACTACAAGAAATAGGCTGATTCCCCTGAAAAGTATTATCTGTTAGCAAACTATTTGAGTATCCTGACCAGCCAACCCAGCAACACTGGATCAACCAATGGTGTGAGTTTGGGGGCGGGTCTATGTGTTTGTCCAACCAATGGTAGATGGGAGTGACATGTTGCTCTACTGCAACAGAAAGGCCAGTGAAACGATACAAAGATCCCCTTATGAAAAGTAGTGAACTTAATTGTGCTTAATTGTTGTGTATATACTGTATATATGGACCACAAAATCAGTCATAAGTAGCACGGGTATATTTGTAGCAATAGCCAACAATACATAGTATGGGTCAAAATTGTATGCCAAAAATCATTAGGATATTTAGTAAAGATTATGTTCCATGAAGATATTTTGTAAATTTTCTACCGCAAATATATCAAAACTTAATTTTTGATTAGTAATATGCATTGCTAAGAACTTCATTTGGACAACTTTAAAGGCGATTTTCTCTATATTGTGATTTTTTTTTGCACCCTCAGATTCCAGATTTTCAAATAGCTGTATCTCAGCCAAATATTGTTCTATCCTAACCAAATTTACCCTTATAACTGGTTTTGTGGTCCAGGCTCACATATTAATAAAAGAAAGCCACTTGTAAAAAATTTACCCTTATCCGTAGTCCCTGGACTCACTATTTAAACTTCCAGGCTGATTAACCACATATTAATAAAAGAAAGCCACTTGTAAAAATTCTGTCATCATTTACTCACCTTCAAGTCATTCCAAACCTGTATGATATTTTGAAGAATGTTGGTAACCAAACAGTTGACGGTAGCCATTGACTTCGACTGTATGGAAAAAATACTGTGGAAGTCAATGGCTACCATCAACTGTTTGGTCACCAACATTCTTCGAAATATCTTCTTATGTGTTCAACAGAAGAAAGAAACTCATACAGGTCTGTAACAAGTGGAATGTTAGGAAATTAATTTTCAATTTGGGTGAACTATCCCTTTAAATGTACTTAAATAGAGTACATTTTCATGATTATGTTTCTTAATACACTAAAAAAGTGACATTTTTTTATAATCTCAAATTAAAAGTTTTACTTTAAAGTACATTCTAAATAATTGTTTTAATAATCTTTTGTCATACTTTAAAGTACATTAGGTAAAGACCTAATGTGAATAAATTAGTAATAAATTCTTTTCAGTATTCAGCAGTACACTTCGACCATATTTCAAAGAATTTATTATGAAATTACATATAAAGATGTACTGAAGCACTCTAAGTTCAGCTAACTGCATTTAAACTGTAATACATTTAATATATTTGCAGTTAAACATGCAATTAAGTGTCTGAAAACAAATCTAAAAAAATAAATAAATTAAAGTATATAATTTAAAGTGTACTACTTCTTTTTCACAAGGGTTAACTTAGAACCTGTTATAGATACAGATGCAGTGACAGATCGTTCACTGAAATAAACACTAAAAAGAGAGAATGACATCCAAGTAAATTGTGGCCAAATTTATGCTGACCTCAAGATTAGTCCTAACAAATCTCTCACGCAAAGGACAAATAAACAGATATTTTTAATCACAATGCTTAGACATGTTTAAGCAGATGCTGTTTTCACTTCTGTAAACTGTTCCCTATTCCAGACAGCTGGGAGGATGCAGGCATAAAAATTGTTGCTTAGTCTGCATGATCAATGTGGATCAGTGTTGTACCTTGCTGTTGTGTTACAACTGAGCTCCATATCCAGACTAAACAAACCATCATAATGTTCAATATACTGTAAGCCTTAGCAATTTTGTATGTACTTCAATTAAATTTGATCAGCGATGCAAACTGTTGTCATTGTGATGGGCGGTTGCTGTTTTTCTGTCTATCATTGTTGGCGATGGAGTTTATTTAGTGGGTCTGACTGTACAGACAGCTCTCATCTTCATTTACACAGGTGCTACAGTATTTACAGAGAGACCTGTGCAAGCAGTTGCTTTAATACTCTCGCTCTTCCACATATAGACACATACGTCTGCAAATAAACGCTCCACCCTCTTTGTACGTTTCTTGCCATGGCTTTGGAATTATAGCACATTATGCAAGTCTATCATAGACTCAGACAGTCTAAGCTGGGGTTATGCGATCCTGGATGCAGCGATGCAGAAATGATAGCTCCTTGCTTTCCAAACATTAGACTGCTTCTGAAGATGGGCGGGTTCGCACACATAAACCCATATGCATAAACAACATACAGACATAAACACACCCACACACCTGCACAATAAATAAGGATTCATCTGCAACAAGTACACTGGAAACTTGACGTGAGTTAAAGGAATGCTTCAGCTAAAAATGAAAATGCTGTCATTTATACACCCTCATGACTTATACACCCTCATGTATTACATATGACTCATGCACTATTTCCTAAGTATTCTGAAGCAATATGACAGATTTTAATATAATTTTAAGTCATCATTCTCTAATTCTCACCGTTCTTTACTTGCAGTGAGCTTCTACCTCTTCTGGCTGGATCTCTGAGATCTGGATGAGTCCAGTTTGTGAATGAATCATTTAGGCTTAGGCTACAAACTATGTTTTTGAATGAAGTAGATCACTGATGTCAAGATTTTCAGTTGCTACTTTAATTTTTGTCAATAGACCAGTTTTTATGCTCTTTTTGAATTTTAATGCATCCGCCCTATAAATGGAAGAAATCAACAAATTCTCACTTTTGAGTTCAGCTAAAGAAACAAAGTCATACAGGGTTGGAACAGCATGAGAATGAGAAAAAGATTATACATTTAACTCTCCAAAATGCTGCTTATTATTTAGCTACACATACTTTATTTCTAGAAGACCAGCACAGAAAACAGGTCCCATTTGTTATTTTATGCAATTCTCTTTCCCTCCAGCTTATGATAAATTATGTTCACAGCTTGATGATTTCATTCTGGTAATTTTTCCATCTGTTTTAGCTTTGTGGAAATGAACACATTACTCTTTTGTGTAAGTAAATGCTTACTTACACATTTGTTTTTCAGGAAGCTGCACCTTCAAGAGAATATCTTGGCCGTTTTGTCTAAACTGAGTATAAGATGTGGCACGAAGATCAAGTCTAGTTGTAGACTAAACCGTACCATCAATGTTGAGGTTGATTGTTGAGAAGTTCCTGAGAAGTGTTAGTAGAAGAACAGACCAAAGTGTCTGGAGATCTTACACTTTAGATCAACTCCTGGGTCACTAGCCAAAACTGAGTCTCAGATCTGCTTTAAGGGTCACTAACAGCAGTGAAAAATCAATGCTAAATGGAAATAATAAAATGCAAACAACCATACAATTTTCCATATAAAGTAGAATATAGTTTGGACAGCAAAATAAATAGGCTTATACAAGTAAAACAGTTAGTTGTAGTCCTCGAGTTTGATTGGTTGAACAGTGTTCAGATCTGATGCACAGTCTAATGTCACTGGGACTTTTCACTGTTTATATCAGTTTGCTTCTCACTTATAAAAATCACTGGTATCCCTCATGGGGTGTACATTTCTTTCTTCCGTTTGCGAAATGAGGCAGCCTTGATGAAAGAAGGCGCAGCCTTTGAAATGATACACAGCAAGTGACTGCTTTAATGAATGAGTTATTGAATCATTTGCTTAACCAGTTTGTGCACTCCACTACCCTGTTTTGCCCAGAGACGTTAAATTCTGCTGTGGCTTTGTGTGGAACCATACTGTGTCTAAAATGTTTATTGAACTGTTGCATAAATGCAGTATCACACCTGTGCTTTTAGTCTGAACAGTACTGTTGTTTGTGTGATATTACTTGTGAGAGACTCTTCCCGTCACACCATCACCCTGTTTGGACTTTGTTTGCCTGCCTTGTTTTGTTCTTTGACCTAATTTCTGTCTCCCCTTTGATTACGTTAGTTAGTTCACCTGTGTCTTATTAATTATCCTCATTTGCCTGTGTATTTAAGTTCCTGTCTGCTCAGTTTTAATTTGTCCGGTCTCGTCAATGCATACGTGTGCCACGAGCCTTCCTGTGTGGAATTACCTTTATGTGGATTAATTAAAGACCGTTAGCCTTCTTCTTCGTCTTCGTGCCTGTTCATCTACACAGTAAACGTGACACTTCCCATATAATTTGTTGTTGACACCAAAGGTTGTATCTGCAATCAAACTGCATTGAGCATATGAGCATTTTGGTAAATATTATCTTTCCTATAACATTTACTCTGGAATGTTCTGCTGTAATTGGCAAAGCTGCTTGTTAAACTTTTTATTATATTAAATTAACCACAATTATTTTTGTGATTTCATAATTTTATGAACTGTATGTTCAGTTTTCACAGGAATCAGTTTACACCTTGATTTTATGTCAGATTTAATTTATATAATTTTAAGTCATCCTGTGGGTCCTTAGAAGTTTCTTGAGGCCCTCTAGTGGGCACCGGCTCTCTGGGTGAGGAACACTGCTCTAAAACCATGACAAAAACAGCAAAGTAGGAGGATATATGACAAAAACTATATTAAATATGTTTGTGCCAATCACTGTGTTTTTTTTTTGTTTGTTTGTTTTTTGTCTGACAAAACCATGAAAATAAAAACCTGAAATGCAAACAAAAATGCAAAGAAAATATAACATCAGTTTGTCTCAAAAGTCTGCTGCTTTCCCTTCTTCTCTCTTTTCAATTACTTTCTTTTACTGAAACCAACCATTTTCTACCAAGGAACCAGTCTCCTTAGAGAACATGTTACCCTCTCAAAGAATTAATAGCTCTCAATGATCTTGCCATCTGCTAGCGAAGGTTCATACCTACACACTGGTTAGAGAGAGTGAGAATGGGCATTAGTTAAAGAGAGCTCTTTCTCATATAGTTTTGTGCGTCCTGTGGTCTGAAAGAGCAGGGCCCTCACTAAAGGCCACCATCTGCTGTTTCTTTCTTTCGAGCAACCCCTGAGTGCTGCTGACAGCCTCTTCCCATCTCTGATCCCAATCCTAACACCACTGCTGCGTGGAATGGAATGCTCGGCTAAGAGTGTGGGGTGGGGGAGAGTGTGTCTATATGAACATTAGCCATTTAGTTGAATATCATTGTTTTCAGGAATTCCAGTCATATCTCCTATTTCTCCAGTCATTCCCTCTCATTGATTGTCCCCATCTCTTGTCCTCAGTTTTAACACACACACACACACACACACAGATCCACACGCCTCCTCCCTTTCTCAGAGTTTGTGAAGGAATGTGTTTTTAAGGGAACAAAACAGCTCACTTGTGGGAATGGTGCAGGATTAGTAGTGTGGGTTGTAATGAGTGTGAGAGGCCAAAGCCTGATCCCTACTCATTAACTCATCTTTTCACCCTCATCCCCCCATCCACACTCTTTCATCTGATTTCCTTTTTAATCCCTTCATTCATCAAAATTATCCTTCGGTGTTCAGAGATCGCTCCTGTCCACTTGGGCTGAGAAACGGCCATGTGCTAAATCAATATTTGTGGTTTTGTCAGTGGGCAAGTTGTCTTTTTGGTTTTCGTTAAACTTTCCAGACCTATCTAGCTTTGAAAATTGTAATAAAAAATCTGCATGAACTTAAAAGTAATGAGAGTAATTCCAGGTGTTGAAGAATGATGTAAAATGCTTCCAAAAATGTGTAAATTGTAAGCTGGCAGCAATCTTCCGGATCCCTCTTGTGCCATCAGCGTGTGTGACATCTGAGAAATAATTTTCTCAGGTTTTGTAAGATAACATGGAACAAGAAAAGTAATTATAACAGGATAAAGTGAAAACAACAGCCCAGGCTCATTGGAAAAACATGCCTTTAGTGACATTTCTGCAATAGTTCTTACATTGCTTCTTGAACACTTTATGACACTTTTAAAGTAAAATGTCTAGAGACCCCCCCCCCCCCCCCACACACACACACAAAAAATGCTTTGTGAATTTAGTATATTTTCTCATGTCATTACATTGTTTAGCGCATAATAAAAAAAAAAATGTTTTTTTGAAAAATTATATTTTATTCATATTTTATTCTATGTCCTCTGTAGAGGACACTAGGACTCAGTTTTTCTAAAATAAAATGGCATGAATAGACATCAAAAAGGCAAAAACAATGGGATTTTTTTTTGAATCACCAATCAATTTTTAGGTTTCAGGATTTTTTTATACTAAACTTTGTTTAAGGATGATTCTCAACTATGTTATAAAATATATAACAAAATTATTTGATATACCATTTTGTTTTATGCAATATGTGTGTAAAAATTTCCATAAACTGGTTTTCCCATTAAACACAGTGTATCTATACACTGTCTCTAATTTGCATATTAATGTGTTGCTGTTGGGACAGCATGTTGAAAAAATAATTGTCATAATGGGAGTAATAATTGGCCAGATTTTCATAATAATATCTAATATTTCATAAGCAAATTGATATATAATTTATTTTCCTATTCAATTGTTATGTCTCCCAAAATAAACATGCTTTTAGTCCTGGTGTCCTCTACAGTGGACATGTATGAAATTATGTCCTGTTTCATAACAGGAAGTTATATCTGAATTTGAAAACCCAGAACATTTTCCTGAGATGTTGCTTTATGACAAACAATTAGAAAATTATTCAGATTTAAATGACAATTCCAAAATATAATCATATTTCCATACGGATGTAAAATTTTTCACTAAATTAAATTGAGCCATCTGTAAAGACCTAGTAGAGGGTGTGGTCATGGTGAAACTTCCAAACATTTAGTATCTCTATAAAGCCCTGAATGTGCTCTGTGTACTTAAAGCTGTGACGTGAGGTCTCAGAGACTTAAAGCTGTGACGTGATGGTCTCAGAGAAATTCACATAAAATATAAATGTCCACTACAGAGGCAAAAAAAAGTTTAATGCTAGCGCATTTGAAAATAATATACCACCTACACTAAAAAAAAAAAAAAAAAAAGAGAGAAGAACACATTGCCATGCCCAACCGCAGCATTTTAGTTTCCTTCTTTGCATCTCTGAGCTCGTGTTTCACGAAACATGCATCAAAATGCTCTGAATAGCAAGTGCAGTGCTATACCAGGTGAGTAACCGAGCAAGTTTACTTTGCAAGAAAAGCTGTACATATAGAGCTGGTTATGTATGCAAATGGCAAAATGTATTAGTTTATAAATCGTGCACTATTATAAAAGTGTTTTGAGGTCATAACACTGTTTTGTGTAAGGCCCTAAAATAAGTATTTATTAATCAAAAATCTGCACCTGTTATCGTAAATTGTTGTCAAAAAGTGATTGTGAATGAGATGTACAGGTAGAGTTATTTTTTTTAAATGTAGGTAGAGGGATGTTTTTTCCAATGAGCCTAATGACATTAATGTCATTTCTGAATTCAGACACATCTGTTTATTAAATACATACACCATTAAACCAGACTAAGCCTTTTTCCTAGATTATAGTGAAATATATTCTTCTCTTTGCAGAGAGGACGGATGGCACAGATGGTTGGATTCTGAGGCACATTTTCTTCATAGTGCCTTTATAAAAGAGAGAAGCCTTTTTTTGGCTAATATTTAGCTCCTTCAAATGCTAATGGCTTGGTTCCCTTCTCCAAGGTTAGCATAACAATTATGGGAATGCTTTAGATGTGGGACATTTGTTTATGAGTTGAAAGGGGCGTGTAGAAGCATTGAACACAGGGGTCCGAGCTATTCACATCCTCCCTCTGAACCTCGAGTCAATTTCAAGGTACAAAGCTGCACAGTTATTACAATTAGCAAGCTAATTTTCATGTGGTGCTATTTGCACTAAAATTTGGGGCAAATGAAGGATGAAAATATCAGGCATATTAGATTTTAATTAGATTTGACTAGTTTTATGCAATCATGCCTAATTTATAAAACATTTTGTATGTCATAAATCTATATTTCAGTGACAATAACCAAAGAAATACAACAAATAAGTTCCAGCAAGTACAGACTACACTGAACATGCAGACAAGTTATGTAAGAAAAAACACCATGTTTAAAATATATTTAGACAATATCCACTCCATCATTTGTGATAATAAATGTAATATTATTGAATTTCACCCTCTAGAGAGTTCTATATTTCATTTAAATCCTGAAAGGAAAAATCATGTTAATGTTCTAATTTCATGGACTAGATCAAAGTTGCCTGTAAAAAAGAGACATTAAATTGAATGTGGGCCCAACAGTTTCACCTCATTAACCAAAGTTATGAAATATTACAGATAGCCAGGACAACATCAAACACACCAAATGGGAAATGACTACACAGGCCATCTCATACTGAGCCAGATTAATACATCTCTTCCTCCTCTGAATTTTTCTTCTTAACTGAATATAGATGAATAGAAATGTTCACAAAAAAAGATGACAGAGAGGAAAATTTAATTGCTCGAATGTTGCTTTTCCATAGCCTATCTATCTATCTATCTATCTATCTATCTATCTATCTATCTATCTATCTATCAGACTTCAGTTATGTTTATTTTCAGTATCAACTTGATTGTTGAGATCTCTTCTAAAACTCTTGAGGAGATGAAATCAGTGGGGTGTTTTTCTCAAGAGAAAAATCTGAGAAGCAGGTGACAGAGCCAAAAGTCTCAATTTTCCTTTAAAATTATTATAAAAATGTTTGTCATTGCTGTCTAGGAGAAACAATTGAGATATTAAAAGAAACTCATTTGTGACTTTTCTTTCCTACAGGGAGGATCAACGCATGTGATGTGTAGCTAAAAAATAAAATAAAAAAAATAAAGCAGTCACACAAATTCCCAGTGTGCCTTGCTCTAAAATATACCACTATTCCTCCAAGGCTTTTCCATGCATTATTCACCTGTTCTGTTGCCAAGAGAGCGCTCAGGGGAATCGTTGAGACCTCATTGCAATATTTATGCGGATCTCTGTATTGCTTTACTTCCAACCTTATTAAACTCCATAATTTTCTCAGGAGGGTCTTCCACACCAGAGCTTTTCTGTCAAAAATATTCATAAATATGCCTAATAAACAAATTAGCATATTCATAGTAAGTGCTTATGACAGTCACTCTGGGTTTATATCATACACAAATGGAATTTTTAGGTTTCTTTGAATTTTATGGGCTCTAAAATTAATAATCATAATAGTTTGCTACACTAGTCCCTTGTATTTTATTAAACAGCCCTATTTTGCAATTTAATTGCATTTTAAAGCATACATATTTAAGGAACACCATAGTTTGTTTACATTTAATCTTTGCAAGTTAAAGCCTTTTAAACTTAAGGAAAATGGTTGTGTTTTAAACTAAATGAATGAGTTTGTCAGATGAATGAAGAGACTGAAGTGTAACTTGATTTGACGTGTTTATGCGATTCCAAAAAGCAAATATATGAATCAAGCTAAATCAAACTCCTTGCACCCTTACAAAGTACTTGAAGGTCACCCAGGCGTATTCCACACCTTGCAGCAGAGTCAGAGGGTGTTTTGCTGAGAGATAGCAGAGCATATGGCACTGTGGCATTAGTTAAAATTTGCATTGTTCATCACCCAGAACATTCTTGAAGCTGTGGTCACAGACAGTGGCTTCTGCAGTTTCTATACATTAGTGAAGGTCCGCTATCTCAGGCTTATCACTGCACATCTGTTTCAGTTCTTGTCCTCTATAGAAACAGAGAGATCACAGAGTGGAGAAATGGCATCGCACTGTTCTTGTCATCATTTGCTGAATGTCAAGCATTAGATGACCATCTGTGCATTCCAGGAGGTATGCTGAGGCAGGTGAAGCAATCTCTCTGTGTGTGCACATACGTAGCTATAGTTTGGGAACAAATTTGTCCCCAGAAGAGAGTTAAATCTGAAAAAAAAAAAACATAATTTGAGGACATTCTAAAATATGTTGATTTGGAACAACTGCAAATATATATACAGGTGCATCTGAAAAAAAAATATATATATCGTGAAAAAGTTCTTTTTTTAACTTATTTCAAAAAGTGAAACTTTCATATATTCTAGATTCATTACATATAAAGTAAAACATTTCAAAAGTTTTTTTTATTTAATTTTGATGATTAGAGGTTACAGCTCATGAAAGTCAAAAATCCAGTAACTTAAAATATTAGAATATTTCCTAAGATCAATCAAAAAAGGATTTCCAAAACAGAAAAGTTCAAGTTCTTTAAAGTATGTTAATTTATGCACTCAATACTTGGTCGGGGCTCCTTTAGCACAAACTCCAGCATCAGTGAGGTGTGGCATGGAAGCGATCAGCCTGTGGCACTGCTGAGGCACTATTGAGTCTTCAGCTCGTCTGGATTGTTTGATCGACTGTTTCTCATCTTTCTCTTGAAAATATCCCGTAGATTACATATGGGGTTCAGGTCAGGCATATTGGCTGGCCAATCAAGCACAGTAATATCATGGTCAGCAAACCACTTGGAAGTGGTTTTGGCACTGTGGGCAGGTGCTAAAGTCCTGCTGGAAAAGGAAATCAGCAACTCCATAAATGTGTGTTGGCAGTGTGTGTACACAACCACCCTATAATGATAAAAATCCACCCTCTCCTTTATTTTGAATCCCGATAAAAAAATAAGCAATGTCTCTGAACAAGACGTTTGCAGAATCTGTAAAATATGACATCACATTGTACACACCCCGCCCACACTGTTGTATTTAGCAGAGACCCTGCCCTGAGTGAGCCGCACACAATCCGCCATGTTTATCTTCATGCAAGAGCATTTAAAAGCAGCCTTCAAGTATGAAATGTCTTATTATTAGTGTTACAGAAATTATTCATTTAAGAGCAGTGATTGATTTTCTGTTTTTATTTTATTGTTTGGTTCACTAACAGCGTAGACCAGGGGTAGGCAACGTCGATCCTGGAGTGCCGCTGTCCTGTAGAGTTTAGCTCCAACCCTAATCAAACACACCTGAACAAGCTAATCAAGGTCTTCAGAATTACTAGGGCTACAGGTGTCACAGTGCACACACGAGGGAGGATACAAGAACACGCAGACGAGGACTTAAACTCAAATAATAGTCTTTAATGTTGACAAGGCAGGACAAGGCAAGGCTGACAGACAAGATACACCGGGGAGTCACAAGTAGACCAGACGAAATCAAACTCAAAAGACACAGGGTACACACTAATATACACAGGGTAATTAACACATAACGAGACAAACACAGCTGGAACATACTTAACTAATAATGACATGAAACAAGGACAGGAAACAAACCAAATATGGACACAGGAGGCAGGAACAGATGACACACACAACAGAACCCTGACATAACTCCCCCCTCCCGGAAGGCGTGTCCCACGCCGTAACAGTTCCACCGGGGAGGGGGGGTGGGCGATCTGGAAGCCCCTCAGGACAAACACGGACAGGAACACAGGACGGGGACCTCCAGAGCGGAACAGACAGTCAAAGGAGGCCATGGCGGAGCTGGGAGCTCAGGAGGCCATGGCGGTGCAGGGAGCTCTGGAGGCCATGGCAGTGCAGGGAGCTCAGGAGGCCATGGCAGGTGGTCCTTGTGGCCGTAGCCTCGGTCCCCTCGGCCCGGCCCCTACAACCGGAACCCTTTTACCCCCCCAAAAAAATTCCCTGGGGAAGTTAAGGGGTATCAGGAGCCCTCCGGGGCTAGACACACAGAACAGTACAGGACAGCCCTCCAGGGCCAGACAAAAGACTTTTGAAAACGAAAAACAAAACGGGGTGAATGGGTGCCGCTTACGGTTAGGTCTGGTCTTCTGTCACGGTGCACACACGAGGGAGGAACAGGAACACGCAGACGAGGACATAAACTCAAATAATAGTCTTTAATGAGACATCAAGGCAGGACTCAGAGACAGGATACACCGGGGAAGTAACGAGTAGACCAGACGAAATCAAACTCAAAAGACAGGACTAATATACACAGGGTAATTAACACATAAGGAGACAAACACAGCTGGAACATACTTAACTCATAATGACATGAAACAAGGACAGGAAACAAACCAAATATGGACACAGGAGGCAGGAATAGATGACACACACAACAGAACCCTGACAACAGGCAGGTGAGGTTTTTTTCAGGGTTGGAGCTAAACTCTGCAGGACATCGGCACTCCAGGACCGACGTTGCCTACCCCTGGTGTAGACAGCAGTACAGGTTCTGTATATTATGCTTCACTTAATACACAGATCTAATATAATCTAATATCTATCTATATAGATATAACATATTTCTGGCTGATCTGATCAGATCTAATAATTTTCTGGCTGTTTACCTTCACGGACACAACTGATTATGTTTTCGTTATTTATGTGTGTTTGTAACATAAACTTGTGTATATTTGACAGTTTAAGCGCAATAAGAGGTGAAAGAGAACTTAGTTTAGTACTCACATGCTGCGTGCCGCTTTCTGTGCATGTGTTTTGGATGTATTCGTTCAGAAAACCATATATCAGAAGTTTAAACTAGTATGGTTTAAAACATGATTTCAGTGCGATAGACATGATTAGTAAAACCAAACAGATGTTTTTTAGCAGAGTATCTGAGGAACAAGCTGTAAAGGCATAGCCCTGTTCTGGAAAAGGGGGCGGGGAGCAGCAGCTCATTTGCATTTAAAGAGACAATCGCGAAAACAGCGTGTTTTTGCTTCCACTCTATATAGGCATGTTCAAAATGATATATTAAATGATATGTGAGGTATTTTGAGCTGAAACTTCACAGACACATTCTGGGGACACCTAAGACTTATATTACATATTGTAAAAAATGGGCATAATTGGTGCCCTTTAAATACATATTACTTAGACACTGACCTGTTTGGTTAGTCAAAAATGTTGAATTCAGCTGTCACAAATTCACTGACTTTTGAAAATCAACTAGATTTTGTTTAACCAAGTAAGGAGTGGTTTTGCTGAAAAACGTGTTTTAATTATCTCTTATAACAAAAACCTTTTGAAAATGAAAATGCAGATCCTATTGTTAATAATAGTGAAAAAAATCCCTTTTTAAAACTGTTGTCCCATTATTACCCCTTAGTTGTTTTGCTGAGAGATTACATATGGTATTGTGGCATTAGCTAAAATTTGCATTGTTCATTATAATGATATACCCACAACATTCTTGAAGCTCCGGTGACAGACAATCTACAAAATATTTACTTTGCATAAATTATAATTTATATTGTATTAAATTGTGTGTGTGTGTGTGTGTGTGTGTGTGTGTGTGTGTGTGTGTGTGCCCATCCTCCTACATCCACTGAGACACTGTTCCTAAACCCTGGGGCTTTTGTGCACCTAGATCACTCTCATCACTGGGTTCCCATGGGGACCACAAAACCCCTGTTGTCACAGTACCCGTGTCCCTCGGCAACTCAGCCAGGCAGCCGGCTTGATAAGGGAGTGAGGGACGGAGGGATGGATGGGAGGATTAAGACTTCTCTTCCAGGAAAGAACCTGTCTGATTGAGGCTCCACTCCAGGAGTGGGTTTGATCTTTCCATCCATATCCCCTCATCTATTTTCTCATTCCCTCCATCCCTATTGTGATATCCCTTTCCCCTTCTTCCACTCACCCTACTGAACTATAATCCAATGTGACATACTGGTATGTCAATGGCAGCACTAGTGGTTGCTCAGCATCAGGGGGGCCCCTCGCCTGGCTGCCATCCTGGATCTGTGGAACCGGGGGCCTCATCAAGCATATGCTTTGATGCTATAGAAATTAGACATTTATATGTGGTAAATTGGGGGTTGCTGACAGTCAAGAGGTTGTATGTATCGAAGAGACATATTTGTAATGACAGGTCATTGAGAGTGAGGAGGAGCTGGTGAGTCTTCATACCCTGAGTTTGGTAATTAGACTGTTCCCTTGAGAGAAGAAACAGACACATTTCCAGGAAAAAAGCACTTTCATCACATCACTAGCTGGTTGAAAAACAATACTGCAGACCTTCGCTATTATAATGTGAAAGCTAGCAGCAAAAAAATATAAACAAATTATTAAAATTATTCATACTGCACACAAAAACACAACATGCAGGTAAATGAAGTGAAGTCATGAGAAATACTGGCAGTGTTTCAGCAAGTAACAGAAATGTAGCTTGTTCATGAATAAAATAAAGTGATTGTTTGGTTACAACATTGAATATTGTGTTAATTATAAAATGCTTGGGCAAGGAATATTTATTTATTTATTTAGTAATAGCAGTGGAAGTAGTAGTATTATTTAAAATTAAATTATTAAAAATTTAATAGAATTATAATGGAATTTAATCTAATCATAATAAAGATTCACATACGGTACATAATAGTTTATTTGCACAAAACAGAACCTCAATCTCAAAGTTAAGAGTATCAACAGTATAAATAATCTGAATTGGTCACACTTTATTTTAAGGTCTAATTCTCACTATTAACAAACCTGCCTCAATAAACTCCTAATTAGCTGCTTTTGAATAGTAAGAAAGTTAATTGTTAAGTTAAGCTATTTGGTAGGATTAGGGATGTAGAATATGGTCATGCAGAATATGTGCTTTATAAGTACTAATAAACAGCCAATATGTTAAAGGTGTAGTAGGAGATCTTGGAAAATGCTAACTTTGGCCTGATAGCACTGAAAGCAAACGTCCTGCCCTCCCTGCAAATCGCCATCCAAAGCCACGCTCCCTGAACGCACATACGCTCACAAACCAGAATAGCCTACCAGAGACAACATTAGGCTACTACAATAGGCTACATCAGCGGTTCCCAGTTCCAGTCCTTGCGCCCCTCTGCTCTGCACATTTCATATGTATCTCTTATCACGTGCAACATTTGTTCTATTCGACCGCAAGTGCCCTGCAAAATGGGCGTTCCTCCATGATTCCAGTTCGAAGCGAGCGTATATGTTACATACAAAGGGAATTAAAGTGTGCAAGACGTGAATTTTAAATTGCATTTAATTTTTTGTTATCAACATTTTTTATTTATTTTCATACACAACATCATAACACAACATCCAAAATATAACAAAACAAAACAACAGACATATACTCAATATCTCAAAAGTAAAGTCAAAAGGGAGGGAGAGAGGGAAGGACAAGAAAAACACAAAACAAGTCACTCCCCTATACAATCACGTATATCAAACAAAAACCACTGCCAAGCATCAATGGTAGAAGGCTTGGCGCCATTGATTCGTGCTGTTGTACATTCACAAGTCACTATTTGCAGGAGGCTATGGATCCAATATGTTTTTCCACACATGTGCGGTGTAAACCAGTTCTGTATTATTGTCTTCTTTGCAGCTGTAAAACCAGCAAACAACATTCTCTTTTGTATTGAACTTATACAGAGACCAGAATCATCATTAAGAAGACACAAACTTGGGTTAGCAAGCCAATCAATTTGTAGTAAGGATGATAAAACCAGGTTTACATGTGTCCATAGACTAATAACGATAGGACATTCCCAATACATATGAAGAAAAGTACCTGATGATGCAGTATTACATATATGGCAGTTAAAATTTGGTTGTAGTTTCATTTTGAATCTTTTGTAAGGAGTTATGTATGCTCTATGAATAACTTTGAAGTGAATAAGAGGATGAGCCAAATTTTTAGATGTTAAACTGAGATTAGACCACACTTTCTTCCAGTCGACAGATAAATTAAGGTCAGATAATTCCCTATTCAAAATAATTTTAATAGAAAGAGGTTTTGTAATGCAATCAATAATTGTATTATATATTAAGGAAACAGATGGCCGACCAGCAGATGGTGCAATCCAGTCCAGCATAGGATGAGAGGAAATAGGAGAAGACCAAGGAACGCCATACGCTTTGAGAGCAGAACGTAATTGAAGAAAGACAAAATATGCAGATGCTGGTAGACAAAATTTGGTTCTTAATGTCTGAAATGAACAGAGGCCCTGGTTATCATATATATCACCGCACGTGTTTACACCTAAAGAAGACCAAGAGGGTTGGACAAATGGACGATTTCCACATACAAAGTTAAAATTGTGCCATAAAGGTGTACTGTTACAAAATTTGAAGGGTCCACCTATCCGACGTTCAACCGTTTTCCAGATTTTAATACAGTTAGCCACAACCGGACCAAATTTATAATTATCCCCTTTTTTTCCTGTGCCAGTAAATAAAATATCTTGGAGTCTATTTGGTTTAACCTTGTCAGCTTCAATCACCCTCCATGAAACTGTAGATTGAGGATCAACTCAATTATGAAGAGCCTTAAGCTGGAACGACCAATAATACAGTTCAAAATTTGGTATAGCCAGTCCTCCTGCGCGATTAGTATGTTGTAACGTGGTAAGTTTAATTCTGGGGCATTTATCATTCCAGATAAACTTAGAAATTATGGAGTTGATCTCCATAAAGTAACCTGGAGGGGGAGAAAGTGGTAGCATACAGAAAAAAAAATCAAGGTAACAAATTCATCTTAACTTTAAGATTCTTCCATCTTTGAATGTCATTTTTGACCTTAACTAAAATATTATTAAAATTGTCTCTGGCAATCTTATGAATGTTTTTATATATGGTAATGCCCAAATAGATGAAAGATTCCTTAAAAATAGGGATAAATGAGGGAATAGAAGAATTAACTTTAACATTGTTAATTGGCATTAAAGCAGATTTGCTACAATTTATTTTATATCCTGATAAGCTACTAAAATGATCAAATTCCTTAATTATACTAGAGACTGAAACATCAAAGTGGTCTAAATATAGAATAATATCATCAGCGTATAATGAAATACTATGATTATGAATCTTAATCGATACTTCAGATTTCCTGATGGCTTGTGCTAAGGGTTCAAGAGATAGACAAAACAATAAGGGGGAAAGCGGACATCCCTGCCTCGTTCCCCGCTGTAAAGGGAACGGGGGGGAAATAATATTACCAGTTATGACTGATGCTGCAGGTGAGTGGTTCTGTTACGGGGCGGATTAGACGTGAGACATGCGGATCCATATGCAAGGCTATATTCCAAAACATGGTCAAATACAGGCATGGTTAAATATCAGTATACAGATATGTTGAGGGCAAGACACAAGAGTATTCCGGGAGCAAGCGTGGGTGGACGATCGGCGAACAATATCCAACAGGGCAAAGCAGAGAGATAATCCAGGTATACGAGCAATAGTACGAGAGAGGTGCAAACAGAGTCCGAATGGGAAGGCAAAGGGTTAATCCAGGAAACACGGGCAAGAATCAAAACACTAGAAAATACACAAGGCAAGGCAAGACTAAGACAACTAACTGGGCTCCGTAGAGTAGCTATCGCTAGGAGAGTGATATACGCTATACAATACTCGGCATCACAGAGAGAAAGTCCAAGGCTTATAAAGAGTGTGTGATTGGGTGATAGTGATTGTGTGATAGTTCTCAGCTGTGAGCGTGATTAGTGTAATCAGCTGTGTGTGTGTCGTCAGTGCAATGGATGATGGGAAATGCAGTCCAGTGTGCTGTGTAGTGTGAGAGTCAATATGATGGAGAGGCGACCTCTGGTGGCTATCGGGCGGAAGGCCACAGACCGGATTCGTGACAGAGCCCCCCCACAAAGAGCGGCTTCCAGACGCTCCAATACAATCCAGGAGGGCGGTGGAGCGGAGGCGGAACAGGGGGAGGGACGGAGGGCCAGGTCCATGTGGAAATGGAGAGACTGGGGATTGAGGCAGAGCGGGAAGCCAGGGCAGAAACGATGGAACTGGAGCCCACCAGGGCGGAGCGAACGGAACTGGAACCCACCAGGGCGGAGCGGACGGGACTGGAGCCCACCAGGGCGGAGCGGACGGGACTGGAGCCCACCAGGGCGGAGCAGACGGAACTGGAGCCCACCAGGGCGGAGCAGATGACCACCAGCGCAGAGCAGAAGACCACCATGGTGGAGCAGACGGGACGGAAGACCAACACAGGGAAGCAGACTGAGCAGGAAACCATGGCAGAGACTGAGATCTAGGGAGAGCAGAGACAGACAATACAGGCAGTGCATTCACGGTCTCAGGGACCGTGGCAGGGAACACAAACTCATCAATAGGCTCGTTGACTGAAACTGGACGTGATGACAGTTCATAAATAGTGTCTATGGCAGTGACAGAGTTAACATGACAGACATGGGATGCATTGATAGTCTCTGGGCTCATGACAGGCGGGTTTAAGGGTTCAATGGCGGGTTTCTGGGTTGTGACAGACAGGGCAACCAACTCAGTATTGGCCTCCTTGAGAGTGGTTGGACAGACAGAAAGTTCAATATTATACTCATGGACTGGAACACGACATACAGATAATTCTGAATTAAACACACTTGGGGGTAGTGGTCCGGCAGGCAGATCAAAACTGGGGGCATTGACTGAAACTGGACTGGTAGACCTTTCAGTAAGTGACATTAAACAGACAATTCACACTCGGACTCATAAATTGAAACTGAACAGCCAGATAGCTCAGAATCAAGCTCATTGCCGGAGACTGGATAGACCGACTGTTTACTAGGGGTATCTTTGGCCATGACAGATTTAACAGGGCATACAGAAAATTCATTTAAAGTTTCCATAGCAGTGACAGGCAAGATAGACAGTTCGAACTCAGACACATTAGTAGAGACGAGACGGACAGGCAGTTCACAATCAGTTACCTTGGCTAGTTCAGAACAGAGTGATAGTTCAGAGATGGCCTCCTCGGCCGGTTCGGAACAGGGCAAAGGTTCAAGAGTGGCCTTTGTGGCTGGGACAGAACAACCAGGAAGTTCATAGACGGCCTCTTTAGCCGTGACAGGGCAGGACGAGGATTCATAGACGGCCTCCATAGTCGTGACAGGGCAGGACGAGGACTCATAGATGGCCTCCATAGCCGCGACAGGGCAGGACGAGGATTCACAGACGGCCTCCATAGCCGTGACAGGGCAGGACAAGGATTCACAGACGGCCTGTATAGCCGTGACAGGGCAGGACGAGGACTCATAGACGGCCTCCATAGCCGCGACAGGGCAGGATGAGGATTCACAGACGGCCTCCATAGCCGTGACAGGGCAGGACGAGGATTCACAGATGGCCTCCATAGCCGTGACAGGGCAGGACGAGGATTCATAGTTGGTTACCACTGACACCTCTGAAGGTTCTACAGCAAACGCCGCCACCTCTGGAGGTTCTACAGTGGTAACATCAGGAAACAGGTAGAGATCATTAACAGGACAGGTACAGTGCTCATCTACGGTTCCTTTGACCGTGATATGATTGGCTGGACATGAATTGCTGGGCGCCACCACCATGCAAGGTGCTGAAGCGTGCACCGCCGCTTTGGGAGGTTCTGCAGCATGCGCCGCCACCTCAATCAGTTCTGTGGTGGTGTACGCAGCCCAAACGCAACATAAAGCGATCCCCATCATGGGAAGCGCTTCAGACAGGGAAATCAGTTCAAGAACAGAAGGGCTGGAGTGAGTGGATTTGGGGATTCCAGCTGTGCGTGCAGACACCAGCGGTGCATCCCTCACACTGGATACCAGACTAGGAAACTGAAGGACTGACCTTGAATATTTGGGTGTGATGGACAGGACATGACAGGACTCTGGATGGTCAACGGTGATGTGAAGAGACTCTGGAGGATGAGCTGAGATGTGGAGAGACTCTGGAGGATGAGCTGAGACATGAAGGGACTCTGGCAGATCAGCGGAGACGTGAAGAGACTCTGGCAGATCGGCAGAGACGTGAAGAGACTCGTGACGATCAACTGTGACTTGGCCTGACTCGTGACGATCAACTGTGACTTGGCTTGACTCACGAAGATCAACTGTGACTTGGCCTGACTCACGAAGATCAACTGTGACTTGGCCTGACTCACGACGATCAACTGTGACTTGGATTGACTCACGGTGATCAATTGTGACTTGGCTTGACTCACGACAATCAACTGTGACTTGGCTTGACTCATGGTGATCAATTGTGACTTGGCTTGACTTACGACGATCAACTGTGACTTGGCTTGACTCGCGACGATCAACTGTGACTTGGCTTGACTCACGACGATCAATTGTGACTTGGCTCGACTCCTGAAGATCCACTGTGGTTTGACTTGACTCATGACTGGCAGCAATTACATGAAGGGGTGTTGTTGTGGCCGCCATTTTGTGAACGGGCTCAGCTGTCGCCGCTATCTTGTGAGCGTGTTCTAGCGTGGCTGCGATCACACAATTGGGTGCGGTGTCGCGTTCCTCCGCGACACCCACAGTGAACGCTGAACCAACAGTCAATAAAGCATAGTCCATAAAATCACTTAGAGACGAACGGGGACCTTCAAGGGTTAATCGTGATTTGAGCAGCTGGTTAATGCCCTCACAAAAAAAATCTATGAGCACACAGTCTGGCAGATCAGAGTAATAAGCAACATTCAAATACTCTTGAATATAGTCCTCGAGCAAACGTGTGCCCTATTTGAGGGCTAATAACAGTCTTGCAATATCCATACCTGGCCATTGTCCACTTGAAAAGCTGCTGGATCCTTGTGTGGCCGAGTATTCTGTTACGGGGCGGACGAGACGTGAGACATGCGGATCTATATGCAAGGCTTTATTCCAAAACATGGTCAAATACAGGCATGGTTAAACATCAGTATACAGATATGTTGAGGGCAAGACACAAGAGTATTCCGGGAGCAAGCATGGGTCGACGATCAGCGAACAATATCCAACAGGGCAAGGCAGAGAGATAATCCAGGTATACAAGCAATAGTCCGAGAGAGGTGCAAACAGAGTACGAATGGGAAGGCAAAGGGTTAATCCAGGAAACACGGGCAAGAATCAAAACACTAGAAAATACACAAGGCAAGGCAAGACTAAGACAACTAACTGCATCCATATGCAAGGCTTTATTCCAAAACATGGTCAAATACAGGCATGGTTAAACATCAGTATACAGATATGTTGAGGGCAAGACACAAGAGTATTCCGGGAGCAAGCGTGGGTCGACGATCGGCGAACAATATCCAACAGGACATGGAGAGAGATAATCCAGGTATACAAGCAATAGTCCGAGAGAGGTGCAAACAGTGTACGAATGGGAAGGCAAAGGGTTAATCCAGGAAACACGGGCAAGAATCAAAACACTAGAAAATACACAAGGCAAGGCATGACTAAGACAACTAACTGGGCTCCGTAGAGTAGCTATCGCTAGGAGAGTGATATACGCTATACAATACTCGGCATCACAGAGAGAAAGTCCAAGGCTTATAAAGAGTGTGTGATTGGGTGATAGTGATTGTGTGATAGTTCTCAGCTGTGAGCGTGATTAGTGTAATCAGCTGTGTGTGTGTCGTCAGTGCAATGGATGATGGGAAATGCAGTCCAGTGTGCTGTGTAGTGTGAGAGTCAATATGATGGAGAGGCGACCACTGGTGGCTATTGGGCGGAAGGCCACAGACCGGATTCGTGACAGGTATAATGTCTTAATCATAGAAATTAAGTGTTCACCGAAGCCAAAACATTGCAGAACTGCCCACATATAATTCCACTCTAGCCTGTCAAAGGCTTTTTCTGAATCAAGTGAAAAAACCGCACAAGGGCTTGGATGAGAATCTGCAAAGTCAAGAATATGAAAGAGTCGACGCATATTGTCAGATGCATTGTGCCCCTTGATGAAACCGGTTTGGTCCTCCTTGATCAAACTATGAATTACCTTCTCTATACGAGAAGCAAAAACTTTAGCATAGATTTTTAGATCACATGGGATAAGCGAAATCGGTCTGTAGCTGGAACAATCTAATGGGTCTTTCCCTTTTTTAAGAAGTAATGATATCAATGATGTTTTTTGATCTCTATGAAATACCCCATGTTCAATTGCAGAATTGAATGAATTAATCATAATTGTCTCTACCAAATCCCAAATTTCTAAATATAATTCAGGGGGGAGACCATCTAGACCCGGCGATTTGCCCTTTTGAAGACTTTTTAGAGAGACGTGAAGCTCCTCCAAACTTAATGGGGCCTCCAAAATTTCTTTATCCAACTGTGAGATCCAAGGCAATTCCGATTTATCTAAATACTGCTTACAAATTGGTTCATCAAAATCTGTTTCGGCTTTATACAGATTTGTGTAAAAACCTTTAAATATGTCATTAATTGCCACAGGGTTCGTGGTGACCTGATCATCCGATGATTTTATTGTGCTAATATATGCCTTAGACTCGCATTCTTTCAGCCTAAGGGCCAATAAGTGACTAGGTCTCTCTGATTCAAAATAATATTTTTGCCTAGTCCTATGTAAAATAAATTCCGCCTTTGAGTGTGAAAGTAAATCATATTCTTCTTTTAAAGAGGACAGCTGTGTAGCCTGTTGCTCAATAAAATATTGTTTTTGTAGGTTTTGTAATGATTGGATTTTATTTTCTAATTGTGTAAACTGGTGAGTTTTTGCTTTGGCAAGAGTAGAAGAGAAAGATATACAGAAACCTCGTATAGCACACTTAGTCTTTTCCCACATTATTTGAGGATCCACATCAGAGGGCACATTAATTTCAAGAAATTCCTTAATATATTCTTTTAAAGACGTAATGAAATGATATGGTAAAGCGCCATCTAGGGGACTTGGCTTTAACATCGGAAAGAGGAACACTGCACAACACAACAGAATGATCAGATAATAAAATTGGTAATATAGAGATGGAGGAATTGGACGAAATTAAAGATGGGCTGAGAAATATGTAGTCTATCCTAGAAAAAGTCTTATGACTATTAGAAAAAAAGTGAAGTCCTTAGATTTAGTATTCTGAATTCTCCAAAGATCGATTAAGTTGAGCTCAGTGATAAATTTATTCAGTAATTTAGAGGATGGATTGGCTGTTGTATCAGATTGAGATTTATCTAAAGCAGGATTTATGACAGCATTAAAATCACCACCCACCACTAGAGGGCAATCAATCTGCTCAATTAGAGTTTTGGAAATCTGTCTCATTCGGGCCATAAATAGAGACCAATGCTAACCTACTATTATATATTTTACATCGGATAAAAACAAATCTACCCTTCTCATCACTACCAAGGTGTTCAATTGTAAAATTTAACTTCCGGTTAACAAGGATAACACCCCCTTAGTTTTATTGAGAGCGCAGGAAAAGGCTGCTAATTTATAATACTTATTCTGGAAACGTGCCACGTCAGATTGTTTTAAATGTGTCTCTTGTATTAGGGCACAGGAAATCGATTTACGGTGTAAATATTCTAACACACTGGTTCGTTTAACAGCAGAATTTAAACCATTCACATTCAGTGATAAAATATTTAGAGTATGCATTGAATATTCATAATCCCAAGATTGTATTCAGTAAATGAAGAAAAGCAGAAGCACTTCAATTCTGTAAGTAACATGTAAACGCTGGTGTGCATTTTAGATACCAAGCCTAGGTGAAAAATCCTTTTAGAAATAGGGTAAAATAAATAAAAGTATAAATGTCTGTTGTAAAAAATAAAAACAACATAGAAACATGAACAACCGACAACCATAAACAAGAAACAACTCAGACCACACATTACCGAGAACGTAGGTCTGATTGAGCAACAACAAATAGTGATGGTACGTGACCGATCCACTTCAACGCAAGACATGTCCCCCGAAAGGCTCACACAGCCCCAAAAAAATTTGTAATGAAACCTACTCTCCATTAGTCCCCTCCAAAAAAGAAAAAAGGGTGTTAGTCTTACCAGCAAAGAGATCGTTGTACCGGATAGATAGGGACAATATCCCAGTAGGAGAGAGGAGAGTCTTTTTGAGGAGAGTCGAACATCTTCTGCTCCCCTTTGTGCTGTAGTTTAATTACCGCCGGATAGGTGAGGAAGGGCTGGAGACCAAGTGAAGTCATCTTCTTCAAAACCGGATTAAAGGCCTTTCTCCTGATGGATGTGGCTGGACTAAAGTCGGGAAAAAATAGTAGCGTGACATTGTCCTGTGCGCATTTCACCGGATAAGCCTGCCGAGCACCTTTCAGGATCTCCAATCTGTCATGCCATCTTAGTACACGGAAGATGAGAGTACGCGGCCGATCAGAGTTTTTCATTCCGTCATACGCGCGATGTGCCCAGTCAATCTCAATGTCACGGCCTTTCAGTGAAGGAATACACTTGGAAAGATTAACTCTGAGGAAACCAGCCGCGTTGGAGCCCTCCGCCCCCTCTGGCAACCCCACCAGCCTCACGTTATTCCTCCTGCTCCTATCCTCAATATCCGTCATCTTCTCAGTGAGTCGCTCCAGCTGATTTCCTAAGTCCGTGACTGTCCTCCTATCCTCACGTGCAGCTGCTTGAACGAAATCAACCCGGTCACGTGTCTGCTTCGCCGCAGTAGCTATCGCCTCAAGCTCCGCTCTCAGCTCTTTAACAAAATTGTTAGTCGCTTGTATGTCCGCTCGCAGTTCACGCAATGCTGGAATCAGCACAGAGTCCACCGCATCTCTTACTGCCGAAGTCACAACCGAATCCAAAGTGCTTTGCTGCTCTTTAAGTGCTAGCTTAATGCTGTTAGCAATAGCATCGTCGAGGCTCTCTCTGGAGATGGTGGAATCTTTTAATTTTTTCTTCATTGGTGATTGCTCAATCTCTCTTTTCCAATCGCCTTTGTCTGCCGAAGCACTCATAATGGGTCCAATGCAGAGTGGTTCAAGATTTACTGACAGGATTATACAATATGTGGCAAAGTGAGCAGAGCGAAAGACTACGCGTGCATCGCTGTCGAAGGGTCACGTGATCCCTAAATTGCATTTATTTACAGAGGTACATTATGTCACACTTCACACTTCTCTAGTAAGTTTCATCTGTGAGTGAAGACGCTGCGCAGCGCAAATCCGTGAATGAATGTTCCGAAGTGAAGTAAACTTCAATGAATTTTCCCTGCTCAGGGAGTAGGGAGCAAAGAACACTGTGTAGGGAGCGAACTGATTGGACGAACATTTCTTGGTCCTACGCCTTCCACAGAATATATAAATATATAAATACATTTAGACCACTTAACTTAATGATTGCTATTGGGATGTGAAGAGACTTTCAACCAGCATAACAAAAAAAAATTCTGAAGACAATCACCTATAGCACCTTTAATAATTTGCATGCTAATAAGCAACAAGTTAATGAGAATTGGTCTCTATACTAAAGTGTTACCGCATGCTTTGCGGATTGCAGATTGGGAGAGTAAATACTGAAATGATATGTTATTTTATGTGTTTTAGAATATAATGTGTGTTTAATGTTCAATTATGTTGGATATTTAGAGGAGACTTCATGCTCCTACACTTCATGCTCCTATTATGCTTACACAGACAGTGTGAATACTGTAACCTGTTAGTATGACGTGAAACTGTACTGCTTACAGGCTGCTTTCAGGTGTGGTGTGAATCAGGCCTCATTTACAAGAGCTTGAGATAAGCACATCCAAGACAAAAATAATTCAAACAAAATCACAATGAAAAAGCACACAAAGTCAGTATTGTCGCTCCAAAAGATGAATTGCGTAATTCCTATGATATTAGCATTTGATGATGAATAATGAATGCCAAATTACCTTGCCTGTCTACCAATTGGTCAGACATTGGTTGTTGTTTGAGCTAGTATTGCTGTTTTGTGCTGAGTTGCATTTCCTGAACAACACTGTGACTCACTGCTAAACTACCATAGTATGCTTCATTGTTGGAGAAACTAACTAGCAATGCAGAAACTTTGTTGCAAATTTGCAGTTCAAGTTTACTAGTTCAAGATCGAATTAATGTCACATTATTGCTGTACATAACAAATATGGCATCGGAAGACTGCCTCATTTTTGTTCACCATTATTTTGCTTTAGTTTGTGGGTTTGCCCATGGCACTAGAGCAAGTACTCACATACTCACTCTTAAAAATATGTATAAATAAATCTCTTAACAAACTAAAAGACGTAGAATGAAATTTGTATGGAAAGAAAGATATAGATTGCATTACATGTTATCTTGCTTTTTTGCTCAAGTACATAATCTTTTTAAGTCCATATGTTACACAAGAAGCTATGCTTCTAACCACAGGTCGAGAACTGTACTTCCAACCACACAACTTTGTGAAGCTGTTTGCGAATGTTCTTTGGAGCTATGGATTGAAGAAACACCAAATGGTTAAATGGATCTTTCGAACACAGTTGGTTAACTACGCTTTTGGGAAACATACCACTGGTTGTCAAAGGAGCCACATTTTTGAAGAGATGAAGTAAAAAATGGCTAAACTTCAGTTATCTCTGCGTATTAAACTGAGAAAAGGCAAGTATTTAAACTAAAAAATGGCATATTTCAGTTTCTATCTCTCCACAATACTACCAGTGACATTTTAGGTGAGTAATTCACAAGCTAATGCAGCATTGCTCCCTAGCAGACCACTCTTTTTATAGCAAAGCAAATGACCCATTGAGCTGTACCGCTGCAAGGCTAAATGTTCAGCTTCTTGCTTGAGGGCACTTGTTGTCAGCAGGCAATGTATCCCAGAGTCCCGCTGGAGAAGTCACACTGGGGTAGCATATTCATCATGTGGCCTCCACATTCAGCCTGATGTTATGAATCTAATTAGTTGATGGTGACAGTGTCCTGTATCGGCATCCGGCTCGCATGCCTACACTGAGCCCCAAACAGCTTGCAGCCTTTATGCCTTTAATCCAGAAACAAATCCTTTGCATGCACAGGAAGAATCTTGTATTTGCGATTGTATTATTGTAATGACGCAAATAAGAAATTGAGTTTTCTGCTTTCTTGGTAAATCCGTAATTATATAAAGATTTTACTGCACGGAATTTTCAGCTATAGAGTTAAAATTTTCATGAGATGTACTGCAGGTTTAGATCTGGTAGTGTCAGATGTGAGTTAGTCAGAGGTTTGATTTATGTGTGCATAAACCTTTTATTGCACCTATTCTTTAGAAGGGACTGATATTAAACTGTCATACATCATCTGGGCAAATGTGAACCTTTGAATACTATTTAAAGGTGGGCTATCATGAGGAATAAATTGAGTTTGAATAGATGTTTTGTATGAAAACTTTCAGAAAAGAGTATTTATTGAAACCAAAAATCAAAAATTACATTTTAAAGTTACTTTCTATTGTGGCACAGATGATAGTAATTATAATTTTGAGGTTATTCAAATATGTTCAATGCCATGACACTAACATTTACCTAATATTATCCTAGTTTCCTAATTTTTCCTAATTGTTACCTAATTTTTTTATGATGTTGTATTTAACACATTGTTTAATGTCACTGTCATCTGTTTAATATGATATTGTAATGATCATTACTGTTATCTGCCTATTTAATTTATATAAAAAATACTAATATTTGAATATTAATATTATTTGTATTGATATATTAATATTAATAAGATCATATATAATATTCTTAACATATATAGATATTTAATTAATAGAATACAAATATATAATATGATCCCTGAGAGTTCTACCCTCCTTGTTATTGTGCTGCATAGAGGAGCAGAGGAACTTCACACTAAAGTCACAAGAGGACTGTTCACTCACACTATTTCAATCTGGCATGCTGTACTTTTGGCCTGTCAGACTAGAGCTTTTTTGTTCCATCTCTGTGAAGAAAAAGATAGCACTGGATGAAATGTTATCAATTTACATGCACTTGTGAGAGGAGTTTCAATTGTGGCTTTTAGCACCAACCCATTAGCCTGATAATTGAAACCCAAGCTCTGTATGCTGCTGGCTTTGAATAGAACCTAGTTAATGCTAAAGCTAGCACGAAGAGCATTCTTGGCAAAGTATTGAGTCTCGCGAATCTAGAAAATCAGCATACGTGGTCTAAAATTAATGAACTGTATAGTTGCCTTTCGATATTTACTTTTTCACCTTATCTTGCCTGTTTATCATTTCCAATCCTTTCATTCTCTCTTCCAGTCTGTAAATTATATTTTTCTATTCCTTTACCCTGCAAGGATATCTGATCTGAACACTCAAAGGAGCACAAAATCATCTTTCTGTTGAATTAGTCCTGGATGGCTCCTTGATCAAAACCAAAGGAAACCAGATTCTGAAGGTATCGGATTGTGCAGCATGTCTCAAGTGCACAGCAGTCTTATTAATGTGTGCTGTTATTTACCACACGCTTCTAAATCGAAATGACGTGTGTGTGTGTGTGTGTGTGTGTGTGTGTGTGGCGTCTGGTATTATAGCAGATATTAACGCGCGGTCACACCCTCTCCCTTCACGACACACATAAAACCCAGCACTCATTAAAGACGGATCAGTGCATTTTATAAGAGCCAAGACAGCATTGCGTCCCTCCAGAAACATGCCAAATATAATATACAGATATTTATTTGATCTGGGGAGAGTGTGTAACGTGTAGGTAAACTGTACCTGTACATGCTCTTGTGTGAGTGTGAATGCATGTACGTGTGATTTTAGCTGCATCTGTTTGAGCTCATAATGAGAATGTCTGTCACTTTCCTCATTTTCTCACTTTTCCAAGATAATACAGCAGTTTGTGCTTCACTTTTATTCGTTGCTGCCTTGTTGCACGTACATTAATAGTGTGTATTATGAAAAGAAACACTGTCTTGTACTGTAAAAAAAATACTGCTGTCATTTTTAGATTCCCACTGAACACTGAATACAATATAAATTATAAATGTTTCTTGAGCAGCTAATGAGCATATTAGAATGATTTCAGAAGGATCATGTGACACTGAAAACTAGAGTAATAGCTGCTGAAAATTACAATTAAATAAAATTTTACAATATTCAAACAGACAACAGTTATTTTAAATTGTAATATTATTTGTAATATTTCTGTTTTCACTGTATTTTTTTCATCAAATAAATGCAGCCTTGGTGAGCATAAGACTTCTTTAAATTATGTAATTATGCATAATTTATTGTTATTATAATAGTAAGTACATGTAACATGTGTAACAAGGACACCTTAAAATAAAGTGTTACCCTTCTTTCTCACTAGATCTTTTGCCGCTTCTTGGTTTGTTTGTAAATTGCATTTTTACATTTATTTAATTTGAGTCTAAACCTGGTGAGTTTTATTCTTTAGTTTGATTCAAGTAAGCATATATGATCATATGACAATCGCAAACCTGCTTCAAAACAATCAAACATGAGACTTCAGCCTCTGGAACGTTTTTCTTTTGGTGAGAACCAAATCGAAGAACCAACCATTATCCTGACCAATGAGAGGCCAGTTTGCTCATGTGACTTTTGTCAACATAGTAAGGTCCTTTTTGCAATATGGCCTTATAAAAAGCTAATTGAACCATCTTGTATCTCTTGCAATGCATTAGTGGTAGACACACGTCCTGTTTTGTGGTAAACAATTGTGTCAATCATTTAAGAAGTCATACATAATTATAATAATAATCCAATCACAAACTATACATTTAGTACAGCATAAAGTTCTCTTGAGCACTTTTGTTGTAATATAATCATTTATTAGTTCAAAGCTATTTCTGAACTGACAATCAAAGTAGTTTTGAAGTCTTACTTGAGCTGAGGCATACATTGGTCTGTCTGTCTCTCTCTCCCACATTTCTAAAGCGGCCGCTGTCAGTCTGGGCTCATGTCCAGGTCTGTGCCACTCTGATATTGCATTCAGACTCTTTCTCTCCCCCTCTCTCTGTCTCTCTCTCACACACACACACACACACACACACACACACTCGTATATTGCTGTACCCATGCCAAAGCTCTCAAAGTGCCAGCATGTGTTTCACGTCCTCTGATGCTCCTCGTGTCACCACAGCCTGTCTGAACGCTTCGTAATATCAATAATTGATGCTCTTGAGGAGCAGTAATTAAATTAGTTAATTATGCCGGTAAAATTACATGTAATTATGAGACTGGAGGGTGTGTTTAGTAAATTAGTCCCGTCCATGTTCGCTGCTATAGAATGCTGCCAAAATTGGTTCCTTGATGATTAGGTAAATATGATAGTTTGTTCTCATTCTTTTTCTCTAGAATCAAATGTGTATGAGAGGAAATGTAATGATCTGTCTTATTTCTCTCCAGGCCCCCTTCACCGTTCTGCTTATACACAGTACAACAAAAGCTTAAAATATTCTTAAAGGAAAACTGGTGACACTTTCTATGAATCTTGTATTAAATAATGCATTATAAGGGTGTTCTTAAAGGAATAATTTAGCCAAAAATAAACATTTGCTGAAAATGTACTCACCCTGCAGGCCATCCAAGATGTAGATGAGTTTATTTCTTGATCTGAACAGATTTGGAGAAATTTAGCATCACATCACTTGTACACCAATGGATCCTCTGCAGTGAATGGGTGCCGTCAGAATGAGAGTTCAAACAGTTGAGAAAAAAGCAATATCCATTACAATATCCATAAAATTGCTTTCTCCAGTGAAAAAGTTGTCTCATCTGCATCAGGAAAGAAATATGCACAGATCAAGCATCGTTTATAAGAGGAAACAGTCCAAAACCGTTCTAAAAAATATGTTGGTAGATTTTGATGTGAGAGGACAACAGGGATGGACTTTTTTAATGGAGGAAACATTATTATGGATTATGGACTCATACTTGATTAGAAGCAATGGTTAAAAGTTAAAATGCCTTAATGTTGGATTTGTTTCTTACAAACATGCAGCTTTTCACTTCACGAGATGTCAAGTGGATTACTTGTGAATTATAGTGATGTTATTTATCAGTTGTTTGAACTTTCAGTCTGACGGCACCCATTCACTGCAGACAATCTATTGGTGAGCAAGAAATGTAATGCTAAATTTCTCCAAATCTGTTTTGATAAAGAAACACTCATTTACACCTACAGCCTGAAGGTGAATACATTTTCAGCAGGTTTTCAGCTTTGGGTGACCTATTCTTTTAATGTATCATAATGCATACAAAATGTCTTTTAAGATACTGTACAGATCTTAATGTCAAGATATGAGATGTACAATACATTATAACTATGGGAACTGCAATCTATTAGTATTTAAGTGGATATAACATGTGTTTTGAATCATATACTCTTAAAATTGATAACCATAAAAAGATAAGAATTATAATGTATATACAAAATGTATATAGCTGTTACGATTATTAATGATATAAACATATTCTAAGGTTTTTCACGCATTTAACATGCATCATAAATAGAGGCTTCATGGTGTTACTGAAAAGTTCAGCCATACTTTGACAGTTGACCGAACTCCAAAAACACCACAAAAGCACCATTTTGTCCTATAAGTCGTCTTCTGAAGTCATACACTTTTGCATAAGCTTTTGTCATCTTTAAGTAAGGAACAACAAACTTAAATTCAGGCATATTAGTTACATAAGCTTTGCTAAACTATTTGGAGTGGATCTGACTCTCTGCCCTTTGCTGTAATATTGTGAACATTAGAGGTTGTAATTTAGAGATGCATTAGAGATGCAAATCTCTAACCAATTTATATGAGATTTCTCATCCACACTTCAGATTCTTAAGATATCTCATAAAGTCTCCCTGGATTTTAATCTTTAATGTGATTAAACAAGTTGTCACATCATCCTTCACTTTTACAGCTCTGATTACTTTAGAAATTCAATTGTGTTTGCCTCTAAATCATACTCCAACAGCTTCCACTACAGGCTGTGAGTCTCTCCTGAGTAGTGCCAACGAAAAAGAACCTGATTTCACATATGAGAACTTATTTATCAACAGACCTACTTTAGTTGCATTAGTGGGCTCCAAAAATCTGATGTCACTATAGTGAAATACTAATAAAAAAAAGTTAATACAGCTTTTTAAAATGACAAATTATGCTATCAGCATAACAGTTTGTGAGAAAAGTAGAACTGAGAGTGTTGTATTTCATAATTTCTTAGTATTTCTGTTACTTTGCATTAATGACAACAGCGCTGCATAAACTGCATAAAAATTTGTGCAAAACATTTAAGCTTCAATGCAAGCAAGAACATCTGACCACTACAATTTTGTCACAAATTTGCTTATTAGTGAACCAAAAGTGCAGAATCTTTCTTTTTTATTTTAGCTCATAATGTTTCTTTCTTTTAAATCTTTTAAAATACTAAAATCTTGTTTATTTTAAGGTTTAAATTAGATTTTGAATCCCAGATTTTCAATGTGGACTTTTGGACCCCGCAATATTTGCCATATGTAATTACTTTCCAAAATATTTTGGATGCAGATTTCAGCACCTTAACTGTAACTCAGATGCTTGAAGCAAATGTTCACGTCAGACGACTCCATCTGTCGTTGCTCTATTAAAGCTATGGAAAAATGGCAGGGTGACAAAATATATTGCTTGCATATTTTGATCAAATATATTTGACAAAAATAACATAATCTTTCATAAATCTTTCCAGAGTTGACTAGCAAATAAATCATCAGAATAAAGAAATATCTAAAGTTGCATGTTCTTATGTATCTTAAGTGTACAGTATAGCTCATTGTTAACATTGTGTCCAATGTTTTCTCAAGTGATTGAAATAGCTTCACGAGTTTAGTGGGGTTGTGTACCTTTGACTCATAATAATGAGCTACAAGCAGCTCTGTTGGGTTTGATTGACAGCTTGTTGACTGAATGTGATGGGGAAACGGGATGTGCTCGTGACAGCTTCAGTCCTTCAGCTTTTCTCTCTCTCTCTCTCTCTCTCTCGCTCCGCTCAAAGACATTTATAAAGAGCATCCCGTCTCTCTCTCGCTTCCCCCTCTGTCTCCTGAGATGCCATACTGAGTTAATTGCATTATTCCACACATTCCCAGATCCGTTCGCTCTTTCTCTCCCATTTTTGCTCTCTTTTTCACATACAAACACTCGCACGTATCAAAATCACACGCTATACCTCAAGGACGTGGCAGAGTTTTTGATTTATTTAGAGAGAAGGCTCATCTTAAAGACGGAGAGGAGAAGTTCACACAGTTCTCTGTACGGGGGAGGAAAATTCGATTTGACTGGGGGGTTGTCACAGAGACGCACATGCGTTTTGACAGCAGGGGTAACTGGCTGATTGAACAATACAAAAACAAGATAGACAGAAAGCAAGACTTCACTCCCCTGATGCTCATTTCTGAGTACTTGGTCGAGACCGCTTTTATTCACTAAAATGGGGCCTGGAAGGAAGCAAAGGATTAAAGAGAGAGATTTTCAGTATGGAAGACTGCATTTATTTGAGTTTTTTTTTTTCATGAAAACTAGAACTGTTTTTGTTTTAAATGTTATATTAATAGAAATATAATCAATAATCAAAATAACATTTTAAGATATATAAATTAACATTAGTTAATGTATTCTGAATTTAATCTGAACACGCTTTAACAAAGAACACTAGTATTTTTTATATAAATAATCATTAACCTAGAAAAATTAATGTAAAATATAGTTGTGCATTTAATTTCCTTATATCTAATGCATTAACTAAATGAACCCTATTGTAAAATGTTACTGTAGTGTTTCACAAATTAATATTTTTTAATCATTTACTCACCCTTGTGTTATTTTATTAAACCCATATCACTTTCTTCCTTTCATATATATATTGAATAGTAAATTATATCTCATGCTCGGGCACGAGAACATCTGCAGTACTCAGGCTCAAAGGATGCTAAAGTGTCCGGAGCAGGCATCATCTTGAGGACAGGGAGGAAGTGGAAGGCAGCAGATGCAATCCAGCAGGCAGAAGCTAGGCTGAGGCACAAGGCTTTCCTTGGGACTGTTGCTCAGGAAAGGGCTGGATTTGGAAGCTTAACACCAACCCGTTACAATACTTCCAATGAGAAGGAAAGGTGGAGGTTAGTGCAGGAGGAGGTACGTGCTTCAGTGGAGGAGGAACGAGCAAGTAGGATTGTAGCAATGAAGAAACAGGGTGCCTGGATGAAGTGGGAGCAGGCAATGGATCAGAAGGTGACCTGGCAGGACATATGAATATGGAACCCGCAGAGGATCAAGTTTTTGATCCAGGGGGTGTATGACATCCTCCCTAGCCCTTGCACTTGTTTGTCTGGTGTAAGGTAGAAACCCCAGCATGTCCCCTGTGTTCCAAGACAGGTACTCTTGAACATATCCTGAGTAGCTGCTCCTGGGCCCTAGGTGATGGCCATTATCGCTGGAGACACAACCAAGTTCTCAAGACCATAGCTGAGGCAATCAGCAAAGGGATTGGTGAGAGTAGAAAGGCCAGCGTAACAACTAGGATGATTGCATTTGTCAAGGAGGGAGAGCAGCCTATAAGAAAAAACTAATTTGTAGGCTTGCTCTTCACAGCATGAGATTGGTCATTGACAGTTGACCTGGACAGGCAGCTGAAAATTCCAGCACACATCACCCAGACCATGCTTAGACCGGACGTCATCCTGGTCTTGGAGTCCACAAAACAGTTCATTTTACTGGAGTTAACGGTACCTTGGGAGGAGAGGATGGAAGAGGCACAGGAGAGAAAGAGGGGGAAGTATGAGGAACTGTTGGAGGCCTGCCGTGGGAATGGGTGGAAAACCAGATGCATGCCAGTGGAGGTGGGTTGCTGAGGGTTTGCAGGCCATTCCCTCAGCAAAGCTTATAGGATGATGGGAATTACAGGGGCAAGTCGGAGAAGAGCTATTAACAAGAGCATGGAGGCTGCAGAGCGGGCATCAAGATGGATATAGCTAAAAAGGGGAGATGTGTGGGGACCGAAAAACGCCACTTGGACACAGGCCGAGGCTTGATCAACCTCGGTCGGGTCGCCTGGAAGAGGGTGTCTGTTGAAAGGCCCGAAACACCCAATGACGCCAGGAATCAACACTGATGATGTGTCCAAATCGTGCATCAGAGGATGTATAAGTAACTGAAATATTCTGATATCACCAGTGACGACCAGGAATAGACTGGATGACAACTGTGAATAGGGCAGAGATAGCTGGAGAGACAGTGGGCAGCCGGAGAGACGCAACTGGGGTGGGGAGGGTTGGCAGCCCAAACTACATCTTCCGAGAGGAAGAACCCAAGCAAGCTGTGGAAACCATAAATGAAAGATACCCCCAGGGGTGCCCCGAGAGGGGGGGGGGTGAGCACCCCATTCGGATGGATATAAGGTTAACGACTCAGGACAATGGAAAGATAGCGAGTATAAAGTGCATTTGCTTGTAAATACATCAGGCCAGGATGCGATGCATGACAGGGAAAGTGGTGGCACAGCGCACAGAAGTTACTTCTGGTGAGACGCAGGAGGAGCTAGGCTTGGAGACAAACCATAGTGCCCTGAGCCTCCAAGTGTCACACAAATCTACTGCCAGCAAGCTACAGGCAACTCCATCAGCCAGCAGTGCACAGAGCCATCATGAGCCATCATCCATCAGTAGCACGCAGAGCAATCATGTGCTAGACATGCCAGATGACAGCGTTCCACCAGCTAAGCCTAAATCGGATGAATGTATTCCTCGAGTAAAGTCTAGGATCCAATGGCCCCAATCATCAAAGTCAGTGGTGTGGAGGCAGTTTGATGAGGATCTAGACCAGATTTTGGAAAGCACCGCTAAGGGGGATGTAGACCGCCGTCTGAAAACAATGACTTCCATCATAGTGAGTATTGTAGCTGAAAGATTTGGCATAGAGGCTGCTAAGCCCACACCAAAAGCCTGTGCTCAGAACCGCAGAGAAGTACGGATCCAGCGTCTCAGGGAAGAGCTAAAATCACCGAAGAGACAGTACAAGGTAGCAGGCGAGGTAGAAAGAGCTGGCTTGGCAGAGCTTCAAGCAATTCTTAGGAAAGAGCTTCTGACCTTGCGGAGAGTTGAGAGCCATAGAAGGAGGCGGAAGGAGAGGGCAAGAAGAAGAGCGGCATTCCTAGCAAACCCCTATCAGTTGTCTAAGCAGCTCCTTGGGCAGAAAAAGGGGGGTCGGTTGACCTGCTCGAGGGACGAGATCAACAATCATATTAAGTGTACCTACAGTGACCCTAAGAAGGACCAACCACTGGACTCATGCAAGGCACTGATAAATCCACCAGAGCCAGTATTAAGATTCAATCTGAAAGAACCAAGTCTGAGCGAAGTGGAGGAAGTTGTCAGGAGGGCGAGAGCTAAGTCAGCACCGGGACTAAGTGGGGTGCCCTACAAAGTATATAAGAACTGCCCGAAACTACGACAATTGCTCTGGAGGTCCCTGAAAGTAATCTGGAGGAGATGGAGAATTGCACAAGCTTGGCGATACGCTGAAGGGGTATTTATACCCAAAGAGGAGAACTCTGAAAATATTGACCAGTTTTGGGTCATATCATTACTCAGCGTGGAGAGTAAGATCTTTTTCAGTGTAGTGGCCAAGAGACTATCTAACTTCCTGCTGGGCAATAGATATATTGACACATCAGTACAGAAGGGAGGCATATTTGGGGTGCCGGGGTGCCTAGAACATACAGGAGTAGTGACTCAGCTCATCAGGGAGGCAAGAGAGGGCAGAGGGGACCTGACTGTAATTTGGTTGGATCTGACCAATGCATACGGCTCAATACCTCATAAGCTGGTAGAGGTGGCGCTGGAGAGATACCACGTACCCCAGAAGGTGAAAGAGCTAATCCTAGACTATTACAACAAGTTCAGCTTAAGAGTCTCTGCTGGCCCACTATCTTCGGACTGGCACCAGTTAGAAGTAGGAATCATCACCGGGTGTACCATCTCGGTGACCCTCTTCGCGATGGCAATGAATATGCTGGTCAAGTCAGCAGTGTATAAGTAACTATTGAGTCACTTTTTTCAATACAACAAAAATGAATGAATATTAAAAAGGTCCAAAAATACAACAAAGCATCATAACATTATCATAGAAGTGCTTCATATGACTTAATTGCTGCATGTTCCAAGTCTTCTGAAGCCATATGAGGAATGGACTGAAACCAAAATTGTTATTCATTGCAAATCATTGCATTTGGCCTAATTCTTCTTTTCATGTTCATGAGAGTTGATGTGAGAAGCAGAGATGTCCGATTACTTGACATTCTTTTGAGTGATTTCTCTTCAATGAATCAGTTGATCCAGTTCACAAAACTGTTCAAAATTTTTCATCCACAAATTGGTCTGATTCACTTTTCAAGTTCAGATCACTGAATGATGCATCTGCAACGGTTTACTCACTGGTTTGGGAGATTATAGGTGCATAACGATTTAAATTTTGGTTCGTCTCATGACTTCATAAGGCTTACGAGTCTTATGGATCACTTCAGTGGTACTTTTAAGGTGCTTTTACAAACTTTTTCAAGCTTGAAAGCTCCAACCCACATTCATTGTAATTGCAAGGGAAAGATTTTCTTTTGTGTTCCACAGAAGAAACAAATTCATACAGGTTTGTAACGACATGACGGTGAGTAAATGATGACAGAATATTAATTTTGGGATGAACTATTCCTTTAATGATGAAGCGCTGTTTAGTCTAAGGGGGGAAACGTATCTATCCAAAAATACATGATTCTTACAAAATTAATATTGAAAGAAATATGTATATTTCATTTTGTTTGATAGTCAAAAACAAAAGCCTTAATGCCATTTACAGCAGATCATTCCCTCATTGGCACGATTGTATCAAACATGGGTGTCTAATGTCTATTTAAATACAATATTATGCAGAGGTGATTATCGTTTCTTTCATAAAGATGTCATTTAAAGGGATTATTGCCCTAACAGAGATAAATAAAGACAGCTCAGGGAAGAGTAGTGAGGGCAGAGCTCAGGCTGAGAGCTTTTCACTCCACATAATCTCACACATATGAAAAAGGTTATTGTGTTGTTTACGAGCATGCAGATTTTATTCATTACATTTAATTACGCCCATTACAGCACAATACTGGGTGTGTCTGCATGGCTCTCTCTTTCTGTCTGAGTACCATTGATGGGTTTCTCTTAGTTACCATAATATCCTGCCTACATAAGAGCTCTTGACACACTATAACACAACTCAACACACTAACAAAACTACAGCTCGCTGTTACTTTTATATGTGACTAGTGAGCTTTGTATCTCTGTTAGGTCTGTAAATACCACTAACCATTTAATTATAATTTAAAATGATCACCCCAAAATAAAAAGTCACCCCAAAAATAAAAACAAATGGAGATATTCTGAAATATAACCCATTTTTGATCATACAGTGAAAGGCAATGGCTTCCAGTGTTGATTTTGGACTGCATTGATTTTCATTATTTTGGTAAAACATTGAAACATTTGAAACCTTCTTCAAAATATCTTCTTTTGTGTTCTGCCGTACAAAGAAAGTCATGGGATGAAAGAAAGTGGTTTAGAACCGCATGAGGGTTAAGTAAATGGCAGGTAAACTGTTCCCTCTAAGGCCGCATTTACACTGCAGGTCTTGATGCCCAATTCTGATTTGTTGACTATTAAAGCAATAAGCCCTAAGAAGCCGTGGTTTACAGTGAATTTATAACAGCTAAGGGGCGTTGTTAGGCACGACGCAAAGCGGAATGCCTACAACCCCCTTAGCTGTTATAAATTCACTATAAACCACGGCTTCACGGGGCTTATTGCTTTTATAAAACGGTTATTCCATATACGTAGTAAGGTTTCACAAAATAAAACAGAGCAAATAAAGTGTAATGATATTAATAAAAACATTATTCTTCTGCCAAACAATGTAGTTCCTCAGAAACGGTTGTGGCTCCAACAAAGTGGTTGCCGAGCAACACACAAATGTAAACAAAGGTGTATGTTCGTAGAGTAATTTACAACAGCTTCGAACTTGACTCAACCGATCAGAATCAAGGACCGTAACTATATGTTTTATAAATCAATTTTTGCTACGCCCCATGACACTTTGCGCAAATTATGGAAGTAACTTCTGTTTACACTGTAAGCAATCAGCAAAAGGTTTACTCTATGAATGCAATAATAAATATTTTCAAAAACAATGAGGTGACATTATTTTACTCACCCTTCAACCATTGGTCATTAAAAGGAAATTTTAAAAGTGTAATAGCATTAACAAATTACTTTCAACATACCATGAATAGCTTCTAAAGATCCTTCTTCTATCCGCAGCAATATTAACGTACCTATACTTATGAATTGCTGGTTGAAATGAAAACTAGAGGCAGTAAAACTTTTCACACAAAGTATGATACAGGGCCAGAGTTTCCATTAAGAAAACCTAATTTTTGCACAATTCCTTGCTCAATATTATGTTATGAGTTCAAAACAATTGTAACATGCTGCGAGATTAGAAAACTGATACTTTTATTGTTAGCATCACATATACAGCTTCATGTGTATGGGTTTTCTAATGGAGTAGGTTTGCTCGGTTGCTCACCCGGTACAATGTTACACTTGTGAAGTGAAGCACTCTGGTACGAATCCAGGGAAACTGGTTTGACAAAACAGCTCAAACCCATTAAGTTAAAATAGCACGGTAGCATCAGCGATTGCATTTTTTTATCATTTTGCATTTGTTAACACATTTGAGTAGGTTTAGGGTTGGGTTTGGTGGATTATTTATGGATTACCATATGGTACCAGTTAAGCAACTATGGTCACAAGTTCCGTCATTACCAATATAGTTCAATGGAACTTATATGACCAAAGTTAGCTAATAAAGCTTTCTTTTCTTTCATGCTTACTTTTTCTAAAAAAAATATTTTTGTACATTTATATGTTACGAATTCATTCAAAATCGCCACCTTGTAAATTGGTTACATTTTCCCGTGAGATTGGGTTGGCAAGACTAAGATGCAGTTCAGTGCTTGTGACCTACCCACCCCCACACACACACACACACACACACCGGTTTTCAGTTTACCAGTTAAACGGGCAGCTTTAGTAAGGGCCTGACTGCTGTTTTGGGCAGAGTAATCTCTCCACATCTACATCTGCGGTGGAGCAGAGCCCAGGGAGATTTATGGCTGAGGAGAAGCCGAACACAGAAACACCTGGTGCTGAGGCTCAGGCTCCCTGCCGTGCCCGTTTAGAGAGAATAAAACCCATCAGCACCTTCAGTATGACTCAGCACTTAAAGATGAGCAAAGTGAAGATGTTGTTGATACAAGTGGGTCCAAAGAGCATTGCTTACATTCAGCATCATCCTTGTGTAGGAACACTTTTGTCAGAGAGGAAGCATCTATTTAATGTTGTCAGTCAGTTAATCTGCGCTAACAGTAAGCCCATGAACCACTTGAACCACTCACATTCATTTCATCTCTATACATATTTTACACAAATTAAAAGAACACAAAATAATTTATTTCTTTTTTTTGTGGAAACTTTGTCTTGTGTGATCAACACACTACTTTTTGCTACTTTTTAAATGTCCTTTGCATAGATGCTGTTTTACTCTTTTTCCAGACTTAGATTTAATATAAAAACAATATATATAATACATAATAAAAAATGTATTTTTAAACTATGATCATCTAAACAAAGAGTTAAATAATCATAGACCATGCATTTCAATATGGTTTATGATTATGTTATGATTACAAATCCAAATCAGATCAAGAGAGGCATTCCCAAAATAAAGAAAGATTGAACTGAAGATACTTCAACTGTTGTACAGCGAAGAGATTTGAATTTACTGAAAGTGAATAAGACAGTTTTGCTTTTAATGAAGTTTTTTGAAGTAAGATTTTGTAAGTAAGAAGTTGCTTATTATTATTATTAGCAGGCATATTTACTACTTATAAAGCAGATATTAATGCCTTATTCTGAATGACCATATTTTTCGATCTCTTAATTCTACCTCTTACCTAATCTTAACAATTATCTTAATATTAATAACTAGCAAATTAGGAGTTTGAGGCAAAAGTTGTAGTAAATACTGTAGTTTGTTAATAGGGAGAACTGATCCCCAAACTAAAGTGTGAAATTCTTTCTTTCAATAATTAGTGTCACAGCAGTGACACTTTTATTCTATAGTTCTTTAAACAATACAGATACAGCACGATGAATGTCCTTCTTGATAAAACTGTGCATAAGTCCCAGCTGGTCCTGGCATGAAGCTTTCACAGTTGACCATGAACAGCATGCTTGTGAAGAAATATGACACATGAGATAGCCTATGTGATGTGTGAAGGGGGGGGGTCTATATCTATATCTATATCTATATCTATAAGCAAATTTTGCTTATAAAATAATATAACACCCAGGCCTAAAGTCACACTTTAGGTTGCCCACATAAGAGCCATTGCACAACGGGTGTTACATGTTCTCAGTTTGTTTGGACTTTTGTTTCACTTCCTGCCTTGTGTGATATAGATGTAATTTTGTAGTTTTTTCACCTTGATTTGCTCCATGATTGCTTCCACAGGTGTTTTGCGTTCCCTTCGTTACCTTGATACCCTCATGTGTATTTAGCCCTTGTGTTTCTCTGGTTCTTTGTCAGTTGTTGTTTTGGCCTGTTTCTGGATGGTTAGGATTTATCTTGTGGTCCTTAGTTCTCTGGTTTCTTAATGTTCTGCGTTCCTTGTCCTTTATTTTTATTTTGTTTGTTCATTAAACGGATTTGCATTCAGATCCTCGCCTCTCCTGTCGTCTTTATCCACCCACTGTAACACCGGGCCACATGTCATGTACAAACTCATTTTTTAATGAGGAAAACAGCCTTTGTCATGGCCCAAGATTAGGCATATTGCGTTTCCCGATGTGCTGCGGGGTGTTTGATTTTCAGAAACACTCACATGACCACTGTAACAGCAGTGAATCAAAGAGCCATTCATAACGAAGATGTGCTAAACAGTGCAGGATTAACGGCAGCATTTACCAACCTAATACTAGGATTAGAGAGCTTAGACAAGCAACACACCCAAGGGTGTCCTGATCCTGGACTCTTTCAGATGGTTTTGTTTTGTGTTCTCTGAGTCAAATTTGCAGGCACACACACACACACACACACACACACTCACTCAGCTGAAACTGGATCTGTGTGTGCGTGTTGCTCTGACCATGTCCGGAGTGTGATTGATGTTTGTACCCTTTGACCAGCATGCATGGTGTGCAACCGTAAGTTCAAAGTCATTCTCTCCAAGGCATACACACACACACACACACACACACATGCACACATCCACATGCCATTAGAGGTGACTGACAGTTGGCCTATCAGGAATCAAAACCCGCTAAAGCTCGCTAAATCCGAGTGCTGTGAGTTGGCATAGTCCTCACATTTTAAACTGAGGAGGAGGCTGTCAATCAAACGCACAGGTGTGTGTGTGTGTATTCTGAGGCTGGGTACACAAAATCAACACGGATGTAAATAAAAAGCCATTCTTATTGTTGAAAAAGAGGAAACGTTCATACAGTTGGATGGTGTTATATAAATAGTCTTTAATAAAGTTCACAGGCATCGTTTGTGCAGCTGCTGAAGCTTATGAGTGACGAACAGGTTTTGTTCCTGTAATTCAACTGCACTGTGCTTGTGTCCTTGTGAAATATTTGACGCTCTGCTTTCCTGCATGATGAGAATGATGACTGCTGATATTGTGATTGTGGTGGATAATGATTATCTCTGAGAAGCAGACTTAATGCATTAACTAACATTAACAACGAGTAATACATTTATTACGAGAATTTGTTATTCTTTGAGTTATAAAAATAAATATACTATAATGTATTTGAAATACATTTATTTCATGTTAAGTATACTACAAAAACATTTACATACTTGCAATACCCTGCAATTTTACTTTTAGTAGCTATACTAAATGTTGGTATTAACTTTATCTAAGATTAAGAAATGCTTCTGAAGTAATTTGCATTGTAAATGTATGTTAACAAATGTCGTTAAATAATATTAACAAATTGATCCTTATTGTAGAGTGTTACCAAAAACTTGTATTTCATCTAGTTGTTAAGGCAACATTTCTCAATTTCACTTAGTCTAGGTTGAAGTTTTGTTGATAGGACACTTTGGGCCCTATTATACACCCGACGCAATGCGTTGCCAGGCGTTTTTTGTTAGTTTCAGCCCGACGCAGTTATCATTTCCACGTCCTGCGTGACACTGTTTAAATAGCAAATGCATTTGCTCCCATTTGTGCATCCATGTGCGTGCTGGTCTGAAAACGTGGTGTGTTCAGGTGCATTGTTGGCACGTTGCTATTTTGAGGCAACTGAAATAGACTGCGCCATTGACCAACTAAAACCTGCTCTAAAGTCAATGACGCAGTATTTTTTGTTATTTAAAGAGCGCGTTAGTAATATGCACCTATAGGCGGGTCCACAACATTTTAAGTTTAGCATGCACTGCTTATTACACACACAGGGACACGCAGCAGCACACAAACATGCCAAATATTAAAAATGTAATTATTACAATGTAAAAGATTATTATTGTGTAGGCTACATAAATATAAAAATGGCTACATGTCATAATGGATAGTCATTGCATGTATCAGAATTAGCCAGCAGGCACAAAACAGGCACACAACGTCATAAGACGTTGATATTTGGTTAAATTTTGGTTCGGGTGACCAAAATCCAATGTAAATCCAACGTCAATGTTAAATTGATGTCCAATACCGACGTCAGCTGACGTTGAGATTTAGTTGTTTTTAGGTTGTGTAATCAAAATCCAACATTAAGTCAACGTCAAATTGACGTCAAATATTGACGTCAACCCGATTTTCATTTTCAACCAAAATGCAACGTCTGTCTGACGTCATGTCCAACGTCAACCTGACGTTACATAGACGTCTGGTGCCTGCTGGGAGGCTACCTATTTGCTCGCGCACAAGCAGCTCCATTTCCTCTCTGAAGTTCAGTCTCTGCTCTTGCAAATTCCGCCGTGTAAATAGTGAATCCGCCATGGCGCGAGCGCAACTGGCTCTTAAAGGGAATGGGAGATGAGACTCTGATTGGTATATTGCACGTTATGCCCAAACACACCCATTACTCATTAAGAGAATAGGGACAACCCTTTTAGACCATGCGCTGGGCGCGCAGACCATTTTTCCTGTAGTTAAACTAGCAAAAGTGGATTCGCACACACCCTAAGTGCACCTGCACCTTGCGCTTTAGACCATGTACTTACATCGTAAGCAAGTAGGGCCCAATATCTCTCTTTTGGTATTATTTTGTAACCCCACCTACTGTCAAATCTCATTGGTCAAAAATCTAATTCCACATATATGCGTTTTAAAGATCAAATATGTTTTGAATGGCTGATTGACTTGAGGGAACCAACTAGCAACTGCATAGGAACATGCTAAAAACACCTTAGCAACAGCATATAAACACCCTGGCAACCATAAAAAACACTCTGGCATTGTGGTGATATCACAGCGTGTCATGTTTAGGAAGGCATCCTCTGCCTTTTAAACTCTGGTTTACGGATATGATGTTGTTGTTCTCATTAAGTAAAACTAAAATTATTTTAATGCAACACATATACAGTATGAGCAATATCTAGTACTTAAACGCATAAAAAAAAATACACAGGAATAGTTCGCCCAAAAATTTAATTCTGTTTTCTCCTACACAATGAAAGTCAATGGGGTCCAAAAATGTCCAACTCCAAAAAAGAAATAAAGGCTGCATAAAAGTGATCCATTTAATCTTGAATCAAATCAAATCATTGATCAGTTTATGCAGACAAAGCACAAATCAACATGGCAACAATTCAATAACATCAAACCTCATTAGTGCTTACTTAGTGCTTACACACACAAGAACCAATAAAGATTGATGTTATTGATGAAAGTTGAAAAAATTAAATAAAAACAGCAGAAACATTCAGATATTATTTTTTGTGTTCTACAGTAAACAAATATTTGATTACAGTATTCATTTTTGTGTGAAATATTTTTTGTTAATTTCTGCAGCATTGTGTTCTGCATTGCAGTGTGTGTGTGTGTGTGTGTGTGTGTGTGTGTGTGTGTGTGTTTCTTAATAACCATTGAAACACATGCTTTAATTTTGAAAGAGATCATAAACATACTTGGAATATTACTTTAATAATTTAATTTTCTAAATGAAAACTAAAGAAGAATATATTTTCCATAATTATTTTAGACCTCTTCATACCATGACTCTGTGTGTGTGTGTGTGTGTGTGTGTGTGTGTGTGTGTGTGTGTGTGTGTGTGTGTGTGTGTGTGTGTGTGTGTGTGTGTGTGTGTGTGTGTGTGTGTGTGTGTGTGTGTGTGTGTGTGTGTGTGTGTGTCATCCACAAAGTAATTTCCTGATGTTTCCCAAACTCTGCCATAAAGCTGCCTCTTTTCTTTTTAATTACAGATCATCGTCAACACCCAAATCTGGTGGCAGATATTAACGAGCGAGCGAGGGAAGAGTAATAGGCAGTTTTTCTTTTAATTAAAAGAGCGGCGTAAATAATCGGCTCATAATCCACCTGTCAGAGCACATCCACAGTCCTGTTTAATAACAGCGACCTGCACGGAGTCAACAACCACATATACACACTAACGCTCGAATAGATTCCTACACATCCATGAATACATTTCAGAAACAGGAACACATAAATGCATGCGGACACATATTCACAGATTTATATCCTACACATACACTTATATCATGCACGCACATGCAAATATATCTTACCCTACTAACCTAGTTGGATATTCAAATATGCTAATATGGTAATAGTGCGTTAATAATTGATGGTCATATAAAACGCACTTTGGTGTGCTGAATCAGCTGAAACAGAAAGGCCGCAGGAAATGATTTATCTCAGCCATCTCTGCTACAGCTTCAAAATTCATACACACAACTCTTTTTTTTCTGAGAATAGACAGCTGCTGGATCTAGAAGGCTGATAATATGACAGGCTATGGTAGGCGCTCGACAGAGAAACGCAATATAGCAAGACCTACATGCAGATCCTCTACACATGGACTTTTAGATATAATCAGGACAAACCTCATACACAGGAAACACTCACAGGACCATTTTTATTTATATAAGATTCTTATCCTGTTGGGAAACAAAATGCAAATGAGCATTAACATTTCTTTTATATCCAAGTTGGTTTTTCATAGACCAATGATTTCCAACCAGGTTAATTTAAGCAGCTTTTATAGGGGTACTTGGAAAGATTTCCGAGTCCTAATTATGATAAATCTCATGACTTTTTTAGTTAAGTAATGAAAACAAAATATGTGTACCCTAGTAAAAAAGTAATATATTTAAAATAAATTTATTTCTTACTAAGTATAGTTAAAATCTATTATTTTAACAGATATAGATATAGATATAAATCTATTATTTATACTGGCTTTCCTGTAGCTCAAATTGTAGAGCATGGCGCTAGCAACGCCAAGATCATGGGTTCGATTCCCAGGGAAAGCAAGAGCTGATCAAATGTAAAACTGTAACTTGAATGCAATGTAAGTCGCTTTGGATAAAAGCATCTGCTAAATGCATAAATGTAAATGTATTATCATATTTACTGCCATATCGCTTGAGACCTAATTATATAAAAATCATAATTAAACTTTATTTGGAGTACTACTTGTGTACAATGCACTTACAATTGCAATACAATATTTTTTAAAAATATTAAGCCTGATATTAAAAATGTGTTTTAATATCACTATTGATGAGGATTGCATGATCTTTGAATAATATCAGTCTTTAATTGTTATATATTTAATGTATACCTGAAGTATACTTGCAATAGTTCCACTTAAGCACAATCAAATATACTTCAGTATATATTTAGCTGGACTTCAACATTACTTCCACACAGTTAAATTGCATTAAGCACGAAATTAATTGTTCCAATTTAGCAGACTTTAGCATTTTAGTTTACTAAAAGTACAACTGCATGGTATTTTTATTAAGTACATAAATATGTAAAAGTATTTGTAGTATACTTAGCATTAAATAAATGTATTTCAAATACATTTTAGTATATTTATTTTTCACTACGGTAACGTGTGCAAGTTTTTGAAAAATTTTAATGGATGTCACTCATAGCCAAATGGTCACATGTTAGTATATACTTATATAAATTATACTTGGTGAGTCTGTTTTTAACATGTTTTTTTTTTTTTTTTTCAAATGATTTTAATAATAATGCTAAATGTCATTTTGCTTTACATTTTTTTTTTTTTAAAAATATAAATTAAATTAAAAAGTAACTATATTCACATTACATTCACATTAATTTTCTAACTCTGCACTCTACATCTCTTTTCATTTGTGAGAACTGTTAGAAGAAACTTCTTAGACAAAGCAGATGTGCAATAAACCTTATCTCAGAACTGCTTTAAAAGGAACTGTCTCTCAAAAATTAAAATTAAAATTCTGTCATCATTTACTCACCTGTCGGCGTTTACTCATGTTGTTCCAAACCAGTATGACTCCCTTTCTTCTGTGGAACTTAAAAGAATAATGTTTTGAACTGTTTGGTTACCAACATTCTTCAAAATATCTTCTATTGTGTTCTGAAGAAGAAGTAATACAGATTTAGAATGACAGAATTATAGATGAACAATATGCTATCTGTATTTCCTATAGTCTAAAAGTGTTAGAAACTCTTTAACAAACATCAAGTGATGCACATAATGTACATTTTGAGGCACGTATCATCATAAAAAACAAATGCTGAATATGAAAGTAGACTTTTTTGCACGATCATTATGGTCATGTCTGACTCTGTGAGTTGCACCTGAGACCTTTGTTTGCTTTATCTTACTAATTTGGAATGCAGAAAACGCTGAATCCACGCCCAAAGGATTTTTATACTGGAAAGTTCCAGGCCACCAACTTTTATTAATTGTGAGTGTTGTGAGTTTGTTTATTCTGTTCTTAAAGGAGAACGGCTAATTGGAACACCTGCTCTGTTTCCTGCTGAAGAAGCTCGCTCCACCTCAGTTTACCTGTCTCCCATGACCACAGAAGCTGTCTAGAGGTGAGCCTGCGGTTACAGGTACAGTTTCAAGTGCTTCAGACCACACACACATAGCCACACTAGCACCTGCAAACACCTACACATTAGGTGCAAAACGAATGACCATTTGTCTTTGTTATGCATAATAACGTCAGGGTTTGTTTTTGCTGGTTAAGCGGTTGTAACGTTCACGGCTCTATCTTCTTGTCTATCTTTTTATTTGCATCTCTTAAATGAAGGTTCACACCTAAGCAATGCTGTAAGTTCAACCCAGAGTGAGAACAAACCTGTTCTTCAGCTCAGAGAATGAAATTAATCTGTCAGCACTTCGGTGTGCTTCACAAACACAGCTGTGTTACAATTGGAAACTTGCAGTGCTAATAAACTTTCATTTTCGGGTCACTGGTAGGATGCTATTTTGCTTGTATACATCTAATAATTTATTTAAAATAAACTTTTTAAAAATGCAATTAATACATACAATGATTTGAATATACGTCTTTATTTATGAGCTTGTTTTTCATTTTTGAATTTTTAAACATATTTTTAATTACTTTAAGTATTTTGGTATAAAAAATATTATTATAACAAATTCATGTCTTTCACGGTTTATTAATATTTGATTAGTTTGAATAACAGAATAGTCAACATGCAGGAAAAAAAAGATAAAACAGTAAAAGATCCTAAAGAACCTCATTATCGTGTATTAAATCACTTAAAATATCAGATCATTTAACCTATTTATGACAATGTTACCTCAGGTTGTAAAATGTTATGTGGTACGACTTCCCAAAAATATAATGCTTTTTATGAATTATTAAATCAAAACATTTAAAAACTAAAATGCTTATTATATTGAAAAACATTTTTAAATATTATTTTATTTTTTGAAAATAAAGATCACATCTATAAGGTGTAAGGAAAATAACAGTTTTTCTTGGTATAAAAACTGTCAAAGCCAACATGAATACAAACAATGCATTCTTAGAAGTAGCTAAACAGATTTTCAAACTAGCTTTTTAAAAGATTTTTTTACTTTTTTTTAATGGACATTCTTATTTGTCAGTGACTGTTTCACATGACCGTTTCCTTCAAAGTTCATATTGGTAACAGCCAAGACTCATACAGACTCTGTGCAAATATGCATTCACAATCATGCTCACACACGCACAAATGCACATACAGATGCTGTCCCATGGGCAACGTCCCAAAAAGAGCTTTAGACAAGTTCTAAAATACATCGAGCTGTCAACGGTCAGGACTGAGCTTACTCTGTGCCTGGGAAATTCTGTTCTTTTATTTTATATGCTCTGATAAGAACACATACTGATCTATAGCACAATAAAATACCAGTTATATGATGCAGTGACCCATAAAAGTATTTGGAAACTGAAGCCACACATAACATATCTAACCATGAAGCATCTGCAAAAAATAAAGCTAAACCAACGCTATCTCACGACCAATTCGTACGTATTTTACGAGGTGGTTAATTCGTACGACCTCACTCGTACGATTTTGTATGATTTATCTAGACCCCAGTGACGGGTAGGTTTAGGGGCGGGGTTAGGTGTAGGTCATTCGTACAAATTCATACGAACTGGCAACTCGTAAATTATGTACGATTTAGCAAAAATCGTATGAATTTGTATGAGTGAGGTCGTACAAATTCATACGAATTATCCACCTCGTAAAATATGGTATGGAATTGGTCATGAGATAGCGTTGGCTAAACCATTTATCAAAACTCATGATTATGAGCCATTATTGTAGTTGTCGCATGGTAATTTTAATGCATGTATGAAGTCAGTTTGCCAAAAATTCACACAGATTTTCAACATTTGAAAACCACAAAAGTTTCAAATACTTTTTTTCCCTTATTATTCTTTTAACATGCACTGATGTTTAAAAGTTTGAGCTCAGTAAGACATTCTGAAAAACAAAAAGGTTTTTTTCAGCAAAGACACTAAATTTAACAAAAGTGACATTTATAAATGTTCTAAAAGATATTTCTATTTCAAATGAATGTTATTCTTTTGAACTTCTATTTCATGAGGAAAAAGTATCATGGTTTCCACATTAATATGCAGCAACACAACTGTTTTCAACACTGATGATAATAATACATTTTTCTTGAGCAGTAAATCAGCATATTAGAATGATTTCTGAAGGATCATGTGACACTGAAGACTGCAGTAATAAGTGCTAAAAATTCAACTTTGCCAAAATAAATGACATTTTAAAATATTAAAAGAAAAATGAGCTATTTTATTGATTATTATTATTAAGTAGTACTAATCATTTATTGTAATTATTTTTTATAATAATATTTCACAATATAACTTTTTTTTACTGTATTTTTGATTAAAGAAATGCAACCCCAAATTTTTAAGCAATAGTGTATTTTTGAACATTAATGTTTTAATTGGAAAGTGCTGGTTCTAAAGTTATAGTTCATCTAAAGTGAAAATTCTGTCATTTTTACTCAACCCACATCGTTTCCAACCCATATTACGTTCTCTCTCTCTTTTTTTTTCCATGGAACAAAGCATCAGATATTTGCCAGAATATATTTCATACATTGACAGTTCTGAGTGACCATGACTGATAAGCTCCAAACATGTGAAAATTCTTCAGAAATGTTCCTGTTATGTTCCACGGAAATTATAACACCATACGGGTTTGAAATTACACGAGGATGAGTAAATGATAACAGAATTTTCATTTTTAATAAATAAATGTCACTTGGCTTGATATTTTGTCATTTAATCCAATGTCATACATATTTAAGTCTGGCTTAAGTGTCCAAATACGTTTTGAGCAAATGTCCAAACTCAAAATGTCCAGAGAGATTAAAAACTAAAATTGCGCTGAAAATAAGCCAAAGACAGACAAGTGCATTCAATGACCTGCTAATACCATCTCAAATATCCAACAGCATAGTGTGTCAGCCAGCATTATTAGTTCAAATATACAGCAGGAGGGAGTGAAAGTGATATAACCTTACATTATACATACTAGATTGGAAGGTGGGAGACTAAATCTGTACATTGAGAAAGGATGAGGAAAGGCCGCTTCATGTCATAAGTCACTTTAAAGCACAAACCCTGTTGCAAAGCTATTGCATCATTCATCACATGGAAATATGCAATACTCAAAGTCAAAAATGGAAGAAAATCAACGACTCACTAGGTTTGATCACAAGGGAATGTGAAATGTACCACGGTGTTGTTGTTCCAGGCTGTGCATTTATTCTCAGTCTCTCTCACACATAGAGAAGCATGTGGCTAATAGAGACATCCATACCTGACTGGGAGCTGGCAGGGTACATGTCTAGGTGGCACTGGGAGCCGACTCATGCCTGGCATCATTAGGAGCTGTGCCAAGCCTCTTGGCTGGCAGCCCCAATCTGCTTCACAGCCTGTTTTCTCGTTCTCTCTCACCCTCTCAGTCGGTATGAATGTGTGAGAAAGGGCTCAATTCATGCTTTTACAGATGAAAACACTTGTGCGATTCCCAGCGTAATTCATACGGCCCTAGCCTGTAGGCAATGTGCTCTTGGCACGGTTCAGTTCAAAGATATAATTGTAGCTACAAACACACCTGTTATATTGACACTGTTTTACATATTGAGTCATGTTATATATGAATCATGAGATGCATTAGAATAAATAAATGATGTGACAGCCAACATTTTTGCTATTTTTTTATGATATTTTGGAACTTATTTGAAAAAAAGTCAGATAACAATTATGTTAGTTATCAGTTACTGTCTAATGTGTTTCGAAATGTGTTTCAAAATGCCCTGACCATTGGTTGACTAACCTTTTTTTTATTGAAATTAGCTAATTCATGATCATTTAATTGTACAAAAAGGAACTGAGCATGCTCAGTAGTGTTATTGCTAGCTAGTAGCCAGCTAGTGGAGGTTAATGATATAACTGAGTAATATATATATAGTCACACTTTAGTTTGGGGACCAATTTTCACTATTAACTAAGTATTAACTATGACTTTTGCCTCAATAAACTCCTAATTTGCTGCTTATTAATTGCATTAATATGTGCTTTATAAGTATTAATAAACAGCCAATATGCTAATATGCATATAATATGCATGCTAATAAGCAACTAATTAATAGTGAAAATTGGTCCCTAAACTAAAGTGTTACCATATTTGTGTGTGTGTGTGTGTGTGTGTGTGTGTGTGTGTGTGTGTGTGTGTGTGTAAGTGTAATTTAGGGGACACATCATTAGATCATTTAGAGTCTTTTTGAAAATAACTTAATTCCATTATATTGAATTTACGTTGAACAAGTTAAGTTCCAACAAATTATTTTTTAGCTAAACCGAGACTAAATTATTTTTTAAAAATTGATATTGATGCACCAAATATACATTTGCCATCATTAAAGTGTCTAATTTTTGTGTCACTATTGTCAAAAATAACTGAAAATAAAAATAAATAAATAATTAAACAAAGAAACTTGTTTCAACCAGATCTCATGGTAATTCGTACATATTTGACAAGGTGGCTAATTTGTACTACCTTGCTCGTATGAATTCATACGATTTGTGAAAAATCAAATGTATTTTACGAGGTGGCAAATTCGTAGGAATTCCCTAAACTCCCCACCCCTAAACTTAACTGTCACAGAAATCGTACAAAATTGTACGAGTGAGGTCGTACGAATTCGTATGAATTAACCACCTCTGAAAATACATACGAATTGGCCATGAGATAGCGTTGGTTGTTTACTTGAGCACTCCCTCTGTCTACCATTGGTCAGGCAATCAGGTAGCTCCGCCCCAAGTTGAAGCCATTGGCTGATTGATATCTCTGGGTTGGGCTGTTTGATATATTCAAACAAACAGCAATGTTTTCAAAGTACAGGGCTCTAACTGGAATAGAAGAATATATTTTAACATCAAAGAAAATATACATTTCAAGGTTAAAACCAGCCCAGGCAACCCAGGCAAAACTCCAAAAATATGTCTACACATACAATTCACTGAATTTTCCAGTGAAAATGAACACTTGTGTCAGTAAAAACATCAACAGCTTTTATTTCTTTTCACACAAATTATGATTACAGAGGCAGATTATTGATAGATGTTGAATGCAATACTATATTATGACCTCAAAACACTTTTACCTTAGTGCTTGATTTGTAGACTAATACATTTCGCATCACATAACCAGCTCCAAATGAATGGCTTTTCTGACAGAGTAAACTTGCTCGGTAGCTCACCTGGTACAGCAATGCACTTGTTATGCGGAGCTCTCGGGTACGAATCCTGTGAAACAAGAATTACGATTAAACAGCGTAAAGACTTGTAGAATCAAGCTAAAATTGCATGGTTGCATCAGGAAATGTGCAACATACATTTAAAAAAGAATACATAATGTAATTTTATTGTTGACATTATCAGAAATGTTGCCATAGACACATTTTCCCAATGAACCACAGTTGGTTAAATCACTAAAAAAGTAAATCTAACTCAACATGAGCATCTTTGAATCCTCTGTCTTCTTAATGTAAACAGAATGAATGAACATAAGAGACATTAATAATGATAATAGTGATAATAATTTAGAAACAGGGGATACACATATTTTGTCAGGCAATCAGTGCTCCATCTGTGAGAGTGTTAATATTGAAAAGATACTGATGGTGGAAGAAGCGCGGCACCTGCATCAGTAATGAGACAAGAGCCCATAACAAACATCTCTTTTATGTAGAATAGTATTATTTATTAACACCCTGCCTTAAATATTAATCATCAGATAAATGGCCTCCTCTGTTTTGCGATTTTACTCTCAACAGACCAAGAGGAGAGAGAGGAAATGAAAGAAAGAGAGAGCGAGAAAGTGTGTGAGCTACGCTGCCGCGTGTGAATTGAAGAGCAAATCATTCTTTTCATTCTTTTCAAGAGACAGATCAGAATCACAAGCGCATGATGAATTATGTAGAGAGCTATGAGGAAATTAAAAGTCGAGAGGTTGTTTTTAATTTTTAATTTTAGTGCTTAGGTAAATGTTAAAGCACAAGGAGCCACTCTCCCTGAATAAATAACATTCATCTCTGTAGTATTGCAGTAGTATAAGGCTCACATGTACTGCACAGCCAAAGATAGACAATGCAATCATATGTACTGCCAAATTACATTTAGTCAAACGTCCTGGTCAAATCTTAAGCTCCTACCCCATGACCCAAACCTCCCACCTTACCCCTTCAAAAATAAGAGTCATACATAAGAGTCTAAATATGGATGAAATTATATTAATAAAAATAGATATTGATGTTGTTTTGGGTAATTTAGCCCTCTCTACAATACTGTCTACAATACTTTCTCTCTACAATGTCTTTATTTTTCCTTTTTCGTCTATAAATATTTTCAGCTCATCTTTTAATTTAAAAAATTTAGAAAATGTGAATTTGGTGGAATTTGGTATAGGGAGTTCAGATGAATGCAAACAAAGATTTTTAGAAAAATAATTCATCCACGTGAATCAGTATATCACAAGTGAATAGGTGCCAAGAAGCTGAAGCTCCAAAAAGCACATACAGCCATCATGACAGTAATCCATACAGCCCCAATGGATGAACTGATGTCTTCTGAAGCAATACAGCTGATGTTGGCATGAAAAACACGAATATTTTAATATTTTTTTAACTAAAACCATCACTTCTAATCACACACATTCGCAAAAGAGCAAAATTTATGTTTTCTTGTACCATTTTATCAAGTTTTTTGTGAATATGTGAATTCTGGCAAGAACCACAATCATCATTTTTGCTGTGGACAGTAGCATACTGCTAAAGTAATATTTCTTATTATCATAATATATCATAAATGTTGAAAACAGTCTTGCTGCTTAATAATTTTGAAACCATGATAAAAAAAAAATCAAGATTCTTTGATGAATAATAATTTAAGAACAGCTTTTGTTTGAAATTTTCTGATTTTATTTTATAATAATTTCATAATTTTATTTTATGCATCCTAGCTAAACAGTACTAAATATATATATTCACTTCGTTATACTTTTTCTGCAGTTTGCAAAATTATACAAATTCAAATCATTGTAAGTAACAGAGTTTCTATAGTGTTTGGAGATCACTAAACCTCGATTAGAAAAATTCCAATGCATAAATGCTTCATGTCTTGCATTTCTTTGCTCAAGTCTATCATTACCATCTCATTCTTTCCCCAGGATGATTTCTGTCTTTCTCTCACTCACAGGAGTGGAAACGCTTCAGCGAGATCGCGTCACTGCAGCGGTTACACAGATAAGTAAAATAGCATGGCGTAAGAAAAGACCAGCTCACTCTGTCAGTCGTTTTCTCTCTCTATTGTTAGCAGCTGCATGCCTCACCGCACTGCAAATTTTCCCTGTCACACTCCAATAAGCCTAATTGTCCAAAATAAATGAGCTAATTTCTAAAGTTCCAGTTTATATGAGAGAGATAAGCGGCTTGCTGATTGATTGGGGGTTTAATTCGTTTTCCTTACATTTTGGATGTGTGTGACTGAAGGGTAAGTGTGAGTGCGTTTTCTTTTGTGTGTGATTCTCAATATGGATTTATCTGGCTCCTGATATTCTTCCATGTTAAGAAAACGGGATTGGGACCTCAGGTGGGATGTTGGGAGCTCTAGGAAGGGGGAATGTCCCAGTGGACTAGAGCGAAGTGCCCACAAAATCTTATTAAAAGTGTCATTTATGGCAGGTATCCACAGATGAGCCAGAGTGGTTTTCAGTATAAAAAAGACAGCATAAATTAATCATAAGCTGAAAATGGAGAGAGGCTTAGGCCGATGGATGAAGTTCATATGAAGTTGTTATTGTGATGGAATGCATTTTGTCAACATTTATGATATGCCAGGCAGCCCTGATAGCATATTATACTGATTCTACTTAGTTGTGAAAGAAATTAAAATGAAAATTCATGCCAAATTTAAAATTCATTCATCAATTTCTCACCCTCATGCCGTTCCAAACTTGTATGACTTTAAGATGAATTCTAATGATTTAATAATAACAAACCATATTGGTTGTTACATGTCATGTGACTTAATGTCATTACATCATGACATGCACTATTAAGGTTTAATGTTATTGATGTGCTATCAAACTTGATTTGGGCTCTCTATACATGAAGTCAATTATTTGATTTGAGGGTGAATAACCAAAGTGATTGGGTTTGAATGAATAACTTTTTTTGCAACCTTTTTGAAGCTTAAAACATTTGGACCCCATTGACTTTCATTGTATGGACAAGAACAGCTGAAAGATTCTTCAAAATCATAGTTTGATATGGCATGAGTGTCAGTAAATGATGACAGGATTTTCATTTTAGGTGGACTATTTCTTTAAGGGAGTTTTGTATGTTTATAAAATCTGATGCACTTGCATTTTACGATATTGCCAGAAATACAGTATTTCCTCCATCTTTACCATGTGGCTAACAGCTCTGCAGGATAAACATGAACTGTCTCTTGAAAGACATACAAGACAGCATTCAAGCAACAATACAATTTCATAACAAAATCGGGTTTATGAATTATGCAGTATGAGTTGTAGGGGAAGACAAATTTTAAGTGTTTTTAATTCAGTCTTTATAGGACCTGAGTGGCAGGGGATTGTGGGATTGACAAGTGGAGCACATAATGAGAGCATCAAAAAGTTGAAGCAAACAAGCTCAAATCAGCATTTCCAAATATGATTCTTCTCCCTATTCCCATTTCAGCTTGTAGAGGTGTTTATTTCATATAAAAATGATGAAAACAATAAGAAAACGTGACAATAAAACACCTAACTGGTATTTAATAGGCCTGTAATTGAAATCAAATGGTATCCACATATTGATGGCCATGATGCATGTTGCTCATATTGTCACCACACTAAAAAATTATGACTCCCTTCCTGGATCTTCAAGGAGAACTTTGATTAGCAGGTTCAATAAATTTAGGGTTAGTTGTATGGAATTTGATATGTATTCATCCATCTTTTAATGATTCTAATAAACAAAATCATAAACACTGAATATGCTGTTATTATTACATACTGTTTTATAATGTACTGCAATACACTGAGGCGCAAATAGTATCTGCTGCTAAACATAAATTGCATCTAATTACTATTTACACTCAGTGCAAAGCAAATACTACTATTTTCACCCTCATACCCTCTGCCATATATATTTGTACATTCTAAATTTTAGTTTAATTTTCGTATAATATGACATTGTAAATTAAAGCTAGCATTTTCCCCACTACAACTGTGAATATATAAACTGTGAATCTGTCTTTATTGTCATTGTATTGAAAGCTTTTCACAGAGCATAATAAAAACAACCACACTCTCTGTACTGTACTGTATATTTCACAGAAGCACTTCTAAAGCAACAGATTTGGCACTTTGGGCGGTATCGAACAGATTTCTTCTGTGGGAACGGATACATAGGGTAAGAGAAACAGATTGTGGGCCCTCTGCTGACACCGAATGATATGAGGAATGAGCCACATCATGTATTAGGTGGCCTGGTGCCACTTTATATGTGTGTATGTGTGGAAAGAGAAGGGTGTGGGATGGCTGTGTGGTTTTAGGGGGAGGGTGTGATGGGACTCAGACAGCCAGACACTGCAAAGGTCATTTTCATGAATTATTCTGGGCCTGTGCCCAGATGCTATACTGCACAGCTATCTTTCAGGTAACGGGTTCTTTTCAGCTGACTCATCATGGCCTCCCATCTGCGGTGCACTGAAGAGAAGCACCCTGGGATTGAGAAGGTTATAGCAGAACGAGCATATGACTGTCAGCTCTGTGTTTCGTACATAAAATGCGACAAAGAGAGAGAGACAGAAAGAAGACAGTGTAAGAGAGAGAGAGTAGGCTTATCTTTCTCTTTGACCCGTGCCAGCTGTTGCTCAGCGGTGCATCGAGGGCAAATACTCATTCATTTCCTCTCAGTCGTACATCTCAATTTACAGTCTAGTCTAGTGGGCTTAGAAGGACACAATGAGGCCTCGCAGACACCAGCATATTGATCTGACCCTCTGATCAATTCAGCCGGAAAGAGGAAGAGAACTGCATGACAAATAGCATTAAAAGAGAGCCACTTCATTTAGCCTAGCGGTCAATGAACCACTTGTGTGCTCCGAGCGTTATTCTTTGGCACCACAAGGACAGATATTCTGTAATATTTCTGAGGCACTTTCCCATTTTAGTGTGTTCATCGAAAAGTCTTAACAATCAATGCTGGGAAGTAGAGTTTTTCACTAGCGTGACAGTCGCTAAGCTGTTTTCAAAAGTGTAGCTTTTAGTAGCAAGAACTGTAGCGTAGCTTTTGCAGTAATTAGCTTTTTTGTTCACAATGAAAAAATGTTTTTCACGCATTATATGGCATCAGAGCTATACTGCTAAGCAAGCAGACAACAAGTCTTCAGTAATGAAAACTAAATTACGCTTGGTTAAGTTACACTACTACAATTTGCTTAAGATGTGATTAGTAGCTAGTTTTGTGATCCAGATGCTGTAACCCTAACTGAGAATCTGCTGTATGTGCCAAATACAGTAAATACTGTTATGTTTTATCAGCCTTCTATACATTCTTTAACCTGATAAGTATTATCTCTTAAAGCTTAAGTGTGTCAGTTTTTGGATGTTATAATTTGTTCTACTATTCCAGCTTAATATACTGGAACAACAGTAAGTAAGCTGTTTATTAATGTTGATTTGCCCACAACACTCACTCTGTGGTAGTATTATTGCTCTAGGGTTTGTTTCCCAAAAGTATTGTTAGCCAGCTATGTTCACAAGTTCTGTTTTTACCAACATATTTCAACGATTCACCATTTCACAAAACCATAATTCCAATGAATGCAAACAGCTAGGTTTTTGACATTGTGCACATAAATGTGCAATGAAAGAAGGAAAGAGGAAACCTGTGATAAATCAACATCAAATAAACCAAAACAACATGGCACAAAAATAGTGAAAGAATGCCGTGTTCATTGCAGCAGCATCTCGAAGAAATTAGAAATAGTTGCTGACTGAATTAACTGCATGTATATGGGAGTAAAAAAAATTTTTTTTCCTTTTGTGTAAATTAACTATAATAATCTGACATTTATTGCGACCTCGACTCAATTAATTAGAGGAAGTTATTACTCCACCACCTGTGCAGGACATCATTAACAATAGTCCTATATTGTTGAACCAACATTGTTTGCATAACGGAGGCGCTATCATGTTATTACGATTTCAGCAAACAGTTGTCACTAGTTAATTTCTTCAATGACGTAGAGGTCAAGCAGCAAGCAAGCAAGCCTTTTGGCCAAACTATTGTCAAACCTGTAATCGTTATCTTTGCTATAACATTCGATAAACCTAGCGACGCCAAAATGTAAATTTCAGATATAAACTGTGATTTAATTTTTGTTATTTTGTTTTGCTTTAGGTAGTAACTTGTAGCTACGTTTCAACCACTTTTTTTCAAAACGGTAGCTTAGTAGTATTTTAACTACTTTAAACTTGTCCCTTGTGAAAAACAAGTGTGCTTAATTGTTTTGAATGTGCACTTGTAGTGTACTTCAAATCTTAAACATATATTTAAAAAAATTTACTTGCAGATAATATAATATTAATTAAATAAAAGTCTACTTAAGCGCACTTAAGAGTACACTTTCATGACTCTGCTACTTATCACACTTAAGTAAACTTTTACATTTTGTAATAAGGTCAAATTAAAAGGTTTACTATAAAGTACATTTTCATTATGTTGGTATGTAATACTTATTTTAATGTGTTGACTGACATACTAAAGCAATGCAAAGTACTTGAAAATAATTTTAAATTGGTGTGTTATTCGATATTACATTTAAAGTTACTGTTTTAAATGTACTAAATTGCTTTGCTTGCTTAACTTCATCATTACAAATGTGTAATTACAAAATAGTTTCAATAGAAATTACATTTTAGTTTACTTTAAAATGCTTTTCAGTACAATTGGTAGTACACCTATATTTGCATGTCAAAGACAATTGTGTTAGTTGTTCATTTATATATAAAGATGTATTTAAGTACACTCTAAAGTTTAGCTAACTGCAGTTATATAAATATGAAATATAATTCATTTTCATTTAATTGCAATTAACATGCAATTAGGTGCCTGAAACATTACATTCAGTTTGCACTTAAGTATATCATTTTAAAATATATTATTTCTGTAATAAGTACTTTTAAAAATGCTGAAATGTACTTAATTTTCACTTCAAGGAGCAGCTTGGCTACTTGTAGAAATTAGCAATAGCCATAACCATAATGCCAAATTTGTGTCTCCAAAACTATCCACACAGCAGATGTAACAGCAGATCTTTCCTTCTCAACAGTTTTGAACATATTTCCACAAAACATTGACAAAGAACATTTTTTTTCCCCTTGATTTTCATTCCCACAGAGGATGTTGGACATTGATGGCATTTATGAGTCATACAAACACACATGCTCATACACAGACACATAGACTAAGAGGAACCAAGGCCTGCCATCTGCTCCAGGCTAAATGAGGAGTAAATGGAGGAGGTGGTGAGAGGAGTCACACCATCAGGCGAGCTCAAATCTCATCTAACCACACACACACCTCCGCTCTCCTACGTGGATCATCCTGGCACTTTATAGCTGTTACATGTCTCACATAATCTCATACCCATCAAGTGCCTGACTGGAGTTTAAAGAGACGAGGGTTTGCCCATGTGGACCAGCAATTACACACCCAGAGACTGTGCCTTTTGTTTGATGCGTTATTGATGTGTTATTTCAAAACGAAGCACGGATTTCACATTTCACACTGGATCTCTTTTTATTTTAAAATCAATACTAGATGTGTTCTGAAGAATTTCTAAATTTATTTCAGACCAGCCACAACCAATCAGATTTGGCTTCACTTCAGACTTCAGAAAACCAGTGAAACGCCCCAATTGACATGCTTCAAACTGTGGCTGCTTTGTCATGATGATGATGATGATGGCATCTCCTTGGAGAACTAACATCTCTATTACCCCAGTGAATTCTAGAATTTTTTTTCTGCCCCCCTCCTTTTGTTAAAAACTACATCCTAATTGCTATATCAATTGCTTTTCAGTCTTTTGTGCCCCCTGTCAGTCTTTTGAAACCTTTTTTAATAAAGACTTGCTTGACCTTGGGTCATGAACTTTACTCTGTTTGATAACTTAATTAAACCTCTATTCAAAGACCCTGTCCTATGTGAGAAGATTGACATGCAGTCAGATATGTTTGTCCCACAATGACCTCCACAGAGAGAGAAACATTTACTAAAAAAAAAAACTAAAAAAACATCCATGATTAGAGTGAAAACACAGTAAAAAACATTGTGGAAATTAATGACCAAAATATTTGTTAGCCAAGTGTTTTGTTTGTTTGTTTGTTTTCCATTAATGATAAAGATAAAAGTGCATCATGATTAGTATTAAACAACTGTAATTAAAACATAAAAACAACATGAAAGAACATATTGATTAATGAAATCTATTCTTCATGGTCTTTTCCATTATATAATTGTTTTATTGTGAGCTATATTTGGAGTTTACAATGAAAACTGAAGTGCTTTAATAATGGGTTAATTACTCAAACATGCCCTATTCATATGATTAATCTGATATATTCACATCATAAATGTAATACACAATATGAAAAAATAAACACAATATGACATGAATGTACAAGTAAACTTGAATCTACATGCTAATCAGAATCTGTAAGTCATATTGTTTCTGCATTTACGTACAAAAACAAATGTAAAGTACTGACATTGTTATAACAATGTTATTAATATGTTATTACAACATTATGCATAATATAATTCACATTGTTTAATATTAATATATGGTTAACTATATAATACGATTTGCATAATTTTACACATTTTTACTATAAAAGTCAGAGTAAAGTTGACTGTTTTTAGCTAACAATGCATATCACAAGAAGCTGGTTATGTGCAATAAAATAAATAATCAATCAATCAACAAAATCAAAAACATGCTGGAGTAAATCATTCAAGATTGTTACTATTTATGTACAACAGCTCCTGATCTTGGATCAGTGAGAGACCCTCAGTATAAAGAGAGTTGTCATGTTTCTGATTATCTTCACATTCTCTCAAAGTCAACAAGGTCTCAAACACCCTTGCTAGTCCTTATCTGACTTTGACAAGCACCAAATTCAAGAACAAGCAAAGTGGGTCAACGTTCAAAGGCACCAGAAGTCAGGTCCATGTTAGACATCGGCCTGACAGCCCACCTATGGTGCCATGCTGGGCAACACGGTCAAATTCAGCAGGTTCACACTCCCCGAGCCCTTCCTGGGCCGAGCGAAGCTCTCCGCTGGGCCAACAGATGGAGAGGCATCCGGTGTTGACAACCAAATGCTCTCGTGGCGGTTGCTAGGTCAGTGCGGTTACAGACGCAGGTGTGAGTTCTTGTGTGTGCCGATGGCACATGCATCTCTCATTCTCACCTGGTAGGGTAGCAGATCATATCACTACGGGGTATGACCAGGAATAATGCTTTTTTTGGAGGTGCTAAACTGGGGGAAGTGCAGAATTTAAATAATTGAGAGAAAAGTGTCATCAGTTTACATTAATAAACTTTACATGGTCTTCAGGCATCAAACCAGGATTGGAAATGAATAGGTACATGATACAAAAATCTAAATGAACAAAACTGACCCCCAAATTCAAGAAAACGGCAAACAATGTCCATGCACAATTAAAATAAAAATAACTGTAGAGATTAGAGTAAAATGTGAAATTGCACTACATTTAGATCTGCTCACATTGCATCAGATTTACTTTTACAATTTTTTGCAACATTGTGCATTATAACCAATCACATATGTTTTTGTTGAGCTTATGAATGCAATAGCCATTGAGAGACACTTAGATTAGTCACCGATGAAAGCAGTTCTGAAAGCATTTGAGTTTTGTTCACTTACTGCATTATGTACTCTCACAAATGCTCTCATCATAAACAACAAAATGCAGATATAATGAAAGTGATTCACTTTGCAGTGTTGACAACTTCAGTGTGTGTGAGAGTGCAGAACTTATGCTAGACTGAAGTCATGGACTGCTTCAGTGATGAGGAACGTTCTTTGCACATTTTATAATTTGTATACTTTATAGGCTATTTCAATTACGCAATTGTGTAAAAACATGTATGCTACCTTTAAGCAGCATTTAACTGTCTTCTGTTCCACCTTTGCAGTGTCTTGCAGTATCTGACTTTTTGCTGATAAAATTTAATGGGTAACAGTCTATAGTATTATGATTAAATGTAAGTAATTGGTTAAATTTAAATATTTGACATGAAAGACAACACAGATACAATGAGGTGATTATAAATATTGCCCTTACAAATATATGCCCATTTCCAGAGGGCAAATATTAATTCCTTTCTGACCCTGCCTCAAAAGCAACGTCCTTGTTAGAGAAGCTCTTTGTAGCCAAATCCACAGGAGGGGAGGTATTCTGCAGGGCATGAGCTGTGTGCAGACAGCAGGTGAAATGTCTGCCGCGTGTTCATCTTCACATGCCATCCACGCATGGATTTATGAACATGTCAAGAGCAGCTGAAACCATGCAGGTCAGGTTGAAGGTCCAGCGTGGGTAGATTGAGGTGTGCTGACCACCTACTGATGCACAGATGCACCAGAGAACAATAGGACTGATGAGAATCCGCAACAACCTCCAAGACATAATTGTAGGACACAAAACAAGACTCAATTATGAATCACAATTAGTAAATATGCCACAGACGTAAGAGAGGAGGAAAGAACTGAAGACAAGCCAAGGTCTTTGAAATGGCCATCGGTACGAACCCAATGTTTCTTAAAATGTAGACATTTGTCACTTTGCTGCAGAAATGAATTATCCAGTGGCATTGAACTTCTGCTGGAGGCGGTTTGAAATGAAGTTCATAATAGCTGATCTGCTCAGTGAGTCCTAATGGCCCATGTTAGCCACCGGTGTAATAGATAAGTGTTTGAATATGGGTGGATAGGAATTAAATTCTTAACAAAGGCAAAAGGGTTTGTAGGGAAGAACATTCTTCTTTGTGTTGAATATTGAATAGAAAATGACAAATTGGTATTTTGCCATTGATTAGTCTTAATGAGGGTAATGTTTGAAATCCACTATTTTTTATATAGCTAAACTATAATAAACTGTGGTGCTAGCAATGCTAACATCATGAGCTTGGCTAACCAGGATACAGATACTGATACCCTGAAGGCAGTTTATAGTCACTTTTAAGGTCACCATAAAATTGTCCACCTGTTCTTATGAGCAGTTGACTGGTGAATGTTATTCCAAAGAAAAACAACATCATCAAAATATAATAACTTGCTTCACCTTTAAAACAACTTTATAATTACGCTGGCATCATCAAGGCTTCTTGTTTTTCATCCCCTCCCCTTTAACCACCATATAGTGTAAAGTACACTGTAAAAAGTATGGTGAAAACTGTAAATTTAATCGTATTATATGTAATTGTACTGTAAAATACTGTCAAATGTATATTTTGGCAAGTAAAACCTATGAATTACCATATAATTTATGGTGAAAGACAGTGAAATGACATTACCAGAAGTCTCTGTGTGACACATCACACATTATTATTATTATTTTTATAAAAATTGTTGTTATCAGTATTGCACAAGAGAGTGTTTTGTGATCCATTTTCTGTTCCATTAGTTTAGTGTTGTGTGTTACACTGATGGTGTTTTGTCTTTATTGTCCATGTACAGGACAATTGTGATGAACTGTTTAATAATCGTGGTTATTAGTACAATTCGCGGTTAGAAAAAAATAGTACATTTTAGGGTTAAAAAGATTTTGGTAGTTTAAAGTACATAGATTGGTATAATAACATTATTTAATTTAGTTATAAGTTAAACCATGAAACATTGCCACTGTATTTTTTACTATGAATTTCTTGCAACTTATATATATATATATATATATATTTTTTTTATAAAATCTTAATTTAACTTGATATTTTTTACATTGATGTTGTATTTGTGTACACTGTATATTGCACATATTGACTGTCTACCAAATAATACATTTAAAAGTAAAAATATGTATTTTGTACAATGGAAATACAGTTAATGTTTTGGATTTTTGTGGGTCTAAATCTGTGTCACAAGTTAAGAGGTCTGAAACATCACTCAGACCCATCAGTCTGGCCTTCACAAACAGAAATGACTAATACAACCTGACATGAAGATGAAAATCAAGGCCTAAGTCCCTTCAACTATGTTGCACAACTAGAGGAATCCAGCCTGGGAAAAAGAACAGAGAATTGACACTCAAAGACAGAAGCCAGCACTCTTCAGATGAGAGCCCTTTCTGAATCCATTGTGCTCGCTCTGTGTGTGCACGTCTGTGTGTGTGTGTGTTTGGGGGGTCTTTAAGCTGAGGGACAGTGTTTGGCTCACTTGCTGGGAAACAACACTTCAGCCCCACAGCTGCAAGCACAAGAGAACTCCAGCGCTCTGACATAGAGTTCAATAGCAGAGCGCTGGCAGCTAGAGATATGCTTTCACTGCAGGGATCACACACACTGGGAAGAATGTATTTTAAACTCTCGCTCTTCATCTTATTCTCTCTCGCTCAGCATCTCCCCGTGCATAAACTTGAATAAACAGCCCTTGCTTTGTGGCTTGTTCTCTCTTTTAATTCTCTGAATGAAATGCCATCACCAGGCGTTTTATCGCTGTGGTAACTGAGAATTTCAGCCATGTTGAGCCGATGAGGAGACAATAGCACAGGCTGTGCTTGATTGCCAATTAATGAAATCATTCTTTATGGGACTGGTAAAAAATACAGTGAATGTCTGGATCGTTATTTACTTCAAGTAGTTCACACAAAAACTGAAGAAAAAAAAAATCACTCACTCTAAGGTAAAATAGTAAAGTGCATGCAAAATGTTTGATTATAATTTTAACTGTTATTTTGCATTTCAAGTTAATATATTTTAAATGAAAATTCATCATTACAATTGACATTTTGAAAATATGTAAATGCATGATATAGCCTGTGTTTCAAAAGAAATCACATTAGAGTTTCCCATGATATATTTTAAATCACTTTAAACTTTATCCATATTATGAAGGCAATAGAAGTAATTATGAAATTACATGTAAAGATAAATGGGTGAAAAAGCACTCTAAACTTCAGCTAATTGCATTTATCAATAAAACGACTACATAACACATTAATACATTTTCAATTTGAAATAATAACCCTCATCACATTCCAAACTGGTGCAACTTTCTTTGTTCTGTGTTATTTTGAAAATGTCTCATTATTTTTTTTTTATCCATGAAATGAAATAAACTGATTCCAATCATTTTGTTTTGGACCCTATTGATTTAAGTTAAACATTCTTCAAATTACCTTCTATTGTGTTTAGCAGAAGAGCATGAAGATGAGTAAACAATGATAGAATATTATTTTTTTGTTGTTGTTGTTGAATTGTCCCTTTAAATACCCAAGTTTTTGCATATATTTATGTGTAAACCAAAAATCTATCAAACAAAGATACCAGGAATTGTTTTCATCTGCATATTTGTTTGTCGTAAAATTAATGCATGTGAAAAATGACAGGCTTATGCCTTATGATTCAACCCTACATTAGGAAGCATTTAAAACGCAGCTCTTGAAATGAAATATGGGTAATATAGTTCTTCCATCAGTGTTCCAATATCATTTAAGCAGCGTAATCAAACTGTGTTCACGCCTTAGAGCTGAACGCTTTAACTGAACAACAATATGCCACTTGTACACATACACATGAACTGAGACAGACACTGTTCCTCTTGAGGTTTGCTTAAAAAAGACAAAAAAACATGAATCTAATTTTGAATTATTTGTGTCTCTCTTGCTCTCTTTGTCTCTCTCTCTCTCTCTCGCTTAGCTTTGCCATTAGAGCCATTTGCATGTAGCTGAGAAGCCATTAGAATTTTAATGAGGCTGACCCTGGAGGCAGGCCTTTACTGGGTCCTCAAAAACACACACACATACACACACAGCCCTGAGGCAGGAGCACTCAGTGCTCTCATACACACACATTTACACACATCTATCCTTATAATCAGTATCATAGAATAGAAATGTAGAAATGTTTGTGCAACTGTCACTATTCACGGCTTTCCTTTGTTTTATTACATTATTCTGAAATTCCACTAATCATCTACCAGGGAAAACCTCTCAACATAAACAAAACCATACACATAATATGGACCTTCAAAGTCAATATTGTCTTTTTCATAGGCCCAGCATTACTGTCCACATATTTAGTGAAACGCAAGAAAAATGAACCGTTTTCATTTGGAGGGGCTGCACTAATGTGCCTGATTTTCTGTCTCATTATAACATTAATCTTCAAACCTCTCTTATGTGCTAATTATTCATTTTTGAAGGCTAAAATAATCAAATTTAATTGCTTATTGCAGCACAGAGTTGGAGGTTTTTGTTGTCTGAGCTCCGGAGAGACAGAAGCAGCTCTCACTGTCTAATTAGAATCCAGGGACTGAATGGTGGATGTGTGTGAAGTGACTTTTGGTTATTTGACTCTGAAGACTGGTTATTAAAAACAGGTCATGTGGTTACGTCAGCGGGATTTGGCTCCTGTTTGTTTCTTGGTATGTTATGCAACACTGTTATTGGGAAGTTTGACCTCTTTGAGAAGCGTCTTGGTTAACAGTGACACAGGTGGGTTAACTGAACATACTGACCTAATAACACAACATACACTCAGTATACAAGGTCAGAGAACTTATTTTGTGACCTATTGAAATAAGATGTTTGATGTCAAGGAGGTTTTCACAACTAAACCCTTGTTAAAAAGAAGTGTGCTTAATGAATATGCACTTGTAGTACTTAAAATCTTAAGAGCATATATATATAAACTGTATTTGCATATAATATTAATTAAATAAAAGGCCACTTAATTGCAGACTTTCAAGACTGTTTCTTGACACACTTAAGTGCACTTTTAAAAAGTACTTGTTTTAATAATCTGTTGTCATGCTTTAAACACGTACACTTATTATATGTTGACTAACATACTGAAGCTCATGTAAAGTACTTGATTTATAATTTTAACTGTAGTGTGTTATTTTGCATTTAAATGTAATATAATTTAAATGTCCTTAATTGCAACTGAATTAATATATATAAATGTGTGACATATAAGCTTCAACAGAATTGACATATTTTAGTAATATAAATATATTATATAAATATTAGTTACCATAAATGCTTGTCGGTAAATTCGTCAACACACTTTAACCATATTTCAAAAAGAATAGAAGTAATTATGAAATGACAAATAAAGATGTATTTAAAGGGATAGTTCAACCAAAAATGAAAATTCTGTCATAATTTACTCACCATCAAGTTGTTCCAAACCTGTATGAATTTGTTTCTGCTGTTGAACACAAAAGAAGAATGTTGGTAACCTAACAATTGATGGTAGCCATTGACTTCCATAGTATGGACAGAAAATACTATGGAAGTCAATGGCTACCAGCAACTGTTTGGTTACCAACATTCTTCAAAACATCTTCTTTTGAGCTCAACAGAAGCAATAAAAGAAAGAAATTCATACAGGTTTGGAACAACTTGAGGGTGATTAAATAATGACAGAATTCTCATTTTTGGTTGAACTATCCCTTTAAGTGAGTCAAAACACTCTAAAGTTCACTCTGCCTGCATTTGAAACTAATACATTTAACATTCTTCTTTATTATAAGCACTTCATTCATATTGTAGTATATTTCAAGCATTTAAATTAACTAAAATAAAAAAGCAGCTGTTTAGTCCACTGTTGTGTACAAGGTAGATGTGAACTAAGCAGCCGTGCTAAAATATGAATGACGTGGGGCTGAGATATGCCGGGCCGTGAAATGAAGACGTCTCAGGAATAGAGCCAGAAGGAAACAGAACATAACACTTAGCACTCATGTGTGTATCTGGTTTACGGCAGCATATGTACATACATAGTCGGCTGTCTCTGCGTGAGTGAGTCTGTGCTTGCATGTCTGCGTGCGTCTGTGTGTGCGTTGCTGTTTCAGCTTCAGGCAGAGAGATGATTGGCTCCCCCCTGAGGGCCTCTCTCTCCCTGCAGCATGTGGAAACCATGGCGCGTTGCCAGGATACAAGCCCCCGGTCTGTACTGACAAGTAGACATGAAGAGCAAAGATTAATTATTTACAAGCACACCCCTGTACGCTGTGACGACTTGGCACTTTTCCTGCACTAAATGTCACTATCTATGAAGCCATCACCCTTATTACTTATTTTATTTGGGTATTAATTCTGACCTCCAAACAGCGGCTTTGTAATCGCTCGCTGAATGCAGACGAACAGTTTGATGTTCACAGAGATAGAATTTTATATAATCTGGGGCCATTACTGCTACTAGTACTACTATAGATGATGATTATGATAATAATTGTTATAATAATAGCAGTTCTGAATATAGCGTAATCATATCAGTCTACTCCAATATCCGGAGTTCATATATAATTCATGCTTTTCCTCTCTCCAAAGTAAGAGATGTCCCTTTAGATCCATATTTACCAAGCACATTAAAAGTTTAACGGTATTTGATGTGCCTTAACTGCACACCAGCTGTCTAGTGAGCCATATAAAGGCTTTTGTAGTACAGATAATGGTCAAACACACACACACACACACACACACAGGTCTCGGCAGGTTTCGTGTTCCGTTCACCCTGTGATGATTCTGGGAAGTGATGGCATCCATGCTTCTGACGCTCAGTGTGGGCCTTTCCTTTGTTATCCTGTTCCTCGGAGGCCTTACGCGCGCAGCGGTGAAGCGGTTTATTTGCATTCGCTCTCATACATATTCATGCGCGCGGGGTCAGCTCACGTGGAGGGGAGAGATTTAATTGGGCTTTGGACGGAGAGGTTCCTGAGTGACAGGTGGAGGAGGAGGTGGAGTCCCGCTGCTCGCGGCATTACTGACCCTGGGCTGCTTTTCCTTTGTTTGAGTCTTTCTGTGTAGAATTAGAAATCCTTTCATCTAATATAATATGTGAAATAATGGAATATCAATTTGCAGCACGTGTGGAACCGCTGACAGATGCGTAAACTCATGTATGAAAATACTGTATGTATAGACAGAGAAAAAATATATATACACAATAAATATACTTAAAAATAACGGTGCTTAAAAGGTTCTTCGTAGAAGAACCATTTTTGGTTCCACAAAGAATCATTCAGTCAATGGTTCTTTAAAGAACTGTATCTTCCTTACCTTTTTATAATCTGAAGAACCTTCTTTCACCACAAAGAACCTTTTGTGAAACAGAAACGTTCTTCAGATGTTAAAGGTTCTCTATGGAACCATTTAGACAAAAAGGTTATTCTACTGCATCATAAAGCACCTTTATTTTTAAGAGTGTATATATATAATACAACACAAAATAAGAAATTTAATAAAATGTCTGAGCTGCTCTTTTCCATACACTGAAACTGAATGGGGCCCAGTGCTTGTCAGATTCAACCACAATGTTGTTACAACTAATAAAAAAAATCTGTTAATTAAAATAAAGCTACAAAAAAAACAATACAAATATTAGATAAAAAAATCAACAACAAAAATTAGAATTAGAAATGCTGCAAACTAACTGAAATAAAATCTGTTTAAATTAAAGTACTATAAAATTACTAAACCTATGATTGAAATATCAAATTAATTAGTGCTAATTAGAAATATAAAAAATAATAATAATAATAAAAATGACAAAAGAACATAACAAAATTACTGGAATTAAAACAATGGAATATATATATATATATATATAAAGTAATATCAAAAAATATAATGGGTACTATAATAGTACATGAATAATACTAAAATAACATTGCTCAAAAATGAAAAACAAAACAGCATAATAAAAGTTTTATAAGACTTTTGTGCTACATTCAATTCTTCTTAAGTCAAATGATATGTTTGTGTGAGGAACAGACAGAAAATAAAGTCATTATTCACTGAAAATCAAATCTTGTTTGACAACTGTGGTCACCATTCTTCGTTCATCATATTTCATTGTATGGAGGGAAAAAACTTATACAGCTCATACAGTCTGCTAGAAATATCTCCTTTCATGTCCCATGGAAGAAAGTAAGTCACACTCGTTCTTCATACACATGAAGAGTGAACTTCATCATCAGAGTGAATAAATGATGACAGAAATGTCATTTTTGGGTGAACTGTTCCTTTAAAGTCTATTGAAAACAATGCTTCTTTTTTGTTAGAAAACAGCCTTATCGCTATGACATTTCAAAGGCTCATCCATCTCAATATCTCATATGATCTCACACATGAGACAAACAGTGTCTCTGCAGTCAGATACAACGCTGACACCTCTGACCTTTCTGAATGTGTGCGTGTCTATATAAGCATGTGTACAGTTAAGTAGGCCAAATGCGGAAGAGATGGTCTACATTCTGACTTCAGGGATGTTGTTAGGCAGAAGCATGCAGTGTTGCTCTGATATGTAATTTGTTATCATAAGACGGACCTCTCCTCTTCTGATTACTGGCCTCTTGTATTCTGTCAGCCCCCCGTTTCCCAGCAGAGATGTAATTGCACTGTTCTTGGTGAAGGACATGAGGCGGCGAGAGAAATGTGCTGTTTATCAGGTCCTAGATTGTTCGGAATAATTGAAATTCATGTTGTGAGTCTAGTTTCAATAACACTGCAAGGCTGCAATTTGCAGTTCCAGTGGTTAGTCCTGAGCACTTATTTGTGAAATAACAATCACCAGTACTACCCACAATTAGAATGATTGTGTTCATAATTACTGACAAATCTGTGCTGAAATAATGCTTCACAAATTCAGAAACACAGTTAAAAAAATAAACACAAATGACAAAAAAGTCAATGTGACTATTGGGGGTTTAGAAGGTATTGTTCACCTAAAAATGAAAATTCTGTTAAATTCTGTTTATATATGTATTATGAACAATATTTCAAATGTTTTCGTCTGTTTAATGGAAGTCGATGAGGTGCAAAACAACATTGGACGGAACATACTTTCATTACATGGACAAAAAAAACACTGAGACGTTAGAAAATATCCAAATCATTATATTCCAAAGATGAAAAAAATACATACAAGTTTGAAATTACATAATTCAACACTATTTTAAAGCATATTTTTTGTAACATTCTAAGGATCCAAGGTGCAGTTGGTCTGTATCTTGAAGTGTTCTCTTCCTCGTCTCATGTCCACTAACAAAATATGACAAATCTCCTCGACCTGTCATACATTTCCTGTCTATAGTTTGCAGTATTATGATACAGACGCAAGGTAATTTCATCCGCCCACTTCCATTCAGGCTCACACAATTAGCGGCCGGCTCTGATGAAAGAAAAATCTTTAAGGAGCGATTATAGCGATGGAATTTTATATTGGTTTTTAAAATCCAATTAACTTTTGAAAGCGTGTGACTTTTGGACAAATGATGTGTCGCTGCAGTATTGTTGAGAAACACTGGGCGCAGTGATAATTGGCAGCTGTACAAAAAGCCTCTGACAGCTTCAGAAACGTCTCTGTGAGCAATCAAGTGCCCGGCGAAGAGAAACCCGAGCTAGCAATCTAGCCTTCTTTATGTGTCATTAGTAAAGACTTGTGGATTTATCATTGACAGCAATCATTTTTTCCTGATTATTCAAATAGCAGTATTTATGTTCTTGAATTGATGCGAGGAATGGCTCTGCGTTTCAGCATTCAAGAGCCTTGAGAGCTGCAGTGCATTTTATGCTGTAGACCAGAGAAGTTTTCATAATTATGTATTACATCAAAGCTATTATACTATACTGTATAAATACCGCACTACAATAACTTAGTTAGTTTAACTTAAATAGATTCAAATAACTTAATATTTTAATAGTCCCTTGTGAAAAAGAAGTGCTTAACTGTATTGAATGTGCACTTCAAATCTTAAAAATATATTTTTTAAAAACTATACTTTGAGATAATATAATAGGCTATTAATAAAATAAAAGTAAAGAGTT